>OY997272.1:0-600000 GCA_963921465.1 Triticum timopheevii | reverse complement strand
ACCCGTGGATACTTGAGGTGACATTGGAGTATCTAGGTAACATCAGGGTTTTGGTTGATGTGTGTCTTAAGGTGTTATTTTATTAAAAACTCTAGGGTTGTTTGTGACACTTATAGGAATAGCCTAATGGATTGATCGGAAAGAATAACTTTAAGGTAGTTTCGTACCCTACAATAATATATTCGTTTGTTCTCCGCTATTAGTGACTTTGGAATGACTCTTTGTTGCACGTTGAAGGGTTTTTATATGATCCTATTATGTTATCTTTGTTGAGAGAACTTGCACTAGTGAAAGTATGAATCCTAGGACTTTTTTCGAAGCATTGCAATACCATTTTTGCTCACTTTTGTTACTAGTTACCTTGCTGTTTTTATACTTTCAGATTACAAAAACCTATATCTACCATTCATATTGCACTTGTATCACCATCTCTTCGCCGAACTAGTGCACCTATACAATTTACCATTGTATTGGGTGTGTTGGGGACACAAGAGACTCTTTGTTATTTGGTTGCAGGGTTGTTTGAGAGAGACCATCTTCATCATACGCCTCCCACGGATAGATAAACCTTAGGTCATCCACTTGAGGGAAATTTGTTATTGTCCTGCAAAACTCTGCGCTTGGAGGCCCAACACGAGTCTACAAGAAGAAGGTTGTGTAGTAGACATCAAGCTCTTTTCTGGCGCCGTTGCCGGGAGGTTAGTTCTAGAAGGTATATCTTTAGATCTTGCAATCAAATCTTTTTGTTTCTTGTTTTATCACTAGTTTAGTTTATAAAAGAAAACTAAAAAATGGAATTGAGGTTGCCACATATGGTTCATCTTTTTAATGTCTTTCGTGAAAATAAGGATTCCGATAATTGTGCCAAAGTGTTAGAAGAAGAATGCATTAAAATGTTTGGCACTAAATCTTTGAATGATGAGGATGATTGCAATGTTGTTAGTATGAACTCTTTGAATATCCATAATACTAATGATGATTGAACTAGTCATGATAAAAATGTTTCTTCTAAGCATGTCAATTTTTGTGGAGTGCATAAAGGTTGCAAGTACACAACAAATAGGGAAGATAGATTTTGCAAGAGGCATAAGTATTTAGAAACTAAATGGTTGCAAGAGAGGCTAGATGCATGTGCTGAAAATCTAAAATTTCTTTGCCATCCTTGTGAACTTTGCAATGAACGTGATCATTTAAATCTCCAATGGAAATTGTTTCATGATCGAATCGTGTCCAAAAATTGTGATGACTTTATTTCTCTTGCGCATCATAATGAACTTAGTTGCTTTTGGGTTATGAAGATATGAAACGTATAACTGAGGATATTCCAGAATTTGTCCTTGATAAAGTTCTTGATTTTGATCTAGAGGAAATTTATTACAGAACTGTATTTTCGCACATCAGGCGTTGTTTTTTGGGACATTCTTGTAAATATGGAAGCCAAATGGACTAGGCAGGCTGGAAAAATTAACGAGCAGGTAAAGGAGGAGGATGGGGTGTCGTCATGGCCACTACTGTGTCCTGTAAGGACGAGGATTTGTTATACTCTCTCTTGCACTCATCCATGGTGGAGTAGTAGACGTCATTTAGCAAACAATGGAAGCAAGGTCCACCCTCGATGCAGTCGCTGCGACTTACATGAACGCATAGCTCGTATGGTACATTGATCTTCTTGCCATCCGTGCCAACCATAGTTTGGCCTGTCTATCATAGAATAATAACAAACAAGCAATCTTGGTCATGCAATTATTTTTGAGTACTAAAAACAAAGGACACACCAGATTGGACAAGAAGCAAAACAGAAAGGCCTTCACTAGCTATACTACATCAATACGTCCAGTGAGGAGAGAAGTTCAATAAGTTAAGCGTTGTGTAGATAAAGAAATACTGATGTGCTATCTGCCTCACATTGAGCAACAGTAGCAGAGCATACGAGATGCAGAGACACTAGGGTTGCTAGTGCAAGGATGCGAATCGTGTACTTGTCCATACCACAGCCAATACTACACTAGCTAGGCGGGCATGCGTTCACTTTGTTTATCGATGAGAAATGGTTTGCTACCAATCATCACATTACTCGATCGTGTATATATAGAGAGACTAAGAGAAGAGTGAACCGGTCATCCCAATCCCATGCTGTAAACAACAAGCAATAAAATTGGAATTATTTAATATCTTTCCATAATATATATCCCCATTATAATCAAGTAAGATTTATTTCTCTTTTTTTAGACAAGTTTCCTATTTTGGTGGCAAAATATTTATACGGGCTAGGACGGATTTACCTCATATCTTTATAACTGTATATTTCTAAATTTTAATTAATTGTCCATTATTTATTCCCTTGTATGGTGTAGTGCTTTTAGCAAAAAAATTCTTTTCGAAAATGGTGTACTACTTTTAGGAATAGCCTAAATTAGGTCGAGATTTTGAGTGAGATATTTAAGGGAAAATTTTGTTTTCGCCACTCTAGATTTTGCCGATTTTGCTTATGCCACTCTAGATTTTGACATTTCATTATTGCCATTCTTAGTTTTTGGCAATTATCACAATTCCATTTTATGCCCAAAAGCAAAATTTTCAGAGTGGCAACTGTGATACATTGTCAAAAGCTAAGTGTGGCAAAACTGAAATAAAATTATTTTGCTTTTGCCACGGAATGGCAATTGTGATAATTGTTTAAAGCTAAGACTAGCAAAAGTTAAATGTCAAAATCTAGAGTGGCATGAGTAAAGTTGGTAATTTCTAGAGTGTCGCAAATTTTTTTTAAAGCACTATTGCAGGAATGCCCAGTAGTGACGGGCAAGACTCTCAGGAGCACCCGTTACTGTTCTCCTGCTACTGTTAATATGTCATCTGTCGCAGGTGCCTTGGCCATCACTGTTATTCAAGTATATCACATAAGATTCGGTGAATAAAATTGTGTGACATAGGGGTACCCATCACACACACTTTTCCTGTTGGCAACATTTGTGGACAGTGTCGTGACCCATTTTGCAAGTTTATTAGTTTACTGTTAATAGTCCCGATTTTACGAAAAATCACATTTTGTATCGAACATATGTTTACCACCTTTTCATCTCGCACACATAATATATTTTAACATCACAGTACAGATAGAATGCAGGTGACCAACACATAATCCCATCAAATGTTTGTCATCGCTCAATACTCATTGACGGAAATGTTGGTTACTCTAAGTGGAAAAGAATATGTGACAAGAAAAAATTTCTGTCCCTGGTTTGCATTGAATATTGTCCGACCACGTTTGGTGTCGTGATTGACTCTTGGTTCAAGGAACTCTTGAACATCCATGTATTGAGTTTTAAGCTTTCTAGAGTAGCACAGCTACCTCGGAGCATGGGCAATCCAAAAGCATCTGTGTTACCTTTGTTTATTCGCAAGGTCTACTAAATTGAGCACCATTTCTTCATCGGTTTGTTGCCTACATCATCTCAATACTATTGAAGCTCGGGAATGTGAGTTTGAAAGATTTCCTCAAGGCTTTAGTGATGTCATCAACTTACAGAGGATGAAATCAATGGGCCTTGATTATAACAAGAACCACTCTGGCATACTCTGCCTAAAATGGAGCTCCACTGATAGTCCCCATTGGAATCTCCAACATTTGACACTAGAGAATTATGGAGGTGCATCTTGTCCTAGCTGGCTCTGGTCTAATCTTGGGCCAATGTTACGTTCACTTGGCTTCATGAAATGTCGTAGCATTCAGAACATATCATTCTTTGAACCACTCTGTCATGAAGAAGTGTCAGATAACGTTCATCATCTTGAAGAGTTTTTTACCCAACATGGGTGGCAGCATAATCTCCGCATCGGTCCACCAACCGTTTCGACATAGGCATAGTGTCGATCTATAGGACTCTACTGTTGCCGAATTGTCATTTTTTTCTTGTCAGATTTTTTATATTTGGCTGTGTGCATCCTAATTATGCAGAGGCCGGGTGATACTCTAAATGCTTTGTATCGCTTGATGCTACATTTTGAGATAATAAAAGCGCCCTTTATCGAAAAAAATCATCTTGAAGAGTTATATATATATATTGACAATTGTAGTTCCCTCACATCTATCGGTTTTTGTATGACTTCTTACTTCTATAATGCAAAGGCAGAGCTCCTTCCGTTCATGTCAAAAACATCTATGGGAGTGTATGAAGCAAGCAGCACCGGCGGTATCGTAGCATTCTCATTCCTTGCTAGATTAATTATTCATTGGTGTGGACGATTATTTAGTCTTGATGAATTCCTGACACCGGCTTTGTTGGAGTTGTGTCGAATATAGTGTACAAGGTAGGTTACAGTTGGACTTGTAGTTATCTTGTGTTTAGATAGGATATGGAGTCGTGTCCAAGTAGGACATCCTAGGCCTCTCATATATAGCGGGGGTAGACACACGATGTAACCTATGCCAACATAATAGCACCGGAACGCAGGGGAAGCCGGCGGCATGTGCCGGTGTCCAGGGCGACCGGGTGCGGTATTGTGACGGTGTCACGGGGAGGAGCGCCCGTAGTCAGGCCCCGGGGATGTAGCCATATCGGTGAACCTCGTTAACAAATCTCGGTGTCGTGCTCGTCTGATTGCTTGGTCCCCGGATGATCGACGGAGTGCCTCGGATTTATTCTAACAAGTGGTATCCGAGCTAGGTTGTTCGGAGGCTATGGATTGTTGATCTAGAGGAAGTATCGAGTTGAGATGCAGCCGGTTGTGGCGTGGTTCTTGACGAGATTGGCAGAAGCAATTAGAAGCATGCAGAAGTTCTAGGCGGCGGCGGACACGCTGAACCACAGCGCGTGCTGGCTGGCCGGGCTGGCGGTCGCGGGTTCGATCAGCAGCGGAGCGTCGCGTACGGGCAGGCGGACAGCAGGTCGATCGATCGACGGGTGCTGGTTGCGGAAGGCACGTGCGTGGGCAGTGGCCCAGGTGGCGGAAGCCGCACATGTTGCAAGCACGCGTGGCACGTACGTGCGGAGGAAGGCCTAGATGGTTTGCTGGATGCATTAGCGATCTGCGAGAGATTTGTTTGAAGATAAAAAAGAGGACCGAGTCCTCATGTGACACGGACGGAGGCAAGAGATCAGATCCAATTAGCGGAGAAAATGCATCAGATTGAACAAGGGCTACGTCTCCATTGGAAAGCAAGGGCAGAGGCAAAGCAACAGATTAGCATCAGAAGTTGAGCCAAGGAAAGAGCCGTCACGTGAAGACTAGCTAGTTGAATCACTAGTAGTACACGAAGGTTCTGTTCGTGTACTTGGGGATCACGGGAAGACTGCTCGGTTATTTTTCATGGAGATAATGATTATTGATGGTTGTCCTAAGTTGGATACGCAGCAGGCAATGATATTACCATCCTCTCTTAAGTAACTCCGTTTGGTGAACCGTGGAGACATAGAAACTATCGCGACTTTCGCCAATTGGGGAATTCTCGAGCACTGGAGTGACAGTATGTTGAGGATTGCTCAGGCCTCAGGTCCATATGTGTTTCAGTAAATGTTGCTCCGTTAAAGCACGTGCATATATGAGAAAAGGATATCTACCATGCATGGGATATCCCATGCTTGGTGCAGCCGTTGATCTAGTTGGAGATTTGGTTACATGCATACGCGTCCTCACTTTCTCCATCAATGCTGACAGCTTTTTCATAGCTAGCTTTGTGCCAGAGAGTCTATATCATGTTCTACCCACCCATGTTTTTTCCATATGATTTTCAAGTTTGAATCCATTTTATCTTTTGAACTGAGAGTCTAGTACATAAATGTTTTGAATATTTGTAAAACTTTATGTGACAAAGTCGTGATGCACTCTAGAACATGAAAGACCCTACTAAAACTTCATAAGAATTCATGTTAGATACAACCTCGTAATATTATTTTCGAAACAAATTTACCAAGTGCTACCAAGATCCCTGATATTGAGAGGTAATAAATTCTTATGTAACATTTCGATACATTATGCTTGCCAAATGTCTATGATTTTGTGTGGTTTCATTAAGTCTCATCATGTTTTAAGATTCAAAAAACATTTTTTCTTGAAATATATTCAACATTGGTCTCATTAAATAGCTCTCGCCACCAAGTACCCAAATATGCAAAGATATCAAAAATCGTACTTTTGACCCAAAAGATATATGAACATGAAAATCAAATGAAAAAGAATGGAGTGGTTGAGTGAAAAGAGAGAAGTGGAATGGGATGTACTGTGTATAGTACACAACAACAGTGTATGTGTCAGAAAAATGCATGCACGGGATATCCGGTGCATGGTAGAAAATCCATTTTCGTGCATATATCTGGTTGTCCCCAACTGACAGAAATAGAACAATCTTTGTACAGGTGATTGGTACTGTAAATCATATTTGACAGAGAATATTTGAACCTCATAATGTTTGACAACCTGAATCCTGTCAACGATTATTTAGGCAGTCACCGCAAGCCAAACATTTCCATAACATAAAACTGTTTGACAGTGTTCATATATTTTCAAGTCAAATTCAGTCTCATAACATTTGTCTTGTCCTGTCATTATCAAGGCATTGCTGTAGAACCAGCAACCTAGTGTGGTTTCTGGCGAAAACCAAGGTAAACATAATACTAGCTCACAGCAATTGAACGTGTTTGAGGGATGAGCATATATACTGATTACACTTTCCTTGAAGTTTACACGTTAATTAATCTCCCAATAACAGGTCATATTCTAAGCATAGGTGAAGGACTTCTGGAGGGTGCTCGACGCGTGGCACGAGCACTGCTGGGAGAACTATTTACAGTACCTTCATGAGCACCTGCTACAAGTCCAAGAAGGTGTGTAAGACCGAGAAGGAGGGGCAGAACGTAAGGGGCTGTCTCGAGCCTGCCTACATGACAAGGCCGAGGAGTAGTTTCAATATCTTAAGGATGAGATGTTCATCCAAACTCTGTACTACCCTTTTGCCTAGCTGGTTTCAGTTTCTTCGGGATGAGATGTTCCTCTAAACTCTCAACTACTATCTTACTAAGCTATTGGAACTTGTTCGTGAAGCGTTGGTTCATAGCACTCTGTATACTATCATTGTTATCCTCGGTATTTAATTCACCCTTTTTATCTGCGGAACTTCTTACAACTTAATGATGAAAACTTATGTGGTATTTGACTGGATTAATCTGATGTATGCTTTGTGGTGAATTATCTGGGTTTGTCGCACCGCACGCATGTCGCTGCTATTCTGAATGTTGTAAGGAGTGTTTCATAGAATTTTGCAAATGTGGTTTTGTTGGGGAATGATGCAATTTTTGTCTCTGCTTGGCTTCAGTGCGCTCTAGGTCATTAAAATAGCATACTATTTGATTGTATTCGCTCAGCATGAGAGAGTGCAGAGCCGCTTTGTAGCACACATGTCGCCGGTCATGTGGTTGCTTGCTCCCGTGTCGAGGTACCACACATGTCTCGCCGTGTTCGTCCTCTGCTTGTCATGAAGATAAACCTTCTCTTCGTTGAGCGTGACAACCTCGGCAGCCGGCGCCTTTGGAGCTGGACAGTCCTCGTCCATAAGCTCGCATACTTCGACCATGAGCATCATGTCGCTATCATCGCCTCCCTTGGCCATGAGAGCTCTTTCCTTCGGTGGATTCTTGCAACAAGGCTTGAAGTGACCGATGATTCCACAATTGTGACACTTTGATTTCTTTATGTCAAATTTTCTCCTTTGTTTTCTAGCCTTTTCTTCCTGTCCAGCAAAGTCCTTTCTCGACGGACGTTGCTTCTCCTTTGCTTTACTGCCGCTCGAGGATCCACCATGATTTTCTTTCATCAGAGCCATCCATTGTGCCATTGTAAGCATGAGATGCCCACTCTCCTTCGAATCGCCGAAGCTGAGACGAATTCTCTCGTCATGGGCCTTGAACCTTCCGACGAGATCCTCGATCGGGAGAGTCTTTAGGTCGAGACATTGTTCGATCGACATGACGATCTGGATGTAGCGTGCCGGTGCGGCGCGCAAAAATCGTCGGACGATCGCAACTTCTTCTAGGGTTGAACCATACATGTGTATGCCGTTGACGGGGGTCTTGAGACAGGAGGCAGACTGATCAGCCGTCTCACTTTCATCCATCTTCAGGCACTCGTAGCTTCTCATTAGGGACTGAAGGTGTGCTTCCTTGACAGGATCATGACCCTGGTGCAGGATCTTGATGGTCTCCCATGCCTCCTTCGCCGAGTTCTTTCCGATGAGGTGCTGCAGCACGTCATTCGGCATGGCGGAGTAGATCGCCATTAACGCTTGACCATCCTTCCGGTACTTCGCCGCGCCCTTCGCGTACTCGGCGCCACCAGGGTCGACGGCTTCCCAGTACTAAGCTCCCTACATCGCGACCTCCATGTTCATCGCCCATAGTGCGTAGTCCTCTCGATCCAGACGGGAAAATTGTGACCCCCCCCCCCCCCCACACCACCACCACCACCATCGGCATCGGTGCTCCTGCTGCCACCGAGACCATCTCCTTGCCTGTGTTCAACATGATCCTTTGATTGCTTTTCAAAAATCAAGCCAATACATCAAAACTCTGATACCAATTGTTGGCCCAGACTGACCTCGAGAACACAACCGAGTACTTTCCGGTCGCTACACGTACGAGGCTGCGGATGTGAATTGATACTTGGCTTGGAGATGCACGTAGGGAGCTAGCTAGACGAGTACTTGATCGATTGGTTTCCGGTGAAACACACGGACACGCAGTGGCGACTTGATGGCTAAACAGGAGTGTGTCGTCCTTGTTGTTTCATTACTTTGCGATCTGATGATTATAGGGGGAACCACGTACAAGTATATATAGCACTACCTATCTACCTATACATAGCCGACTCGGCCTGGGCTACGAATCCGTGCCAGACTCTTGTGCCTAATCGTGATTATCTCTAACAGTTGTTATGATGCAATTTTGTAATGATCCAATTTTTGTCTCTGCTCAGCTTCAGTGCGCTCGAGGACACTAAAATAGTATACTACTTATTTGATTGTATTCGTTCAGCATTAGAGAGTGCAGAGCCGCTTTATAGCAAGAAGCCGCCGGACATGTTCTTTATATTCTAAAAACTTAGAAATAGGGAAAACGTTAGAGTGAGATACATGTCTTTATATTTGAGTAAAATTGCAGGCAGAGTTTGAAGTCTGCAGGCAGCATCATCCTTTAAATAAATGAAGGATGACATTCACAGGTATCAGCTGGGGCCAGGGTATCCGCTCCAGCATGGCCTGGGGTCCCGGCAACAATTTGGCCCAGCACTAAATAAAGATTTGGGAAGGCAAAATAAATGCATTCATTCATCTCCTTCCGGAAACATCAGATATGATTTCAGATTCAAATGTGTTAGAACAAGAACTATCAGAATGAAATTAGAATTACAGAAAATGTTAATCTTAGTTTCTAGACACTGTTTATGGGGAAGACAATGGTCGAAGCAGATAGGATATCAGACGCTTAGTTAAATATATGAGCTATTTTCTTTGTCAAGTGGTACGTTGATATTGAAGGTACATATTGTATTTGTATTCTTTTTTTCTTATTTTATTTTGCAGTTGCAATGGGGATCCAGGAAGTTCATCATTCTGTGAGAGTATCCATCATAATTTTATTTTGTATGCTTGGTCATTAATTACAATTGATTTTTCTTTGGTCATGTTATGTCTTGCATGCATTTCATTATGTCCCATTTAAGATGTCTATATATGGTTTGTTGAACGATATCCATTTGATATCATCTATCCCTTGGGGGACCACCTGCTGGTATGTGGTCAAGATATCTTTTGGATGGAGCGTTATTTTCCTTTAAGTCTATATATAAGATACTTTGTTCCTTATCCATTTAACATTATATACCGTTCCTTGGGCCTCATCAGGTGTGGAATTCAAGGATGGACAAACGGTTTGCCGCTGCTTGTTTTATGGTGATGCTTGTGTTGTTAGGAAGCAGTATGGCTGCAGGTATGTTCTGGCTTTTGCTCTTCCGAAATAGGTTTCTTATGGGATTACTAGAAGTTTTCTTAAATATGATGTTGATGCACATTGTTTCTATGCCGTGGAGGAATAATACATGTTACCAATTATGCAATAGTTTTAGCATGGTATGTTGTTACAATTGATGTCCCACTATTATGCTCTAACCCTTAATATATTTGAGATGCACAGAGAACTGTGAGATTAAGCGCGACAGGATGACATTTTGTATAAAGTCTGAATGTCTGTATCATTGCCAACATCGTTGGTATTATAAAGTCACACAGTATTGGTGTGATGGTCTGTTCTTCGGCTTCTGCAACTGCAAGATTTGCATCGTCGTATAGAACTTCAATGGATATTTACTATATCAAGTGCACTTGAAGCTTTCATTTAGCAATTGAGCACTTTGTATCCTGCAGTAATAGAGTTATGTTTCGAAGTGATAACAATATGTCTAGTCTCATAAAAATCTGCTTAAAGGCAAACTTTGTAGAGTTATTAATAAATATAGCAATTGTTAAGTGCACTTGAAGCTTTTATTTATACTAGGGTCACTGCTTAAAAGCTAAATCCATGGAGCTGTGAATAAATATAGCGAACGAAACATACATATGGATCGATTACATTAGTCTATGAGTAACTCTAATAGACTACTTAAAACCTCAGTTCTTCACACAACTATTTTATAACAAATTTTGACCGGTGCAGCAAATTTGGTACTATTTGTGCCTATTTATTTAACTTTCAAGGAGTGTTAGCGGTTTAAATGGTTCGACCTCCTTCCCCCATCCTTTCTCAACATGGAAAAAGATTGATCAAGAAACCAGCCAACTCCCATTCTTACTTGAAAAAGGGCATAAGTGAATAAAAAATAGGGAACATCGGCGACCCAGGAAATACACGTCCCAACCCAATCACTCCAACCTATGACATTGATTTCTCTCTCTCTCTCTCTCTCTCTCTCTCTCTCTCTCTCTCTCTCTCTCTCTCTCTCTCTAAGAATATGTGCCGCTTGTGATCGTTGACTCACCCTAGGCTGTCCTACCTTATTAGAACTAATTAATGAAGGAAGGAAGCTTGTGCTGTCAAATATACATTTTAATCTGCGACAAGTACATCCCTATATTGGTTTCTACACACGGACAATATATACTCTTTGTTCCCGCAAAAATATAAACTCTGACTGACTGCTGATTTGCCAACACTGGATTGAGGATGCAATTCCTCTAGTCTTTTGAATTTACAGAAAGCCGATACAATTGCTGACAGCAGCTGTTGCCATAGTGCTATTGCCCAACATTACATTACTTGTATGCTCTCCAGATCCTCAAGTCTGACGGGAGTAGATGTTAAATGGTTCATGGTTAGCATACATGCTGCTGGTTTTTTTTTTTTTTGGAAAAGGCTCTGTTAGCTTAAGGAGTTCCGCTGCTTTCTCGCCCGTGATTTCAGTTCAGATCCTGAAGACATAAACAAAGGATCCGGCTTGCTTGCTCCCTCTCCGTGCTTCCATCCGTGCTCCCACTTCATCCTATGGTTGTGTTTTTTTTCTTTTTCCTTTCTAATCTACTCATCTCCCCCTGATTTCAATAGGGTGGGTCCGGACCTTATTTTGTTCCAATAAAATCAAGCCACGTACGCGGGAGCATGGATGGACACACGCGTAGGGCTCAGGCAAGTCTCGTCCATAAACGAAGCACACATGGATGTATCTTGGAGGGAGCCTTGATGATGGCATTAAGTTCACTACCTGACTACTATACTTACATAATTAATGACTGAAGCTTGTTCACCAAAAAAAATGTATATGCTAATTTTAGTAATATAAACAAATAAAATCAGTTCTTTTTTCTTAGAATAAGAAGAGCAAAGAAAGAATTTCAGGCTTACTGCTTTACCTGAAGGATGAAGTAATGTTGCCTCCATGCATGTGTACAGTTTTGAGAATAGAAAAACAATTTGACCGCTTCATTTCTGGAACACTCTACAACTTGTTCTAGTACGATTATTGTAGAGATGGTTCTGCATTTATTTGATACAGTCCTAAGGCAACATACGTAGCTTTGAGAATAATTTTAAAAGAAATGATACATGCATTTTACATTCCGAAAGTAGTTGCTACACCCGCCTCGCGCTCCAGCTGTTCGAGGTACTCGCCCTCACTGCGCTCCTCGGCCAGCCTTCGCTGGCGCCATTGTTCGAGGTAGGCACGCTATGTTGACACCAGATTTTGGCACGGTCAATAACTTATTTAAGATGGCCTCAAATGGAGAAGTGATCTTCATGAAAGAGTTCCGTATTTTTGATATGAACATCTTTGAAGTTTGGGTCATCGCAGTCCGATTTCATCTCGAAGGCCGAAACTATACTCAAAGTACTAAGATCTTATATTCAGAGTACAGTTTGGCTGATTAAGCCCCCTAGACGACCTCAAATGGAAAAATTATCTACATGGATTGTCTTCGTCTCGTCGAAACGATCAATTTTGATATAAAACTCGTTCCAATCCGAGTTCGTATGCGAAAGTTAGAGCCATCAGAATACAGCCCAGTCACGAGGCAAAAACTGGCGCGCCCCACCAGACGCCTTGTCTGATGGGTAGCGCGAGGGATAGCCTATTTTGCGCGACCAATTTGACCCTCAAGATGATCTCTGATCAAAAAATGTTCAACACAAAAGTTGTTCGCCTCGTCGAAACGGTCAAGATTGCTTTTGGGCTCATTTCCATCCGAGATTGTTTACTACCACAAAAAAGACCCGCAAGGTGCAGCCAGTTTAAACCGAACAGTTTTGAAAAGTTCGGACAAAACCAATCCGAATTTGACTAGGGTTTTGGACGTGAATCCAAGCCTTTTCCTTGCACGAGAAGTCCGGCCGCCTCTTATATACCTAAGGGGTGACGGCCGATTGAACAACACACAATCGAACAAATCAATCTACTACTTTTTCGTGTTCATCTACTTTTTGTCTCTTCCTTGTATCTTTCTTCTCGTTCTTCGCTAGTTCTTCCTGCTGGAGGGCTGCGGATCCACGAGGCTCTAGGGGCGAGCGAATCGACCTGGAGCAGCCCATAGCCGCCGCGAGCCCTGACGGGGTCCCTCCCGGGCAAGCGGGGCTTCGGGTCTACAAAAGCGCCCGCCGACTGTCTTGCATATCGCGCTGTCGGTCGGGTCTCCTTCGACGTGAGCTGCGGTGCATCACCCCCGGCGTCGAGGGTACACGGTGACGTGTTCTTGTGTCAACACACTTTTTGGCGACTCCGCTGGGGACGAAGCTTTGAACGGTCTCCAGCCCATTCTTGCTACGAAGAGATCGTCATCTAAGGTTTACAATCTACAAAGGTAAGATGAATACCCAATTCACTTATGTAGATGCAAATAATACATATGTTGTTGCTAGATCGTCTAATGAGCATATTGTATTGGCTAGCCCTAGTTTTATCAATTATGTATCTAATTATGTGCAACAGTCGATTCAGAATAATCTTCATGCTTCAACTTCATATAATTTTAGCAACATGCAACATATGTATCCCAACTCCCATGCATCGGCAACCCCACAAATCTATATGCCGATGAACAACATGATGAGTTCGGTTAATCATGTTGAGACACCCCATGTAGGAACTTCCAATAGTATGCAACAAAGTGTTTCAACTTTTTATTCATCGGCAAATAACTTGCAGTATGTTAATCCAAATGTGCCGGTGGATAGGGGAATTGGCCATGCCACTACTAGTTATTCGGCCAATTACCCTCAAACATCGTATGCTACACCTCATGCTACGAATTTTTGGCACCATACGCAATTGTTGATATTCGTGATTCGGCTCCGCACCTTCATGCTCATGGCCGAATAAGTGAGAATTCTACCAGAGCGCATGTGTCTTTACCTAGTAACATAACATATCATGTTGCCCCTGCACAATTACAGAATTTCGGCAACACACCATTGCCGAAAGCGTCTCAAAGTATTGGGGGTCAATCCGATGAAGATTGGGCTGAAATTGGTCGAAAAAAGCGTAAAGATAGACTAGATGCAATGTTTATTGAATTTAGACAAGAACAAGCAACCTTGCGAATCAAAGAAAGAAAGAGTGGTGATCGGATAACAAAGTTAATTCGGTTATTAAAAAGCCGAATCAAATAGTATGTGTACCGAATCTATCAAAGAAAAAGAGGATGCCAAGGCATTGGAGAGTCATTCAAAAGTGGAACAAAGTATTATTCAAGTGATACAACCATCATGCTCTCCCAACGTAATTGAAGAGGTATGTCTAGCAAGTGACTTGCCTATCTTCCGATTTGGTCGCAACTTTATTGTCGATGCTTCTATAAGAAAAAGTCTCATAAGTAATTTTGAAAGACCAATGAAGAAGAGTAATTTACTTGTTAGCAACAAAATTGTTATAGAATATATCGGTCAACCCATTGCACCATTTATAAAGACCGATAATGACTTATTGTTGTGGCCAAAGCTTTCCCCGTTGCTTTATCCAAAGTTCATATCTAGTTGGGTAGCTTTGCTTATTTCTTACTTGGCTTGCACTTTGTCTCAATTGAGACATGTGTGTTCTAAATATTTTCGTATCGGAAGTTTAAATCCAAGGTTAATTTCTTTTGAGAAATCCGATGCTAATATAATATCTTATCGAAAGATACCGGAGATAGAGTGGAAAACACATTGTATAGCCGAATGGGAAGATTCTAAATCTGAACCATTCGCTTTTTTATCTTCAAAGCTGTTCACACAACAAGATCGGCTAGAAAGCAAGAAGTTTACCTTCAATTCAAGCATGTGTGACCAAATATTTGATTTATTGCTGAAAAATAATTACATAAGAATTCTTGATCACCATGTCAAGCCATCAATTCAAGGACGAATATATTGTAGGTTGCATCATTCGTTCGAACATAATTTTGAGGATTGCAATATGTTTCATCAAATAGTTAAATCGGCCATTGAAAAAGGACGATTAAAGTTTGTTGAAACACCAAGAGATGACCAGTCTATTCCGATTGGTCCGGATGGCAAAAAGTTTTTACATCGGCTGCTTCAAGCCGATCCATTTAAAAAGAATGTAAAATCTACAGGTGATGGGATCAAGCTTTCAAGTAAAGAAGTTGTTGAAGAGCATAACGAGCATACTCTTGAGGGCGGGAGTTCCATCGAAGCTACAATGGAGACGCCAAGGACTCGGGGGCAACAAGCAAATACAATGATTGGTGCAAGCACAACCAAAGGAAACAAAGGCCGAAATAAGCGCAAGTGTAAGAGATCAAAAATCACCTTCGATGAACTATTGGATAAATATCAAAAGAAGAGCGAAGAGAAGAATGCTTATCGGCCAAATCATGCAAAAAAACCAAGATCACCCCAAGGCGCAAATATGAGGATTGGTGTTGGCAAAGTGATAATTTTAATGCAACATATTCATATCCTTATTTTGGGCCGCCAATGCCAACGCCGTGGCTGCCTCCCTATGCTCATATAGATACATATTCATCATGGGACAGGTATGATACAAGGGCACATTCTCCATCTTATTCTAGACCATCTCACCAATACTATGCAGCTCCAAGGAGATCAACATTTGAACAATCACGCGTCAAAGCCCGTTTCAATCATAAAGAATCGGTCTGGTGCACAAGGAAGAATAAGGAGGTGGTTGAGCAAATCTACCGCGTCAAAAGAGATGGTCGTAAGAGTGCCACTTCAGATATGATCTCAAATGAAAAAGAACCAATTAAAATGTTGACATTGGCTACAAAAGGCAATGAGGCAAGTCAATCAAGTGCCAAATCTGAAGGGAAGAAGTTGAGAGTGCACAAGGTAAAACAAGAATTGCCATTATTTCAAACAAAATCGCAGCTGGGATGCCCACTCGGCTTATCGTATTGGCAAAGGAAGGAGTTGCATAAGCTTAGTGCACAAGAACTTGAAAAGAGAAATATGGCATGGGTTCCCAAAGGAAATATTCAAAATAAGAATTATGTGCGAGCTTCCTTTACAAGGAGTGCGACAAAGGTGAAGAAGGAAAAGAGTGAAAGCTACGAAGGACCAAGCCGAAGGTTTCAACATCTTCGGACCACACATTATCCATTTTCTTCAACAATGCCGTTGATGCCTATGCCATGGAATTCTTCATCAGGTATGATTGGTTACCCTCAATGGGCTTATTTTAATCCATGGATAAAATATAATTTCTTACATCATGAAAGGGTATTACCAAATCATTATATGTTCGATTAGCTTCACTTTTGTTGCTAATCTAAATGGCCGATATATACTTATCGTCCAAAGCACGTACAAAATGGCGGATGGAGTGTTGACATCGCGCTTAGAACAAACTTCGTGCAAGTTATTTTTCGGCACACAAGTTTTGCCGAAAAACAGGGGGGCATGTGTTGACACCAGATTTTGGCACGGTCAATAACTTATTTAAGATGGCCTCAAATGGAGAAATGATCTTCATGAAAGAGTTCCGTATTTTCGATATGAACATCTTTGAAGTTTGGGTCATCGCAGTCCGATTTCATCTCGAAGGCCGAAATTATACTCAAAGTACTAAGATCTTATATTCAGAGTACAGTTTGGCTAATTAAGCCCCCAAGACGACCTCAAATGGAAAAATTATCTACATGGATTGTCTTCGTCTCGTCGAAACGATTGATTTTGATATAAAAATCGTTCCAATCCGAGTTCGTATGCAAAAGTTAGAGCCATCAGAATACAGCCCTGTCACGAGGCAAAAACTGGCGCGCGCCACCAGACACCTTGTGTGATGGGTAGCGCGAGGGATAGCCTATTTTGCGCGACCAATTTGACCCTCAAGATGACCTCTGATCAAAAAATGTTCAACACAAAAGTTGTTCGCCTCGTCGAAACGGTCAAGATTGCTTTTGGGATCATTTCCATCCGAGATTGTTTACTACCACAAAAAAGACCCGCAAGGTGCAGCCAGTTTAAACCGAACAGTTTTGGAAAATTCGGACAAAACCAATCCGAATTTGACTAGGGTTTTGGACGTGAATCCAAGCCTTTTCCTTGCATGAGAAGTCCAGCCGCCTCTTATATACCTAAGGGGTGACGGCCGATTGAACAACACACAATCGAACAAATCAATCTACTACTTTTTCGTGTTCATCTACTTTTTGTCTCTCCCTTGTATCTTTCTTCTCGTTCTTCGCTAGTTCTTCCTGCTGGAGGGCTGCGGATCCACGAGGCTCTAGGGGCGAGCGAATCGACCTGGAGCAGCCCATAGCCGCCGCGAGCCCTGACGGGGTCCCTCCCGGTCAAGCGGGGCTTCGGGTCTACAAAAGCGCCCGCCGACTATCTTGCGTATCGCGCTGTCGGTCGGGTCTCTTTCGACGTGAGCTGCGGTGCATCACCCCCGGTGTCGAGGGTACATGGTGATGTGTTCGTGTGTCAACACGCTCATGCGCCTCCGTCGTCCCCATCCAGACTGGTGGCGCGCTGACCCACTCGCACACTACCTCGGTCCAGGAGTAGTGCTCGATGGGGGTCGGCTCTGGCTCGGCTTTGGCTAGCGACGGCAAGGCTAGCGGCGGCACAACACAGTCGCCGGCCGCAGACAGCGCCATGGCCTCCACCATGCGCGCCTCGTACGCCTCCTCCTCCTCCTCGCTCTCCCAGAGGAGAGCCGCCAACGCCGCCTGGTAGGCGGCTTTCGCCACCTGGTCCTCATCGCGCACGACGAGGGGCGGCGGTGGGGAGCCATGTGAGACGTCGCAGATTCCGCGCCTCCTCGTGCTCGAAGGAGAACCACCGCTCCCAAGCGGGTAGTCGATGTCGTAGCCCGGGTCGCAACTGCCGCCGGTGCCGCACCTCCTTCGCGTGCACCCTCGCCGACCGCAGCGCCGCCGGCACTGGGATCCTCTCCGGATCCAAGTGCCTATTGTGCGGCAGCGTGACGTCGGGGTAGGGGAGAGGGAGGCGGTGCTCCTAGTGCCACTTGGCATGGTGGACTGGGACAGCGATCCATTGCCTTTGCCGGCGGGAAGACGACAGGGGGAGCGCGGGGAGGGGAGGGGGCCCTTTCCAGAGAAGAGGCCCATTGCTGTGGCTAGGGGCTTTGTCGCCAGCGGGGGAGCACGGGGGTGACGAGATGGAGACGGGGCATCTGGAAGCAGATGAGGACGGCCGCCACCGCACGCTCGAATTGAAAAAGGCTGACCGCCATCGCTGAAGCTTTGCGCCCACGGTGGGCAGTCGTCATTAATAAAGCTGACCGCACGCGGTAGTTAGGCGGCCGCCAGGTGGGGACACGGCGGGCATCGAGAAGGTGCACGAGGCGGCCGCTTCGCGTTCACGTCGACGCATTTGTGCCGTAAATTTTGGCCGCAAATGGGCCCATGCAGATGCGTTTTACGAATAGGTCGGCGCGTTGGGCCTGCACTTTTGTCCGCGCCGACCCAAACGAACAGCGGCGGACGAAATGGGTACTGCGTTGAAGTTTCTTTTAGCCCGGGTATTTGGGGCTGGTATGGAGAGTCTGTTTGGGTTGGGTTTTTGTTATTTTACTGTCAAGGACTAGGCCGTCCGCCCGGACTAGGAGGGATGGGGAGTGCAGGTCTAGACGGGGATTATAAGTTTTTTTCGAGACAAGATGGGGATTGTAAGTAGATGGGGATTATGTGTAGAGGATGACAACGTGGGGCCACAAGACCCTCCAGAAGCATGGGGTCTAGCACCAAGGCGGTCATCGCGGGCCGGAAAGCCCAACCCGAAGACTACTGTGCCTCAGTGGTGGGTGCGAGGGCAAGGATAACAAAGGACCAGTGACAAGGATCACGGGCACCAAATGACTAGAGGTATACAGTAATATCGATCATTCAAAATCAGATGACGCAACTACTACAACTGAATGTAATGTGAGAGCATCTCCAGCCGCGCCCCCAGGACGGCCTCCCCAGGCGATTTTTAGCGCCGGCACCGAAAAAACGGTCCAGTCGCGCCCCCAGGACGCCGAATTCCGCAGGCTCGGCCCTTTTTTGTGCCCAGTGCTCGTAGTCCGAACCCGGCGCACTGGGGGCGCTCGGGGGCTCTGGCGCAAGGGAAAAGCGTTCCTGGGGCCACATTGACAGGCGAAAAGTCAAGCCACCCGCCCAGATTTGCCTCCTGCCCCCCGCGCTCGGCCGCCACGCTGCGCCACCCTGCCGATCCCGGCGTCGACCACCGCCCGCCGCAGCTAGGTAGGCCGTCTCCAACCGGGAAAAAGAAGGGGTTTTGCCGAGGTAGCCTCTTCGCCGCCGACCCAGGCACCTTTTTCGGCGCTCCGGCCGCGCACGGCCTGTACGCCGGCGGGGTTGTGCCCACTGTCAGTGTCAAAACCGGCGGATCTCGGGTAGGGGGTCCCGAACTGTGCGTCTAGGCGGATGGTAATAGGAGACAAGGGACACGATGTTTTACCCAGGTTCGGGCCCTCTTGATGGAGGTAAAACCCTACGTCCTGCTTGATTAATATTGATGATATGGGTAGTACAAGAGTAGATCTACCACGAGATCGAGGAGGCTAAACCCTAGAAGTTAGCCTATGGTATGAATGTTGTAATGGAGGTTATGTCCTACGGACTAAAGCCCTCCGGTTTATATAGGCATCGGAGAGGGCTAGGGTTACACAGAGTCGGTTACAATGGTAGGAGATCTACATATCCGTATCGCCAAGCTTGCCTTCCACGCCAAGGAATGTCCCATCCGGACACGGGACGGAGTCTTCAATCTTGTATCTTCGTAGTCTTGGAGTCCGGCGGACGATGATAGTCCGGCTGTCCGGAAACCCCCTAGTCCAGGACTCCCTCAGTAGCCCCCGAACCAGGCTTCAATGACGATAAGTCCAGCGCGTATATAGTCTTCGGCGTTGCAAGGCGGGTTCTCCCTTTAAGTTACATGTACCTGCCGAACAGTGTCCGACTTCCTCATAAATGCTGTGCTTCTTGGCTTCTACGCCCAATAATGGCCTTCTTCCACGCGTCGCACGAATGCAAAAAGCCAGGGTATCTTTTATGTTTCACCCCCTAGTCGTGCAAGTCATCCGCCTACAAAAGAGGCAAAAATCCAGATCCAAATCACACCATCTTCCTTCCGCGAATACTCATCGGAGCGCCTTTGACCCAAAAATCCATTCCATCATGGACCATCGGCGCGGCTCCTGTTCTCGCGCTCCCAGCCCACTGCCAGGAGATTGGAGGAGATGCTCTGTTCCACACAACGAGCTAGTGAAGCTCCAAGCAGGGGGATATCTCCGTCCGGCCTTCATGGTTCCGGTTCGAGCCGGGCTGGCCACCTACCAAGGTGGGAAGCAAGCGGAGGCTACCCCAAGTCCCAACAAAGGGGAGCGGGTATGCTTCGTCCCCTATCTGATAAGGGGACTCGGATTTCCTATACATCCCTTCCTCCGCGGGCTCCTGGAGCTCTACGGACTCCAGCTCCATCACCTTACACCCGCCTCTGTCCTGCATATCGTGGGTTACGTAGCTCTTTGCGAGCTATTCCTGGGCATCGAGCCCCATTTTGCACTGTGGAAGAGGTTGTTCTGCCTCGTACCCCGTTCTCACGAGGGATCTATATATCAAGTGGGTGGCGCCGAAGTATGGCGCATTGCCGGGACCGGATATCCATCCGTAACCCCTAAGAAGGTGTCCGAAGACTGGCCTTCGGAATGGTTTTACATAGAAGACGCTCCGCTGCCGGACCCAGTCCGGGTCGGCCTCCCGGAGTTCAGTACTGCTCCTCTGAAGAAACGCCTTAGTTGGCGCCCGCGGAGCCCCCAACTGGAGGAAGACAAGAGCGTCCATTACCTGATGGGCCGAATAAGATTATTAGCCCATTCCGGGTTGACCATGATTGGAGTCATGGCAACATGCATCATGCGGGGGGTACAGCCATTGCAATACAGGGGCCACCCCATGTGGGCTTTCGACGGGGAGGACGATGCCACCCGCCACAGCCGTAAAGGGCCGGATTCGACCGAGGATCTGGTGCAGATCCTGTCCGGCCTGTACAAGGGGGAGAAGGAGGACTTCCTTCGGACGAACCCCTTGAATGGGTTTTCCATGAATAACCCTCGGGGCTGGGTAAGCGAACACTTTTAAGGGCTCAACCCATGCTTTCAAAGTTTAAGCTTCTTACATTATGTCTTCGGCGCAGGAACTGCGCCGGATTGTGGAGGACATGGTAAGTCCAGCTCCGCAACCCGAGGATCCAGAGAGATCCCAGGATCCGGCCTCTGAAGAGGATCCGGATATCAAGGTGGAGCTAATCGACGGGGTGTTCCACCAGCTCAGCGTGGATAATGCTTTAGTTGCCATTACGGCGGACTACCCCGGATTATATCCGGCTTTCCAGGTGATTGTGACCGAGGTCCGGACACCATTATCTCTTCCTTGCCCATTTCTGACCTTTGCGTACGATGGTGATTTGCAGGAAGCGCCTTCAAGGCGGGAAGCCGAGCCCGCGGCGGCTGACCAACAAAGGCTAGTCCGGACCAGCAGGCGGAAAAGGAGCACGGCACGGACTGAAATGTCGCCGCAAAGGTATAGCTCGTATTTAAATATTCAGAGCAACGTTCCTAGGAAGCGTTTGAGTGCTCATGATCCTTGTAGGAGAAAAAGCGCCCGCCGAACTGCGGGCCTAGAGGTTGCCGATCCGACCTATACCAGCCAGGCTCCAGCGCCCGGTCTGGAGGGGGAGGCGAGCGCAAGGCGCGGGCCGGATACTCCTCCAACGGAGGATGCCGACAGACTGTCCGCCACCAAGTCTGAGGTGGAGAGCGCCATGAACCACAGGCGCCGCCGGACAGTACTTCATGAAGCGTGCTTCTCCCCTGAGGCGTTGGACGCCTTTAACGCGGGGGACGTGCACCTCCATGCTGCTCAAGATGGTTTTACTAGAGCCACGAAGCAGTATGTAAACGACATACGGGTAAGGGAATTTAATGGTTATATATGCCAGTAGCCCCCGAGACTTAAAGTAGTTATGTTAACTGATTTAAGGATCATTTGAAATGCAGGCTCTTACCGAGAAGAATACCCAGCTGTCTCAGGAGCTGCAAGAGTGCAAGGCCCAACTTGAGGCCGCACTTGCTGCCGCAGGAGGAAACACAGCGGCCCCTCCTGGTAACACATTTGTTTGTTAAATATAAGCGCTGTGCGGCGTGCGCACAAGTCTAATAATGACATTGCAGGTGCTGCCGGACAAGATCCGGACAGGCAGGAACTGCTGCGCTAGCTAAAGGCCGGCGAGAGGGTGCTGAATAGAGTGTAGCAGGAAAGGAACAAGCTCCAAGATGCCCATGCCCAGCTTGGAGAAGAGCTGAAAGGCGTTCGGGTCGAGCTGTCCGGCTCCGTTAAGGAGAATCAGCGGCTTCGTCGCGGCATCTATAGTAAGTGCTTGAGCGAACTGTTTTGAAAAGAAGAGTTCGGCGAGGAAGTCAATTGACAGAATATGTCTTGTAGGTATACTCACAGGTCGCCCTGCGGAGGAGATGCCCGTATCAACGGGTGATCAACTTCCCGAGCTGTTGCAACTGCTCGAACGAGTTCGGCAGGCGATGAGAGGCGTCGTCCAGGCTTTATGGCCGGCCCTTTCCCTGCCCGACGGCCTTGGGGAGCTTGCGGAGAAGCTTCAGGGAATGCGGCAGCGCTTCCATTTGTGGAAGATTTCGGCCTGCCGCCAAGGTGCCAGGGAGGCTTGGGCCATGGTGAAGACGCGCTACAAGAAGGCGGATCCTAACCACATGGCCGAGGTCGGACCTGTGGGGCCTGATGGGAAGGAGATCCCTGTGAGTTTAGTATACGGCCAAGTAGAGTTGGACGCTAAGTTTTCCCAACGGGGCTATAAATTAAACAGCCTGTTAGATGGGATTGAGGAAGAATACAGTCAGTAGATTTGACAATGTATTTTTAAAATGACATGTGAAATGCCTTCTAGCCGGATTGTAGATCGTCTGTCTTTGCCGACCTTTTCGCTTCAACCTCGGGACCCTAGTGTCCGGAGTGTGTCCGAATACCTTCTTGGTTAAGAAAATACCGGGGTATGCATGGAGACCAGGCGTAGGGGTCATTAGTGCTTTATCAGACAAGTGCCCAACTAGTTATGTTATATTACATGGTTAGTAAGAAACATCTTCCAGGGAGAATAGTTCCGTTAAGGGTTCCTTTCCCTGGGAGGCATGCCCTAAAGTGCATGTCCGGACTGCGAAAAAAGCAGAAAAACATCTGGGGGCAGATAAATAAGTGGGTAAAAAATCATCTTTCAAGTCACCGACCGAATATTCCCTTAAGAACGCTAGCTTTCGGCTTCACCCAGTCTGAGGTACACATCCGGCTGACCCGGCAGTAACAATCGCAGAGGTGCTCCCTTTACCTCCTAGCCGAACAATCGGGAACGTAGGGGTAAGCACAGGAGCCAGGCAACCCAGCTTGGCCAAAACTTAAGTCATATCGATGCATATAATGGTGAGTAAAAGGTACATGTGGAAGCTTGACACATGTGCTAGGCGTGAAGCCCTTAGAATTGAGCTTCTTGAAAAGAAGCCCCCAGGTATAATGAGTGCGGATGGCACATCAAGTATGTGCGAACAATGCGCAAGTAGGCCCTTAAGGGCTTTTTATGAAAAAGGGTTAGGAGAAGAAAGAGAAACAAAGTGCAACTGGAGTGTAAAAAATTTGGACGGGGGAAGGGGACGAACTCTAAGTCCGGCGCTAGGCGTAGAATCTTCGGAGGCGGGCTGTGTTCCATGGGTTCGGCTCGAGTCGGTTGTCCGATGCATTTCGCAGACGGTACGCCCCGCCGGTCAGGACTTGGTCGATAATGAAGGGACCCTCCCATTTGGGCTTGAGCTTGTGCTTTTTCTTGTCCGGCAGGCGTAGAACTAGTTCGCCAACGTTGTAAGTCTTGGCCCGTACTTCTCTGCTTTGATATTTTCGAGCCTGCTGCTGATAAAATGCGGAACGAGCCTTGGCGACGTCGCGTTCCTCCTCCAATGTGTCCAAGCTGTCCTGCCGATCCAGCTCGGCTTCTCGTTCTTCGTACATGCGCACTCGAGGTGAGTCATGAATGATGTCGCAGGGCAAAACTGCCTCTGCGCCGTATACCATAAAAAATGGTGTGAATCCGGTAGTACGGTTGGGCGTTGTCCGCAGCCCCCAGAGTACGGAGTCGAGCTCCTCTACCCAGTGCGTGTCAGATTTCATAAGTGACCGCACTAGTCTGGGTTTAATGCCACTCATTATTAGACCATTTGCTCATTCCACTTGACCGTTGGTTTGAGGATGATAGACTGAAGCGTAATCGAGCTTAATGCCCATGTTTTTGCACCATGACTTAACCTCGTCGGCCGTGAAGTTTGTGCCGTTGTCGGTGATGATGCTGTGGGGGACACCGTAACGGTGTACGACCCCGGATATAAAGTCTATCACTGGTCCGGACTCTGCCGTTTTGACTAGTTTGGCCTCTATCCATTTGGTGAATTTATCCACCATGACCAATAGGTACCTTTGCTTGTGGGTTCCCCCTTTAAGGGGTCCAACCGTATCAAGCCCCCAGACCGCGAACGGCCAGGTAATGTGTATAGTTTTGAGGGCGGTGGGTGGCATATGGCTCTGATTAGCGAAGAGCTGACAACCGACGCATCTTTGGACTAAGTCTTGAGCATCTGCCCGAGCCGTCGGCCAATAAAATCCTGTACGGAATGCCTTCCCTACAAGGGCCCGAGCTGCGGCGTGGTGTCCGCCTAGTCCGGCATGAATTTCAGCCAGGAGGTTTCGCCCTTCCTCTTCGGAGATACACCTTTGAAGGACTCCGGTTGTGCTTTTCTTATAAAGTTCTCCCCGATGGACCTTGTAGGCTTTAGATC
The DNA here is from genome assembly GCA_963921465.1 of Triticum timopheevii. Taxonomy (NCBI): domain Eukaryota; kingdom Viridiplantae; phylum Streptophyta; class Magnoliopsida; order Poales; family Poaceae; genus Triticum; species Triticum timopheevii. The sequence continues at coordinate 575,130 of OY997272.1, read as the reverse complement.
GCCGGACTATGTAGCGGGCCTCATTTTGGTCTTTGGGAAGTTCCTGCCTAAGCAAGTAGGCTAGGAATGGTTCTGTCCACGGGGCGATTACTGCCATTATGTCGTGGGCTGAAGGTGTTGTGTCATCGGCTGGATCGCCGATTGGCGCAGTTTTTTCCGGTTTGTCGTTTCCGGACTCCTCTTCCCATAGTACGGATGGCTTGAAGAGCCGTTCCAGGAAGATGTTTGGAGGGACAGTGTCACGTTTTGCACCAATTCGTGCTAGTACGTCGGCTGCTTGGTTAATATCTCGGGCTACGTGATGGAATTCGAGTCCTTCAAACCGAGCTGACATTTTTAGGACAGCATTGCGATATGCTGCCATTTTCGGATCTTTGGCGTCAAAATCTCCATTTATTTGGGATATTGCAAGGGTTGAATCCGCACGCACCTCTAGGCATTGAATGCCCATGGAGATTGCCTTCCGGAGACCATGTAAGAGGGCCTCGTATTCGGCTGCTTTGTTGGAGTCCATGTACATTATTTGAAGTATGTATTGGACTGTGTCCCCGGTCGGGGACGTCAATACGACGCCAGCCCCCAGTCCGGCCAACATTTTAGAGCCGTCGAAGTGCATAATCCAATTGGAGTACGCGCCGTACTCTTTAGGGAGTTTGGCTTCAGTCCATTCAGCGACAAAGTCAGCCAAAACTTGTGACTTTATAGCTCGCCGAGGTTTGTAAGTTATATCGAATGGTAAGAGCTCAATGGCCCATTTTGCAATCCTGCCCGTTGCGTCGCGGTTATTTATAATTTTATTGAGTGGTACTTCGGAGGCCACTGTTATCGAACACTCTTGAAAGTAGTGTCGGAGCTTTCGGGATGCCATGAACACCGCATACGCTATCTTCTGATAGTGTGGGTAACGGGACTTGCAGGGGGTTAACACAGTGGATACATAATACACTGGTTTTTGAAGAGGGAATTTATGCCCTTCTGTCTCTCGTTCGACGACGAGTACCGCGCTTACAACTTGATGCATTGCTGCGATGTATAACAACATTGGTTCGCCCAGGTTGGGCGCAGCCAGGATCAGATTTGTTGCCAATATGGCCTTTATTCCACTTGAAGTGTTCGGTGCGCCTAAGGAGGCGATAGAGGGGCAATGCCTTTTCTCCTAGACGGGAGATAAAGTGGCTTAGAGACGCCTCGCATCTAGTCAATTTTTGTATTTGCTTGAGGTCTTTTGGGATATCTAGCTGTGACAGAGCTCGGATTTTGGCTGGGTTTGCCTCAATTCCTCTACCGGATACAATAAAGCCCAGTAACTTTCCGGCTGGTACACCGAAAACGCATTTTTCCGGATTCAGCTTGATGTCATATGCTTTGAGGTTGTCGAATGTGAGCCTCAAGTCGTCTACTAGAGTTTCGACGTGTTTGGTTTTGACGACTACGTCGTCTACGTATGCCTCAACTGTTTTGCCGATCTGGGTGGCCAAACATGTTTGAATCATGCGCTGATATGTTGTGCTGGCGTTTTTAAGTCCGAAGGGCATCGTGTTGAAGCAGAATGGTCCATATGGAGTGATGAATGCCGTTGCGGCTTGGTCTGCTTCCGCCATCTTGATTTGATGGTAGCCAGAGCATGTGTCGAGGAAGCACAACGAATCATGCCCTGCGGTAGCATCGATAATTTGGTTGATGCGGGGGAGGGGGAAGGGATCCTTTGGGCAAGCCTTATTGAGGTCTTTAAAATCGACGCATAGGCGCCAGGATTTGTCCTTCTTTGGTACCATTACCAGATTTGCTAGCCAATCCGGATGTTTGATATCTCTGATGAATCCGGCTTCCAATAGTTTGGCTAGGTCTTCTCCCATTGCCTATCTTTTGGGTTCGGAAAATCGTCGAAGAGCTTGTTTTACCAGCTTGAATCCTTTTAGGATGTTTAGGCTGTGTTCTGCCAATCTGCGTGGGATTTCGGGCATATCCGAGGGATGCCAGGCGAAAATGTCCCAATTTTCCCGAAGGAATTCTCGCAGTGTGGCGTCTACCTCGGGGTTCAATTGTGCCCCAATGGAGGCCGTCTTTGTTGGGTCGGTTGGATGGACCTGGAATTTTACTATTTCATCTGCTGGTTTGAAGGAGGTGGACTTGGATCTTTTATCGAGTATCACATCGTCCCTATTCACCGTAGAGCGCAGCGCGGTGAGTTCTTCTGCCGCTAGGGCTTCGGATAGTGCCTCCAGGGCTAGTGCGGCTGTCTTGTTTTTGGCGCGGAGTGCTATGTCCGGATCACTAACGAGAGTGATTATTCCGCCGGGCCCAGGCATTTTGAGCTTCATGTACCCGTAATGGGGTACGGCTTGCAAAATTGTGAATGCCTCTCGTCCTAATATAGCGTGATATCCGCTGTTGAACGGGGCCACTTGGAACGTGACTTCTTCGGATCTGTAATTGTCCGGCGAGCCGAACACCACATCGAGTGTGATTTTTCCAGTGCAGCGCGCTTCCCGGCTAGGGATTATTCCTCTGAAGGTTGTGCTGCTTCCCTCAATACGGCTCCAGTCTATTTCCATTTTTTGAAGAGTTTCCTCATAGATGAGGTTTTGTCCGCTGCCGCCATCCATGAGGACCTTTGTAAGCCGAAAGCCATCCACTATGCGACTAAGCACCAGTGCGGCTGGTGCTCGGGCTGTTCGGAATTTAGGTTTGTCGCTGGCGTTGAAGGTGATGGCTGTGTCGCTCCATGGATTTGCTGTTGCTACTTGGTAGACTTCGGCGAGGCCGCGGATTGTTCGTTTTCGCATATTATTTGATGCGAAGGTCTCGAAGACTGTTGATACCGTACCGGTATTGTTGGAGTGGTTTTCCGGGGCTAGGATCTCCTCGCCACTTTTGGCCACCTGCCGTAATATCCAACATGCTCGAAGGCTATGTGTTGGGACGGCGCCCTCTGTACTGTGAAGTTTACAGGGTCCGCTGAGCCATCCCCCCAGTACGGTTCCGTGCCCTCTATGGGGTTTTTGCTTTTTGGTTTTTGTATCTGGGGCCTGAGTATGATGCACCCTTTTGTTGCGGACTAGGGTTGTATTCGGGGCCGGATTGTCCCAAAACTGGTTTTCAATTTTCCGGAAACTCTCCATCGCACAGTACTTTCGTACTATGGACGCCAGATCGGCGAAGCGTGTAATTTTACGACGGCTGATGGCGTTCAATATTCCCTTGTCCGTGCAATTATTGCAAAAGATTGAGATTGCGTTTTCCTCTCGGCAGTCCTTTATCTTGTCCATAACCAGGAGGAATCTGGCCCAGTAGTGATGTACTGTTTCAGCGGGCTCTTGTTGTATTAGGGATAGATCGCATATGTCTGGGCGGGTGGGTGGAATAAAATCCGGAACCCTACCCATCTCGGGGCTTAAAGGCCGTGAAGTTTCCAAATTCGGAAGCTTGGATTGCTGGACGTTGTCCAACGAGTACGGTCTGATGCCTGATTTTAAGTTCAGTGCTCGATCAAAGTCCGTTCCTCCGCGGAAATCCGGCATGGAGGGTTCGGGAGCCCGGACATGACTAGTTTTCAATACAGGAGAAGAGTCGCCGCATTGTTCCTCTACCACTGCGACGTGGTGGGTGACCTCGGGAGAGTTAATCTCTCTCAGATCGGTTTTAAGCCCAATCTGATTGTAGTCCGTAGCGACTCCCAGGGCGGCGATGTGATCCAAGAGCTCATTGACAGACGAGAGCTCTATAGGTTCCAGCCGCTCGGCAAATTCTGAGCTGACGTGAAGATTGCTTTTGACGACTTGAGAAGTCATTGTCGAAGAAGTGGCCGGATAGGCGGTCATAAGAAAACCACCTAGCCGGAAAGTTTGGCCGGTGGCCAAGGCCCCTTTGGCGAAAATACCGTCCTTGAAGACGTGTGGAGGCATCCTTCCTATCGGTGACGGCACAGAGGAACTCTTAATGAAAGCACGAATGTCGGTGTCAAAACCGGCGGATCTCGGGTAGGGGGTCTCGAACTGTGCGTCTAGGCGGATGGTAACAGGAGACAAGGGACACGATGTTTTACCCAGGTTCGGGCCCTCTTGATGGAGGTAAAACCCTACGTCCTGCTTGATTAATATTGATGATATGGGTAGTACAAGAGTAGATCTACCACGAGATCGAGGAGGCTAAACCCTAGAAGCTAGCCTATGGTATGAATGTTGTAATGGAGGTTACGTCCTACGGACTAAAGCCCTCCGGTTTATATAGGCACCGGAGAGGGCTAGGGTTACACAGAGTCGGTTACAATGGTAGGAGATCTACATATCCATATCGCCAAGCTTGCCTTCCACGCCAAGAAAGTCCCATCCGGACACGGGACGGAGTCTTCAATCTTGTATCTTCGTAGTCTTGGAGTCCGGCGGACGATGATAGTCCGGCTGTCCGGACACCCCCTAGTCCAGGACTCCCTCACCCACCTCGCCCACAAGGTGTTCGGTGAATTCCCCGGCCCGACGATGGACTCCGAAAATGAGGAGGCGCTCGCGGCGTTGCTGGATGAGGAAGCCAAATTCGACGTCCAGGAGCAGGAGCATCTCATGGTGCTCGCCACCCTCGTCAACCTGCTCGCGAGCAGTGAGAAGCCACGGCGAGGTGGCTCGACGCTTGGGCGGGTGAAAGCAAAGAATTGGCATCGTCTGGAAGGCTACTGCATGCTCTACTCGGACTACTTCGCCGACGCTCCATTGGACGGTGAGAAAACATTTCGTCGCTGTTATCGGATGAGCCGAAAGCTTTTCCTCCGGATTGTGAATTCCATCCGGGAGTTCGATAGCTACTTCAAGTGCTAGAAGGATTGCACGGGCATACTTGGATTCACCTCGATCCAGAAGTGCACGAGAGCTATGAGGACGCTTGCATACCGAGCTCCCGGTAATTCGCTCGACGACTATGGGCGCATGTGCGAGTCCACCACCATTGAGTGTTTCTACAAGTTCTGCAGGGCAGTGGTGGCAGTGTTTGGACCGTAGTACTTGCGACCACCCAATGTGGAAGACACTGCTCGGATCCTAGCACAGAATGAAGCAAGAGGATTTCCTGGGATGCTTGGAAGTATCGACTGCATGCATTGGAAATGGAAGAACAGTCCATTTGCTTGGTAGGGGTTGTACAAAGGCGCCAAAGGCGGTTGCAGTGTGGTGCTTGAGGCAGTGGCCACACAGGACCTCTGGATTTGGCACTCTTTCTTTGGGATGCCAGGAACTCACAATGACATCAACGTCCTACAGTGCTCCCCAGTCTTTGCCAAGCTTGTTGAAGGTCATTCTCCTCCGGTGAACTTCGAGCTCAATGGACGGCATTACAACAAGGGGTACTATCTAGCTGATGGCATCTATCCGAGATGGTCGACATTTGTGAAGATCATCTCAAACCCTGTGCGAGGAGGCAAGAACGCTTGGTTTGCGAAGATTCAGGAGGCTTGCAGGAAGGATGTCGAGTGGGCATTTGGTGTGCTCCAATCTCAATTCACTACAAGAAATATGTCAACTTGTGACCTTGACTATTGGTCACTGAAAGGTCATTGTTTTTCATTTGCGACCTTTTTGTGACAAAAAACAGAAGGTCAAAAGCTGGCGGTCGTAAACTGAAATTAACGACCTTCTCTGTGAGAAGGTCGTAGATGTTTACGATCAAAACAGATGGTCGTTGAACCCATGACCTTTTGTATTGGTCACTGGCTGTCTACCCAGGCCACGTCGGATCCGACGTGGCAATCTGACATGGCAAAACTACGACCAATTAAAAAGGTCACTGACAAGATTCAGCCCGGTCCGATTAGGTGTTTTAGATGGGTCGAGCCCACTAATTCCACAAATGTATGTTTTTTCATGGTCAACTAAATGGGCCAAGCCCAATTTTACAACCCTTTTCTTTTTTGGGCCCTTTACTTTTTCTAGTAAATTTCCTTTTTTGTTGGCCTTTTCATTTTGGTTTTTGCTGGCCTTTTCATTTTGTTTTTATAACTTATGGCAGAATTATTATTATTATCGTTATTTAAAATAAAATAAACAATTCCACAACAACATCATACGTTAGGCTGTAGCCTTTTTAGGCGCAGTACAACTTTAAGCATAGAAAATTGGAAAACAGATATTTAACCCATATATATTGTTGAGAATTTTTCATAATTTTGCTATCAAACCAGGATGTACACAGGAATACAATTTTGTTGTCAAAGCAGCATTCCAAATGTACATCTTCATGACATCATACACAAAAATAGCAATAAAAAGTTTACAATATGCCATATGGCACAGATCACATAACACATGACATCCAGGTTCAAATGATCCCAACAACGAAAAAACATCACCATCACAACATACTATCTGCACATTCAAAGAGAACAAACTACATGTCCAAAGAGAACTGAGCAGAAAATAGCCACTAAAAGAAAGGAGATAGTATACTCGGTAATTACTACAGATTTGCTGACTGGACACACACACACACTTGGCATATACTTTTGAAAAGAAGTGCAGATTCAAGTAAACTGTAGATTTATATCAAGACTAAGAGACCTGACGGTAAACAACACCAGGAAAACTCAGATAGAAACTAATAAACCTAGATAGAAAGTAACAAACTTGTACCCCTGATACAGACCAGTAATCAACCCAAATAATCAGTACATGCTAACATGTTAAGTGGCTACCATTCCAATCATAATTGTACCATGCCACAGGAAAAAAAATGTATGACAAGACTGCTACAAATTAAACTGATGCTCTTCTACTACTAGACCATGAAGCTCATGGTCAGGATCAACAATACTAATAACCTGTAGGTACAATGGTACAGCAGCAAGCCAATAGTGCAATAATCCCACCACAGTGCATGAAGAAAAACACTATCCTACTGCCACTCTCATCCCTTCAACTGACAACATCTATTTCATGGAGGGGGAGAAGGGAATAGATAGGCTAGTACTAGTTAATGATGGCGTCGACGATGATATGGATGAGGTTGGCGTCGGTGAGCAGGGATCCACCTCCGGTCAGTTCCATCCATGTTCCGGTGAGGCATTTTCCTCATAACCAGGTTATATCACCATGAAAACAGAACAGAGTCAGCGAACATGATCGACCAGAAGAAGAACAAGATAAATCTGGTCAAATGCATGACTTCTGACTTTTGTTCACCTCACATACCAGAACAAGAACAGTAAGAACCAGAACCTAATTGTATAAACACACACAAAATAAACCTTTACCTCTTGACTCTAGAGATTATCAAACTTCTACTCCGCAGTTGTCGTTCTATCCACCTCTGCATGCATCCACTCCTCCAGCTCTAAGCAACTTCCAAGACACAGTAGCCGCTCGAGCATGCACACAAACAAACACAACAAACAAATTAATCAAGATTTTGTATAAGACAGAGTCAAGCACAAGTTATTCAAGGGAAAACGGTGTGAAGAGCTTGATGATTATATTTGACATAGGCAGTTACATGGGAGAGTCAGTCACATGTACAAATTTTAGCTTTTTCTACCTAAGTACAAATAGCAAAATGGAACATAGGCGGGTTGATTATATTTGACAGAGCTGACTGAACAAAAAAGAGAACAAAGCATTGAGGACAGAAATAATAATGTTTGATACATAAATTAGTAATGTGAGGACCAGTAAGGTCCTATCTTAGTGCTATGGGGATTAAGAGCATGCACACAGAAAGCTAATTGGCAAACAAAACTTACTGGTCATTGAGGGAGTCCTGGACTAGGGGGTGTCCGGATAGCCGGACTATCATCGTCAGCCGCACTCCAAGACTATGAAGATACAAGATTGAAGACTTCGTCCCGTGTCCGGATGGGACTTTCCTTGGCGTGGAAGGCAAGCTTGGCGATACGGATATGTAGATCCCCTACCATTGTAACCGACTCTGTGTAACCCTAGCCCTCTCCGGTGTTTATATAAACCGGAGGGTTTTAGTCCGTAGGACAAGACAACCATTACAACAATAATACCATAGGCTAGCTTCTAGGGTTTAGCCTCCTTGATCTCGTGGTAGATCCACTCTTGTACTACCCATATCATCAATATCAATCAAGCAGGAGTATGGTTTTACCTCCATCGAGAGGGCCCGAACCTGGGTAAAAACATCGTGTCCCTTGTCTCCTGTTACCATCCGCCTAGACGCACAGTTCGGGACCCCCTACCCGAGATCCGCCGGTTTTGACACCGACATTGGTGCTTTCATTGAGAGTTCCTCTGTGTCGTCACCGATAGGCTTGATGGCTCCTTCAATTAACAACGACGCAGTCCAAGGTGAGAATTTTCTCCCCGGACAGATCTTCGTGTTCGGCGGCTTTGCACTGCGGGCCAATTCGCTTGGCCATATGGAGCAGATCAAAAGCTACGCCCCTGGCCATCAGGTCAGGTTTGGAAGCCTAAACTTCACGGCCGATATCCGCGGAGACTTGATCTTCGACGGATTCAAGCCACAGCCGAGCATGCCGTGCTGTCACGATGGGCATGATTTAGCTCTGCCGCCGGATAGTGCCCTGGAGGCCGCACACGAGTCCGCTCTGACCCATAGTTCGGAGCAGACCGCGCAGATCGAGGACAGGTGGCTGGACACCGCCTCGGGGGCTGCAACCTCTACAACGATGGAGCCGAATACCGACCTTGTCCCTTATAATGCTCGTGACTCCGAGGCGCCGGACTCCTTGCCGGACTCCGAACCTCCTGCGCCCCTGCCAATCGAATCCGATTGGGCGCCGATCATGGAGTTCACCGCCGCGGACATCTTTCAGCACTCACCCTTTGGCGACATCCTGAATTCGCTAAAGCATCTCTCGTTATCAGGAGAGCCCTGGCCGGACTGCGGTCAGGATGGTTGGGATGCGGACGACGAAGAAATTCAAACCCCACCCACCACCCACTTTGTAGCCACTGTCGACGATCTAACCGACATGATAGACTACGACTCCGAGGACATCGACGGTATGGACGACGATGCCGAAGACTACTAAGAACCAGCACTTACCGAGCACTGGAAGGCCACCCCAACCCATGATGTATATATGGTGGACACCCCAAAAGGAAGCGATAACGAGGAACAACGGGACGCGGCAAAGGATAATCCCGCCGACAAACAACTAAAACAGCGACGCAGACGCCGCCCTAAGTCCCGCCTCAACCAAAACAACATTCCTAATGACCCAGCAATGGAGCAGGGCAAACCAGTGGGCGACGAACATGCAACCAAGCAACCATCCGAACAGGATGAATCGGATAATCAATCCATGCCCGGCGAGAACAACAGTCCAGACGACCTCACGCCGCACACACCACCGGAGCATAAGAACATTCACAAAAGACTCGTCACCACTGCAAGAAGTCTGAAGAAGGAAAAACGGAAGCTCAAAACATCGGAAGACATACTCAGAATGAGGTGCAGCAAAGTACTCAAGACCGCGAACAAATATGGCAATGGCCACCAAACAAAGAGCTACCCGAAGCGCAAGCTGCTGCCAGAATTCGACGAGGAGGCCATAGAGCCCCCACAGTCAAAAAGCAAAGAGGCCGCCTGGCCGGATAGACGACTAGACGACAGGCCAAAAGCGATAAGCGGCGCCGCACACAAGCCGACTCATGATCCTCGGAAAATAGACGGCCCGCTCAGGTCCATTTATGGGCCAAAAAAGAGGGCCCCAGGAAGCAACACAACACGCCGAGTGTTCGAAGACAACGGCACACCCAAATACAGGGGCGCCGCACACCCACTATGTTTCACCGATGAGGTGCTGGATCATGAATTTCCAGCGGGGTTCAAACCCGTAAGCATAGAGGCATACGACGGAACAACAGACCCTGGAGTCTGGATTGAGGATTACATCCTCCACATACACATGGCCAGAGGAGATGATCTCCACGCCATAAAATATCTACCCCTCAAGCTCAAAGGGCCAGCTCGGCATTGGCTCAAAAGCCTCCCAGAAAATACTATTGGAAGTTGGGAAGAGCTCGAGGACGCGTTTAGAGCAAATTTTCAAGGGACTTATGTCCGCCCTCCGGATGCAGACGATTTAAGTCAATAACTCAACAGCCCGGAGAGTCAGTGCGCAAATTCTGGAATAGGTTCCTTACCAAAAAGAACCAAATAGTCGACTGTCCGGACGCCGAAGCCTTAGCAGCTTTTAAACATAATGTCCGAGAGGAATGGCTCGCCAGACACCTCGGCCAAGAGAAGCCGAGAACAATGGCCGCGCTAACAAGCCTCATGACCCGCTTTTGCGCGGGGGAAGACAGCTGGCTAGCAAGATGCAGCACCAGCGACCCGAGTACATCCGAGATCAGAGATGGAAACGGAAAATCACGGCGCAGAAAGGATCAGCGCCGAAATAAAGAAAAAGCCCAAAGAACACGGCGGTCAATGCCGGATTCAAAAGCTCGCGGCCGAACAACAAAACACTGCCTCTTAAGGACAACAGTGACGAGCTATCCAAGTTGAACAAAATTTTGGATCGGATATGTCAAATCCACAGCACCTCCGGAAGGCTTGCAAACCACACCCACCGAGATTGTTGGGTCTTCAAACAGTCCGGCCGACTCAACGCCGAACACAAGGGGCTCGACGCGCCAAGCGAGGATGATGACGAACCCCACCAGCAGAGCGCCGGAAAACAAAAGACTTTCCCACAAGAAGTCAAAACAGTAAACTCACTTCACGTGATGATACGGAACAACAGTGCGGCACCCGCCAAAGCAGGTATCGCACGGTCCACCCCAGCGGAACCTCGAGGTTGGATGTCAAAACCAATTACTTTCGACTACTTGGACTTTTCCAGAAGCATTTGAAACGCAGGATGCACTGCTCTGATATTGGATCCTATAATCGACGGACTACAATTTACACAAGTCATGATGGATGGCGGCAGCGATTTAAACCTGCTATATCCGGACACAATCCGCAAGTTGCGGATAGACCTTACTAAAATTCGAAATAGTCGCACTTCCTTCAAAGGAGTGACGCCAGGTCCTTACGCCAAGTGCACAGGCTCCTTACTACTTGAAGTTGTGTTCGGGTCACCCGACAACTTCCGACATGAAAAGCTAATCTTTCATGTCCCCTCATTCAAAAGTAGCCATCAAGCACTATTGGGACGTGAAGCTTTTGTCCACTTTAACGCAGTACCACACTACGCGTCTCTTACACTTGAAATGCCCGGTCCACGCGGCATCATCTCATTAAAAGGTCGTTCAAGACCCCGGACACGGCTAGACGAGTCCGGCATAAAATAAGCTAGGGGCTCCCTAGCCGCACACCCCTTTACAAGGGGCTGCGCGTAGGAGCTAATATAAGCTCAGCTTTATTCATTCATTCATATTTCGATTTTTTCATTTTTTTGCACGATCACTTTTCAAACTAAGTTCCTCTCTTTTACAGATGAACAGCGTGTTACACCCGTCCAGGATACAGCACAACGGAGACACAGGTGCAGACATGAAGTAGGGACCCGTTGCAAGGATTCTTTTCAGATTAAGACCCTGCGTAAACCTTTTTTACTGTCTCTTGTTGCTATATATCCCCTGGTTTCTCATTATAACCAGAGAGGAGGCTGACATTTTGGCATCGGCCGCGTCAGAGGACCTTGCGTGTACCTGGACACTAGGGGCTTAGGGCATTGTTCTGCCCGCTATCATAAAGACCGAATACCTTAGGGAGTGTTCGGCGTCTCGAGTTAGGCCTTATATGCATCAGCTCCGAATCATGTCTTTGGTCAAATGTTGGGTTTGCCCGGCTCCTGTGTTTTGCTGCCTTACGTTCTGTATCATCGGCTATCGCGGCACCAGGAGAACTACTGCGATTGTGCCCCGGTTCGGCCGGGCGAGCACCTCAGTAGAGAAAGCCGAAAACTAACTGTCATGATACAGCGAGAGACTGGTCAACCACTCGATCGACTACCGGAATGTTTAGAATTCCTCCACTTTGACGAAGGACCGTTTCCCGGTCAGGCACATACGCGCCCTGAATTCGGAGAGCGCGGTGCCCCTAGGGGCTATATCGTAGCCCCACCCTCGAACTCCTATGGCTAAGTGAAAGTGATAAAGCATTATAGTCCGGTTGTCTCGTTTGCTACGCTACCACCTCCTTCACAGGACCGAGACGTCGGATTAAGTTTGAAAATGCGCTATTTTTGCGAACACCCCCGCACCTTGTGCGTGGGGGCTGAAGCCGACGACTGCCATCTTTCAAGTTATACACACGTATACATACACGGCCGCACAGGAGATATTTCACTACTTGAACGCACAAGTACCAAAAAGCGCTTATATTATAAACATCGTTTTACAAACCAAAACGTTCATTTGAACATGACATTCTTTGAGCACTGCGACTCTATTACACGAGCACCACGCAGAACTTCCCCAAAATAGTGCTCGGCGGGTAACCGGCTCTCGTCCGAACCCTGGGTCGCAACAGCGGTGGCATCCATCTCTGTCCAATGTGTCTTCACACGGGCGAGGGCCATCCGTGCACCCTCTATGCAGGCCGACCGCTTCATCGCCTTGATATGCGGCACCGCCACAAGAAATTGCTGCAATAAGCCAAAATAACTCTTCGGCTTGGGCCTATCCGGCCAGACATGAGTCACGATATCCGTCATGGCAAGTCTGGACAATATATTTAGCTCAGCCCACTCGGCCAACCGATCGGTCAACGGAAATGAACGCTCCGGACTATGGAATTGAGACCAAAACAGCTCCTCCGTCTTGTGATCCTTCTGACTTCGGAAGTGCACAACGGCATCCGCCGCACTCGCCGCTAAGTCCATATAAGGATCCTCCAGACCCCACAGCTGGCCAAGGTGAGTATACTTTGGATCTGTAAACCTTCGGCACAGCAGAAAGGGCTGGCCAGCCACAATGTCTCCGGCCTGGCGCAGCTCCTCCTTTATAGCCCGCATTGCAGAACGGGCATCCTTGGCTTCGGCGGTGGCCTTCCCCAGGTCTTCTCGCTCCGCTAGGCGCTCCCTTTCAAGAACCTCATTGCGGTCGGTAGCATCTTTCAACTTCACGGCCATTTCGGCTATCTCCTCCCTGCTTCGGCAGTGTGCAGCCCTTTCGGCTTCTAGCTCTTCGGCCGCCCTCAAGGCAGCCGCATCACTCCTTCTGGCTTGCTCCTTGGCTTGAGCAAGTTCTGCCCGAAGGCTCTCCACAGCAGCGGCACCATCTGCGTCAAGCACACATATTGTAAGGGGTGGGCTTCGGCTCCCTTACTAGGTGACCACGGAGAAGAAACCTACCTTGCGACTCGTCAAGTCGCCTGTTGACTAGCGCGATGTCCGCATCCGCAACATCGAGTTGTCGCTTTAGTTCGGCAACTCCATCAGTCCGGCTAGCCACCGAACTATCCACCACCTGCTTAGGAAAGGCGAAAATCAATACCTGGGATTTTGATCCTCGGCACGTTGTTGTTCTCGACATCCTACCGAGTCTCAGGGGCTACTATCTATACAGGGCACACTTTATGTGTAAAACTGTCAAAGAGTATGTCATTTTTACGTACCTCAAACCCCGCCAGCAAACTCCTGACGGCATCACGCAATCCGCCTTCGGCGGATGAAATTCTTTCAATCACCGTACTCATCAGTGTACGGTGACCTTCTGAGATGGACGCCCTCTCAAGCAGATCCTTCACCTCCCCCCGACCGCACACCAGTTGGTGCCGAACTATTTGGCCCTGCCGGACTCGGGGATACCCTCCGTGATGACACTTCAGGCTCGTCCGCCCTATCCGATGGTGCGGCGGATGGAGGCGTCTCGCTCTCCATCATCTCCGGACGGAGTTCCCCCGAAGACGAGCTCATCTGAGAAGGACGGAGATCCAAACTACAAGGTACAAACTTAAGTTATCCTCAGAAGCACAAATAGGGATGTCCCTTATTACAAAACTCCCTTTTTATACTTACGGCTCGCTGGAGGGCTGATTCTTCGGGGGAGACTGTGCGGCCGGAGCCTCTCCGGACGCAGGACCCTCTGGTGAAGATCTCTTCCCCCGCTTCGGGGCTTTGGCCTCCGGGTTTTCAGAGGCGGTCCTCTTCTCCCCCTGGAAGGAGGGATTCTCGATCCCCCCTTCCTCAAAAGCCTCCTTGGTTGAGGCGGTAGTTCCTATGTTCTCCCCTTCGCCTTCCTCCGAAGGCGCAACCCCCATCATCCTGACAAGCACGGGATCCGGCGCGGTCTCTGGGAGGGGGGCCGCACACCGTATCAGTTTTGCTTGCGCTATCCACTCCTGTTTAGAAGGAAAGTGGTCAAAAGGCGAATCATAGAAAGGAAAACAAACGGTATGTCCGGACACGGAGCTACTTACTTGTGTATCCGGGCGATTGCAGCTTAGGCCGGCGTCCTCGGTCAATTCCGGACATGCCTCTCGTGATCCGAAGAATAATTTGTACATCTCCACGGGTGTCATACCCATGAAGTGTTGGAGAATCTGTGGTCCCTCCGGATTAAACTCCCACAGCAGGGAGAGGGCGGCATTTGCAGGGCAGGAGACGCCTAATCAGCATGACCTGCATCACCACAACCAGATCGATCTCCCTTGCTTGGAGGTCTCGAATCCGGCCCTGCAATAGGGGCATGTCCGTTGGCGGCCCCCAGTTGAACCCTTGGCTGACCCATGACATCAGCCGCTGTGGAGGGCCCGAGCGGAAGATGGGCGACGGCTTCTGCCTGCTGCCCCTGGGAGTGGTTATGTAGAACCACTCCTGCTGCCACAAGCCGAGCTCCTCCTGGAAAGAGCCCTCGGGCCATGGAGCGTCGGCCCTTCTGCTCACAATCGCCCCGCCGTACTCTGCTTGACGCCCCTCGATCATCTTCGGCTTCACGTAGAAGATCTTAAGCCACAAGCCGAAGTGAGGGGTGACGCGGAGGAAGGCTTCGCAGACGACAATGAATGCAGAAATATGGAGGATGGACTTCAGAGCCAAGTCGTGGAATTCCAACCCATAGTAAAACATGAGCCCTCTCACAAAAGGATCCATCGGGAAGCCTAAACCCCGACGGAGGTGGGATACAAACACGACATACTCGCCGGGCTCGGGGGTGGGGATGACTTGCCCTTCGGCGGGCAACCTGTGCGAAATATCGTAAGTCAGGTATTTGGCCTCTCGCAGCTTTAGCACGTCTTCTTCCGTAACGGAGGAGGGCATCCACCGGCCCTATAGGTCTGAGCCGGACATTGTTGAAGGTCCGAAGCGCTCGAATCTAGGGCTCTGGGTGTTGGAACTCGGGGCAAGGAATAGATTCGATTGAGGATTGAAGAAAAGAAACAAGCCTTGGTCCCATTATAAAGGGAGCGGTGCATTTCTTTTTGGCGAAACAGTTGCATTTGTACAAGTGCGACCCCGCCACCCAAAACCACCACCAGTCATAAGTGACATGCCGAAGTGAGAACGCTGTCCCTACAAGCTTATTGATATTCAGGACCATGGTGCATTCGCCGACATGGGATATAAGCCCACATCTCCATCCATGAATAAATAGATAACTAACAACAATCTTGGTTATCCATATATGGGCCAGCCTTTTTTAAGAGTGTGCACGCCAGTGGACCAATATCATTGGTCCTAACAGAGATTTTGCTTCATGGCCTTACCAGCTAATTTGTGGACAATCAACTAACGACAATATCGGCCCTCCATATAAAGAATGGCAGTTTGAAGGGTGTGCATTTCGTGGGTGAGGTGCCAGCACACACGTCCATGTCAATGGTCCCTACAGACGTTTTGAATTATGGCGTGTTTATTGGTGCGGGGTAGCATGTCCATTCCATTGATGTGTGAATAAACCACTACCAACAATTTTAGCCCGCCGTATACTGGCTGGCAATTTGGATGAGTGGGCACACCGGTGGGTGGCGTCTAGGCACATGTCAATGTCATTGGTATCTACATATATATTTAGCATCATGGCATGTTTATTGGTGCAGGGAATCAGTTGGCTATTCCATTGATTTATGGATAAAAAAGCAACTACAGTTTTGCTCGTCCAAATATGGGAATGCTTTTGTCGACCAATGTGCATGGCCACAAGGCAACGATTGAGGATTGGGCTTAGACATTATTTAGCATCGTTGCATGTTTACTGGCAGACGGTATGTATGGTTTGGCCTTTTGTAACGAGCATGAACGGCCATGAGATGATAATTGACGTGTGGGCGCCAATCCTGCCGGTGGGTCAGTTGTCGGCACACACGTCCATGTCAATGGTCCCTACTATCCCCTTCATTGGATAATGTAGTGCGCACAAGTTTTTTGAGATTTCTGTTCGATCATAAATTATACCAGTAATATATAATTATGTTACTGAAAAATTATACCATTAAAAACTTCTTTCGAATAAAAGATCAATGGTATCATTCTTATGACACATAACCCACATTTGATTGGTTAAATTTATGATTAAAGTTAAGTCTTGACAAGCGTGTGCATACTACATTACAAAATGGATAGAGTATCTAGCATTATTGCATGTTTACTGACAGAGGGTGATATATGGCCTTCCCTACAAAATTTAGCCCTCCATAGATGGGATGGACTTTCTGACAAACATGACAATGATTGGTGTCTGAGCACCGATCCTGCCGGTGGGTGGGTTGTGGGCACATGTCCATGTCATTGGTCCCTAAACATATACAGCGCGTGAGGCATCCTGGAAGCCAGCGCATGTGTGAACAAACTCATTAGTATTAGTGTTGATCGGAAAACTAAAGCGATACCGTAGTGTGTAGTAATTTCCTCTCGTGTATTACGGTCATAATTAATTCAATTATGACACTGTGAGGCATGCTAATCACACTAGTAGTAAATTTATCGGAAAGCATTGTAATGGATGGAAAATGATAATTACTCGTTCCTTTGATGTATAGTAATCAGCCAACTGAACACCCTGTGCTTATTTTTAGTTTAATGTTTTTTAAATATAGTAACCAAATAGAGAAAAGGACACGTTGGAATCAAATTAGTTGTGTTCCTATAGTTTACAAGTGTCTTACTATTTGTAAGTAGGAGCAAACATATTAGGAGTAAACATTTTAGGTGAACCTTTGTGTGAAGACAGTAACATAATTATTGTTGTTACTATGTTTTACATTGTTGATTACCATTTGTAGTTAGAGAAACCAAATAATAAAGAAAAAAGTCGTGAGGCGGTGGACCGTTGTATATATAACATAATAAAATTAAATATATTATGGTTGATTACCCTGTCTAATTAGAAGGGCACCTATAGTAAAGAAAAATTGCGGCGGAGCGGTGAACCGTTGCTCTAGCCAGTAAGTGAATTAATTCGTTACTATATCTTTCTTTCTTTGTTAGTACTAGGTGGAAGAAAAATTAGAGGCCAAGGCACTAGTCGTGCACCTGTTTGGCGCCTGGTTGTGTGTTGTTTTGCTGGAGCGTAGAATTAGCGCATTGCGCGTAAGCGTGCTTTAACGCGGCCATATATATAGCATCATGGCATGTCCTTCTAATTGGAGATATAGGGTCATGGCATGTATTCCTAATCATATGGCTTTTATGGACCAATGTGTATGCCCATGAGGCGATGATTGAGGACTGGGCCCAGGCGTGCACCGGGGGGTGGTGGTCCAGTGGGTGGGGTCTGGTCACACAAGTCAATACTATTGGTACCTATCATTGCTCATCATTGCGTATTTACCAACATACGGTAATAGCTGAAGTTTCCATTGAGTTGTGTACAAACAACTAACTACAAATTGAGCCCTCATGTATGGGTTAGCATTTGTGATGAGCATGCAAAACCATGAGATGACGATTGAGGTGTGGGCGTGAATTCTGCCGGCGGGTCTGGAGTGGGCACACACGTCCATGTCATTGGCCCCTAATATTTAGCATCATTGCATGTTTATCGACATAGGGTAACCATTGTCGTTTCCATTTCTGTGTGGACACACAACTAACACGAGTTTTGGCCCTCCATAGATGGGACGTCCTTCCTGACAATCATGCATGGCCATGAGATGACTACTGGTATCAGGACACGGATCCTTGCGGTGGGTGGGGTGTTGGCACATGTCCAAGTCATTGGTCCCTATGCATATATATAGCATCATGTCTTGTTTCTTGATACAATAAAGCAGCCGGCATTTCCATGAATCTATGGATAAAAAACTAACTGCAATTATATGGGGACCACAAGGTGGTGATCGAGGGTTGGCACCTCAAACAGACCCATGGGTTCCAGTGGTGCGGACGGAGCCAGGATTTAGACATGGAGGTGGGGGGGGGGGGGGCGAAAGACAACAAGCAAAAATTTAGACATACAATATGGCTGTCAAAAGCATTAGCTTTGCATCTCCAACTTTTTACTCATTTGCTTTACTGTCACCTAGATCAAGTGTGGTCATCTATTGGACTAAAATCGGTGTTGTTTTTCACTGGCTTCTCGTTTATTGCGATAGAAACTTTCAACCGTACAACCAAATTCAGGTTGTAAAACCAGTTCTTCGGTAGAATGGATAAATTATTTTCATATTCACGACTATATATACACAATTTACAATTCATTCAGATAAAAGTATATAATCAGGGCATCAGATCAAATGATGATAAAACAAATCTATGCAGGTAAGCTAATTTGATCTAAGCGTAGAAACTTTGTAATATGTATTCTAAAAAATGTTAACAATATACTTATATTTACGAACGAAGGGAGTATCAGCAAAGTATACTAACCGCACAATATCCTGGCGTCGTTCCATCGCCGCGGAGCACCGCGTCACATCGCAGGGGGCAATCGATTTTAGTTGCAACGTTGCCGATTCAGTGCAAGTTTTCTTCTCTCGAAACTGCCCTAGGCTTGCAACTCATCAGTGCCTCCGGTCTGCCGGCAAGGTGGCATCGTCTCCATGTATAGATCAGCGCCTGCCAGTCCGGCATGCCCTTCCCTTCAACCCTTTTTGATGGAGGCGCGATGGAGAGATCTGATCAGCCACCATCCCTTGCAGACTTTGGTTATGATTATAGAAGCGGCTTGGAACCGAAAAGGTTAGCGTCTACCGATATGTGCGTGCATGGAACAACTGCAGGTCGTGGGTGCATATGCTAAGTCTGCAACTAAAAGCTTCTCTTCTCCTCCACGATGGGCTATCATTTTTCTTTACCTCATTTTGTGCTTCTAGCAAACAGATTGGCCTGTACATATGGGCTGAGAAGCTGATGGTTCACGTTAATTGCGAAGTCTGAATCGGTAGGGGGAGGGGGGCAAGGCACGTTACGCACACCCACATAATCAAAAAAAGTTAGTGATTAACTGAAGGCCATCGAGGGATGACACGATCGTTGGGGGAGGGTGGAGGGGGGGTGCCCCCTGCCCCCGTTGAATTCGTCCCTAGGCACACATGTCAATGTCATTAGTCCCTACTATTTAGCATCGTTGCATGTTTACCAACATATAGTAATAACTAGACTTTCCAATGATGTGTATACTAACAACTAGAAACAATTTTAACATTGCTGGGTTGGTTGTGTACATACACGTCTATTTCACTAGTCCCTACTATCTAGCATCATTGCATGTTTAGCAACGAATGATAACCCTTGGTCTTCCCATTCATGTATGGACAAAAAAAACAGCAACAAAATTAGTCCTTCACATATGGGCTGGCCTTTTTGATGAGCATGCACGGCCATGATATGATGATTCGGGTGTGGGCATAGATTAGGCTGGTGGGTGCCGGTGGGCGGGCGGTGGCCACACACATCCATGCCATCGGTCCCTACTACTATTTAGCATCATTGCGTGTTTACCATTCTAGCTTAACAACCAGCCTTTCCATTTATGTTTGAGAAGACATCTAACAACATTTTTTGTCCTACTTATGTGGACAGGCCTTTTTCACGAACATAAACAGCTGCAAGACAACGATTGGGGTGTGGGTGCGTATCCAACATGTGGGTGTGGTTAGTTACACATGTCCATTTCATTGGTCCCTACCTATATTTAGCACCATTTCATCTTTACCAGTGCCGGGTAACCTCTAGCCTTTCCATTTATGTAAGGACCATAGAGAAATGGCAAGAATTGGTCTTCCAGTTTATATATGTTGTGGTTTGATTGTGAGGGAAGTCCCAGTGATCCATCATGTAATATATCTTAGGCAAGCCACTTCAAACAAACTTCTGATATGGCATCATATTTAATGATGAAAGAGAGAGTTGCAGTGTCTTAATCAAGATATAGTTCTTATCACAAACCAAGACAACTCATATATTTTTCTCACCCAAAAC
The DNA here is from genome assembly GCA_963921465.1 of Triticum timopheevii. Lineage (NCBI taxonomy): Eukaryota > Viridiplantae > Streptophyta > Magnoliopsida > Poales > Poaceae > Triticum > Triticum timopheevii. The sequence continues at coordinate 554,846 of OY997272.1, read as the reverse complement.
ATATTAAATGAGAGATCTTTTAGATAGAAAAATAAGATATAACGCATTGAATGGGTTATATCTAAATACATTATAAATGCATATGATATAGTCTAAGGTGTAATGCATTAGGAGTGCCTTGAAGAACACATGTGCGCGAGGCGACCATTATGATGTGGGAGCGTATCCTGCTGGTGGGTGGGTTTAGTTACACGTGTCCATTTCATTGGTCCCTACTTATATTTACAACCATTTCATCTTTACTGGTGCAAGGTAACCTCTAGCCTTTCCATTTATGTAAGGACCATAGAGAACTGAGAACAATTGGTCTTTCAGTCTATATATGGTGTTGTTAGGTTTTTGAGGGAAGTCCCAATGATCCATCATGTAATATTTCTTAGGCAAGCCACTTCAAACAAACTTCTGATATGGCATCATATTTAATGAGGAAAGAGAGAGTTACAATGTCTTAATCAAGATATAGTTGTTATCACAAACAAAGATGCCTTATATTATATTCTCACCCAAAACATATTAAATAAGAGATCTGTTAGATACAACAATAAGATATAATGCGTTGAAGGGGTTATATCTAAATACATTATCATCGCATATGATATAGTCTAAGGTGCAATGCATTAGGAGCTCCTTGAAGACCACATGTGCACGAGGCGGCGATTGGGGTGTGCGAGCGGCCGCGGACTATGGGTGGATTATGGAAGACATTCATGTCAATGGACACACATGGTCAATGTAACTTCTAATTCTTCGCGTGCTATCCTTAATTGGATGGTTGGTGAGATCTGTCACTACTTGTCCTCCAATCCATATATCGGCCGAATGGCCTTTCTGATGAGTGTGCACCATGATTGGAGTATGTCCACCCATGTGGACGGTGGGTGAGATGTGCGGGCACGTGCATTTATATCATCGGTCCCTACTGCTGCTGATGATGATGATATTTAACATCATGGAATCAATGTGTTTGTTTTCTTCTTCATGTATTATGTTTGATTGGGTGGTGGAGGAGATTGGCGATGATTTGAGAAACATCGATGCATGCATGTTGGGTGAATGACCGGCGTCCTCCACGATTTTAAAGCATGTGATCGATGCATTTGAGTTGTCCCACGGTTCCACAGCAATCCGCTAAGACCCAAGTTAAAATTTTCTTTTAAAATATTTCTTTTCAATGCGAGTGCGCCTAGACCCAAGTTAATCTGCCCTTTTAGCTTTGCTTCGTCTAGCAGAAGCCACTAAGGGCGTGAGGAGGCTCGGCAAATTACTGTAACCAGCACAGTCCGCTGGGTTCATAATAACCAAAGTTACTAGTAAAACCTAGCAACGAACCTGTGACACTAGTGAAACTTGCAGAGCCGGAAAATAAAACTCACATGTGACACAAACATATTATAATTTTCCAATTTCGTATGCATGTTTGACCTTTTCGTAAATATCCAATACATTTTTTTTGAGGAAAAGTACATATCCAGTATGTGATCTAAACAAATTGTTCGCCCTCCGGTTTATTCACCGGTCACCACAATATTTACAGCTAGACGTAATGATACTTTTATTTGCATGTGCCTAACTGTTTTATACTAAATAAAATTGCTCCTCTCCAGTGACGTGGGGGAAGCCAGTGGTGCGGCACGCAAGTTCGCGGTTGACGAGGGTGGTAGTCGAGCTCTCAGCCCAGCAGTGGAAATGCACCTCTGGTGCACGGAAAGGTGGATGGAGCGTTGGATCCATTTTCAACCGCTCCACCTTAGTGATCCAAGGTGGTACAATAGTGTCTGCAGGTCGGGAGCTTGGTCTCTGTGCACTGGGATCCAGTTAGTGAAACCTGTTGTTAGATCAGACATCATCAACATTTATTACTGGTGCATTTGTTGAAGTTTTTGGCTCAAACTCGATTTCGGTGATGAAATAGTAATGGTTGATCTTTGGTTCGAGCCATCAAAGTTGGCAAACCAATGCTTTATCTAGTTTTCTATTGGAATTGCCAATGAATGAGGCGCAGCCAATTTCACTGAAAATTGTCTAAAAGGTTGATTGTATAACAGCGGCCGAAGCCAAAGCAAATAAGTTAAAAATAGAGAGAAATTGAGGGAGGGCAGAATCATCACACAATAACGCATGCCAGCTAGGCGTCAGCATCACCAGTACTGCGGGATGTCCTGGGGTAGCCGGCTAGAGCGTCGCATCGTCACTACATACAAACCCTAGTGAGGGAAGCAAGAGCTGCAGTAGTGACCCGGGTCGCCCAGGATAGCGACACGGGGCTGTTCAACTCAAAATTCAGTGCAGCGAATTTTTTTTACGGCATTGCTTTTGTAGTGAGAATGGATATTCTTTTAATTCTCTTTATGTTTGTTTGTAACACTTGATGTTTTTAAGGGGGGATTTTTTTTTATGGCATGAAGGTAGCAGATCAATGATACTGCGAGTCTTTTATTAGATATCCGTTGGAGTACACCATGTAGGGTAGATATAGGTACACAATGTTGAATTTATTCATTCGTTCATTCATTATTTAATCAAGCAAGCAGGCAGGATTCAGATGGATGCATGAATATAAGAGGTTACATACTAGACATGATAGATTCGGTTAACTGTAATCGGTCTTGACGTATGCGGTGAACAAGGGGGAAGTGCCTCGTTCAATGGTGGCACGCACGGAGCAGCGAGCATTGCGGTCATTGGCATCCCATTCATACGCCGCGTTGCTGACTCGGCTGTAGAGATCACCATTGTTCAAGCGCGACTGGAAGGAGCCGACACTCCCCACCTCACAGTAGGCCTTGTTGCGGTAGAAGGCTCCCCAGGGGGCGCTCCAGCCGAGCATGAAGTCGCGGTCACGGCCATTGCCATCCTTGCCACGGTAGACCAGTCCTGCCATGGACCCAGACGACGCGGCCGTCTTCTTCACGTGGAGGAAGGACGCCCACTGGCCATTGCCGATCTCTGGAGGGTACGGCGTCGTCCCGATGTAGCCGAACCAGTCGGCGTCATCTACCCACCGCAGGGTGTCACCGGTTTGGTTGTAGATCAGGCACAAGGTCGACACACCATTGCCCCACCAAGTTTTGAGATCCCTCACGTGCCTGCAAAGCATGGCATTGGGCATAAATACAACATATATATACTTCTTGTTCTAACCATGAAATACACTAGTATAAACTCACTTGACAGCCTTGTCGTCCTTACTGTCCTCGCTAATAAGAAGCGATGCCTGTAGTGCCCGGTCTTTCTGGCTCTTCTTCTCACCAGCATACCGCACCATTGTATCCAACTTGAAATTGTCCACTACGTCACCAAAACAATTTGCCAACTCTCTCTCTCTCTCTCTCTCTCTCTCTCTCTCTCTCTCTCTCTCTCTCTCTCTCTCTCTCTCTCTCTCCAATACTACAAACAATGTGCGAGATGTGCGCTTGCCAATTGCGAGTCTTGTGAAATGCCTGCGTGCCTATATATAATGAATGGTTGTCAACTGCCCCAACCATGATTCCGCCGAAAAATCTCAACTTGGGTAAACCTCCACAAAATTCACTCAACTGCCCATAAGCATCGTTTTCTGTTTTCGGCATAGCTTTCCTTGTAATCCGGATCATTCTGAATTTTTGATTTCTCCTATTTTCGAGAAATCGCAGGAGCTCAATTACAAGGTTCCATACAAATTTTGGGAGAGCATTGATTAGATGGTCATTGTGTGGTGGCAATCCAAGGCATGCCTTATGCTTAAGCTCTGATACGGAAGAGTGCGCCTACTGCAGCTACTTGTTTTTCCATGCACAAGTTGAACTCTCCCCCATAATTTTTTTAACTCTCGTGCAGGTGACAACAACATGATCCCATGGTGGCCTGGCTTGATCAACATGCTGGAGGCACCAGGCATTCGTCGTGACATGTGAGGATGGGAAGGTGCAAGTTGATCGATCTATTTTTAAAACTTACATTGATCTCCAGAGATAGAGGAGGTATAAAGGATAAATCTATGTTGGTAATTTCTTTCAACTCTTGTATTAGTAAATTATTTTCATCCCCTAATGTTTGTGATTTTATAATACCTTTGTTGGTTTGTAGTTTTATAATCTGTTTAATTAGAGGTCACATTTCCCGATTTTTATGGTGATTTGTTACTCATTTTTCATTTTCTTTTCTGTATCACGTCGTGTGAATTTAGTATAAAATAGATAGATGTGAATCAAGAAAACTTATACATTTTATTCAGAATTAGTCCTAGTTGTCTTTGTAGAAACAATTTTTACATGTCTTTTGATTGAGCTTATGTAATCCACGTCACTAAATATCAGTAGGACCAATGACATTGATTTGTGTGCCCACGCCACTCACCGGCGGCCACATCCATGTGGACACCTCAATTGCCACCTAGCAGGCATGCGCGCTCTTCAGAAGGTCAATCATTCCAAATATAGAGTGGACCACCAGGGATAGATCTCATCCACGATCCAATTAAAGATACGGATTTGCTAATTCTCATATGATAATTATTAACAATGTCTCATGTACCACCCACACCATTTTATTTACATGGAGATTTGTGCCTTTTTTTCCCATTTGATTGATTTATGTTATTTGTTTTCTATTTTTGATATTCTTCACACTCTGTGCAACTACACTTATACGTCAACCCTAGATGCACGCAGTCGCGCATTCGCGTACTGACACCGGAATCTACATTCGCCTACTAACAGCATTTGCACACCCACCGGAAATTTAAATTTACATGGCGTGCAACCATCGTTAACTTCCATATACCGGCACACAACTGTAGTTCCACGTTCACGTACCTGTGAGTTGCGTGCAACTGCAGTTCATCGGCTGCGTGCAACTGCATGTACCACGCACACGTACCTGTGAGGAACTACAGCTGCACACGAACGTTCCTGTGTGCAACTACATGTTTATAACTTCATGCTCACCAATCACACGCAACTACCTTTGCATGCCACCCGACTGGACGCAACTACATTAACATCTAGAAAACATAAAAGAAAATGTCGAGAAGCAAGAAAGTGAAAGCCAAAAAAATTGAGAAAAGAATATAAAAAACAAAACGTAAATGCTTATGATATAGAAGACTTAGTAAATTCTCATCTGGTTGAGAGCTACACTATTGGAAAAGGGCTTATAGCTGGACTCAAATGAGTCGCAGGCTCAATATAACATCCGCCACTGCTACGCTGGAGAAGTGGCATTGGTGTGTAGTAAAACGGACCCGCAAATGCTCTTGTCACAGCAGTGGCCGGAACTAGATCATACCCGCCACAGGTGAACTGTCTTCAAGATCACCTCTTGTTGAGATGCTTTGGTGGCGGTCACCGCTTGTCGCCCATCACTGCTCCAGCACAAAGCCGTGGCGGGCAGGAAATGCTGCCCGCCACACATGACTTTCGGCAACTCGCGCCGAAGGTGTTAAGAAATTAGAAAAACTAGGAGTGGCGGCTTCCTAATATGATGTGGCGGATTGTTTTCTATGCCTGCCATCTGCACTTAGCTGTGGCTGGTGAGTGGCTGTGCTCTGCACTAGTCGTAGACCATATGGTTTTAGGGTTTTTGAGCACCACGCGCGCGTAACCGTTCAAATCTCTAGCTTATCCAAATATCCACCCCCATCTCTCTCGCCCGTCGCCACTGTCACCAGCGTTGTGCCGGCCTTGGACGTCGCCACCGTCATGCTCGCCCTAGCTCCAATGCCTACCAGGTCGGCTTGGCCCCCCTCGTCCTCGTCATCCTATCGCCTTCACCGTCCGCCGCCGCATCGAATGTCATCGCCGTCCGCCGCCGCGTCGAATGTCCCCGACGTCACCGTTGCCTCGCCTTCCGCCGACTCCAATGTCCGCTGCATCCCCGATGTCCTCAATGTTCGCTGCCGTCGTCCTCAACCTCCCTGATCTTCTTGGTACGCCCCGGTAAACCACATATTTTTTTATTATATACTTACATTGTTCTTGTTCTTGCACTAGAAAAGGCAGTACTAGATGTACGTTGTTTGGCCGTATATAAAGTGTATTGAAGATGTATATTTTTGAGGCGTAGCATATTATTGTTGGGGAACGTAGCAGAAATTCAAAAAAAAAATTCCTACGTGTCACCAAGATCTATCTATGGAGAGACCAGCAACGAGTAGAAAGAGAGTGCATCTACATACCCTTGTAGATCGCTAAGCGGAAGCGTTCAAGAGAACGGGGTTGAAGGAGTCGTACTCGTCGTGATCCAAATCACCGGAGATCCTAGTGCCGAACGGACGGCACCTCCGCGTTCAACACACGTACAGCCCGGTGACGTCTCCCATGCCTTGATCCAGCAAGGAGAGAGGGAGAGATTGAGGAAGACTCCAACCAGCAGCAGCACGACGGCGTGGTGGTGGTGGAGGAGCGTGGCAATCCTGCAGGGCTTCGCCAAGCACCGCGAGAGAGGAGGAGTACTTGGGAGAGGGGAGGGCTGTGCCAGAACTTCGTGTTGAGCTCCCATGCGTCTCCCCACTTTATATAGGGGTGGAGGGGCTGGTTTCTTGCCCTCCAAGTCCATTGGGGCGTTGGCCAAGGTGGGAGGAAAGAAATCCCATCATTTCCTTCCCCACCGATTGTTATCCCCCCTTTTTAGGGATCTTGATCTTATCCCTTCGGGATATGATCTTATTCCTTCTAAGGGGGATCTTGGTGCGCCTTGACCAGGGGTGTGGGGCCTTTCCCCCACTACCCACGTTCATGTGGGTCCCCCCATGCAGGTGGGCCCCACTCCGGAACCTTCTAGAACCTTCCCGGTACAATACCGAAAAATCCCGAACATTTTCCGGTGGCCAAAATAGGACTTCCCATATATAAATCTTTACCTCCGGACCATTCCGGAACTCCTCGTGACGTCCGGGTCTCATCCGGGACTCCGAACAACATTCGGTAACCACATACAAACTTCCTTTATAACCCTAGCGTCATCGAACCTTAAGTGTGTAGACCCTACGGGTTCGGGAGACATGTAGACATGACCGAGGCGTTCTCCGGTCAATAACCAACAGCGGGATCTGGATACCCATGTTGGCTCCCACATGTTCCATGATGATCTCATCGGATGAACCACGATGTCAAGGACTCAATCGATCCCGTATACAATTCCCTTTGTCTAACGGTATTGTACTTGCCCGAGATTCGATCGTCGGTATACCGATACCTTGTTCAATCTCGTTACCGGCAAGTCTCTTTACTCGTTCCGTAACACATCATCCCGTGATCAACCCCTTGGTCACATTGTGCACATTATGATGATGTCCTACCGAGTGGGCCCAGAGATACCTCTCCGTTTACACGGAGTGACAAATCCCAGTCTCGATCCGTGTGAACCCAACAGACACTTTCGGAGATACCTGTAGTGCACCTTTATAGTCACCCAGTTACGTTGTGACGTTTGATACACCCAAAGCACTCCTACGGTATCCGGGAGTTACACGATCTCATGGTCTAAGGAAGAGATACTTGACATTGGAAAAGCTCTAGCAAACGAACTACACGATCTTTGTGCTATGCTTAGGATTGGGTCTTGTCCATCACATCATTCTCCTAATGATGTGATCCCGTTATCAACGACATCCAATGTCCATAGCCAGGAAACCATGACTATCTGTTGATCACAACGAGCTAGTCAACTAGAGGCTCACTAGGGACATATTGTGGTCTATGTATTCACACGTGTATTACGATTTCCGGATAATACAGTTATAGCATGAATAAAAGACAATTATCATGAACAAGGAAATATAATAATACTTTTATTATTGCCTCTAGGGCATATTTCCAACAGTCTCCCACTTGCACTAGAGTCAATAATCTAGTTCACATCGCCATGTGATTAACACTCACAGGTCACATCTCCATGTGACCAACATCCAAAGAGTTTACTAGTGTCACTAAACTAGTTCACATCATCATGTGATTAAGACTCAATGAGTTCTGGGGTTTGATCATGTTTTGCTTGCAAGAGAGGTTTTAGTCAACGGGTCTGCAACTTTCAGATCCGTATGTACTTCGCAAATCTCTGGGTCATATTGTAAATGCAGCTTCCACGCTCCACTTGGATCTATTCCAAATGGTTGCTCCACTATACGTATCCGGTTTGCTACTCCGAGTCACTCGGATAGGTGTTAAAGCTTGCATCGACGTAACCCTTTACGCCAAACTCTTTATCACCTCCATAATCGAGAAACATGTCCTTATTTACTCCAAGGACAATTTTTACCACTGTCCAATGATCCATTCCTGGATCATTCTTGTACCCCTTGACTGACTCATGGCAAGGCACACTTCTGGTGCGGTACACAGCATAGCATACTAACGAGCCTACGTCTGAAGTATAGGGGACGACCTTCGTCCTTTCTCTCTATTCTGCCGTGGTCGAGCTTTTAAGTCTTAACTTCATACCTTACATCTCAGGCAAGAACTCCTTCTTTGACTGATCCATCTTGAACACCTTCAAGATCATGTCAAGGTACGTGCTCATTTGAAAGTACTATTAAGCATTTTGATCTATCTTATAGATCTTGATGCTTATTGCTCAAGTAGCCTAATCCAGGTTTTCCATTGAAAAACACTTTTCAAATAACCCTATATGCTTTCCAGAAATTCTACATCATTTCTGATCAACAATATGTCAATAACATATACTCATCAGAAATTCTATAGTGCTCCCACTCACTTCTTTGGAAATACAAGTTTCTCATAAATTTGTATAAACCCAAAATCTTTGATCATCTTATCAAAGTACATATTCCAACTCCGAGATGCTTACTCCAGTCCTTAGAAGGATCGCTGGAGCCAGCATACCTTTTAGCATCCTTAGGATCAACAAAAACTTTCGAATTGTATCACATACAACATTTCCTTACGAAGACTGGTAAGGAAACTCGTTTTGACATCCATCTGCCAGATTTCATAAATGCAGCTAATGCTAACATGATTCCGACGTACTTAAGCATCGCTATGGATGAGAAAATCTCATCGTAGTCAACTCCTTGAACTTGTGAAAAAACTCTTCGCCACAAGTCGAGCTTCATAGACGGTGACATCACCGTCCACGTCCGTCTTCTTCTTAAAGATCCATTTATCTCAATGGCTTGCCGATCATCGGGCAAGTCCACCAAAGTCCATGCTTTGTTCTGATACATGGATCCTATCTCGGATTTCATGGCTTCTAACCATTTGTCGGAATTTGGGCCCACCATCGCTTCTCCATAGCTCGTAGGATCATTGTTGTCTAGCAACATGACCTTCACGACAGGATTACTGCACCACTCTGAAGCAGTACGCATCCTTGTCACCCTACGAGGTACGGTAGTGACTTGATCCGAAGTTTCATGATCACTGTCATAAGCTTCTACTTCAATTGGTGTAGGTGCCACAGGAACAACTTCCTGTGCCCTGCTACACACTAGTTGTAGTGACGGTTCAATAACCATATCAAGTCTCCACCATCCTCCCACTCAATTTTTCGAGACAAACTCTTCCTCGAGAAAGGACCCGATTCAAGAAACAATCCTATTGCTTTCGGATCTGAATTAGGAGGTATACCCAACTGTTTTGGGTGTCCTATGAAGATGCATTTTATCCGCTTTGGGTTCGAGCTTATCAACCTGAAACTTTTTCACATAAGCGTCGCAGCCCCAAACCTTTAAGAAATGACAGCTTAGGTTTCTCTAAACCATAGTTCATACGGTGTCATCTCAACGGAATTACGTGGTGCCCTATTTAAAGTGAATGTGGTTGTCTCTAATGCCTAACCCATAAACGATAGTGGTAATTCGATAAGAGACATCATGGTACGAACCATATCCAATAGGGTGCAACTATGATGTTCGGACACACCATCAAACTATGGTGATCCAGGCGGTATTAATTGTGAAACAATTTCCACAATGTCTTAATTGCGTGCCAAAGCTCGTAACTCAGATACTCATCTCTATGACCATATCATAGACATTTCATCCTCTTGTCACGATGATCTTCAACTTCACTCTGAAATTACTTGAACCATTCAATAATTCAGACTTGTGTTTCATCAAGTAAATATACTCTACATCTACTCGAATCATCTGTGAAGTAAGAACATAACGATATTCACTGCATGCCTCAGCACTCATTGGACTGCACACATCAAAATGTGTTACTTCCAACAAGTTGCTATCTTGTTCCATCTTACTGAAACCGAGGCTTTTCAGTCATCTTGCCCATGTGGTATGATTTGCATATCTCAAGTGATTCAAAATCAAGTGAGTCCAAACGATCCATCTGCATGGAGTTTCTTCATGCGTATACACCAATAGACATGGTTCGCATGTCTCAAACTTTTAAAAAACGAGTGAGTCCAAATATCCATCAATATGGAGCTTCTTCATGCGTTTTATACCAATATGACTTACATGGCAGTGCCACAAGTAAGTGGTACTATCATTATTATCTTATATCTTTTGGCATGAAAATGTGTATCACTACGATCGAGATTCAATAAACCATTCATTTCAGATGCAAGACCATTGAAGGTATTATTCAAGTAAATAGAGTAACCATTATTCTCCTTGAATAACCGTATTGCGATAGACATAATCCAATCATGTCTATGCTCAACGCAAACACCAAATCTCGATGGTAGAGGGAGCGTGCGATGCTTGATCACATCAAGCTTGGAAACACTTCCAACACATATCGTCAGCTCACCTTTAGCTAGTCTCCGTTTATTCCGTAGCTTTTATTTCGAGTTACTAACACTTAGCAACTGAACCGGTATCTAATACCCTGGTGCTACTAGGAGTACTAGTAAAGTACACATTAACATAATGTATATCCAATATACTTCTATCGACCTTGCCAGCCTTCTCATCTATCAAGTATCTAGGGTAATTCTGCTCCAGTGGTGGTTCCCTTTATTGCAGAAGCACTTAGTCTCGGGTTTGGGTTCAACCTTGGGTTTCTTCACTGGAGCAGCAACTGATTTGCCGTTTCATGAAGTATCCCTTCTTGCCCTTGCCCTTCTTTAAAACTAGTGGTTTCACCAACCATCAACAATTGATGCTCCTTCTTGATTTCTACTTTCGTGGTGTCAAACATCACGAATACCTCAAGGATCATCATATCTATCCCTGATATGTTATAGTTCATCACGAAGCTCTAGCAGCTTGGTGGCAATGACTTTGGAGAAACATCACTATCTCATCTGGAAGATCTACTCCCACTCGATTCAAGTGATTGTTGCACTCAAACAATCTGAGCACAAGCTCAACGATTGAGCTTTTCTCCCTTAGTTTGCAGGCTAAGAAGATCGTCGGAGGTCTCATTCCTCTTGACGTGGGCACGAGCCTGAAATCTCAATTTCAGCCCTCGAAACATCTCATATGTTCCGCGACGTTTCGAAAAACATCTTTGGTGCCTTAATTCTAAACCGTTTATCTGAACTATCACGTAGTTATCAAAACGTGTATGTCCGATGTTCGCAACATCCACAAACGACGTTTGGGGTTCAGCACACTAAGCGGTGCATTAAGGACATAAGCTTTCTACTGTCCGCATAATCGCTACTGTCAACTTTCAACTATATTTTCTCTAGGAACATATCTAAACAGTGGAACTAAAGCGCGAGCTTACGACGTAATTTGCAAAGATCTTTTGACTATGTTCAGGATAATTAAGTTCATCTTATGAACTCCCACTCAGATAGACATCCCTCTGGTCATCTAAGTGATTACATGATCCAAGTCAACTAGGCCGTGTCCGATCATCACGTGAGACGGTCTAGTCATCATCGGTGAACATCTTCATGTTGATCGTATCCTCCATATGACTCATGCTCGACCTTTCGGTCTCCGTGTTCCGAGGCCATGTCTGTACATGCTAGGCTCGTCAAGTTAACCCTAAGTGTTTTCGCTGTGTAAAACTGTCTTACACCCGTTGTATGTGAACGTAAGAATCCATCACACCCGATCATCACGTGGTGCTTAGAAGCGACGAACTGTAGCAACGGTGCACAGTCAGGGGAGAACACTTCTTGAAATTTTGTAAGGGATCATCTTATTTACTACCGTCGTCCTAAGTAAACAAGATGCATAAACATGATAAACATCACATGCAATCAAATAGTGACATGATATGGCCAATATCATTTTGCTCCTTTTGATCTCCATCTTCGGGGCTCCATGATTATCATCGTCACCGGCATGACACCATGATCTCCATCATCATGATCTCCATCATCGTGTCTCCATGAAGTTGTCTTGCCAACTTATTACTTCTACTACTATGGCTACCGGTTAGCAATAAAGTAAAGTAATTACATGGCATTGTTAAATGACACGCAGGTCATACAATAAATTAAGACAACTCCTATGGCTCCTGCCGGTTGTCATACTCATCGACATGCAAGTCGTGATTCCTATTACAAGAACATGATCAATCTCATACATCACATATCATTCATCACATTCTTCTTGGCCATATCACATCACATAGCATACCCTGCAAAAACAAGTTAGACGTCCTCTAGTTGTTGTTGCATGTTTTACGTTCCTGCTATGGGTTTCTAGCAAGAACGTTTCTTACCTACGCATAACCACAACGTGATATGCCAATTGCTATTTACCCTTCATAAGGACCCTTTTCATCGAATCCGTTCCGACTAAACTGGGAGAGACTGGCACCCGCTAGCCACCTTATGCACCAAGTGCATGTCAATCAGTGGAACCTGTCTCACGTAAGAGTACGTGTAAGGTCGGTCCGGGCCGCTTCATCCCACAATACCGTCGAAACAAGATTGGACTAGTAACAGTGAGCATATTGAACAACATCAACGCCCACAACTACTTTGTGTTCTACTCGTGCAAAGAATCTACGCAATAGACCTAGCTCATGATGCCACTGTTGGGGAACGTAGCAGAAATTCAAAATTTTCCTACGTGTCACCAAGATCTATCTATGGAGAAACCAGCAACGAGGGGAAGGAGAGTGCATCTACATACCCTTGTAGATCGCTAAGCGGAAGCGTTCAAGAGAACGGGGTTGAAGGAGTCGTACTCGTCGTGATCCAAATCACCGGAGATCCTAGTGCCGAACGGACGGCACCTCCGCGTTCAACACACGTACAGCCCGGTGACGTCTCCCATGCCTTGATCCAGCAAGGAGAGAGGGAGAGGTTGAGGAAGACTCCATCCAGCAGCAGCACGACGGCGTGGTGGTGGTGGAGGAGCGTGGCAATCCTGCAGGGCTTCGCCAAGCACCGCGAGAGAGGAGGAGTACTTGGGAGAGGGGAGGGCTGTGCCAGAACTTCGTGTTGAGCTCCCATGCGTCTCCCCACTTTATATAGGGGTGGAGGGGCTGGTTTCTTGCCCTCCAAGTCCATTGGGGCGTTGGCCAAGGTGGGAGGAAAGAAATCCCATCATTTCCTTCCCCACCGATTGTTATCCCCCCTTTTTAGGGATCTTGATCTTATCCCTTCGGGATATGATCTTATTCCTTCTAAGGGGGGATCTTGGTGCGCCTTGACCAGGGGTGTGGGGCCTTTCCCCCACTACCCACGTTCATGTGGGTCCCCCCATGCAGGTGGGCCCCACTCCGGAACCTTCTAGAACCTTCCCGGTACAATACCGAAAAATCCCGAACATTTTCCGGTGGCCAAAATAGGACTTCCCATATATAAATCTTTACCTCCGGACCATTCCGGAACTCCTCGTGACGTCCGGGATCTCATCCGGGACTCCGAAAAACATTCGGTAACCACATACAAACTTCCTTTATAACCCTAGCGTCATCGAACCTTAAGTGTGTAGACCCTACGGGTTCGGGAGACATGTAGACATGACCGAGGCGTTCTCCGGTCAATAACCAACAGCGGGATCTGGATACCCATGTTGGCTCCCACATGTTCCATGATGATCTCATCGGATGAACCACGATGTCAAGGACTCAATCGATCCCGTATACAATTCCCTTTGTCTAACGGTATTGTACTTGCCCGAGATTCGATCGTCGGTATACCGATACCTTGTTCAATCTCGTTACCGGCAAGTCTCTTTACTCGTTCCGTAACACATCATCCCGTGATCAACCCCTTGGTCACACTGTGCACATTATGATGATGTCCTACCGAGTGGGCCCAGAGATACCTCTCCGTTTACACGGAGTGACAAATCCCAGTCTCGATCCGTGTGAACCCAACAGACACTTTCGGAGATACCTGTAGTGCACCTTTATAGTCACCCAGTTACGTTGTGACGTTTGATACACCCAAAGCACTCCTACGGTATCCGGGAGTTACACGATCTCATGGTCTAAGGAAGAGATACTTGACATTGGAAAAGCTCTAGCAAACGAACTACACGATCTTTGTGCTATGCTTAGGATTGGGTCTTGTCCATCACATCATTCTCCTAATGATGTGATCCCGTTATCAACGACATCCAATGTCCATAGCCAGGAAACCATGACTATCTGTTGATCACAACGAGCTAGTCAACTAGAGGCTCACTAGGGACATATTGTGGTCTATGTATTCGCACGTGTATTACGATTTCCGGATAATACAGTTATAGCATGAATAAAAGACAATTATCATGAACAAGGAAATATAATAATACTTTTATTATTGCCTCTAGGGCATATTTCCAACAATTATTTATACTAGAAAATAATAATAATAGTTATTAGATAGTGTACATGTAAAATTAAAAGTCTGTACTTCTTGTTCATGACGCATGTGTTCATAAGGAGTGCCAATGTTTTGGGAAACGATGACTCAGTTCCGTTTCATCAAATTTCTGGCACTCAATATGTCCAACTACTAGCAAAGGTCATGCCGATTATTATGTAATTGCTATGATCGATGCTTCCGAACGTAACTTTTTACGTTTGTGTTTCATATTTTCTTCAATTTCTAGAATGTGGGCGCCCCTCAATCAAAACCCAACATGGTCATGATACAATGGCCCGACCTCGCCAAGGCGGCAAACACATTGTTGGTAATGTGTGATCGCATGTATTATCGTTATGATTTTTATCTTTCCATCTATGAAGACAACAAATGAATGACGATGAGCTCGATGGGATCCCTGAGAGCCCCTATTGTTCCAAGAACGGGGGTATGTGCGACGATCCTCATCCAGAGGACAACAGGTACTTCTAGCTAACGCTTAAAGAGGACTACAAATATTATACGGTAATTTCTGCACATATTTCCTTCTTAACTAAACATGTCTCAAGATTTCTGTTTTTTTTCTTTCTAAACTGACTAGTGCATCCCCTTGTATGCAAGGCCTTTTGTCCTAGAGAAGCTACATGTCAAAGACAGAGATGACATTGCTGAATGGACTGTTTACCTGAAGACAAAACATGATTTCATTATTGGATCTAGGATCTAGAATGAATTAGATCACACATATTTTGCCTGCACTAACTGAAAAAAAGATTATGCAAGGCTTATGGATTTGAGGAGGATGTGATTATAACCTTTGATATTGGCATCTTTTAGGGCACCTTTCCTCATTTTGATCAAGACATTTGGGCGGAAATAGACATGTTTCCTATTTTTTCCCGTGTGAGTTTTTTAAACAAATTTGTTGACTAATCTATCTTAAATTTTTTGTTATTCACTCCTACCTTAACATTTTAATTAAAATCTACAACTTATTTTCTATCTCGAAGAAAAATACGGAATACAGTAGACGAGACATATTACACTATTGGTTCCAAGTAAGTTGTTTCTCTATGCAGAGAACATTTCAAAAGATTAGAAATAAAACAATAATTTTTATATTCGTAAGTTAGAGAATTCAATTGTAACACACCAAAATATGTGACAGTTTAAATTACCATAACTATGCTAGAAAAACTAATATACTATTTTTGTAAACAATTCCATTATTTCATACACTATAACAATATTTGAGTTTTATAATTCCATGTTTAGAAAAAGATTGTTTGTGTATGTAGAAGTACACTAAAAACACCTAACAAAAACTGTGGAATAGCACGGGAATTACACTATATATATGAAACTATTAATTTAAGTCTCAATTAATGCAGTAATTAACAAGAAGTGGTGAAATTTACAGTATTAGGGATACATTTTCATTGTTTAGAGCTTCTGCTTTGTAAGTTGAGTGTGCATTATTTAAGAGAAAAAAAAAGATGAATTTTGGACGTTAGCATAACCGTTGTAACCATAGAATCATGGTAATTAACCATGGTATTGATATGTTCTATCAATTTGCTGCAACATATACAGAGTTGAAAAACGTGGATCAAACCTCACATCTATAGTTGTAACGAGATGGATTCTCTTGTTGATTTATAATATAAATAAAAATGAGCGATGGTTACACATTCACTTACTTGTAGCGATGTTGCATCTATAAATAGCTCTCTTGCTTTGTAAACGGAGCAGCAAGAAGAATACACACACTAGCTCCGCGGAAGAAGCACACGAGCTAGTTGGTCGACAAGCAATAAGTTCATTCCTTGTCATCCTTACAAGTAAGTTACAAGCTGTCTGCTTTAGCTAAGCAAAACTAACTATTATATTAGTAGTATAATCTTAATAGGGCCCGATGAGTGAGTCGTTTGTAGTGTGTTTGAAAACCCAAAAAATTAAATATAATTAGTAATCCATGTCCTGGAGCGCTGTAATTGCAGGCATGGACTTGGAGCAAGGAGCACCGGCACCGGCCGTGGAGGCGGAGGAGGCGCCGCTCATTGTTGAGGTGGCGGCGGAGGAGGGGGTACCAAAGGAAGAAGAAGGAGAGGGCAGGATTGGGGGGAACAACCTGGTGATGCTGACGGAGAGGGCGCAGCTGCAGAGGCTGGCATTGGTGCTGAGGAACACGGAGGAGCCCCTGATGCGGCAGGTGATAAAGTCGGAGCAAGAGCGCGTGCAATACCTCAACACGGTGAACGACGCCTACAACCAAACCAGGAGGCTGCTGGACGACTGCACGGCGCTGAGGGACACGCACGAGCGCTCATCTCAACCTGAGTCTCATGCGCTGCGGCTGCAGGTGGCGCGGGACGTGCACGACTACGTCATCTACGGTCTCAACCTGTGCATGCAGAACGTGCGCAACTGCTGCATGCGCGTGGACGCCATCGCCAAGCTCCGGGCGCACTACGACGCCCTCGCCGACGGCCTGGCAGAGGACGCCGCCAACGACTTGGAGAGCCTTGCCGCGGAGGCGTCCCAGTACAGGGCCTCCATGTGGGAGTACTGCCACAGCCACCGGAGCGCCTCCGCGCGGGCCAACTCCCGTGCCTACTCCCGGGTGCTCCTGCTGGAGGGGATCGACTTCGCCGAGCTCACGAGGAGGCATCAGCTCAGGCTCGGGTACGGCGGCAAGGGCGAGGACTTCGAGGACCTCCAGGACACCCAGAAGCTCGAGGTGTACAACAGCATCATCGTCGAGTCGGGGCGCGCCAAGATACCACTACTCGCCGGGCTCGCCGGCCGCAAGATCATATCAGCCGAAACATGGGGGAACGCCGTGGGTGTCTTTATCATGGCGGCCGGCAACATGGTGTGGGACGTATTCACGGCCGAGCACAACGTGGAGGCCGTTCTCCGCGGCAGCCTCAACGTCATGGCGGCGGTTGGGGCCTTCGCCGTGGATGTCGCCGTCACCGGGGCGGTCACCAAGGCTGTCGCCAGCCTTGGCGCCGGCCTCTTCGCTACCTCGCTGGCTGGCTTTGTCGTAGGTGCCATTGCCGGCCTCATCTTCGTCGCCGTGAGCGGCCGCCTCATCGATCTCATCTTCGGCTCTCCTAACAAGGTGCCCCCCGTCGCCGAGCTCAAGTTCCACACCGCCGTCATGCCCGATGGCATGAGTCTAGCAATTTCCATTGCTCGTCAGACATCCACCTAAGGAAATATTATCGGATGGGCAGGCTTCGGTTGTCTACCGTTCGTGTGTTTGGATCTCTAAATAATACTCCCTCCATCCGGAAATACTTGTCGTTGAAATGGATGTATCTAGATATATTTTAGTTCTAAATACATCCATTTTCATCCATTTTGATGACAAGTAATTTCGGACGGAGGGAGTACTCTTTTGTCCCAAAACAAGTGACTAAACTTTGTACTAAAGTTCTACTGTATAAAAGGCCTGTTCACTTCAGCCCTATGGCGTGTACTTGAGCATGAAATCCTCCATCGGAGTTAGCCTAATACCATGGCTTCCCGATTCGATGGAACTGGTTATAAAATACATAAAATGCGGGATGGCTACTCCTACAAGGATAGTCGACCGTTGCTTCATGCAAACCATGACGAGTGTACGCGGCTAAGGCCAAATATGAAAGAGTGAAATCTACTACATTGATTTTTGCTCCTCACGAGGAGGCAACTTCAATAAAATATTATCTCAATTCCACCCCTCACGAAGGGCAAGGC
This sequence comes from Triticum timopheevii, assembly GCA_963921465.1. Lineage (NCBI taxonomy): Eukaryota > Viridiplantae > Streptophyta > Magnoliopsida > Poales > Poaceae > Triticum > Triticum timopheevii. Next base: position 536,435 of record OY997272.1, on the reverse strand, counting down.
TACAAATTATACATTGATTTTGTCCCTCACGAGGAAACAAAGATTAATAAAATATTACTCTAATTCCGCCCCTCAGGAGGAGGCGACGTTCATACAATTCCATATTGATTTCACACTTGTGAGGAGGCGAGATCGATTTTGTTTTATTGGCAAGCATCATCCAATGCATCTGTGATATATTCCACATTGACATCTTGGCCGAGTGTCGACGAGACAAAAGGCAATGCACACCATTATCTCCATCATATGTCTAGTGCCGACGAGGCCGGACGAAATTCTGGCCAAGTGTCGACGAGGCCGGGTCACCACTCTACCAACATGTCACAAACCGTTCCTAGGCCCCGACGAGGTGATAGCAACATACACATGTCCGTGTCCGATGAAGTCAGCAGGGGCGGAGCAAGAATTTGAGTATAGGGGGGGCCAAGCCAAGTTGATTAAAAAAAAGTGCGCACCATGGAAAAATAAGTACCATAATATTGTAATAATGTGTCGCTTCAATACAATTAGGGTCTATCTAGGGCATATCTATATATGTCTTAGTTATTGCATGTAAGTGATTCGATCAAACATACAAAGACAAAAAAACACAAATCTTTGCATAAGAAATAATCAATATCAATGGAGCTGGATGTACAAGACTTAGGCACATCTAGATGCATATTAGCAAAATTGATTAAAATATAGTTACATTTGTATTGAAACATTACTATCAGTGTAGAATATCTTGTAATTTCAAAGCATGTCATTCCCCCTGAATGGTAAAAAAAAAGAACAGTAGTGAGGGCACGAGGGCAGCGGCCGCCGGCAGCGGTAATCGCCACAGGCCAGAAGTTAATTACGCTGGGGTTGGCTTGATTTAGGGAAAGGCCAGGGGCCAAGCACTAGAGTCTCTGGCCACGGATGGGCTTTTTTATGGGCCAAGTACGTATATTCCTTTTGGGTTAAGGGGGGCCAACCCGTAGCCTCTTACGAAACTATCGATCGTTAGGGGGGCCAGGCCCCTGCTGGCTCCGCCACTAGAAGTCAGGGCATCATATGACTGGCTACCGACGAGGCATAAGTCATCCCCTTCATCGACACATCCTGTTGGTCACACCAACATGGCGATAGTACTCGTGACTGCGTTTCAGCGAAACAAAGCCGCCCGCACAAATATCCACATAAAATATCACATGCATATTGATGAGCAACACATGACGACGACCATCAGCGCAGCTTAATTGGAGGTATTCTGTGGGATCGACCCCATGGATGTAATTAAGCGGTTGCTTGCAAACGCGTCGGGAATCGGTGAACTACACAATCTCTTCAGTCGGATACTCCTTAAGCCCGACGCAGAAGGCAGAAGGATAAATTCCTATGAAACTTGTACAATGTATTTGTATTCAATACAATGATCAATAAAGTGCAGTGTTCCGTTATTTATTTGCCCAGTATTTTGGCTTTCTTCTTATTTCTTGTTTTCATAAAACAAATGGCACGCCCGTGATTTTACTACTTGTACGCATTCGGAAATACCCTCCCTAAAAAAAGGGAGCGGTGCGTTTCTTTTTGGCGAAACAGTTTCGTTTGTACAAGTGCAACCCCGCCACCCAAAACCACCACCAGTCATAAGTGACATGCCGAAGTGAGAACGCTGTCCCTACAAGCTTATTGATATTCAGGACCATGGTGCATTCGCCGACATGGGATATAAGCCCACATCTTAATCCATGAATAAATAGATAACTAACAACAATCTTGGTTATCCATATATGGGCCAGCCTTTTTTAAGAGTGTGCACGCTAGTGGACCAATATCATTGGTCCTAACAGACATTTTGCTTCATGGCCTTACCAGCTAATTTGTGGACAATCAACTAACAACAATATCGGCCCTCCATATAAAGAATGGCCGTTTGAAGGGTGTGCATTTCGTGGGTGAGGTGCCAGCACACACGTCCATGTCAACGGTCCCTACAGACGTTTTGAATTATGGCGTGTTTATTGATTTGGGAAGGCAAAATAAATGCTTGTTTTTTTCGCTGAGAACACATAAATGCATATTTTCACAATCACACCGTTGGATCATCTTATTATATTAGAATGAGGCTCCCATATTTATTTCATATTTTTTACTTACTTTTAAACCGTTAAATGTTTACCATGCCTTAACTAGTTCTGTGGCAAGCTATGATAGACATATATATATATATATATATATATATATATATATATATATATATATATATATATATATATATATATATAATTCATCCTACCACCCGGTGGTAGTTACCCCATATGTCTCATATACTACCATGTGGTACTATATATACTACTTTATTATTTTAAATATATTCGTATAATATATCTAAGATATTTCAAAACAAGTTACATGAAAAAATTGTATATGAGCCCATAGTTTTTGTTATATTTGTGAAATACTTACATATTTGTACGTAAAAAAGAGCATACTCATAACATATCCTAAGAAAATGTGCTATATATTTAATAAAAAAATGGCCGCGCATAAATGGTTGCTTGTACCTACGTACTGAGAAGATGATGCCTCGCGCGAAGATAAGATATCTATAAAAGGACCAGCTGAAACAATGACGGACGGGGAACATCCAGCAACAACACACTCCAGCTGAAACATTCCCCCTGAATACACGTCCAGCAGAGAACCACAGATTCTCTCCGCCCTTCTACATATATTACAGCAACAACTCAGTCCACCCCCAAATAATGCAGTAGAGCCACTCGAAAATTATGATGAACCATTCATCTATCCTGGGGTTTTCACTCAAATGTTTAACCGAGCCACCGCTGTGTTTTGTACACCAGGTTGCAACCATTTAGAGGAGAGTCATCATTTTTTGAAGGAACAAGTAAGATGATTTGCGGCAACGTTACGACATAATACAAGCAGCAAAGCATCATCAGGAAATATATCCCATGTAGTGAAATCTTAAAGCAAACACAAATACTACATGGTCGAAGCAGCTTTCTCAGTTATGAAAAACATTACCAGGTCCCACCAAAACAATACTGTTTTGTTATAAACATGTGTTCTAAAAATGCAGATAAATCTTTCTCTCTCGTTTTTTTCCTGAGCGAGGTGAACGATTTTCGTCCCTCATAAGGAATAAGAAAGCAATATGTTTCCCCGCAAAAAAAGAAAGAAAAGGAATATGTTGGAGCCACGCAAATTCAGTGCAACTGTTGAAATAATGGCAAGATATACCACGATGGTAACAGTCTTTGGTGAAATAATGGCTAGATATGGTCGACATTCTCCCTGCAAAACTCTTCATGATTTTGATTGTCATTGCCAATTTGCATGCCGTGTTGCTGCTGGTTGAATTAATGGTGACGCGTATGGAAAAGACCACATCATTTTTAGGAAATGAAAAAATAGAGATGTAGACAATACTAGAATATTAGCACTGCAGTTGCAGCATGCACGACCGACCGTATACGTTACCATACCGTACTGTATACGGCCATCCCACTTAAACTTGTACTCTGGCCGTACTGTATACGACCATATGCGGTTGCAGCACGCACACGGCAAGCAAGCATACGATTACCATACCGTACTTTATACGGCCATCCAACTTAAACTTGTACTAGGACTCATAGCAAAAAAGGAAAAAAAAAACTAAAACTAAGGCAGTCGTACCAGATGTTTTTTTTAAAAATTGTAGCAATTAATATGACATTTCATGGTAGACAAGCACTGTCTGGGTGGAAATAATGGGTGGAAGTAAAAAAATTTGGTATCAACTTCTTTTGGAAATAATGGGTGACATTTCGTTGTTGGAATTTTTTCCTGGTAGACAAGCACTGTCCGGTGGAAATAAGTATAGGTAGAAAATCCTTTTTTTTTTTGGCGAAGAGGTATAAAATCCTTTACTAGGATTCTGCTTTTTTATGTCGGAGTCGGAGTCTTGCAGATTTTTCACTTGACATCGACTCTGCCTTTTTATGTGGCCATAGGAGAGTCCCAGGCATCCCAAGATTTTTCACATGACATCGACTTGCAGATTTTCCGGTGGAAGTTAGCATTAGCAACGACCATCACATCTTATTTGAATACTGGCCCTGGAATTTCCTAGCTACATTTACTATCTTATTGACACTACAGACGACTAGTACCTGGGGTCGCCTTTATACAGTCTACAAATTGGCCAAGCCAAACACGGAACCCCAACACCAACACTAAACACCAGACAGAACAGCCTACTGGCGCACCGCAACGATGAGCAAGGTACTCATCGCCATGTCCTTTGTGCTGATGTTCTCGGCAGCTGCGCCGCAAGCATCAGCCGCGATCTCTGGAGCCGCCGGAGGGATCTTGCAGATCCCCTCTGGTGACTCTTTGGCTCACTGTATCCCAAGGTGTGGGGATGTCTGACATCCCCTATCCCTTCGGTATAGGGCCCGGCTGCTTCCGTCAAGGCTTCGATCTCACCTGCAACAACTCCACCAAGCATCCCAGGCTCTTTTTAGGCAGCAGCACTATCCAGGTCACTGACATTGACGTATACTCCGGCGTAGTATCGACCCCTATAATCTACAACCTTACAACAATGTCAGGTACAAATACGTACGACATCATATGGAAGGCCCCTGCTAAAGGTATTACTCTCACTAGAGATAATACTTTGTACGTAGCTGGTTGTGATTTGGACGTCACCTTGTTCAAGTATGGTACAAGAAACATGGTTGATTCTTGTATGACTAGATGCGCCAGCAAAAAGGCACCGACTGGAGGGCCTAGTTATGGAAAGGGCTGCTGCCTCATCCCCTTTGCAAGTGACCTGCCAGGCTTTCACGCAAATCTTATCAGCACTAATACTACGGCAACACAATCAGATTGGTTGCACCCTGGCATCATGGCGTTAGTGTCAAGTAATCCATATTCTTACAGATATAATACAACCGACCTTTTCTCTAGTTGGACAAATGCAAGCATAATTGATGACGCGTCACTTAGAGTTGCCATCATGGACCAACCAAGCTGTGTAAGTGCACAACTGAAGAACAAAAGCTATGCCTGTAGCAAGGGTAGCAGTTGTCGGGATTCTTCATACGGTGGTTACCAATGTGACTGCTCTTCTTATAGTGGAGGCAACCCTTACATTTTAGATGGATGCATGCGACAAGAAGGTGCTTCCTGCCCTACTTTTTTCACCAAAAGGAGTTAAAATTCGCTTCTATTTATCCTTCATCCTCTTGTTCTTACTATCTGTGTCTATTTACTGTGGAGCAGATTATAATCCCAAGCCCAAAGAACACTGTCCCGCATCATGTGGACTCCAAGAAGGTTCCCTTCCCCTTTGGGCTCCAAGAAGGTTGCTTTGCAAACGAAAAATTTCATCTGAATTGTACATATGGTAATCTCACACTTTCTTTCCCAGAAGGTGCACAATATTATGTTACTAATTTATCTGTGGAAGATGGGACTCTGACTGTTAGCAACATCGTGAATGGACATAATGAAAAAGAGGAAATTTTAATCTACACTCAAAATGGATATGTATTCGAGGACCCTATGGAAGATGAGTTTTATTTCTCAACGGAATCTGACAACCATCTTATAAAGTGGGCAGTTGCCAATTTAACTTGTCATATAGCTACGCAAAAGGATACTATGTATGCATGCCGCAGTTCCTACAGCTATTGCCTAAATGTCACCTACGGGGAAATATTTATGGGATATCGTTGCAAGTGTTCTTCAGGCTTCCAAGGAAACCCGTACGTCAAGGATGGTTGCACAGGTCCGATCCTCTTCATCACCCTTCATTCTGCACTATTGTTGCTCTCATGCCTACAAATATTTAGAAAATTTATGAAACCATCACGCATTTAATCTGGCATTTTGTAGCCTGTAGTAATACATTCGCCACTAATATATGACCAATGAGAGTTTTGTACAGATATTGATGAATGCTCACTGCCAAACTACTGCAATCAGACATGTCAAAATTTTCATGGAGACTACACATGCGTGAAAAACCGCAATCTTCTTTTGGGTAATTCATAGCTAGCAAAATCTCATCATTGCAATTAAAAACTAATGAAATGCAGAGTGACTCAGAGAGTGATGATTAAATGCAGGTATTGCAACAGGATTTGGATGTGGCCTTGGTTCCATAATAATTGCAGTCTGTGTAGTTGTATTTACCAAAAAGTGGAAGAAAGGCATGCAGAAGAGAATCCGACAAGAATATTTCAAGAAAAATCATGGCCTACTCTTGCAGCAGATGATCTCAGATGAAAGTGCCACAAATAAAACAAATATATTCTCTTTGGAGGAACTAGAGAAGGCAACCAACAACTTTGATGCCACTCGTGTTCTTGGTCATGGAGGACACGGTACAGTTTATAAAGGTATTTTATCTGATCAACTGGTGGTGGCTATTAAAAAATCAAAAATTGTGGAGCAAATAGAGACAGACCAGTTTATCAATGAGGTTGCTATCTTATCTCAAATCATTCACCGCAATGTGGTAAAGCTATTTGGTTGTTGCCTTGAATCTGAGGTGCCTTTGTTGGTGTACGAGTTCATATCTAACGGTACATTGCATGACCTTCTTCACAATGACATTAGCGGGCAATGCTTGCTGTCATGGGATGACCGCGTCAGGATTGCATTAGAAGCAGCCGGAGCACTTGCATATCTACACTCGGCTGCTGCAATACCAATTTTCCATAGAGATGTGAAATCTTCTAACATACTAATGGATAGTAACTTCACAACAAAGGTTTCAGACTTTGGTGCTTCAAGGTCTCTTTCACTCGATGAAACTCACGTGGTCACTATTGTCCAAGGAACATTTGGTTACCTAGATCCAGAGTATTACCATACTGGGCAGCTAACTGAAAAGAGTGATGTGTATAGTTTCGGAGTAATACTTGTGGAACTTTTGACAAGAAAAAAGCCAATTTTTATCAATGATCAAGGTGCAAAGCAAAACTTGTCCCAGTATTTTGTGGAAGGATTGCAAGAGGGAGCTATCATGGAAATAATGGATCCTCAGGTTGTCAAAGAGGCAAACCCAGAAGAGATTGATGACATTTGCTCACTTACAGAAGCATGCTTGAGACTCAGAAGAAGAGACAGACCTACTATGAAAGAAGTAGATATGAGGTTGCAATTCCTGAGAACTAAGAGGCTAAGAAAATGCAAAATCCTCCCAGCTATTGATGAAGAGATTGGGCATTTTTTATGCCCAAAGGTTAGTAACTCTGGTGCACAGATGAATGTTGCTAATGCTGGTAATTTGACATCTAAAGGCATCTCCAGTTGCTACAGTCTAGAGCAAGAACTTGCATCCTCAGTCACTTTGCCACGCTAAGTAGATATGAGCATTACCACAATCACGTCGTTCATAGTATTCATTTGAATTACCATTTATTTTCTATGGAGACTTATTATGTTACATAGTTAATTTTAGAGGAGAATATGTCATGTAGATTGGCTTCCTGTGTATCTGCAGAATAAATTTGTAAGATCATGCCAATTGTGTACAAATATTTGCGGCAAATACGCTTGTAAGAAATGACTGAAGATACATCACTGTATTTAAGTTACACTGGTGGTGAAAAACATATGCATACTGTTGCCAACAAATTTCATACGTTCCATTGCGGTTGTATATCTGTCCTATTGCCATTCTTAATTGTGATGACCGAAATTGTGACGGCAAATGTGTGACTTGGCCATTGCTGTTGACAGAATCTGGTTGGTCTATCGCCTATGGGAAGGTACTTTCGAGGTCTGCAAAGCTACATATCAGCGATGGACATGCATCGATCTCAAATGAAGATGCAGTTCGTCTCATTTTCCTTTCGGGTCTACTGCGGGGTGGCCCTGCCAGGTGATGGGCTTTGGAGTCATGCTCAAGGGATCGCCAATCTTGGTTGTAATTTTAATTCTTGGTTGATGGTCCCTCCTGCAAAGGCCAACGTTATTCTTTGTTTGCAGTTTTATCAAGTATGTGTCTACGTGACTTGTACCTTGACCTTCATTGCATGGATGAGACACGTATTACCATGAAAAAAAGAGCGACTTTGAGGAAGTATTCTTGTGATCAATAAGAGATATGTGTGCATACATGTTGAAACCTGTTACGAACGGACATGTTCAGCCAAGTAAGCAAGCCTTGAATTCTAAGACGTCACCTTCATCTATTGAGCCATTCGATTTGGTTCTAGTATACATCTGCATACACTAGCTACTAGTCTGAAGTTTCTTTTGATCATCTTTGAAATGACAGGTAGGAAATTACATCTGCGCTTTCACTTGTAATAAATGGTAAGATCAATAAAATTTGATCGAGAGATTTCCACCATGAAAATAATCTACTATGTAGAAGAATTTTCAATGATTGTTTCATAGAAGTTTAATATTATAATAAGGGATAAGTATATTTTTCATCCTTGAATTCTTTCAAAAATATAGAAACCGTCCCTCAATTACGAAACCAGTAAAACTCGGTCCCTGAACTAATGAAACCGGATAATTTTCGTCCCTGATACCACTTCTGGCGGTTTGAGTATGACGTGGACCTGGTTTTGACCAGCACTGGCCACGTTGGCCGGTTTGACCGCCACGCCACTGTAGCAAACGGGCGAGAAGGTGTTCCCACGCCGGCGCGCGGCAGCTCGTCCGCAGCCAGGCGCACGACGCCGGCTGTACGTGAGCGCCGCGACCCCGTTCAGCATGCCCGTCTGCTCCGTGAGGCGTATGGCGGCCACGGATGCCAGCCGTCGTACCCGGAGAGGCGGAGATGTCAAGCTGTCGTGGTGCAGCCGAGCCTTCGCGTCGTTCCAGGTGCCTCGCCGGCAGCCGGCCTCGGCGCCGCTCGGCGACTAGTGCACCTCCAGCTCGGCAAGAAACTCACGGGGCCGCGTCCGAATTCATTAGCTGACATCGCCGTTCTTGCAGTCGCTGACGCCCAGCCATGCACATGGAGGCGGTCCGTACCCATACGCCACGAACTCAGCAAGCACGCCAACAACACAGCTAGCCAGCTGCACGAACACAAGCAAGCCGGAAGCTCTGCTAGTCAACCACACGCACATCCTCGGCCAACCTTAGCAAGCCAATGCCATGGCCCGAGGGAATCTGCACAGCCTCGACGCCGCTCAAAGTACTGGACGCCATGCTGGACTCTGCTCGTTCAGTCAAGGATTTGTGCTGGCGCCGTCACGCACGATTTGTGCCGCCACACCAGGTCAGGGGAAGATACGACGTTGGGTAGGGCGAGGATGGTTTGAGTGTTTGTGTGTGTTGGGTGCGTCTGCCGCCATCCGGCGCGCGAACAACGCCGTCACGAGGAACCCGCCGGCGCCGGCGTGCGCTTGTTGATCAAGCACTTTCAGCCGGCGCACTTGATGGTTCGGCCACGGCCGCCCGCCAACTCAGACTGCTTCCAAGCGTTGAGCTTCGTGGGATGAAGGAGCAGCTACCGGCGTCTATCAGCTCCCTAAACCTCAGCTTAGACGTGGCGGTCAAACTGGGCCACGTGGGCAGTGCTAGTCAAAACCAGGTCCACATCATACTCAAACCGCTTGAAGTGGTATTAGGGACGAAAATTATCTGGTTTGATTAGTTCAGGGACTGAGTTTTACTAGTTTGGTAATTGAGGGACGATTTCTATACTTTCGAGAGAATTCAAGGATGAAAAATATACTTATCCCTTGTAATAATGATACAAAGATAGATAAATTAGTAGATGCATGCATCTGGCTTAGGAATACTAGTCATCAACCCCTGCAACTGCACGAGCTAGGTTAAATTCTTGGAATATATTAGGCAACATAAAATTTCATTTGCATGCATCAGTTTATCTAACTATTAATCCCTCCATAAACTAATATAAGAGCGTTTAGAGGAGTAATTCTTTTTTATTCTTTTTTTATTAATATAGTTTTCTATTGATCAGAAGTGCTGGATCAACATGATGAGAAAAGGGGTTCATATCAAGCATTTGTTAGATCTCCATTTAGAATATTTGCAGGAATATATGTTAGTTAGAAATGTTTTATATATTAATTAGATGATGCGCTTAAATACAACAAATTCACACGTGTTTCCTCTTGTAGTAGAAGAATTATTTATTTTTAGATTTGCACCTACCTGTAAAGACTCCAAGTGCCACATCTAGATAACGTGGTCAAATTTATATGCTTAACTAAAAAAATAGGTTACTTCATCAAGAGGGTTACTTATATGTACATCGTGGTTTGGCCACAGTTGTCTCAGGCTGTCAGAACAATAATTATTATTTGAGGTGTTTGTTATACTGGATATAGGAGCCTTTCCTCAAAAGAGTAATTTCGTGTTCTTTAGGAAATTGACCCAAACGGGCTCGGATGGAAAAGATTCAGTATTTATACCGAAGCTTGTAATGGTGCCTTATTTGCACTGTTTAATACTCTGTACTGTTTACAACAAAGAAGAATCAGCACACTGATTATGATAAACAAACAAGAATTTTTGACATATGCTGTACGAATGACAGTAATACATAAAACTAATAGGACTTGTTGTATTATGTACGATACAGTCCATGCTAGATGAGGTAAACCCATTAAAAATAAGAACAAAAGCTGCAACTAGTAACCATAGTGGCAAAGTTCAACATTGTCTTGGTTCAGAACATTTACCTCTCAGCTATCACTGGTAACAGATATTCCAAAGAACACATAACTTAGTTGGATGTGAATACCTGCATGGACAAGAATATGAATGTTATTTGTCCCATTGATAACTATTCGGTCACAAAATATACGTTATGTTCATTCTTCTCACACATCTGTCAAGATACAGAATGTTTACTGGTTCCTCCTAACATGGAAAAGAATTAACCTTTCACCCTGAAAATTTTCTTTGGCTTTGCATCTCCATATCTTTTATGACTTTGAAGATATAAGAATACCTTATCATTTGAAATATTTCTTCTCAGACACCAATATCATTAGCAGCTCACAAAAATGGATGGGAAACCTTGTCAGGAAGACACATACTAAGAGCCAGTCATTATCACTTGTGTTCCAATGAGGATCATGTAGGTAGAAGAACACTGGAACTATTCATATTAACTGTATATATGTTAGTTTTGTGACTCTATTTTACACGAAGGTCACATACCTTCTCCTTACACTAGTGGAAAACGGGGCATTAGTCCCGGTTGGTAAGGGCCTTTAGTCCCGGTTCATCAACCGGGACTAATAACTAGGGACTAAAGCCCCCCTAATCCCGGTTCGCCACGACCTGGACTAGGCCTTCCACGTGGCTGGCAGCGTGCGCCGGGGGGGGGGGGGGGGGGGGGACCTTTAGTCCCGGTTGGTGACACCGACCGGGACTAAAAGGTTGCCATGCGTCAGTAGCAGCCAGGCGCTGGGGTTTATGTTCTTTTTAGGAGGGGTTTAGGGGTTTCACATTATGTTTCTCCCTTTCCTTTTTGTGTCCATCATCTTTCGTTCCTTAATTATGCATGTTGTTGTTCTCTGCCGGTGCCATTATTGAGCTCCATTCAACTAGATCATATTGTACGTACATATAGCAATGAACCATTACATGACATTGTCATGAATATAGAGAGAAGTGACCTATCTTTCTCCGTTCTTGGTCAAATAACAATTTTTCATATATCTAGTTGACGCTACTACATATAGTAAACGTTCATGCATATATACAATATATAACATCTCCTGCGATCTGTAACTAGCTAATGTCTATCCACCAACATCGAGAAGGACATCCCGATGGTATTCACTGTCTGTAGGTATGACAAGCTCAACAAAGAATCCCGCCAGAGATTCACCGTCTTGTCGACGCTACTACCACTGGTCGAAAACGGGCCTATTGTCCCGGTTGGTAAGGGCCTTTAGTCCCGGTTCCTGAACCGGGACTAATGGGTCGGTACTAATGCCCTGGCCCTTTAGTCCTCGTTCAGTCCAGAACCGGGACAGATGGGCCTCCACGTGGCCTGTGCACCGAGCCCAGGCAGGAGGGCCTTTGGTCCCGGTTGGTGGCACCAACCGGGACCAATAGGCATCCACGCGTCAGCATTTCTGTGGCTTGGGTTTTTGTTTTTTTTTGAGGGGGGGAGGGGGTTGGGGGTTTTGGGGGGTTAATTTAGATGTTTCATATATTGTGTTAGCTAGATAATTAATAGAGAGAAGTGTCCTCTCTTTTGTTCGTGCTTGGTCGACGCTACGTACTATACATACGTATAGAGAGGACTAGCTAGACACGCTAGCTGGCTAGTAAGCAAACGAAGGAAACAGAAGATCGTCATGAACATATATGCATACAGAGAGAAGTGATATCGAACACCTCTCCTTCTCCGAGAGATTGGTCGAACAACAAGTTCTCGTATATCTATCCGACACTACCGGCTACATATATACAATAATTATCTTTTACAAATATAATCTCCTAACATACGGACGCGTGGTCCACATAGTATTCTCCGTCTTCAGCCATCACGTTGTCAAGAAAGAATGCCGCCAATTCCTCTTGAATTGCTCGCATGCGATCTGGTGCCAGGAGTTCATCCCGCATCCGAAACATCCAATTTTAAGAAGGGGCCAATATATATATATATGAATGAATGAAATCAACACAAATGGTGGTAATAAAATTAAATTGTGAATATTATTATTTACGCACTTCATATTGTTCGTCAGAGTAGCCCCGCTCACAGGTCGTGTGGCGGATGGACTCGCAAACGTAGTATCCACAGAAATCATTCCCTTGTTCCTGCCACAACCACTTTACAAGAAATAGAGGTCAATCAAACTGATAAGCGAAGATGGGTGGGTAGTTCACAAAGTTGCTTCTCTGACCAGAATGAAACCATAAAACACCTCTTTTTCGATTGTCCTCTCACCAATCTTCTCTGGTGCACGATAACCTTTTACGTTACTCCTCATATTATTATTGACACATTATTTGGGACGTGGCAAACTGGAGGGGAATCTAATCCTGCGGGACATATTCTGATAGGGATATGCGCCTTACTTTGGGCTATATGGAACTGTAGAAATGATTATCAACTTTAATAGGAAAAAAATTATCGGTAATTGCCTTTGGCTCCTATGTGCAGATGCACCCATTGTCGAAATACACATTTTGAAAATTTGAAAAATTCGGAACAAAAATCCCACGTGTATATCCGGACATTTTATGTGCGTGCACAAGGATTCAGCGAAAAACGTCGTTTTTTGCGGCTTGTGTAAAAAAGACAATTTCTGATGCTTCATTCTAACTATTCACGAGGCATTTCTTTATCTTTTTTACACAATCCACAAAAAAACGTCGTTTTTCACCGAAACCTTGTGAATGCACATAAAATGTCCAGATATACACGTGGAATTTTTGTTTTGAATTTTTCAACTTTTCGAAATGTGTATTTCGACAATGGGTGCATATGCACCTAGGAGCCAAAACGCCGCTCTAAAAAATTGTCAACTTTTTCTGGGTTATTCACAGAGCCACTGCGCGGGGTCGCCGAGTGGTGCGAGCAAACTAGCCCGACACGAGACAAGCATTCCTAGCAGGTTGGCCCCACGCACGAGCTAGCGCTGTGGGTGTGACGCTAGACCCCGTTGGAGCGAGCAAGCTAGTCCGCCAGAGGGCACCCGCGCTCCAACCTCGCGTACCCCTGTGGGCCCAACCATACCTGACCGGCTTATCCCCTGCGTGAGCCAGCTCAAACAGCCGCTAGCACGACCCACACATGATCCGGCGCTAGTGTGCTCTGCGCATGAGCCGACACATACGGGCACGACATCCATCCTGCCTGTCATGACCAGACTAGCCCGTTGTGTGGCGAGGTCGCTGACATGCATGAAGATTAAGCATGCCCAAATTAAGCATGAAGATTAGAACAACATCCATGCATAATTGAAGCGTTAAAATGATTATGAGGCTTCAACTTCAGTAGGGCAACCCCAGTAGGGCAAGGTTACTTCAACTTCAGACGAGCATTCCTAGCAGGTTGGCCCCACGCACGAGCTGGCGCTGTGGGTGTGACACTAGACCCGGCTGGAGCGAGCAAGCTAGTCCGCCAGAGGGCACCCGCGCTCCACCCTCGCGTACCCGTATGGGCACAACCATACGTGACAGGCTTATCCCCTGCGTGAGCCGGCTCAAACAACCGCTAGCACGATCCGGCGCTAGCGTGCCCTACGCATGAGCCGGCACATACGGGCACGACATCCACCCTGCCTGTCATGACCAGACTAGCCCGTTGTGGGGCGAGGTGGCCGATATGTGGGTCCTTCTTGCTCATCGCGCGCGGACCACCGCAAGAAAAAGCTCTCGCGGGCACGCTCGATGCCACCCAATGAGAGTGGCCCTGGGCGTGTCCCGTGGTCCACCCATGATGGAGCTCATAGCCGGGTAGGCTGGGCGCGTGACGTACTGGCAGATCAGATGGTGCGGAGCTGCCCCGAGAGGCCCTTGTGGCACGCCACGGCAAAACGGACGGCACGGAGAGCACTCTCGCCTGCGAAGCCCCCAAGAAGGTTGGTACTCCAGCATACTTTATTATAGAAGTAATGTATGATGTTGGCTAGATCCTTTGCAAAAATCTTGGGCAAGGCATCGCACATGGTTACGATTTTCGAACTGTGTTTGCTATTTCGACATCGCGCACACTTGTTTCAAGCCGTGTAGGATTTGTACATTTCACAAATTCTGCCTGCATGTGGGGTAAGGTGGTGGGGGTTCTTGGTAGCATGATTCTGCACTAATGAAAACAGAATATCCTAATAATTAATTAAGGGAAAACCGTTACGAGCTGGTCCCATATAGGCAAAACAAATGTGCAGCAACCCTAGAAGGTATGCGGAACATACTCCCAAATTAGGCATGAAGATTAGAACAACATCCATGCAGAATTGAAGCTTTAAAACAGATAGATAGATAGATCGATACATAGTGTAAAGATAGGACATACACGGGTTGGATATGGGTAGGTCACAGCTTAGCTTTTCTTCCTAGTGGAGTACAACATCTTATGTAGGGGTGGTGGAGAACAACTTATTCATATATAATGTGTCGCCGGAGCGGGCGCGCACATGTCTTATTCTGTAAGTTATTCGTTGCTGCTAAGGCCATTCGGCCGGATCATCGCGCTCTGATGGCATGGGCTCAAAGTTGTGTTGTAGAACAGCAATGCATTGCGACGTTGTGTAGCCGCCGATGCTGACTGTGGACGTGCAGTTGTGGTCGTTGGCGCGGGTGATTCTTTTTGCGGTATGGAGACGTGCACCCACGTAAGGCCACCGGCCTGTAAATGCGTCTTGGTCGCCGATTTCAGTATAGGCCTGCCACCGTGGATAATGTATATCATATAATCAACTTTTTGGGGTTGGGGTTATCATGTAATCAGTGGCCGGGTTTGATGATTAAATAGTAGAGCACTATTATTGTGAATGTATAAAAAATATGTAATCGATAGATTATTACTACTACTACTCAGTACTTACTGCTGTTGGCTGGAGGTTCAACGGGATAAACCAGGCGACGACGAAGTCGCGAATTTTGCCGTTCTTGTCCCGGCCACGGAAGATCCTGCCGGCACGGCTGGCCGTGCCGGTCCCGACGTGGAGGAAGGAGATCCACTGGCCGTTGTGCATGCTGGGGGGCGGCTGGCTTCTATAGACGTAGCCTTGCCAGTCATGCCTCTGCTCCAAGGTGACGCGGGCGCCGGTGGCGTTGTAGACGAGGACCAAGGTGCTCATCCCATTGCCATAATTTTGCTTGAGCTTCCACGCGTGTTCGAGAGCATCCAGGTTCTTGCCCTCCGCGTGGATCAGCCTCATGGCTTCTCGTGCGCAGTCATCCTGGGTGATCACCTTCTTTCCATGGTACCTGGACAATGCTCCCACGGTGTCCTCCGTGATCGGTAGCCCAAAAGGAGTCGACATGCGGCCTTCCTTCCTTCCTTTCTTTCTTCACTAATTATAGTATATAAGGAACCAAAAAAGTATTTGCATGTATGGATGGCCTCTGCGTTCATCGGCAGTGTATATATATACTCCAGCTACCAAGGTTAGGTAGCTTCATTCATTAATTATTTCCGACGACCCTTCCAAAGCTAGCTAACTTTATATAGAGTCATGAAACCTAATTTACAGGTTTTGGAAAGCATGGCTTTCATACGTCTATGTGAAGAGCGGCATACATATTTGAATACGATTTATATATACTGTATTATATTGAACTTGGTTAATAATATGCAAGCACATATATTTTCTCAAGTGAGCAGGTAGAGTAAGTTTCGTCCAACCCCCTCGCGTCGCTCCTGCGAGCTACTGAGGGGGCGAATCCTAGCCGCCGGGGCTAGTCCGCCGCGTCCAGCTCCCTCCCTCGCTATCACCGGTGTGCGCCGCCGATCCGGTTGGCGTAGGCTGCGTCGGGGATTTCCCTTCGCCTCGTTCGATGTCGTGCGGCACGGGACGACTGCTTCGGCGACGGCGTCATGCGGATCCAAGGCACGACGGCTTGTGGCGGCGCGGGTGGAGATTTGCTGGGCGTGGCGTGCCGTTCGACTAGACGTGTCTAGAAGATGAAGGTGGGCTGGCCGTGGCCGGTGGCGGTGGTGGCGGCAGCGTTCAGCCCGGATCCGGTCTTCGCGGTGGCGACGGCGACAACTGACCCGGATCCGACCATGGTGGTTGCGGCGCCCCCTCCGCCGGGGATGACGAGCCAATTGGTGGGTCCTTGTAGCGGCAGATCTTGGGATCCCGTGCCCAAGCTCGTCGTAGGACGTGCTTGGCGGCCGGAGCTTCCTCCGGCGTCGACGACGCTTGATGCCGGATCGCGGGGCTGTTGCCGTTATATGGGCAACGACAGCGGCTGGTGCGACGGTGAGTGCTCCTTCTAGCGCCAGGAATCGGGGCTGCGGCCCCTCTTCATCAACGACGGCGGAATCTGGGGTCCTGTGGGTGTCGGAGTTTGGATCTCAAGATGGTGACGGCCTTCTGAGGCTGGTGGCGGCATGGGATGTCTCTTCCATCAACACAACGGGTTCGATACAGCTCAACAGGTGACACATGTGCCTCTTTCGGAGTTGTCGGGTGGTGCCTGTCGTAGGCATGTGAAGCCACCTGCGGATGCGCTACCGGCGGATGCTACGCACGACGTCTTATACGGAGACGTCAAGTCATGCCTGTTACCGTTGGGTGATGCATGGTGGCTCTGGCGAAGGTCTCAAGTTTAGTCTGTTGTTGTTGGATCGAAGGTGGTGCGACAGTAGCGGTAGGCAGGTGGTATGGGACGTCTTTGTCTTCCGTTGTCTCCTCCAGAGGTATCCAGCTATCGAGGCGTCGGTAGCCCGATAAGGGTGGATGGTACAGACGGCTTCAACGACGAGCTTTTGCTCTCCGGTGGAAACACAAGATCTCTGATCGGGCTATGTTATCGAGCGCCTGCATCGCGTCCTTGCTCAATGTGATGGATTGAAGCTTTGCTTTGGGGACGAGAATCCCAAGTTCAACCTTGTGGGTGACTCGTCATCATCAGCGCACGTGTGGCGATTCCTACTTGTTGGCGTAACCTAGGAGTTGTATTTTTTCGTTTTTGTTGTGTCTTGCATCTTTGGTTTAGTGGCTATCTGGGGGGTTACTATCGCGAGATATATGGCTTTAGGGTTTATTTTTCGCTTTTTTTTGTGGGTCGATAATGTTCGGCTGCTGGATTTTGCACTATTAATAATATATGGCCGCATGCATTGTCCTGGTGCAGAGGCTAGGGGATATCCTCCTTTTCAAAAATACTATATATATACATTACACAATCCTGTGTTTGTCAATTCTACGTATAATCCTACCAAAATAATACTTTGTAAGACAATTCTACAGCCTACCTGCATGATCTAACGTTGCATCTTCTTACTACTCCCTCCGTTCCTAAATATTAGTCTTTCTAGAGATTCCAATATGGACTACACACGAAGCAAAGTGAGTGAATCTGTATCTAGTTCGTATTGAAATCCATACAAAGACATATATTTAGAAATGGAGGGAGTACTTTTTCAGAATATTCTATAATCTTACCAAAATAGTCTAAAGCTATGGTTGAACTTTGCCTTTATTAATTTTATTAGATTGCCGGGTGAGTACAATCATAAGTATATGTGGGTCAATGGCCAAAGGGGCCGTCTACTTCAGCGAACCCTTATTCATCTTTCAAAAAGCAATCGTCCGCGTGGCCAATCTCTAGGGCAAAAGCATCCTCTTTGCTCAACAAGGAATCAGAAGTGAAGGAGCCATCTACCGCGTTGGAACCAACCGTGGAAATATCCATCTGCTTTTAGGTCACATCTTCTGTGATGGATTCTTCGTCTGCGGATCCCAATTCAGTGGCAGAGTAGTTATAATCTCTGCAGAAGCTCGAACGGAGTTTATTGTGAAAATTTATAAGCATATTTTGTAGTTCATGGATACATATAGCTTGTGTTTTATTTGCATGTTGATCTGGGTAAAATAATTAGTATTGATGTCTTATGCTGTTTCTTAATATGAAAACTAATTCGAATTACATAAATTAGTAATATGTCTGCCCTTTGAAACTTCAGGAAGTTGTTGCTCGAGACTGAAAAAACACAAAGATAGTGTTTTTTGCTTCTGTGTTAATGAATGTGTACATGTGCTTTGCAATGTTGGTACCATTGTAATGTATGATGTAAGTTATAATATGCAATGTTGATATGAAATATGCATGCATGTGATGAGATTTCTTGTATCTATGAGTAGCAGTGATATATGTCGTGTTTCATATATGATGTGCAATATATATGTAGTTGTGGTTGTGGTTGCGTTTGTACAAGTGCAACCCCGCCACCCAAAACCACCACCAGTCATCAATGACGTGCCGAAGTGAGAAGGCTATCCCAAGAAGCTTATTGATATTTAGGACCACGGTGCATTCGCCAACATGGGATATAAGCCCACATATCAATCCATGAATATATAGATAACTAACAACAATCTTGGTGATCCATATATGGGCCAACCTTTTTTAAGACTGTGTGCGCCGGTGAACAAATATCACTGGTCCTGACAGACATTTTGCTACCTTGCCTTACCAGCTGATTTGTGGACAATCAACCAACAACAATATCGGCCCTCCATATAAAGAATGGCAGTTTGAAGGGTGTGCATTTCGTGGGTGAGGTGCCATCACACACGTCCATGTCAATGGTCCCTACAGACGTTTTGAATTATGGCGTGTTTATTGGTGCGGGGTAGCAGTTGTCCTTTCCATTGATGTGCGGACAAAACCACTACCAACAATTTTGGTCCGCCGTATACTGGCTGGCAATTTGGATGAGTGGGCACACCAGTGGGTGGCGTCTAGGCACATGTCCATGTCATTGGTATCTACATATATATTTAGCATCATGTCATGTTTATTGGTGCAGGGAATCAGCTGGCTATTCCATTGGTTTATGGATAAAAAAGCAACTACAGTTTTGCTCGTCCAAATATGGGAATGCTTTTGTCGACCAATGTGCATGGCCATAAAGCAATGACTGAGGATTGGGCTTAGACATTATTGAAGGAAATATGCCCTAGAGGCAATAATAAAGTTATTATTTATTTCCTTATTTCATGATAAATGTTTATCATTCATGCTAGAATTGTATTAACCGGAAACATGATACATGTGTGAATGCATAGACAAATAATATGTCACTAGTATGCCTCTACTAGACTAGCTTGTTAATCAAAGATGGTTATGTTTCCTAACCATGAACAAAGAGTTGTTATTTGATTAACAAGGTCACATCATTAGTAGAATGATCTGATTGACATGACCCATTCCATTAGCTTAGCACACGATCGTTTAGTATGTTGCTACTGCTTTTATCCATGACTTATACATGTTCCTGTAACTATGAGATTATGCAACTCCCGTTTACCGGAGGAACACTTTGGGTGCTACCAAACGTCACAACGTAACTGGGTGATTATAAAGGAGTACTACAGGTGTCTCCAAAGGGAGATGTTGGGTTGGCGTATTTCGAGATTAGGTTTTGTCACTCCGATTGTCGGAGAGGTATCTCTGGGCCCTCTCGGTAATGCACATCACTGAAGCCTTGCAAGCATTACAACTAATGAGTTAGCTGTGAGATGATGTATTACGGAACGAGTAAAGAGACTTGCCGGTAACGAGCTTGACCTAGGTATTGGATACCGACGATCGAATCTCGGGCAAGTAACATACCGATGACAAAGGGAACAACGTATATAATGCGTTGAAGGGGTTATATCTAAATACATTATCATCGCATATGATATAGTCTAAGATGCAATGCATTAGGACCTCCTTGAAGACCACATGTGCACGAGGCGGCGATTGGGGTGTGCGAGCGGCCGCGGACTATGGGTGGATTATGGAAGACATTCATGTCAATGGACACACATGGTCAATGTAACTTCTAATTCTTCACGTGCTATCCTTAATTGGATGGTTGGTGAGATCTGTCACTACTTGTCCTCCAATCCATATATCGGCCGAATGGCCTTTCTGATGAGTGTGCACCATGATTGGAGTATGTCCACCCATGTGGACGGTGGGTGAGATGTGCGGGCACGTGCATTTATATCATCGGTCCCTACTGCTGCTGCTGATGATGATATTTAACATCATGGAATCAATGTGTTTGTTTTCTTCTTCATGTATTATCTTTGATTGGGTGGTGGAGGAGATTGGCGATGATTTGAGAAACATCGATGCATGCATGTTGGGTGAATGACCGGCGTCCTCCACGATTTTAAAGCATGTGATCGATGCATTTGAGTTGTCCCACGGTTCCACAGCAATCCGCTAAGACCCAAGTTAAAATTTTCTTTTAAAATATTTCTTTTCAATGCGAGTGCGCCTAGACCCAAGTTAATCTGCCCTTTTAGCTTTGCTTCGTCTAGCAGAAGCCACTAAGGGCGTGAGGAGGCTCGGCAAATTACTATAACCAGCACAGTCCGCTGGGTTCATAATAACCAAAGTTACTAGTAAAACCTAGCAACGAACCTGTGACACTAGTGAAACTTGCAGAGCCGGAAAATAAAACTCACATGTGACACAAACATATTATAATTTTCCAATTTCGTATGCATGTTTGGCCTTTTAGTATATATCCAATACATTTTTTTTGAGGAAAAGTACATATCCAGTATGTGATCTAAACAAATTGTTCGCCCTCCGGTTTATTCACCGGTCACCACAATATTTACAGCTAGACGTAATGATACTTTTATTTGCATGTGCCTAACTGTTTTATACTAAATAAAATTGCTCCTCTCCAGTGACGTGGGGGAAGCCAGTGGTGCGGCACGCAAGTTCGCGGTTGACGAGGGTGGTAGTCGAGCTCTCAGCCCAGCAGTGGAAATGCACCTCTGGTGCACGGAAAGGTGGATGGAGCGTTGGATCCATTTTCAACCGCTCCACCTTAGTGATCCAAGGTGGTACAATAGTGTCTGCAGGTCGGGAGCTTGGTCTCTGTGCACTGGGATCCAGTTAGTGAAACCTGTTGTTAGATCAGACATCATCAACATTTATTACTGGTGCATTTGTTGAAGTTTTTGGCTCAAACTCGATTTCGGTGATGAAATAGTAATGGTTGATCTTTGGTTCGAGCCATCAAAGTTGGCAAACCAATGCTTTATCTAGTTTTCTATTGGAATTGCCAATGAATGAGGCGCAGCCAATTTCACTGAAAATTGTCTAAAAGGTTGATTGTATAACAGCGGCCGAAGCCAAAGCAAATAAGTTAAAAATAGAGAGAAATTGAGGGAGGGCAGAATCATCACACAATAACGCATGCCAGCTAGGCATCAGCATCACCAGTACTGCGGGATGTCCTGGGGTAGCCGGCTAGAGCGTCGCATCGTCACTACATACAAACCCTAGTGAGGGAAGCAAGAGCTGCAGTAGTGACCCGGGTCGCCCAGGATAGCGACACGGGGCTGTTCAACTCAAAATTCAGTGCAGCGAATTTTTTTTACGGCATTGCTTTTGTAGTGAGAATGGATATTCTTTTAATTCTCTTTATGTTTGTTTGTAACACTTGATGTTTTTAAGGGGGGATTTTTTTTTATGGCATGAAGGTAGCAGATCAATGATACTGCGAGTCTTTTATTAGATATCCGTTGGAGTACACCATGTAGGGTAGATATAGGTACACAATGTTGAATTTATTCATTCGTTCATTCATTATTTAATCAAGCAAGCAGGCAGGATTCAGATGGATGCATGAATATAAGAGGTTACATACTAGACATGATAGATTCGGTTAACTGTAATCGGTCTTGACGTATGCGGTGAACAAGGGGGAAGTGCCTCGTTCAATGGTGGCACGCACGGAGCAGCGAGCATTGCGGTCGTTGGCATCCCATTCATACGCCGCGTTGCTGACTCGGCTGTAGAGATCACCATTGTTCAAGCGCGACTGGAAGGAGCCGACACTCCCCACCTCACAGTAGGCCTTGTTGCGGTAGAAGGCTCCCCAGGGGGCGCTCCAGCCGAGCATGAAGTCGCGGTCACGGCCATTGCCATCCTTGCCACGGTAGACCAGTCCTGCCATGGACCCAGACGACGCGGCCGTCTTCTTCACGTGGAGGAAGGACGCCCACTGGCCATTGCCGATCTCTGGAGGGTACGGCGTCGTCCCGATGTAGCCGAACCAGTCGGCGTCATCTACCCACCGCAGGGTGTCACCGGTTTGGTTGTAGATCAGGCACAAGGTCGACACGCCATTGCCCCACCAAGTTTTGAGATCCCTCACGTGCCTGCAAAGCATGGCATTGGGCATAAATACAACATATATATACTTCTTGTTCTAACCATGAAATACACTAGTATAAACTCACTTGACAGCCTTGTCGTCCTTACTGTCCTCGCTAATAAGAAGCGATGCCTGTAGTGCCCGGTCTTTCTGGCTCTTCTTCTCACCAGCATACCGCACCATTGTATCCAACTTGAAATTGTCCACTACGTCACCAAAACAATTTGCCATCTCTCTCTCTCTCTCTCTCTCTCTCTCTCTCTCTCTCACTCTCTCTCTCTCTCTCTCTCTCTCCAATACTACAAACAATGTGCGAGATGTGCGCTTGCCAATTGCGAGTCTTGTGAAATGCCTGCGTGCCTATATATAATGAATGGTTGTCAACTGCCCCAACCATGATTCCGCCGAAAAATCTCAACTTGGGTAAACCTCCACAAAATTCACTCAACTGCCCATAAGCATCGTTTTCTGTTTTCGGCATAGCTTTCCTTGTAATCCGGATCATTCTGAATTTTTGATTTCTCCTATTTTCAAGAAATCGCAGGAGCTCAATTACAAGGTTCCATACAAATTTTGGGAGAGCATTGATTAGATGGTCATTGTGTGGTGGCAATCCAAGGCATGCCTTATGCTTAAGCTCTGATACGGAAGAGTGCGCCTACTGCAGCTACTTGTTTTTCCATGCACAAGTTGAACTCTCCCCCGCAATTTTTTTTAACTCTCGTGCAGGTGACAACAACATGATCCCATGGTGGCCTGGCTTGATCAACATGCTGGAGGCACCAGGCATTCGTCGTGACATGTGAGGATGGGAAGGTGCAAGTTGATCGATCTATTTTTAAAACTTACATTGATCTCCAGAGATAGAGGAGGTATAAAGGATAAATCTATGTTGGTAATTTCTTTCAACTCTTGTATTAGTAAATTATTTTCATCCCCTAATGTTTGTGATTTTATAATACCTTTGTTGGTTTGTAGTTTTATAATCTGTTTAATTAGAGGTCACATTTCCCGATTTTTATGGTGATTTGTTACTCATTTTTCATTTTCTTTTCTGTATCACGTCGTGTGAATTTAGTATAAAATAGATAGATGTGAATCAAGAAAACTTATACATTTTATTCAGAATTAGTCCTAGTTGTCTTTGTAGAAACAATTTTTACATGTCTTTTGATTGAGCTTATGTAATCCACGTCACTAAATATCAGTAGGACCAATGACATTGATTTGTGTGCCCACGCCACCCACCGGCGGCCACATCCGTGTGGACACCTCAATTGCCACCTAGCAGGCATGCGCGCTCTTCAGAAGGTCAATCATTCCAAATATAGAGTGGACCACCAGGGATAGATCTCATCCACGATCCAATTAAAGATACGGATTTGCTAATTCTCATATGATAATTATTAACAATGTCTCATGTACCACCCACACCATTTTATTTACATGGAGATTTGTGCCTTTTTTTCCCATTTGATTGATTTATGTTATTTGTTTTCTATTTTTGATATTCTTCACACTCTGTGCAACTACACTTATACGTCAACCCTAGATGCACGCAGTCGCGCATTCGCGTACTGACACCGGAATCTACATTCGCCTACTAACAGCATTTGCACACCCACCGGAAATTTAAATTTACATGGCGTGCAACCATCGTTAACTTCCATATACCGGCACACAACTGTAGTTCCACGTTCACGTACCTGTGAGTTGCGTGCAACTGCAGTTCATCGGCTGCGTGCAACTGCATGTACCACGCACACGTACCTGTGAGGAACTACAGCTGCACACGAACGTTCCTGTGTGCAACTACATGTTTATAACTTCATGCTCACCAATCACACGCAACTACCTTTGCATGCCACCCGACTGGACGCAACTACATTAACATCTAGAAAACATAAAAGAAAATGTCGAGAAGCAAGAAAGTGAAAGCCAAAAAAATTGAGAAAAGAATATAAAAAACAAAACGTAAATGCTTATGATATAGAAGACTTAGTAAATTCTCATCTGGTTGAGAGCTACACTATTGGAAAAGGGCTTATAGCTGGACTCAAATGAGTCGCAGGCTCAATATAACATCCGCCACTGCTACGCTGGAGAAGTGGCATTGGTGTGTAGTAAAACGGACCCGCAAATGCTCTTGTCACAGCAGTGGCCGGAACTAGATCATACCCGCCACAGGTGAACTGTCTTCAAGATCACCTCTTGTTGAGATGCTTTGGTGGCGGTCACCGCTTGTCGCCCATCACTGCTCCAGCACAAAGCCGTGGCGGGCAGGAAATGCTGCCCGCCACACATGACTTTCGGCAACTCGCGCCGAAGGTGTTAAGAAATTAGAAAAACTAGGAGTGGCGGCTTCCTAATATGATGTGGCGGATTGTTTTCTATGCCTGCCATCTGCACTTAGCTGTGGCTGGTGAGTGGCTGTGCTCTGCACTAGTCGTAGACCATATGGTTTTAGGGTTTTTGAGCACCACGCGCGCGTAACCGTTCAAATCTCTAGCTTATCCGAATATCCACCCCCATCTCTCTCGCCCGTCGCCACTGTCACCAGCGTTGTGCCGGCCTTGGACGTCGCCACCGTCATGCTCGCCCTAGCTCCAATGCCTACCAGGTCGGCTTGGCCCCCCTCGTCCTCGTCATCCTATCGCCTTCACCGTCCGCCGCCGCATCGAATGTCATCGCCGTCCGCCGCCGCGTCGAATGTCCCCGACGTCACCGTTGCCTCGCCTTCCGCCGACTCCAATGTCCGCTGCATCCCCGATGTCCTCAATGTTCGCTGCCGTCGTCCTCAACCTCCCTGATCTTCTTGGTACGCCCCGGTAAACCACATATTTTTTTATTATATACTTACATTGTTCTTGTTCTTGCACTAGAAAAGGCAGTACTAGATGTACGTTGTTTGGCCGTATATAAAGTGTATTGAAGATGTATATTTTTGGGGCGTAGCATATTATTGTTGGGGAACGTAGCAGAAATTCAAAAAAAAAAATTTCCTACGTGTCACCAAGATCTATCTATGGAGAGACCAGCAACGAGTAGAAAGAGAGTGCATCTACATACCCTTGTAGATCGCTAAGCGGAAGCGTTCAAGAGAACGGGGTTGAAGGAGTCGTACTCGTCTAGATCCAAATCACCGGAGATCCTAGTGCCGAACGGACGGCACCTCCGCGTTCAACACACGTACAGCCCGGTGACGTCTCCCATGCCTTGATCCAGCAAGGAGAGAGGGAGAGGTTGAGGAAGACTCCATCCAGCAGCAGCACGACGGCGTGGTGGTGGTGGAGGAGCGTGGCAATCCTGCAGGGCTTCGCCAAGCACCGCGAGAGAGGAGGAGTACTTGGGAGAGGGGAGGGCTGTGCCAGAACTTCGTGTTGAGCTCCCATGCGTCTCCCCACTTTATATAGGGGTGGAGGGGCTGGTTTCTTGCCCTCCAAGTCCATTGGGGCGTTGGCCAAGGTGGGAGGAAAGAAATCCCATCATTTCCTTCCCCACCGATTGTTATCCCCCCTTTTTAGGGATCTTGATCTTATCCCTTCGGGATATGATCTTATTCCTTCTAAGGGGGGATCTTGGTGCGCCTTGACCAGAGGTGTGGGGCCTTTCCCCCACTACCCACGTTCATGTGGGTCCCCCCATGCAGGTGGGCCCACTCCGGAACCTTCTAGAACCTTCCCGGTACAATACCGAAAAATCCCGAACATTTTCCGGTGGCCAAAATAGGACTTCCCATATATAAATCTTTACCTCCGGACCATTCCGGAACTCCTCATGACGTCCGGGTCTCATCCGGGACTCCGAACAACATTCGGTAACCACATACAAACTTCCTTTATAACCCTAGCGTCATCGAACCTTAAGTGTGTAGACCCTACGGGTTCGGGAGACATGTAGACATGACCGAGGCGTTCTCCGGTCAATAACCAACAGCGGGATCTGGATACCCATGTTGGCTCCCACATGTTCCATGATGATCTCATCGGATGAACCACGATGTCAAGGACTCAATCGATCCCGTATACAATTCCCTTTGTCTAACGGTATTGTACTTGCCCGAGATTCGATCGTCGGTATACCGATACCTTGTTCAATCTCGTTACCGGCAAGTCTCTTTACTCGTTCCGTAACACATCATCCCGTGATCAACCCCTTGGTCACATTGTGCACATTATGATGATGTCCTACCGAGTGGGCCCAGAGATACCTCTCCGTTTACACGGAGTGACAAATCCCAGTCTCGATCCGTGTGAACCCAACAGACACTTTCGGAGATACCTGTAGTGCACCTTTATAGTCACCCAGTTACGTTGTGACGTTTGATACACCCAAAGCACTCCTACGGTATCCGGGAGTTACACGATCTCATGGTCTAAGGAAGAGATACTTGACATTGGAAAAGCTCTAGCAAACGAACTACACGATCTTTGTGCTATGCTTAGGATTGGGTCTTGTCCATCACATCATTCTCCTAATGATGTGATCCCGTTATCAACGACATCCAATGTCCATAGCCAGGAAACCATGACTATCTGTTGATCACAACGAGCTAGTCAACTAGAGGCTCACTAGGGACATATTGTGGTCTATGTATTCACACGTGTATTACGATTTCCGGATAATACAGTTATAGCATGAATAAAAGACAATTATCATGAACAAGGAAATATAATAATACTTTTATTATTGCCTCTAGGGCATATTTCCAACAGTCTCCCACTTGCACTAGAGTCAATAATCTAGTTCACATCGCCATGTGATTAACACTCACAGGTCACATCTCCATGTGACCAACATCCAAAGAGTTTACTAGTGTCACTAAACTAGTTCACATCATCATGTGATTAAGACTCAATGAGTTCTGGGGTTTGATCATGTTTTGCTTGCAAGAGAGGTTTTAGTCAACGGGTCTGCAACTTTCAGATCCGTATGTACTTCGCAAATCTCTGGGTCATATTGTAAATGCAGCTTCCACGCTCCACTTGGATCTATTCCAAATGGTTGCTCCACTATACGTATCCGGTTTGCTACTCCGAGTCACTCGGATAGGTGTTAAAGCTTGCATCGACGTAACCCTTTACGCCAAACTCTTTATCACCTCCATAATCGAGAAACATGTCCTTATTTACTCCAAGGACAATTTTTACCACTGTCCAATGATCCATTCCTGGATCATTCTTGTACCCCTTGACTGACTCATGGCAAGGCACACTTCTGGTGCGGTACACAGCATAGCATACTATAGAGCCTACGTCTGAAGTATAGGGGACGACCTTCGTCCTTTCTCTCTATTCTGCCGTGGTCAAGCTTTTAAGTCTTAACTTCATACCTTACATCTCAGGCAAGAACTCCTTCTTTGACTGATCCATCTTGAACACCTTCAAGATCATGTCAAGGTACGTGCTCATTTGAAAGTACTATTAAGCATTTTGATCTATCTTATAGATCTTGATGCTTATTGTTCAAGTAGCCTAATCCAGGTTTTCCATTGAAAACCACTTTTCAAATAACCCTATATGCTTTCCAGAAATTCTACATCATTTCTGATCAACAATATGTCAATAACATATACTCATCAGAAATTCTATAGTGCTCCCACTCACTTCTTTGGAAATACAAGTTTCTCATAAATTTGTATAAACCCAAAATCTTTGATCATCTTATCAAAGTACATATTCCAACTCCGAGATGCTTACTCCAGTCCTTAGAAGGATCGCTGGAGCCAGCATACCTTTTAGCATCCTTAGGATCAACAAAAACTTTCGAATTGTATCACATACAACATTTCCTTACGAAGACTGGTAAGGAAACTCGTTTTGACATCCATCTGCCAGATTCCATAAATGCAGCTAATGCTAACATGATTCCGACGTACTTAAGCATCGCTATGGATGAGAAAATCTCATCGTAGTCAACTCCTTGAACTTGTGAAAAAACTCTTCGCCACAAGTCGAGCTTCATAGACGGTGACATCACCGTCCACGTCCGTCTTCTTCTTAAAGATCCATTTATCTCAATGGCTTGCCGATCATCGGGCAAGTCCACCAAAGTCCATGCTTTGTTCTGATACATGGATCCTATCTCGGATTTCATGGCTTCTAACCATTTGTCGGAATTTGGGCCCACCATCGCTTCTCCATAGCTCGTAGGATCATTGTTGTCTAGCAACATGACCTTCACGACAGGATTACTGCACCACTCTGAAGCAGTACGCATCCTTGTCACCCTACGAGGTACGGTAGTGACTTGATCCGAAGTTTCATGATCACTGTCATAAGCTTCTACTTCAATTGGTGTAGGTGCCACAGGAACAACTTCCTGTGCCCTGCTACACACTAGTTGTAGTGACGGTTCAATAACCATATCAAGTCTCCACCATCCTCCCACTCAATTTTTCGAGACAAACTCTTCCTCGAGAAAGGACCCGATTCAAGAAACAATCCTATTGCTTTCGGATCTGAATTAGGAGGTATACCCAACTGTTTTGGGTGTCCTATGAAGATGCATTTTATCCGCTTTGGGTTCGAGCTTATCAACCTGAAACTTTTTCACATAAGCGTCGCAGCCCCAAACCTTTAAGAAATGACAGCTTAGGTTTCTCTAAACCATAGTTCATACGGTGTCATCTCAACGGAATTACGTGGTGCCCTATTTAAAGTGAATGTGGTTGTCTCTAATGCCTAACCCATAAACGATAGTGGTAATTCGATAAGAGACATCATGGTACGCACCATATCCAATAGGGTGCAACTATGATGTTCGGACACACCATCAAACTATGGTGATCCAGGCGGTATTAATTGTGAAACAATTTCCACAATGTCTTAATTGCGTGCCAAAGCTCGTAACTCAGATACTCATCTCTATGACCATATCATAGACATTTCATCCTCTTGTCACGATGATCTTCAACTTCACTCTGAAATTACTTGAACCATTCAATAATTCAGACTTGTGTTTCATCAAGTAAATATACTCTACATCTACTCGAATCATCTGTGAAGTAAGAACATAACGATATTCACTGCATGCCTCAGCACTCATTGGACTGCACACATCAAAATGTGTTACTTCCAACAAGTTGCTATCTTGTTCCATCTTACTGAAACCGAGGCTTTTCAGTCATCTTGCCCATGTGGTATGATTTGCATATCTCAAGTGATTCAAAATCAAGTGAGTCCAAACGATCCATCTGCATGGAGTTTCTTCATGCGTATACACCAATAGACATGGTTCGCATGTCTCAAACTTTTAAAAAACGAGTGAGTCCAAAGATCCATCAATATGGAGCTTCTTCATGCGTTTTATACCAATATGACTTACATGGCAGTGCCACAAGTAAGTGGTACTATCATTATTATCTTATATCTTTTGGCATGAAAATGTGTATCACTACGATCGAGATTCAATAAACCATTCATTTCAGATGCAAGACCATTGAAGGTATTATTCAAGTAAATAGAGTAACCATTATTCTCCTTGAATAACCGTATTGCGATAGACATAATCCAATCATGTCTATGCTCAACGCAAACACCAAATCTCGATGGTAGAGGGAGCGTGCGATGCTTGATCACATCAAGCTTGGAAACACTTCCAACACATATCGTCAGCTCACCTTTAGCTAGTCTCCGTTTATTCCGTAGCTTTTATTTCGAGTTACTAACACTTAGCAACCGAACCGGTATCTAATACCCTGGTGCTACTAGGAGTACTAGTAAAGTACACATTAACATAATGTATATCCAATATACTTCTATCGACCTTGCCAGCCTTCTCATCTACCAAGTATCTAGGGTAATTCTGCTTCAGTGGTGGTTCCCTCTATTGCAGAAGCACTTAGTCTCGGGTTTGGGTTCAACCTTGGGTTTCTTCACTGGAGCAGCAACTGATTTGCCGTTTCATGAAGTATCCCTTCTTGCCCTTGCCCTTCTTTAAAACTAGTGGTTTCACCAACCATCAACAATTGATGCTCCTTCTTGATTTCTACTTTCGTGGTGTCAAACATCACGAATACCTCAAGGATCATCATATCTATCCCTGATATGTTATAGTTCATCACGAAGCTCTAGCAGCTTGGTGGCAATGACTTTGGAGAAACATCACTATCTCATCTGGAAGATCTACTCCCACTCGATTCAAGTGATTGTTGCACTCAAACAATCTGAGCACAAGCTCAACGATTGAGCTTTTCTCCCTTAGTTTGCAGGCTAAGAAGATCGTCGGAGGTCTCATTCCTCTTGACGTGGGCACGAGCCTGAAATCTCAATTTCAGCCCTCGAAACATCTCATATGTTCCGCGACGTTTCGAAAAACATCTTTGGTGCCTTAATTCTAAACCGTTTATCTGAACTATCACGTAGTTATCAAAACGTGTATGTCCGATGTTCGCAACATCCACAAACGACGTTTGGGGTTCAGCACACTGAGCGGTGCATTAAGGACATAAGCTTTCTACTGTCCGCATAATCGCTACTGTCAACTTTCAACTATATTTTCTCTAGGAACATATCTAAACAGTGGAACTAAAGCGCGAGCTTACGACGTAATTTGCAAGGATCTTTTGACTATGTTCAGGATAATTAAGTTCATCTTATGAACTCCCACTCAGATAGACATCCCTCTGGTCATCTAAGTGATTACATGATCCAAGTCAACTAGGCCGTGTCCGATCATCACGTGAGACGGTCTAGTCATCATCGGTGAACATCTTCATGTTGATCGTATCCTCCATACGACTCATGCTCGACCTTTCGGTCTCCGTGTTCCGAGGCCATGTCTGTACATGCTAGGCTCGTCAAGTTAACCCTAAGTGTTTTCGCTGTGTAAAACTGTCTTACACCCATTGTATGTGAACGTAAGAATTCATCACACCCGATCATCACGTGGTGCTTAGAAGCGACGAACTGTAGCAACGGTGCACAGTCAGGGGAGAACACTTCTTGAAATTTTGTAAGGGATCATCTTATTTACTACCGTCGTCCTAAGTAAACAAGATGCATAAACATGATAAACATCACATGCAATCAAATAGTGACATGATATGGCCAATATCATTTTGCTCCTTTTGATCTCCATCTTCGGGGCTCCATGATTATCATCGTCACCGGCATGACACCATGATCTCCATCATCATGATCTCCATCATCGTGTCTCCTTGAAGTTGTCTTGCCAACTTATTACTTCTACTACTATGGCTACCGGTTAGCAATAAAGTAAAGTAATTACATGGCATTGTTAAATGACACGCAGGTCATACAATAAATTAAGACAACTCCTATGGCTCCTGCCGGTTGTCATACTCATCGACATGCAAGTCGTGATTCCTATTACAAGAACATGATCAATCTCATACATCACATATCATTCATCACATTCTTCTTGGCCATATCACATCACATAGCATACCCTGCAAAAACAAGTTAGACGTCCTCTAGTTGTTGTTGCATGTTTTACGTGGCTGCTATGGGTTTCTAGCAAGAACGTTTCTTACCTACGCATAACCACAACGTGATATGCCAATTGCTATTTACCCTTCATAAGGACCCTTTTCATCGAATCCGTTCCGACTAAAGTGGGAGAGACTGGCACCCGCTAGCCACCTTATGCACCAAGTGCATGTCAATCAGTGGAACCTGTCTCACGTAAGAGTACGTGTAAGGTCGGTCCGGGCCGCTTCATCCCACAATACCGTCGAAACAAGATTGGACTAGTAACGGTGAGCATATTGAACAACATCAACGCCCACAACTACTTTGTGTTCTACTCGTGCAAAGAATCTACGCAATAGACCTAGCTCATGATGCCACTGTTGGGGAACGTAGCAGAAATTCAAAATTTTCCTACGTGTCACCAAGATCTATCTATGGAGAAACCAGCAACGAGGGGAAGGAGAGTGCATCTACATACCCTTGTAGATCGCTAAGCGGAAGCGTTCAAGAGAACGGGGTTGAAGGAGTCATACTCGTCGTGATCCAAATCACCGGAGATCCTAGTGCCGAACGGACGGCACCTCCGCGTTCAACACACGTACAGCCCGGTGACGTCTCCCATGCCTTGATCCAGCAAGGAGAGAGGGAGAGGTTGAGGAAGACTCCATCCAGCAGCAGCACGACGGCGTGGTGGTGGTGGAGGAGCGTGGCAATCCTGCAGGGCTTCGCCAAGCATCGCGAGAGAGGAGGAGAACTTGGGAGAGGGGAGGGCTGTGCCAGAACTTCGTGTTGAGCTCCCATGCGTCTCCCCACTTTATATAGGGGTGGAGGGGCTGGTTTCTTGCCCTCCAAGTCCATTGGGGCGTTGGCCAAGGTGGGAGGAAAGAAATCCCATCATTTCCTTCCCCACCGATTGTTATCCCCCCTTTTTAGGGATCTTGATCTTATCCCTTCGGGATATGATCTTATTCCTTCTAAGGGGGGATCTTGGTGCGCCTTGACCAGGGGTGTGGGGCCTTTCCCCCACTACCCACGTTCATGTGGGTCCCCCCATGCAGGTGGGCCCCACTCCGGAACCTTCTAGAACCTTCCCGGTACAATACCGAAAAATCCCGAACATTTTCCGGTGGCCAAAATAGGACTTCCCATATATAAATCTTTACCTCCGGACCATTCCGGAACTCCTCGTGACGTCCGGGATCTCATCCGGGACTCCGAACAACATTCGGTAACCACATACAAACTTCCTTTATAACCCTAGCGTCATCGAACCTTAAGTGTGTAGACCCTACGGGTTCGGGAGACATGTAGACATGACCGAGGCGTTCTCCGGTCAATAACCAACAGCGGGATCTGGATACCCATGTTGGCTCCCACATGTTCCATGATGATCTCATCGGATGAACCACGATGTCAAGGACTCAATCGATCCCGTATACAATTCCCTTTGTCTAACGGTATTGTACTTGCCCGAGATTCGATCGTCGGTATACCGATACCTTGTTCAATCTCGTTACCGGCAAGTCTCTTTACTCGTTCCGTAACACATCATCCCATGATCAACCCCTTGGTCACATTGTGCACATTATGATGATGTCCTACCGAGTGGGCCCAGAGATACCTCTCCGTTTACACGGAGTGACAAATCCCAGTCTCGATCCGTGTGAACCCAACAGACACTTTCGGAGATACCTGTAGTGCACCTTTATAGTCACCCAGTTACGTTGTGACGTTTGATACACCCAAAGCACTCCTACGGTATCCGGGAGTTACACGATCTCATGGTCTAAGGAAGAGATACTTGACATTGGAAAAGCTCTAGCAAACGAACTACACGATCTTTGTGCTATGCTTAGGATTGGGTCTTGTCCATCACATCATTCTCCTAATGGTGTGATCCCGTTATCAACGACATCCAATGTCCATAGCCAGGAAACCATGACTATCTGTTGATCACAACGAGCTAGTCAACTAGAGGCTCACTAGGGACATATTGTGGTCTATGTATTCACACGTGTATTACGATTTCCGGATAATACAGTTATAGCATGAATAAAAGACAATTATCATGAACAAGGAAATATAATAATACTTTTATTATTGCCTCTAGGGCATATTTCCAACAATTATTTATACTAGAAAATAATAATAATAGTTATTAGATAGTGTACATGTAAAATTAAAAGTCTGTACTTCTTGTTCATGACGCATGTGTTCATAAGGAGTGCCAATGTTTTGGGAAACGATGACTCAGTTCCGTTTCATCAAATTTCTGTCACTCAATATGTCGAACTACTAGCAAAGGTCATGCCGATTATTATGTAATTGCTATGATCGATGCTTCCGAACGTAACTTTTTACGTTTGTGTTTCATATTTTCTTCAATTTCTAGAATGTGGGCGCCCCTCAATCAAAACCCAACATGGTCATGATACAATGGCCCGACCTCGCCAAGGCGGCAAACACATTGTTGGTAATGTGTGATCGCATGTATTATCGTTATGATTTTTATCTTTCCATCTATGAAGACAACAAATGAATGACGATGAGCTCGATGGGATCCCTGAGAGCCCCTATTGTTCCAAGAACGGGGGTATGTGCGACGATCCTCATCCAGAGGACAACAGGTACTTCTAGCTAACGCTTAAAGAGGACTACAAATATTATACGGTAATTTCTGCACATATTTCCTTCTTAACTAAACATGTCTCAAGATTTCTGTTTTTTTTCTTTCTAAACTGACTAGTGCATCCCCTTGTATGCAAGGCCTTTTGTCCTAGAGAAGCTACATGTCAAAGACAGAGATGACATTGCTGAATGGACTGTTTACCTGAAGACAAAACATGATTTCATTATTGGATCTAGGATCTAGAATGAATTAGATCACACATATTTTGCCTGCACTAACTGAAAAAAAGATTATGCAAGGCTTATGGATTTGAGGAGGATGTGATTATAACCTTTGATATTGGCATCTTTTAGGGCACCTTTCCTCATTTTGATCAAGACATTTGGGCGGAAATAGACATGTTTCCTATTTTTTCCCGTGTGAGTTTTTTAAACAAATTTGTTGACTAATCTATCTTAAATTTTTTGTTATTCACTCCTACCTTAACATTTTAATTAAAATCTACAACTTATTTTCTATCTGGAAGAAAAATACGGAATACAGTAGACGAGACATATTACACTATTGGTTCCAAGTAAGTTGTTTCTCTATGCAGAGAACATTTCAAAATATTAGAAATAAAACAATAATTTTTATATTCGTAAGTTAGAGAATTCAATTGTAACACACCAAAATATGTGACAGTTTAAATTACCATAACTATGCTAGAAAAACTAATATACTATTTTTGTAAACAATTCCATTATTTCATACACTATAACAATATTTGAGTTTTATAATTCCATGTTTAGAAAAAGATTGTTTGTGTATGTAGAAGTACACTAAAAACACCTAACAAAAACTGTGGAATAGCACGGGAATTACACTATATATATGAAACTATTAATTTAAGTCTCAATTAATGCAGTAATTAACAAGAAGTGGTGAAATTTACAGTATTAGGGATACATTTTCATTGTTTAGAGCTTCTGCTTTGTAAGTTGAGTGTGCATTATTTAAGAGAAAAAAAAGATGAATTTTGGACGTTAGCATAACCGTTGTAACCATAGAATCATGGTAATTAACCATGGTATTGATATGTTCTATCAATTTGCTGCAACATATACAGAGTTGAAAAACGTGGATCAAACCTCACATCTATAGTTGTAACGAGATGGAT
The DNA here is from genome assembly GCA_963921465.1 of Triticum timopheevii. Taxonomy (NCBI): domain Eukaryota; kingdom Viridiplantae; phylum Streptophyta; class Magnoliopsida; order Poales; family Poaceae; genus Triticum; species Triticum timopheevii. The sequence goes on along the minus strand of OY997272.1, from coordinate 500,409 downwards.
TCTCTTGTTGATTTATAATATAAATAAAAATGAGCGATGGTTACACATTCACTTACTTGTAGCGATGTTGCATCTATAAATAGCTATCTTGCTTTGTAAACGGAGCAGCAAGAAGAATACACACACTAGCTCCGCGGAAGAAGCACACGAGCTAGTTGGTCGACAAGCAATAAGTTCATTCCTTGTCATCCTTACAAGTAAGTTACAAGCTGTCTGCTTTAGCTAAGCAAAACTAACTATTATATTAGTAGTATAATCTTAATAGGGCCCGATGAGTGAGTCGTTTGTAGTGTGTTTGAAAACCCAAAAAATTAAATATAATTAGTAATCCATGTCCTGGAGCGCTGTAATTGCAGGCATGGACTTGGAGCAAGGAGCACCGGCACCGGCCGTGGAGGCGGAGGAGGCGCCGCTCATTGTTGAGGTGGCGGCGGAGGAGGGGGTACCAAAGGAAGAAGGAGAGGGCAGGATTGGGGGGAACAACCTGGTGATGCTGACGGAGAGGGCGCAGCTGCAGAGGCTGGCATTGGTGCTGAGGAACACGGAGGAGCCCCTGATGCGGCAGGTGATAAAGTCGGAGCAAGAGCGCGTGCAATACCTCAACACGGTGAACGACGCCTACAACCAAACCAGGAGGCTGCTGGACGACTGCACGGCGCTGAGGGACACGCACGAGCGCTCATCTCAACCTGAGTCTCATGCGCTGCGGCTGCAGGTGGCGCGGGACGTGCACGACTACGTCATCTACGGTCTCAACCTGTGCATGCAGAACGTGCGCAACTGCTGCATGCGCGTGGACGCCATCGCCAAGCTCCGGGCGCACTACGACGCCCTCGCCGACGGCCTGGCAGAGGACGCCGCCAACGACTTGGAGAGCCTTGCCGCGGAGGCGTCCCAGTACAGGGCCTCCATGTGGGAGTACTGCCACAGCCACCGGAGCGCCTCCGCGCGGGCCAACTCCCGTGCCTACTCCCGGGTGCTCCTGCTGGAGGGGATCGACTTCGCCGAGCTCACGAGGAGGCATCAGCTCAGGCTCGGGTACGGCGGCAAGGGCGAGGACTTCGAGGACCTCCAGGACACCCAGAAGCTCGAGGTGTACAACAGCATCATCGTCGAGTCGGGGCGCGCCAAGATACCACTACTCGCCGGGCTCGCCGGCCGCAAGATCATATCAGCCAAAACATGGGGGAACGCCGTGGGTGTCTTTATCATGGCGGCCGGCAACATGGTGTGGGACGTATTCACGGCCGAGCACAACGTGGAGGCCGTTCTCCGCGGCAGCCTCAACGTCATGGCGGCGGTTGGGGCCTTCGCCGTGGATGTCGCCGTCACCGGGGCGGTCACCAAGGCTGTCGCCAGCCTTGGCGCCGGCCTCTTCGCTACCTCGCTGGCTGGCTTTGTCGTAGGTGCCATTGCCGGCCTCATCTTCGTCGCCGTGAGCGGCCGCCTCATCGATCTCATCTTCGGCTCTCCTAACAAGGTGCCCCCCGTCGCCGAGCTCAAGTTCCACACCGCCGTCATGCCCGATGGCATGAGTCTAGCAATTTCCATTGCTCGTCAGACATCCAACTAAGGAAATATTATCGGATGGGCAGGCTTCGGTTGTCTACCGTTCGTGTGTTTGGATCTCTAAATAATACTCCCTCCATCCGGAAATACTTGTCGTTGAAATGGATGTATCTAGATATATTTTAGTTCTAAATACATCCATTTTCATCCATTTTGATGACAAGTAATTTCGGACGGAGGGAGTACTCTTTTGTCCCAAAACAAGTGACTAAACTTTGTACTAAAGTTCTACTGTATAAAAGGCCTGTTCACTTCAGCCCTATGGCGTGTACTTGAGCATGAAATCCTCCATCGGAGTGAGCCTAATACCATGGCTTCCCGATTCGATGGAACTGGTTATAAAATACATAAAATGCGGGATGGCTACTCCTACAAGGATAGTCGACCGTTGCTTCATGCAAACCATGACGAGTGTACGCGGCTAAGGCCAAATATGAAAGAGTGAAATCTACTACATTGATTTTTGCTCCTCACGAGGAGGCAACTTTAATAAAATATTATCTCAATTCCACCCCTCACGAAGGGCAAGGCTACAAATTATACATTGATTTTGTCCCTCACGAGGAAACAAAGATTAATAAAATATTACTCTAATTCCGCCCCTCAGGAGGAGGCGACGTTCATACAATTCCATATTGATTTCACACTTGTGAGGAGGCGAGATCGATTTTGTTTTATTGGCAAGCATCATCCAATGCATCTGTGATATATTCCACATTGACATCTTGGCCGAGTGTCGACGAGACAAAAGGCAATGCACACCATTATCTCCATCATATGTCTAGTGCCGACGAGGCCGGACGAAATTCTGGCCAAGTGTCGACGAGGCCGGGTCACCACTCTACCAACATGTCACAAACCGTTCCTAGGCCCCGACGAGGTGATAGCAACATACACATGTCCGTGTACGATGAAGTCAGCAGGGGCGGAGCAAGAATTTGAGTATAGGGGGGGCCAAGCCAAGTTGATTAAAAAAAAGTGCGCACCATGGAAAAATAAGTACCATAATATTGTAATAATGTGTCGCTTCAATACAATTAGGGTCTATCTAGGGCATATCTATATATGTCTTAGTTATTGCATGTAAGTGATTCGATCAAACATACAAAGACAAAAAAACACAAATCTTTGCATAAGAAATAATCAATATCAATGGAGCTGGATGTACAAGACTTAGGCACATCTAGATGCGTATTAGCAAAATTGATTAAAATATAGTTACATTTGTATTGAAACATTACTATCAGTGTAGAATATCTTGTAATTTCAAAGCATGTCATTCCCCCTGAATGGTAAAAAAAAAGAACAGTAGTGAGGGCACGAGGGCAGCGGCCGCCGGCAGCGGTAATCGCCACAGGCCAGAAGTTAATTACGCTGGGGTTGGCTTGATTTAGGGAAAGGCCAGGGGCCAAGCACTAGAGTCTCTGGCCACGGATGGGCTTTTTTATGGGCCAAGTACGTATATTCCTTTTGGGTTAAGGGGGGCCAACCCGTAGCCTCTTAAGAAACTATCGATCGTTAGGGGGGCCAGGCCCCTGCTGGCTCCGCCACTAGAAGTCAGGGCATCATATGACTGGCTACCGACGAGGCATAAGTCATCCCCTTCATCGACACATCCTGTTGGTCACACCAACATGGCGATAGTACTCGTGACTGCGTTTCAGCGAAACAAAGCCGCCCGCACAAATATCCACATAAAATATCACATGCATATTGATGAGCAACACATGACGACGACCATCAGCGCAGCTTAATTGGAGGTATTCTGTGGGATCGACCCCATGGATGTAATTAAGCGGTTGCTTGCAAACGCGTCGGGAATCGGTGAACTACACAATCTCTTCAGTCGGATACTCCTTAAGCCCGACGCAGAAGGCAGAAGGATAAATTCCTATGAAACTTGTACAATGTATTTGTATTCAATACAATGATCAATAAAGTGCAGTGTTCCGTTATTTATTTGCCCAGTATTTTGGCTTTCTTCTCATTTCTTGTTTTCATAAAACAAATGGCACGCCCGTGATTTTACTACTTGTACGCATTCGGAAATACCCTCCCTAAAAAAAGGGAGCGGTGCGTTTCTTTTTGGCGAAACAGTTTCGTTTGTACAAGTGCAACCCCGCCACCCAAAACCACCACCAGTCATAAGTGACATGCCGAAGTGAGAACGCTGTCCCTACAAGCTTATTGATATTCAGGACCATGGTGCATTCGCCGACATGGGATATAAGCCCACATCTTAATCCATGAATAAATAGATAACTAACAACAATCTTGGTTATCCATATATGGGCCAGCCTTTTTTAAGAGTGTGCACGCTAGTGGACCAATATCATTGGTCCTAACAGACATTTTGCTTCATGGCCTTACCAGCTAATTTGTGGACAATCAACTAACAACAATATCGGCCCTCCATATAAAGAATGGCCGTTTGAAGGGTGTGCATTTCGTGGGTGAGGTGCCAGCACACACGTCCATGTCAACGGTCCCTACAGACGTTTTGAATTATGGCGTGTTTATTGGTGCGGGGTAGCATGTCCATTCCATTGATGTGCAAATAAACCACTACCAACAATTTTGGCCCGCCGTATACTGGCTGGCAATTTGGATGAGTGGGCACACCGGTGGGTGGCGTCTAGGCACATGTCAATGCCGTTGGTATCTACATATATATTTAGCATCATGGCATGTTTATTGGTGCAGGGAATCAGCTGACTATTCCATTGATCTATGGATAAAAAAGCAACTACAGTTTTGCTCGTCCAAATATGGGAATGCTTTTGTCGACCAATGTGCATGACCACAAGGCAACGATTGAGGATTGGTCTTAGACATTATTTAGCATCGTTGCATGTTTACTGGCATACGGTATGTATGGTTTGGCCTTTTGCAATGAGCATGAACGGCCATGAGATGATAATTGACGTGTGGGCGCCAATCCTGCCGGTGGGTCAGTTGTTGGCACACACGTCCATGTCAATGGTCCCTACTATCCCCTTCATTGGATAATGTAGTGCGCACAAGTTTTTTGAGATTTTTGTTCGATCATAAACTATACCAGTAATATATAATTATGTTACTAAAAAATTATACCATTAAAAACTTCTTTCGAATAAAAGATCAATGGTATCATTCTTATGACACATAACCCGCATTTTATTGGTTAAAATTATGATTAAAGTTAAGTCTTGACAAGTCGTGTGCATACTACATTACGAAATGGATAGAGTATCTAGCATTATTGCTTGTTTACTGACAGAGGGTGATATGTGGCGTTCCCTACAAAATTTAGCCCTCCATAGATGGGATGGACTTTCTGACAAACATGACAATGATTGGTGTCTGAGCACCGATCCTGCCGGTGGGTGGGTTGTGGGCACATGTCCATGTCATTGGTCCCTAAACATATACAGCGTGTGAGGCATCCTGGAAGCCAACGCATGCGCGAACAAACTCATTAGTATTAGGCTGGTTGTAATGAGGAGTATCATATACTGCTATCATGTGTATGATACTAGTGTATGATACTACATCCGTAATGCAAAGTATCATGTGTTGGTATCATAGAATACTACATTTATTGCCATGCATGACACAAAGTAGCGCATCATTTAATATGATACGGTATCACGATATGATACTCAAGCATCTCTTTCAACTCAAGCGATACCGTAGTGCGTAGTAATTTCCTCTCGTGTATCATGCTAATTACACTAGTAAATTATTGGAAAACATTGTAATGGATGGAAAATGATTATTACTTGTTCCTTTGTTGTATAGTAATTAGCCAACTGAACAACCTGTGCTAATTTTTAGCTTAATTTTTTTAAATATAGTAACCATGGAGAGGAAAGGACACGTTGGAATCAAATTAATTATGTTCCTATATTTTACAAGTGTCTTACTATTTGTAATTAGGAAGACATGGTGGCGAGCGGTGAACCTTTGTGTGAAGACAGTAATATAATTATTAATGTTACTATATTTTACACTGTTGATTATTATTTATTGTTAGAGCAACCAAATAATAAAGAAAAAAGTGGCGAGGCGGTGGACCGTTGTATATATAACGTAAGAAAATTAAATTATGGTTGATTACCAAGTGGTCATCTTGGTAAGCTATCAACAAAAATTGCAATCAATAATAAATTATGGTTGATTACCCTGTCTAATTAGAAGGGCACCTATAGTAAAGAAAAATGGCGGCAGAGCGGTGAACAGTTGCTCTAGCTAGTAAGCGAATTAATTCGTTAGTATATCATTCTTTCTTTGTTATTACTAGTTGAAAGAAATATTAGAGGGCAAGGCACTAGTCGTGCACCTGTTGGGCGCCTGGCTGTGTGTTGTTTTGCTGGAGTGCATTGCGCGTAGGCGTGCTTTAACGCGGCCATATACATGGCATCATGGCATGTCCTTCTAATTGCAGATATGGCATCATGGCATGTATTTCTAATCATATGGCTTTTATCGACCAATATGTATGCCCATGAGGCGACGATGGAGGACTTGGCCCTGGAGAGGACCGGGGGGTGGTGGTCCAGTTGGTGGGGTGTGGGCACACATGTCAATATTATTGGTACCTATTATTGCTCATCATTGCATGTTTACCGAAGTACGGTAATAGTTGGAGTTTCCATTGAGTTGTGTACAAACAACTAATGCCAAATTGAGCCCTCATGTATAGGTTAGCCTTTGTGGTGAGCATGCAAAACTATTAGATGACGATTGAGGTGTAGGCGCGAATTCTGCCGGAGGGTCTGGTGTGGGCACACACGTCCATGTCATTTGTCCTTACTATTTAGCATCATTGCTTGTTTATCGACATAGAGTAACAACTGTCATTTCCATTTATGTATGGACACACAACTAATATGAGTTTTAGCCCTCCATAAATGGGATGTCCTTTCTGACAATCATGCACGACCATGAGATGACTATTGGGATCAGGACGCGGATCCTGACGGTGGGTGGGGTGTTGGCACATGTCCATGTCATTGGTCCCTATATATCATCATGTCTTGTTTATTGATGCAGTAAAACAGTGAATCACAAAAAAGGGTTGAACCCAAATTGCGAAGATGGCAACACAAAGCTCGACACTACACTGGAATTGCTACAATGGAAGGCCGAGAATGGTTTATCTGACAAGGGATTTGGGAAGCTACTGAAAATAATGAAGAAGAAGTTTCCAAAGGATAACGAATTGCCTGACAGTAGGTACGAAGCAAAGAAGGTTCTCTGCCCTCTAGGATTGGAGGTGCAGAAGATACATGCATGCTCTAATGATTGCATCCTCTACCGCGGTGAGTACGAGGATTTGAACGCATGCCCGGTATGCGGTGCATTGCGGTATAAGATCAGACGAGATGACCCTGGTGATGTTGAGGGAGAGCACCCCAGGAAGAGGGTTCCTGCAAAGGTGATGTGGTATGCTCCTATGATAGCACGGTTGAAACGTTTGTTCAGAAACAAAGAGCATGCCAAGTTGATGCGGTGGCACAAGGAAGACCGTAAGAAAGACGGGAAGCTGAGAGCACCCGTTGATGGGTCATAGTGGAGAAAAATCGAGAGAAGGTTAGGGGACTTTGCTTGTGACGCAAGGAACGTATGGTTTGGTTTAAGTGCAGATGGCATTAATTCTTTTGAGGAGTAGAGCAGCAATCATAGCACCTAGACCATGACTATATGTATCTATTATCTTCCTCCTTGGTTGCGCATGAAGCGAAAGTTCATTATGATGCTAGTGCTCATCCAAGGCTCTAAGCAACCCGGCAATGACATTGATGTGTACCTAAGGCCATTAGTTGAAGAACTTTTACATCTGAGGAATGGCAAAGGTGTACATGTGTGGGATGAGCACAAACAGCAGAAATTTGACCTACATGCGTTGCTGTTTGTAACCATCAATGATTGACCTACTCTTAGTAACCTTTCAGGACGGACAAACAAGGGATACCACGCATGCACATACTGCTTAGATGACACCGAAAGTATATATTTGGACAAATGCAGGAAGAATGTGTACCTGGGACATCGTCGATTTCTTCCGACCAACCATCAATGTCGAAAGAAAGGCGTGGATCACTGGAAGAACCCCGCCCTCCGTACTGGTGATCACATACTTGATATGGCAGTGATTGGCAAGTAATCTTTGGAAAGGGTCCTGACGGACAATCTGTTCCAAATGACGCTGAATGACGCACATCCATGTGGAAGAAGAAATCTATATTTTAGGACCTACCCTATTGGAAATACCTAGAGGTTCGTTCTTCAATCAATGTGATGCACGTGACGAAGAATGTTTGTGTGAACCTGCTAGGCTTCTTGGGCGTTTATGGGAAGACAAAAGATACACCGGATGCACCGGAAGACCAGCAACTTGTGCACGAAAAAGATGGATTGCATTCAAAGCAGTTTGAAGGTCCTCTCAGCTGTGCTCTTACCAAACAAGAGAAGGAAATCTTTTTTAAATGCCTGCTCAGTATGAAGGTCCCGTCTGCCTTCTCGTCCAATATAAACACTACAAAAAAATACACTTCCGTGATGATATGTGTTTGTCACAGTAGGTCACTTTTTTGTCAAGCATGTACATCCATGAATATTTTATGACAGAATCAACATAGTCATACCTGTGCTGTTGTAGAAGTGTTCCATGACATTACTAAAATTATCATCACTTAAGTGTCCACTTTCATGACGATAAATCGCGCGCCAAGGGTTACTGACACGTGGCATCCACCGTAACGGTTCGCCGTTAGGCTATCGGGTTCTGGTTTGGATCCGATAACTCGTCAGCAGTCCGGACCAATGGTGATTTTCACGTGTAAAATTCTCATTCGCCAACGATCCACGTGTCGGCTCAGGGTTGGGACAAGAATCGCCAGTGAAAAGTTAACACATGGGAGGCCCAATAGAGGCCCATATAGGCTTAAAAGACGGCCCAGGAACAGGCCCTCAAGATTTCATCAGATCTAATGGGTCGGCCCGTTAACAGCCTAACATTTTGTGGACCAAATTATAGCCCACATCAGATATGGGCAATTAAATGACTGCAATATTCTGGGCCAGTTTACGGCCCATTAACAGACTGCAATAGTTTGGGCCAAATTATGGTCCATACCTGATCTGGCCCGTTAACTGACTTTTATTTCCTGGGCCAAATTATGGCCCATAACAGATACAGCCCTTTAACAGCTATTGTACCATTGGGCACATTGGGGGCCTTATTTTCTCTTCGGCCTCTTAATAGCCCATTTAATAGTTCGGCCTGATATTACTATCGGCCTGTCAGCGGCCCTATCTACAAATGGGCCTCTTTCGGCCCGGTTTCAATTTCGGCCATTTAAATGTCGGAGTTGCTCGGCCTAATTATGGTTCGTAGTTACTTTCAGCCTCTTAACGGCCCGTAGTCTTCGTGGATACATTCTAGCCCAAACTGCCTATCGGCCCGTTAAAGGCCCTTGAGAGTGTTGGGCCTAATTTTTGCCCGTTATACATCTAGCCTGCTTCCTGCCCGTCATGTAATTGGGTCAGCCAAGGCCCAAAAACATTTCAGCCTGTTAATGGCCCGTCAGCCAAATGTGTCGATTTATATTACAGCACGCTATCGGCCCGTGATTTGTTGGCCACAACTAAGGCTGAATCTAGGTCTCAACCTATTAAAAGCCTAATTAATTTTCTAGTCCAATTAAGGCAAGTGGTTTACTTGGCCTTTTAAAGGCCTGAAACTAATAATGGGCCAGATTAAGACTAGACCTAACTAGTGGCCCAAGATGATTGTAGGCCCATGGTTCGGCCCGTACTAGCGATTGGCGACCAGCCAGTTATAGTACATAAATTATTATTTTATAAACCTATATTGGCTCATTGCGCACCGATCAAAAGATTATGACCTTCTCTCAGAGCGACAACAACATAAAAACAAGTAAATTACAGCATCGTGACCAAGAAAAAAACCTAAACTATACAACAAAGAAATTATAGCATATTACATCCCCTTGACATCAAAGTTCATCGCTAGCGATTATAAGGTCAACCAGACAACAGATTCCATAAACTGGGTAGGTCGCCACTAGTGGAAGTAAACAGGCCGACAAAATAATAGACAAAACCGACAGCACTTCAACACAGTTCAAGAAAGGTTAGCCCGGCCCAGGAGGTACATCACAAGCAGCATAGCAACCTGATGAGACTGCGCTTCTTTGACGCTTATATCCACCAGCTTAAGCTGCATAGTGATACGTCTCCAAAGTATCTATAATTTTTGACTTTTCTATGCTATTATATTATCCATCTTGGATGTTTTATATGCATGTATATGCTATTTTATATGATTTCTGGGACTAACCTATTAACCTAGAGCCTGATTTCTGGGACTAACCTAGTAACCTAGATCCCAATGAGAGTTTCTGTTTTTTCCTTGTTTTTGAGTTTTGCAGAAAAGGAATATCAAATGAAGTCCAATTGACCTGAAAATTTACGGAGATTATTTTTGGACCAGAAGAAGCCCACGGAGCAACGGAGATGGACCAGAAGAGTCCTGAGGCCACCATGAGGGTGGAGGGCGCGCCCTATGACCCTGGGCGCACCCCCTACCTCGTGGTTGCCTCGTGGACCCCCCTGACTTTTTCCCGACGCCAACACCTCTTATATATCCCCAAACTTCTAGTATAGAACCTAAATCGGGAGTTCCGCTTCCGCAAGCCTCTATAGCCACCAAAACCAATCGGGACCCTGTTCCGGCACCCTGCCGGAGGGGGGTCCATCACCAGTGGCCATCTTCATCATCCCGACGCTCTCCATGACAAGAAGGGAGTAGTTCACCCTCGGGCCTGAGGGTATGTGCCAGTAGCTATGTGTTTGATCTCTCTCTCTCTCTCTCTCTCTCTCTCTCTCTCTCGTGTTCTTGATATGGCACAATCTTGATGTACCACGAGCTTTGCTATTATAGTTGGATCTTGTGATGTTTCTCTCCCTCTACCTTCTTGTAATCGATTGAGTTTTCCCCTTGAAGTTATCTTATCGGATTGAGTCTTTAAGGATTTGAGAACACTTGATGTATGTCTTGCATGTGCTTATCTATGGTGACAATGGGATATTCATGTGATCCACTTGATGTGTGTTTTGGTGATCAACTTGCGGGTTCTGTGACCTTGTGAACTTATGCATAGGGGTTGTTACACGTTTTCGTCTTAACTCTCCGGTAGAAACTTTGGGGCACTCTATGAAGTTCTTTGTGTTGGTTTGAATAGATGAATCTGAGATTGTGTGATGCATATCATATAATCAAACCCGTGGATACTTGAGGTGACATTGGAGTATCTAGGTAACATCAGGGTTTTGGTTGATGTGTGTCTTAAGGTGTTATTTTATTAAAAACTCTAGGGTTGTTTGTGACACTTATAGGAATAGCCTAATGGATTGATCGGAAAGAATAACTTTAAGGTAGTTTCGTACCCTACAATAATATATTCGTTTGTTCTCCGCTATTAGTGACTTTGGAATGACTCTTTGTTGCACGTTGAAGGGTTTTTATATGATCCTATTATGTTATCTTTGTTGAGAGAACTTGCACTAGTGAAAGTATGAATCCTAGGACTTTTTTCGAAGCATTGCAATACCGTTTTTGCTCACTTTTGTTACTAGTTACCTTGCTGTTTTTATACTTTCAGATTACAAAAACCTATATCTACCATTCATATTGCACTTGTATCACCATCTCTTCGCCGAACTAGTGCACCTATACAATTTACCATTGTATTGGGTGTGTTGGGGACACAAGAGACTCTTTGTTATTTGGTTGCAGGGTTGTTTGAGAGAGACCATCTTCATCATACGCCTCCCACGGATAGATAAACCTTAGGTCATCCACTTGAGGGAAATTTGTTATTGTCCTGCAAAACTCTGCGCTTGGAGGCCCAACACGAGTCTACAAGAAGAAGGTTGTGTAGTAGACATCAAGCTCTTTTCTGGCGCCGTTGCCGGGAGGTTAGTTCTAGAAGGTATATCTTTAGATCTTGCAATCAAATCTTTTTGTTTCTTGTTTTATCACTAGTTTAGTTTATAAAAGAAAACTAAAAAATGGAATTGAGGTTGCCACATATGGTTCATCTTTTTAATGTCTTTCGTGAAAATAAGGATTCCGATAATTGTGCCAAAGTGTTAGAAGAAGAATGCATTAAAATGTTTGGCACTAAATCTTTGAATGATGAGGATGATTGCAATGTTGTTAGTATGAACTCTTTGAATATCCATAATACTAATGATGATTGAACTAGTCATGATAAAAATGTTTCTTCTAAGCATGTCAATTTTTGTGGAGTGCATAAAGGTTGCAAGTACACAACAAATAGGGAAGATAGATTTTGCAAGAGGCATAAGTATTTAGAAACTAAATGGTTGCAAGAGAGGCTAGATGCATGTGCTGAAAATCTAAAATTTCTTTGCCATCCTTGTGAACTTTGCAATGAACGTGATCATTTAAATCTCCAATGGAAATTGTTTCATGATCGAATCGTGTCCAAAAATTGTGATGACTTTATTTCTCTTGCGCATCATAATGAACTTAGTTGCTTTTGGGTTATGAAGATATGAAACGTATAACTGAGGATATTCCAGAATTTTTCCTTGATAAAGTTCTTGATTTTGATCTAGAGGAAATTTATTACAGAACTGTATTTTCGCACATCAGGCGTTGTTTTTTGGGACATTCTTGTAAATATGGAAGCCAAATGGACTAGGCAGGCTGGAAAAATTAACGAGCAGGTAAAGGAGGAGGATGGGGTGTCGTCATGGCCACTACTGTGTCCTGTAAGGACGAGGATTTGTTATACTCTCTCTTGCACTCATCCATGGTGGAGTAGTAGACGTCATTTAGCAAACAATGGAAGCAAGGTCCACCCTCGATGCAGTCGCTGCGACTTACATGAACGCATAGCTCGTATGGTACATTGATCTTCTTGCCATCCGTGCCAACCATAGTTTGGCCTGTCTATCATAGAATAATAACAAACAAGCAATCTTGGTCATGCAATTATTTTTGAGTACTAAAAACAAAGGACACACCAGATTGGACAAGAAGCAAAACAGAAAGGCCTTCACTAGCTATACTACATCAATACGTCCAGTGAGGAGAGAAGTTCAATAAGTTAAGCGTTGTGTAGATAAAGAAATACTGATGTGCTATCTGCCTCACATTGAGCAACAGTACCAGAGCATACGAGATGCAGAGACACTAGGGTTGCTAGTGCAAGGATGCGAATCGTGTACTTGTCCATACCACAGCCAATACTACACTAGCTAGGCGGGCATGCGTTCACTTTGTTTATCGATGAGAAATGGTTTGCTACCAATCATCACATTACTCGATCGTGTATATATAGAGAGACTAAGAGAAGAGTGAACCGGTCATCCCAATCCCATGCTGTAAACAACAAGCAATAAAATTGGAATTATTTAATATCTTTCCATAATATATATCCCCATTATAATCAAGTAAGATTTATTTCTCTTTTTTTAGACAAGTTCCTATTTTGGTGGCAAAATATTTATACGGGCTAGGACGGATTTACCTCATATCTTTATAACTGTATATTTCTAAATTTTAATTAATTGTCCATTATTTATTCCCTTGTATGGTGTAGTGCTTTTAGCAAAAAAATTCTTTTCGAAAATGGTGTACTACTTTTAGGAATAGCCTAAATTAGGTCGAGATTTTGAGTGAGATATTTAAGGGAAAATTTTGTTTTCGCCACTCTAGATTTTGCCGATTTTGCTTATGCCACTCTAGATTTTGACATTTCATTATTGCCATTCTTAGTTTTTGGCAATTATCACAATTCCATTTTATGCCCAAAAGCAAAATTTTCAGAGTGGCAACTGTGATACATTGTCAAAAGCTAAGTGTGGCAAAACTGAAATAAAATTATTTTGCTTTTGCCACGGAATGGCAATTGTGATAATTGTTTAAAGCTAAGACTAGCAAAAGTTAAATGTCAAAATCTAGAGTGGCATGAGTAAAGTTGGTAATTTCTAGAGTGTCGCATATTTTTTTTAAAGCACTATTGCAGGAATGCCCAGTAGTGACGGGCAAGACTCTCAGGAGCACCCGTTACTGTTCTCCTGCTACTGTTAATATGTCATCTGTCGCAGGTGCCTTGGCCATCACTGTTATTCAAGTATATCACATAAGATTCGGTGAATAAAATTGTGTGACATAGGGGTACCCATCACACACACTTTTCCTGTTGGCAACATTTGTGGACAGTGTCGTGACCCATTTTGCAAGTTTATTAGTTTACTGTTAATAGTCCCGATTTTACGAAAAATCACATTTTGTATCGAACATATGTTTACCATCTTTTCATCTCGCACACATAATATATTTTAACATCACAGTACAGATAGAATGCAGGTGACCAACACATAATCCCATCAAATGTTTGTCATCGCTCAATACTCATTGACGGAAATGTTGGTTACTCTAAGTGGAAAAGAATATGTGACAAGAAAAAATTTCTGTCCCTGGTTTGCATTGAATATTGTCCGACCACGTTTGGTGTCGTGATTGACTCTTGGTTCAAGGAACTCTTGAACATCCATGTATTGAGTTTTAAGCTTTCTAGAGTAGCACAGCTACCTCGGAGCATGGGCAATCCAAAAGCATCTGTGTTACCTTTGTTTATTCGCAAGGTCTACTAAATTGAGCACCATTTCTTCATCGGTTTGTTGCCTACATCATCTCAATACTATTGAAGCTCGGGAATGTGAGTTTGAAAGATTTCCTCAAGGCTTTAGTGATGTCATCAACTTACAGAGGATGAAATCAATGGGCCTTGATTATAACAAGAACCACTCTGGCATACTCTGCCTAAAATGGAGCTCCACTGATAGTCCCCATTGGAATCTCCAACATTTGACACTAGAGAATTATGGAGGTGCATCTTGTCCTAGCTGGCTCTGGTCTAATCTTGGGCCAATGTTACGTTCACTTGGCTTCATGAAATGTCGTAGCATTCAGAACATATCGTTCTTTGAACCACTCTGTCATGAAGAAGTGTCAGATAACGTTCATCATCTTGAAGAGTTTTTTACCCAACATGGGTGGCAGCATAATCTCGGCATCGGTCCACCAACCGTTTCGACATAGGCATAGTGTCGATCTATAGGACTCTACTGTTGCCGAATTGTCATTTTTTTCTTGTCAGATTTTTTATATTTGGCTGTGTGCATCCTAATTATGCAGAGGCCGGGTGATACTCTAAATGCTTTGTATCGCTTGATGCTACATTTTGAGATAATAAAAGCGCCCTTTATCGAAAAAAATCATCTTGAAGAGTTATATATATATATTGACAATTGTAGTTCCCTCACATCTATCGGTTTTTGTATGACTTCTTACTTCTATAATGCAAAGGCAGAGCTCCTTCCGTTCATGTCAAAAACATCTATGGGAGTGTATGAAGCAAGCAGCACCGGCGGTATCGTAGCATTCTCATTCCTTGCTAGATTAATTATTCATTGGTGTGGACGATTATTTAGTCTTGATGAATTCCTGACACCGGCTTTGTTGGAGTTGTGTCGAATATAGTGTACAAGGTAGGTTACAGTTGGACTTGTAGTTATCTTGTGTTTAGATAGGATATGGAGTCGTGTCCAAGTAGGACACTTGTATCCTAGGCCTCTCATATATAGCGGGGGTAGACACACGATGTAACCTATGCCAACATAATAGCACCGGAACGCAGGGGAAGCCGGCGGCATGTGCCGGTGTCCAGGGCGACCGGGTGCGGTATTGTGACGGTGTCACGGGGAGGAGCGCCCGTAGTCAGGCCCCGGGGATGTAGCCATATCGGTGAACCTCGTTAACAAATCTCGGTGTCGTGCTCGTCTGATTGCTTGGTGCCCGGATGATCGACGGAGTGCCTCGGATTTATTCTAACAAGTGGTATCCGAGCTAGGTTGTTCGGAGGCTATGGATTGTTGATCTGGAGGAAGTATCGAGTTGAGATGCAGCCGGTTGTGGCGTGGTTCTTGACGAGATTGGCAGAAGCAATTAGAAGCATGCAGAAGTTCTAGGCGGCGGCGGACACGCGGAACCACAGCGCGTGCTGGCTGGCCGGGCTGGCGGTCGCGGGTTCGATCAGCAGCGGAGCGTCGCGTACGGGCAGGCGGACAGCAGGTCGATCGATCGACGGGTGCTGGTTGCGGAAGGCACGTGCGTGGGCAGTGGCCCAGGTGGCGGAAGCCGCACATGTTGCAAGCACGCGTGGCACGTACGTGCGGAGGAAGGCCTAGATGGTTTGCTGGATGCATTAGCGATCTGCGAGAGATTTGTTTGAAGATAAAAAAGAGGACCGAGTCCTCATGTGACACGGACGGAGGCAAGAGATCAGATCCAATTAGCGGAGAAAATGCATCAGATTGAACAAGGGCTACGTATCCATTGGAAAGCAAGGGCAGAGGCAAAGCAACAGATTAGCATCAGAAGTTGAGCCAAGGAAAGAGCCGTCACGTGAAGACTAGCTAGTTGAATCACTAGTAGTACACGAAGGTTCTGTTCGTGTACTTGGGGATCACGGGAAGACTGCTCGGTTATTTTTCATGGAGATAATGATTATTGACGGTTGTCCTAAGTTGGATACGCAGCAGGCAATGATATTACCATCCTCTCTTAAGTAACTCCGTTTGGTGAACCGTGGAGACATAGAAACTATCGCGACTTTCGCCAATTGGGGAATTCTCGAGCACTGGAGTGACAGTATGTTGAGGATTGCTCAGGCCTCAGGTCCATATGTGTTTCAGTAAATGTTGCTCCATTAAAGCACGTGCATATATGAGAAAAGGATATCTACCATGCATGGGATATCCCATGCTTGGTGCAGCCGTTGATCTAGTTGGAGATTTGGTTACATGCATACGCGTCCTCACTTTCTCCATCAATGCTGACAGCTTTTTCATAGCTAGCTTTGTGCCAGAGAGTCTATATCATGTTCTACCCACCCATGTTTTTTCCATATGATTTTCAAGTTTGAATCCATTTTATCTTTTGAACTGAGAGTCTAGTACATAAATGTTTTGAATATTTGTAAAACTTTATGTGACAAAGTCGTGATGCACTCTAGAACATGAAAGACCCTACTAAAACTTCATAAGAATTCATGTTAGATACAACCTCGTAATATTATTTTCGAAACAAATTTACCAAGTGCTACCAAGATCCCTGATATTGAGAGGTAATAAATTCTTATGTAACATTTCGATACATTATGCTTGCCAAATGTCTATGATTTTGTGTGGTTTCATTAAGTCTCATCATGTTTTAAGATTCAAAAAACATTTTTTCTTGAAATATATTCAACATTGGTCTCATTAAATAGCTCTCGCCACCAAGTACCCAAATATGCAAAGATATCAAAAATCGTACTTTTGACCCAAAAGATATATGAACATGAAAATCAAATGAAAAAGAATGGAGTGGTTGAGTGAAAAGAGAGAAGTGGAATGGGATGTACTGTGTATGTGTCAGAAAAATGCATGCACGGGATATCCGGTGCATGGTAGAAAATCCATTTTCGTGCATATATCTGGTTGTCCCCAACTGACAGAAATAGAACAATCTTTGTACAGGTGATTGGTACTGTAAATCATATTTGACAGAGAATATTTGAACCTCATAATGTTTGACAACCTGAATCCTGTCAACGATTATTTAGGCAGTCACCGCAAGCCAAACATTTCCATAACATAAAACTGTTTGACAGTGTTCATATATTTTCAAGTCAAATTCAGTCTCATAACATTTGTCTTGTCCTGTCATTATCAAGGCATTGCTGTAGAACCAGCAACCTAGTGTGGTTTCTGGCGAAAACCAAGGTAAACATAATACTAGCTCACAGCAATTGAACGTGTTTGAGGGATGAGCATATATACTGATTACACTTTCCTTGAAGTTTACACGTTAATTAATCTCCCAATAACAGGTCATATTCTAAGCATAGGTGAAGGACTTCTGGAGGGTGCTCGACGCGTGGCACGAGCACTGCTGGGAGAACTATTTACAGTACCTTCATGAGCACCTGCTACAAGTCCAAGAAGGTGTGTAAGACTGAGAAGGAGGGGCAGAACGTAAGGGGCTGTCTCGAGCCTGCCTACACGACAAGGCCGAGGAGTAGTTTCAATATCTTAAGGATGAGATGTTCATCCAAACTCTGTACTACCCTTTTGCCTAGCTGGTTTCAGTTTCTTCGGGATGAGATGTTCCTCTAAACTCTCAACTACTATCTTACTAAGCTATTGGAACTTGTTCGTGAAGCGTTGGTTCATAGCACTCTGTATACTATCATTGTTATCCTCGGTATTTAATTCACCCTTTTTATCTGCGGAACTTCTTACAACTTAATGATGAAAACTTATGTGGTATTTGACTGGATTAATCTGATGTATGCTTTGTGGTGAATTATCTGGGTTTGTCGCACCGCACGCATGTCGCTGCTATTCTGAATGTTGTAAGGAGTGTTTCATAGAATTTTGCAAATGTGGTTTTGTTGGGGAATGATGCAATTTTTGTCTCTGCTTGGCTTCAGTGCGCTCTAGGTCATTAAAATAGCATACTATTTGATTGTATTCGCTCAGCATGAGAGAGTGCAGAGCCGCTTTGTAGCACACATGTCGCCGGTCATGTGGTTGCTTGCTCCCGTGTCGAGGTACCACACATGTCTCGCCGTGTTCGTCCTCTGCTTGTCATGAAGATAAACCTTCTCTTCGTTGAGCGTGACAACCTCGGCAGCCGGCGCCTTTGGAGCTGGACAGTCCTGGTCCATAAGCTCGCATACTTCGACCATGAGCATCATGTCGCTATCATCGCCTCCCTTGGCCATGAGAGCTCTTTCCTTCGGTGGATTCTTGCAACAAGGCTTGAAGTGACCGATGATTCCACAATTGTGACACTTTGATTTCTTTATGTCAAATTTTCTCCTTTGTTTTCTAGCCTTTTCTTCCTGTCCAGCAAAGTCCTTTCTCGACGGACGTTGCTTCTCCTTTGCTTTACTGCCGCTCGAGGATTCACCATGATTTTCTTTCATCAGAGCCATCCATTGTGCCATTGTAAGCATGAGATGCCCACTCTCCTTCGAATCGCCGAAGCTGAGACGAATTCTCTCGTCATGGGCCTTGAACCTTCCGACGAGATCCTCGATCGGGAGAGTCTTTAGGTCGAGACATTGTTCGATCGACATGACGATCTGGATGTAGCGTGCCGGTGCGGCGCGCAAAAATCGTCGGACGATCGCAACTTCTTCTAGGGTTGAACCATACATGTGTATGCCGTTGACGGGGGTCTTGAGACAGGAGGCAGACTGATCAGCCGTCTCACTTTCATCCATCTTCAGGCACTCGTAGCTTCTCATTAGGGACTGAAGGTGTGCTTCCTTGACAGGATCATGACCCTGGTGCAGGATCTTGATGGTCTCCCATGCCTCCTTCGCCGAGTTCTTTCCGATGAGGTGCTGCAGCACGTCATTCGGCATGGCGGAGTAGATCGCCATTAACGCTTGACCATCCTTCCGGTACTTCGCCGCGCCCTTCGCGTACTCGGCGCCACCAGGGTCGACGGCTTCCCAGTACTAAGCTCCCTACATCGCGACCTCCATGTTCATCGCCCATAGTGCGTAGTCCTCTCGATCCAGACGGGAAAATTGTGACCCCCCCCCCCCCCCCCACACCACCACCACCACCATCGGCATCGGTGCTCCTGCTGCCACCGAGACCATCTCCTTGCCTGTGTTCAACATGATCCTTTGATTGCTTTTCAAAAATCAAGCCAATACATCAAAACTCTGATACCAATTGTTGGCCCAGACTGACCTCGAGAACACAACCGAGTACTTTCCGGTCGCTACACGTACGAGGCTGCGGATGTGAATTGATACTTGGCTTGGAGATGCACGTAGGGAGCTAGCTAGACGAGTACTTGATCGATTGGTTTCCGGTGAAACACACGGACACGCAGTGGCGACTTGATGGCTAAACAGGAGTGTGTCGTCCTTGTTGTTTCATTACTTTGCGATCTGATGATTATAGGGGGAACCACGTACAAGTATATATAGCACTACCTATCTACCTATACATAGCCGACTCGGCCTGGGCTACGAATCCGTGCCAGACTCTTGTGCCTAATCGTGATTATCTCTAACAGTTGTTATGATGCAATTTTGTAATGATCCAATTTTTGTCTCTGCTCAGCTTCAGTGCGCTCGAGGACACTAAAATAGTATACTACTTATTTGATTGTATTCGTTCAGCATTAGAGAGTGCAGAGCCGCTTTATAGCAAGAAGCCGCCGGACATGTTCTTTATATTCTAAAAACTTAGAAATAGGGAAAACGTTAGAGTGAGATACATGTCTTTATATTTGAGTAAAATTGCAGGCAGAGTTTGAAGTCTGCAGGCAGCATCATCCTTTAAATAAATGAAGGATGACATTCACAGGTATCAGCTGGGGCCAGGGTATCCGCTCCAGCATGGCCTGGGGTCCCGGCAACAATTTGGCCCAGCACTAAATAAAGATTTGGGAAGGCAAAATAAATGCATTCATTCATCTCCTTCCGGAAACATCAGATATGATTTCAGATTCAAATGTGTTAGAACAAGAACTATCAGAATGAAATTAGAATTACAGAAAATGTTAATCTTAGTTTCTAGACACTGTTTATGGGGAAGACAATGGTCGAAGCAGATAGGATATCAGACGCTTAGTTAAATATATGAGCTATTTTCTTTGTCAAGTGGTACGTTGATATTGAAGGTACATATTGTATTTGTATTCTTTTTTTCTTATTTTATTTTGCAGTTGCAATGGGGATCCAGGAAGTTCATCATTCTGTGAGAGTATCCATCATAATTTTATTTTGTATGCTTGGTCATTAATTACAATTGATTTTTCTTTGGTCATGTTATGTCTTGCATGCATTTCATTATGTCCCATTTAAGATGTCTATATATGGTTTGTTGAACGATATCCATTTGATATCATCTATCCCTTGGGGGACCACCTGCTGGTATGTGGTCAAGATATCTTTTGGATGCAGCGTTATTTTCCTTTAAGTCTATATATAAGATACTTTGTTCCTTATCCATTTAACATTATATACCGTTCCTTGGGCCTCATCAGGTGTGGAATTCAAGGATGGACAAACGGTTTGCCGCTGCTTGTTTTATGGTGATGCTTGTGTTGTTAGGAAGCAGTATGGCTGCAGGTATGTTCTGGCTTTTGCTCTTCCGAAATAGGTTTCTTATGGGATTACTAGAAGTTTTCTTAAATATGATGTTGATGCACATTGTTTCTATGCCGTGGAGGAATAATACATGTTACCAATTATGCAATAGTTTTAGCATGGTATGTTGTTACAATTGATGTCCCACTATTATGCTCTAACCCTTAATATATTTGAGATGCACAGAGAACTGTGAGATTAAGCGCGACAGGATGACATTTTGTATAAAGTCTGAATGTCTGTATCATTGCCAACATCGTTGGTATTATAAAGTCACACAGTATTGGTGTGATGGTCTGTTCTTCGGCTTCTGCAACTGCAAGATTTGCATCGTCGTATAGAACTTCAATGGATATTTACTATATCAAGTGCACTTGAAGCTTTCATTTAGCAATTGAGCACTTTGTATCCTGCAGTAATAGAGTTATGTTTCGAAGTGATAACAATATGTCTAGTCTCATAAAAATCTGCTTAAAGGCAAACTTTGTAGAGTTATTAATAAATATAGCAATTGTTAAGTGCACTTGAAGCTTTTATTTATACTAGGGTCACTGCTTAAAAGCTAAATCCATGGAGCTGTGAATAAATATAGCGAACGAAACATACATATGGATCGATTACATTAGTCTATGAGTAACTCTAATAGACTACTTAAAACCTCAGTTCTTCACACAACTATTTTATAACAAATTTTGACCGGTGCAGCAAATTTGGTACTATTTGTGCCTATTTATTTAACTTTCAAGGAGTGTTAGCGGTTTAAATGGTTCGACCTCCTTCCCCCATCCTTTCTCAACATGGAAAAAGATTGATCAAGAAACCAGCCAACTCCCATTCTTACTTGAAAAAGGGCATAAGTGAATAAAAAATAGGGAACATCGGCGACCCAGGAAATACACGTCCCAACCCAATCACTCCAACCTATGACATTGATTTCTCTCTCTCTCTCTCTCTCTCTCTCTCTCTCTCTCTCTCTCTCTCTCTAAGAATATGTGCCGCTTGTGATCGTTGACTCACCCTAGGCTGTCCTACCTTATTAGAACTAATTAATGAAGGAAGGAAGCTTGTGCTGTCAAATATACATTTTAATCTGCGACAAGTACATCCCTATATTGGTTTCTACACACGGACAATATATACTCTTTGTTCCCGCAAAAATATAAACTCTGACTGACTGCTGATTTGCCAACACTGGATTGAGGATGCAATTCCTCTAGTCTTTTGAATTTACAGAAAGCCGATACAATTGCTGACAGCAGCTGTTGCCATAGTGCTATTGCCCAACATTACATTACTTGTATGCTCTCCAGATCCTCAAGTCTGACGGGAGTAGATGTTAAATGGTTCATGGTTAGCATACATGCTGCTGGTTTTTTTTTTTTTTGGAAAAGGCTCTGTTAGCTTAAGGAGTTCCGCTGCTTTCTCGCCCGTGATTTCAGTTCAGATCCTGAAGACATAAACAAAGGATCCGGCTTGCTTGCTCCCTCTCCGTGCTTCCATCTGTGCTCCCACTTCATCCTATGGTTGTGTTTTTTTTCTTTTTCCTTTCTAATCTACTCATCTCCCCCTGATTTCAATAGGGTGGGTCCGGACCTTATTTTGTTCCAATAAAATCAAGCCACGTACGCGGGAGCATGGATGGACACACGTGTAGGGCTCAGGCAAGTCTCGTCCATAAACGAAGCACACATGGATGTATCTTGGAGGGAGCCTTGATGATGGCATTAAGTTCACTACCTGACTACTATACTTACATAATTAATGACTGAAGCTTGTTCACCAAAAAAAATGTATATGCTAATTTTAGTAATATAAACAAATAAAATCAGTTCTTTTTTCTTAGAATAAGAAGAGCAAAGAAAGAATTTCAGGCTTACTGCTTTACCTGAAGGATGAAGTAATGTTGCCTCCATGCATGTGTACAGTTTTGAGAATAGAAAAACAATTTGACCGCTTCATTTCTGGAACACTCTACAACTTGTTCTAGTACGATTATTGTAGAGATGGTTCTGCATTTATTTGATACAGTCCTAAGGCAACATACGTAGCTTTGAGAATAATTTTAAAAGAAATGATACATGCATTTTACATTCCGAAAGTAGTTGCTACACCCGCCTCGCGCTCCAGCTGTTCGAGGTACTCGCCCTCACTGCGCTCCTCGGCCAGCCTTCGCTGGCGCCATTGTTCGAGGTAGGCACGCTATGTTGACACCAGATTTTGGCACGGTCAATAACTTATTTAAGATGGCCTCAAATGGAGAAGTGATCTTCATGAAAGAGTTCCGTATTTTTGATATGAACATCTTTGAAGTTTGGGTCATCGCAGTCCGATTTCATCTCGAAGGCCGAAACTATACTCAAAGTACTAAGATCTTATATTCAGAGTACAGTTTGGCTGATTAAGCCCCCTAGACGACCTCAAATGGAAAAATTATCTACATGGATTGTCTTCGTCTCGTCGAAACGATCAATTTTGATATAAAACTCGTTCCAATCCGAGTTCGTATGCGAAAGTTAGAGCCATCAGAATACAGCCCAGTCACGAGGCAAAAACTGGCGCGCCCCACCAGACGCCTTGTCTGATGGGTAGCGCGAGGGATAGCCTATTTTGCGCGACCAATTTGACCCTCAAGATGATCTCTGATCAAAAAATGTTCAACACAAAAGTTGTTCGCCTCGTCGAAACGGTCAAGATTGCTTTTGGGATCATTTCCATCCGAGATTGTTTACTACCACAAAAAAGACCCGCAAGGTGCAGCCAGTTTAAACCGAACAGTTTTGAAAAGTTCGGACAAAACCAATCCGAATTTGACTAGGGTTTTGAACGTGAATCCAAGCCTTTTCCTTGCACGAGAAGTCCGGCCGCCTCTTATATACCTAAGGGGTGACGGCCGATTGAACAACACACAATCGAACAAATCAATCTACTACTTTTTCGTGTTCATCTACTTTTTGTCTCTTCCTTGTATCTTTCTTCTCGTTCTTCGCTAGTTCTTCCTGCTGGAGGGCTGCGGATCCACGAGGCTCTAGGGGCGAGCGAATCGACCTGGAGCAGCCCATAGCCGCCGCGAGCCCTGACGGGGTCCCTCCCGGGCAAGCGGGGCTTCGGGTCTACAAAAGCGCCCGCCGACTGTCTTGCGTATCGCGCTGTCGGTCGGGTCTCCTTCGACGTGAGCTGCGGTGCATCACCCCCGGCGTCGAGGGTACACGGTGACGTGTTCTTGTGTCAACACACTTTTTGGCGACTCCGCTGGGGACGAAGCTTTGAACGGTCTCCAGCCCATTCTTGCTACGAAGAGATCGTCATCTAAGGTTTACAATCTACAAAGGTAAGATGAATACCCAATTCACTTATGTAGATGCAAATAATACATATGTTGTTGCTAGATCGTCTAATGAGCATATTGTATTGGCTAGCCCTAGTTTTATCAATTATGTATCTAATTATGTGCAACAGTCGATTCAGAATAATCTTCATGCTTCAACTTCATATAATTTTAGCAACATGCAACATATGTATCCCAACTCCCATGCATCGGCAACCCCACAAATCTATATGCCGATGAACAACATGATGAGTTCGGTTAATCATGTTGAGACACCCCATGTAGGAACTTCCAATAGTATGCAACAAAGTGTTTCAACTTTTTATTCATCGGCAAATAACTTGCAGTATGTTAATCCAAATGTGCCGGTGGATAGGGGAATTGGCCATGCCACTACTAGTTATTCGGCCAATTACCCTCAAACATCGTATGCTACACCTCATGCTACGAATTTTTGGCACCATACGCAATTGTTGATATTCGTGATTCGGCTCCGCACCTTCATGCTCATGGCCGAATAAGTGAGAATTCTACCAGAGCGCATGTGTCTTTACCTAGTAACATAACATATCATGTTGCCCCTGCACAATTACAGAATTTCGGCAACACACCATTGCCGAAAGCGTCTCAAAGTATTGGGGGTCAATCCGATGAAGATTGGGCTGAAATTGGTCGAAAAAAGCGTAAAGATAGACTAGATGCAATGTTTATTGAATTTAGACAAGAACAAGCAACCTTGCGAATCAAAGAAAGAAAGAGTGGTGATCGGATAACAAAGTTAATTCGGTTATTAACAAGCCAAATCAAATAGTATGTGTACCGAATCTATCAAAGAAAAAGAGGATGCCAAGGCATTGGAGAGTCATTCAAAAGTGGAACAAAGTATTATTCAAGTGATACAACCATCATGCTCTCCCAACGTAATTGAAGAGGTATGTCTAGCAAGTGACTTGCCTATCTTCCGATTTGGTCGCAACTTTATTGTCGATGCTTCTATAAGAAAAATTCTCATAAGTAATTTTGAAAGACCAATGAAGAAGAGTAATTTACTTGTTAGCAACAAAATTGTTATAGAATATATCGGTCAACCCATTGCACCATTTATAAAGACCGATAATGACTTATTGTTGTGGCCAAAGCTTTCCCCGTTGCTTTATCCAAAGTTCATATCTAGTTGGGTAGCTTTGCTTATTTCTTACTTGGCTTGCACTTTGTCTCAATTGAGACATGTGTGTTCTAAATATTTTCGTATCGGAAGTTTAAATCCAAGGTTAATTTCTTTTGAGAAATCCGATGCTAATATAATATCTTATCCAAAGATACCGGAGATAGAGTGGAAAACACATTGTATAGCCGAATGGGAAGATTCTAAATCTGAACCATTCGCTTTTTTATCTTCAAAGCTGTTCACACAACAAGATCGGCTAGAAAGCAAGAAGTTTACCTTCAATTCAAGCATGTGTGACCAAATATTTGATTTATTGCTGAAAAATAATTACATAAGAATTCTTGATCACCATGTCAAGCCATCAATTCAAGGACGAATATATTGTAGGTTGCATCATTCGTTCGAACATAATTTTGAGGATTGCAATATGTTTCATCAAATAGTTAAATCGGCCATTGAAAAAGGACGATTAAAGTTTGTTGAAACACCAAGAGATGACCAGTCTATTCCGATTGGTCCCGATGGCAAAAAGTTTTTACATCGGCTGCTTCAAGCCGATCCATTTAAAAAGAATGTAAAATCTACAGGTGATGGGATCAAGCTTTCAAGTAAAGAAGTTGTTGAAGAGCATAACGAGCATACTCTTGAGGGCGGGAGTTCCATCGAAGCTACAATGGAGACGCCAAGGACTCGGGGGCAACAAGCAAATACAATGATTGGTGCAAGCACAACCAAAGGAAACAAAGGCCGAAATAAGCGCAAGTGTAAGAGATCAAAAATCACCTTCGATGAACTATTGGATAAATATCAAAAGAAGAGCGAAGAGAAGAATGCTTATCGGCCAAATCATGCAAAAAAACCAAGATCACCCCAAGGCGCAAATATGAGGATTGGTGTTGGCAAAGTGATAATTTTAATGCAACATATTCATATCCTTATTTTGGGCCGCCAATGCCAACGCCGTGGATGCCTCCCTATGCTCATATAGATACATATTCATCATGGGACAGGTATGATACAAGGGCACATTCTCCATCTTATTCTAGACCATCTCACCAATACTATGCAGCTCCAAGGAGATCAACATTTGAACAATCACGCGTCAAAGCCCGTTTCAATCATAAAGAATCGGTCTGGTGCACAAGGAAGAATAAGGAGGTGGTTGAGCAAATCTACCGCGTCAAAAGAGATGGTCGTAAGAGTGCCACTTCAGATATGATCTCAAATGAAAAAGAACCAATTAAAATGTTGACATTGGCTACAAAAGGCAATGAGGCAAGTCAATCAAGTGCCAAATCTGAAGGGAAGAAGTTGAGAGTGCACAAGGTAAAACAAGAATTGCCATTATTTCAAGCAAAATCGCAGCTGGGATGCCCACTCGGCTTATCGTATTGGCAAAGGAAGGAGTTGCATAAGCTTAGTGCACAAGAACTTGAAAAGAGAAATATGGCATGGGTTCCCAAAGGAAATATTCAAAATAAGAATTATGTGCGAGCTTCCTTTACAAGGAGTGCGACAAAGGTGAAGAAGGAAAAGAGTGAAAGCTACGAAGGACCAAGCCGAAGGTTTCAACATCTTCGGACCACACATTATCCATTTTCTTCAACAATGCCGTTGATGCCTATGCCATGGAATTCTTCATCAGGTATGATTGGTTACCCTCAATGGGCTTATTTTAATCCAGGGATAAAATATAATTTCTTACATCATGAAAGGGTATTACCAAATCATTATATGTTCGATTAGCTTCACTTTTGTAGCTAATCTAAATGGCCGATATATACTTATCGTCCAAAGCACGTACAAAATGGCGGATGGAGTGTTGACATCGCGCTTAGAACAAACTTCGTGCAAGTTATTTTTCGGCACACAAGTTTTGCCGAAAAACAGGGGGGCATGTGTTGACACCAGATTTTGGCACGGTCAATAACTTATTTAAGATGGCCTCAAATGGAGAAATGATCTTCATGAAAGAGTTCCGTATTTTCGATATGAACATCTTTGAAGTTTGGGTCATCGCAGTCCGATTTCATCTCGAAAGCCGAAATTATACTCAAAGTACTAAGATCTTATATTCAGAGTACAGTTTGGCTAATTAAGCCCCCAAGACGACCTCAAATGGAAAAATTATCTACATGGATTGTCTTCGTCTCGTCGAAACGATTGATTTTGATATAAAAATCGTTTCAATCCGAGTTCGTATGCAAAAGTTAGAGCCATCAGAATACAGCCCTGTCACGAGGCAAAAACTGACGCGCGCCACCAGACACCTTGTGTGATGGGTAGCGCGAGGGATAGCCTATTTTGCGCGACCAATTTGACCCTCAAGATGACCTCTGATCAAAAAATGTTCAACACAAAAGTTGTTCGCCTCGTCGAAACGGTCAAGATTGCTTTTGGGATCATTTCCATCCGAGATTGTTTACTACCACAAAAAAGACCCGCAAGGTGCAGCCAGTTTAAACCGAACAGTTTTGGAAAATTCGGACAAAACCAATCCGAATTTGACTAGGGTTTTGGACGTGAATCCAAGCCTTTTCCTTGCATGAGAAGTCCAGCCGCCTCTTATATACCTAAGGGGTGACGGCCGATTGAACAACACACAATCGAACAAATCAATCTACTACTTTTTCGTGTTCATCTACTTTTTGTCTCTCCCTTGTATCTTTCTTCTCGTTCTTCGCTAGTTCTTCCTGCTGGAGGGCTGCGGATCCACGAGGCTCTAGGGGCGAGCGAATCGACCTGGAGCAGCCCATAGCCGCCGCGAGCCCTGACGGGGTCCCTCCCGGGCAAGCGGGGCTTCGGGTCTACAAAAGCGCCCGCCGACTATCTTGCGTATCGCGCTGTCGGTCGGGTCTCTTTCGACGTGAGCTGCGGTGCATCACCCCCGGTGTCGAGGGTACACGGTGACGTGTTCGTGTGTCAACACGCTCATGCGCCTCCGTCGTCCCCATCCAGACTGGTGGCGCGCTGACCCACTCGCACACTACCTCGGTCCAGGAGTAGTGCTCGATGGGGGTCGGCTCTGGCTCGGCTTTGGCTAGCGACGGCAAGGCTAGCGGCGGCACAACACAGTCGCCGGCCGCAGACAGCGCCATGGCCTCCACCATGCGCGCCTCGTACGCCTCCTCCTCCTCCTCGCTCTCCCAGAGGAGAGCCGCCAACGCCGCCTGGTAGGCGGCTTTCGCCACCTGGTCCTCATCGCGCACGACGAGGGGCGGCGGCGGGGAGCCATGTGAGACGTCGCAGATTCCGCGCCTCCTCGTGCTCGAAGGAGAACCACCGCTCCCAAGCGGGTAGTCGATGTCGTAGCCCGGGTCGCAACTGCCGCCGGTGCCGCACCTCCTTCGCGTGCACCCTCGCCGACCGCAGCGCCGCCGGCACTGGGATCCTCTCCGGATCCAAGTGCCTATTGTGCGGCAGCGTGACGTCGGGGTAGGGGAGAGGGAGGCGGTGCTCCTAGTGCCACTTGGCATGGTGGACTGGGACAGCGATCCATTTCCTTTGCCGGCGGGAAGACGACAGGGGGAGCGCGGGGAGGGGAGGGGGCCCTTTCCAGAGAAGAGGCCCATTGCTGTGGCTAGGGGCTTTGTCGCCAGCGGGGGAGCACGGGGGTGACGAGATGGGGACGGGGCATCTGGAAGCAGATGAGGACGGCCGCCACCGCACGCTCGAATTGAAAAAGGCTGACCGCCATGGCTGAAGCTTTGCGCCCACGGTGGGCAGTCGTCATTAATAAAGCTGACCGCACGCGGTAGTTAGGCGGCCGCCAGGTGGGGACACGGCGGGCATCGAGAAGGTACACGAGGCGGCCGCTTCGCGTTCACGTCGACGCATTTGTGCCGTAAATTTTGGCCGCAAATGGGCCCATGCAGATGCGTTTTACGAATAGGTCGGCGCGTTGGGCCTGCACTTTTGTCCGCGCCGACCCAAACGAACAGCGGCGGACGAAATGGGTACTGCGTTGAAGTTTCTTTTAGCCCGGGTATTTGGGGCTGGTATGGAGAGTCTGTTTGGGTTGGGTTTTTGTTATTTTACTGTCAAGGACTAGGCCGTCCGCCCGGACTAGGAGGGATGGGGAGTGCAGGTCTAGACGGGGATTATAAGTTTTTTTCGAGACAAAATGGGGATTGTAAGTAGATGGGGATTATGTGTAGAGGATGACAACGTGGGGCCACAAGACCCTCCAGAAGCATGGGGTCTAGCACCAAGGCGGTCATCGCGGGCCGGAAAGCCCAACCCGAAGACTACTGTGCCTCAGTGGTGGGTGCGAGGGCAAGGATAACAAAGGACCAGTGACAAGGATCACGGGCACCAAATGACTAGAGGTATACAGTAATATCGATCATTCAAAATCAGATGACGCAACTACTACAACTGAATGTAATGTAAGAGCATCTCCAGCCGCGCCCCCAGGACGGCCTCCCCAGGCGATTTTTAGCGCCGGCACCGAAAAAACGGTCCAGTCGCGCCCCCAGGACGCCGAATTCCGCAGGCTCGGCCCTTTTTTGTGCCCAGTGCTCGTAGTCCGAACCCGGCGCACTGAGGGCGCTCGGGGGCTCTGGCGCAAGGGAAAAGCGTTCCTGGGGCCACATTGACAGGCGAAAAGTCAAGCCACCCGCCCAGATTTGCCTCCTGCCCCCCGCGCTCGGCCGCCACGCTGCGCCACCCTGCCGATCCCGGCGTCGACCACCGCCCGCCGCAGCTAGGTAGGCCGTCTCCAACCGGGAAAAAGAAGGGGTTTTGCCGAGGTAGCCTCTTCGCCGCCGCCCCAGGCACCTTTTTCGGCGCTCCGGCCGCGCACGGCCTGTACGCCGGCGGGGTTGCGCCCACTGTCAGTGTCAAAACCGGCGGATCTCGGGTAGGGGGTCCCGAACTGTGCGTCTAGGCGGATGGTAATAGGAGACAAGGGACACGATGTTTTACCCAGGTTCGGGCCCTCTTGATGGAGGTAAAACCCTACGTCCTGCTTGATTAATATTGATGATATGGGTAGTACAAGAGTAGATCTACCACGAGATCGAGGAGGCTAAACCCTAGAAGTTAGCCTATGGTATGAATGTTGTAATGGAGGTTATGTCCTACGGACTAAAGCCCTCCGGTTTATATAGGCATCGGAGAGGGCTAGGGTTACACAGAGTCGGTTACAATGGTAGGAGATCTACATATCCGTATCGCCAAGCATGCCTTCCACGCCAAGGAATGTCCCATCCGGACACGGGACGGAGTCTTCAATCTTGTATCTTCGTAGTCTTGGAGTCCGGCGGACGATGATAGTCCGGCTGTCCGGAAACCCCCTAGTCCAGGACTCCCTCAGTAGCCCCCGAACCAGGCTTCAATGACGATAAGTCCAGCGCGTATATAGTCTTCGGCGTTGCAAGGCGGGTTCTCCCTTTAAGTTACATGTACCTGCCGAACAGTGTCCGACTTCCTCATAAATGCTGTGCTTCTTGGCTTCTACGCCCAATAATGGCCTTCTTCCACGCGTCGCACGAATGCAAAAAGCCAGGGTATCTTTTATGTTTCACCCCCTAGTTGTGCAAGTCATCCGCCTACAAAAGAGGCAAAAATCCAGATCCAAATCACACCATCTTCCTTCCGCGAAAACTCATCGGAGCGCCTTTGACCCAAAAATCCATTCCATCATGGACCATCGGTGCGGCTCCTGTTCTCGCGCTCCCAGCCCACTGCCAGGAGATTGGAGGAGATGCTCTGTTCCACACAACGAGCTAGTGAAGCTCCAAGCAGGGGGATATCTCCGTCCGGCCTTCATGGTTCCGGTTCGAGCCGGGCTGGCCACCTACCAAGGTGGGAAGCAAGCGGAGGCTACCCCAAGTCCCAACAAAGGGGAGCGGGTATGCTTCGTCCCCTATCTGATAAGGGGACTCGGATTTCCTATACATCCCTTCCTCCGCGGGCTCCTGGAGCTCTACGGACTCCAGCTCCATCACCTTACACCCGCCTCTGTCCTGCATATCGTGGGTTACGTAGCTCTTTGCGAGCTATTCCTGGGCATCGAGCCCCATTTTGCACTGTGGAAGAGGTTGTTCTGCCTCGTACCCCGTTCTCACGAGGGATCTATATATCAAGTGGGTGGCGCCGAAGTATGGCGCATTGCCGGGACCGGATATCCATCCGTAACCCCTAAGAAGGTGTCCGAAGACTGGCCTTCGGAATGGTTTTACATAGAAGACGCTCCGCTGCCGGACCCAGTCCGGGTCGGCCTCCCGGAGTTCAGTACTGCTCCTCTGAAGAAACGCCTTAGTTGGCGCCCGCGGAGCCCCCAACTGGAGGAAGACAAGAGCGTCCATTACCTGATGGGCCGAATAAGATTATTAGCCCATTCCGGGTTGACCATGATTGGAGTCATGGCAACATGCATCATGCGGGGGGTACAACCATTGCAATACAGGGGCCACCCCATGTGGGATTTCAACGGGGAGGACGATGCCACCCGCCACAGCCATAAAGGGCCGGATTCGACCGAGGATCTGGTGCAGATCCTGTCCGGCCTGTACAAGGGGGAGAAGGAGGACTTCCTTCGGACGAACCCCTTGATTGGGTTTTCCATGAATAACCCTCGGGGCTGGGTAAGCGAACACTTTTAAGGGCTCAACCCATGCTTTCAAAGTTTAAGCTTCTTACATTATGTCTTCGGCGCAGGAACTGCGCCGGATTGTGGAGGACATGGTAAGTCCAGCTCCGCAACCCGAGGATCCAGAGAGATCCCAGGATCCGGCCTCTGAAGAGGATCCGGATATCAAGGTGGAGCTAATCGACGGGGTGTTCCACCAGCTCAGCGTGGATAATGCTTTAGTTGCCATTACGGCGGACTACCCCGGATTATATCCGGCTTTCCAGGTGATTGTGACCGAGGTCCGGACACCATTATCTCTTCCTTGCCCATTTCTGACCTTCGCGTACGATGGTGATTTGCAGGAAGCGCCTTCAAGGCGGGAAGCCGAGCCCGCGGCGGCTGACCAACAAAGGCTAGTCCGGACCAGCAGGCGGAAAAGGAGCGCGGCACGGACTGAAATGTCGCCGCAAAGGTATAGCTCGTATTTAAATATTCAGAGCAACGTTCCTAGGAAGCGTTTGAGTGCTCATGATCCTTGTAGGAGAAAAAGCGCCCGCCGAACTGCGGGCCTAGAGGTTGCCGATCCGACCTATACCAGCCAGGCTCCAGCGCCCGGTCTGGAGGGGGAGGCGAGCGCAAGGCGCGGGCCGGATACTCCTCCAACGGAGGATGCCGACAGACTGTCCGCCACCAAGTCTGAGGTGGAGAGCGCCATGAACCACAGGCGCCGCCGGACAGTACTTCATGAAGCGTGCTTCTCCCCTGAGGCGTTGGACGCCTTTAACGCGGGGGACGTGCACCTCCATGCTGCTCAAGATGGTTTTACTAGAGCCACGAAGCAGTATGTAAACGACATACGGGTAAGGGAATTTAATGGTTATATATGCCAGTAGCCCCCGAGACTTAAAGTAGTTATGTTAACTGATTTAAGGATCATTTGAAATGCAGGCTCTTACCGAGAAGAATACCCAGCTGTCTCAGGAGCTGCAAGAGTGCAAGGCCCAACTTGAGGCCGCACTTGCTGCCGCAGGAGGAAACACAGCGGCCCCTCCTGGTAACACATTTGTTTGTTAAATATAAGCGCTGTGCGGCGTGCGCACAAGTCTAATAATGACATTGCAGGTGCTGCCGGACAAGATCCGGACAGGCAGGAACTGCTGCGCCAGCTAAAGGCCGGCGAGAGGGTGCTGAATAGAGTGTAGCAGGAAAGGAACAGGCTCCAAGATGCCCATGCCCAGCTTGGAGAAGAGCTGAAAGGCGTTCGGGTCGAGCTGTCCGGCTCCGTTAAGGAGAATCAGCGGCTTCGTCGCGGCATCTATAGTAAGTGCTTGAGCGAACTGTTTTGAAAAGAAGAGTTCGGCGAGGAAGTCAATTGACAGAATATGTCTTGTAGGTATACTCACAGGTCGCCCTGCGGAGGAGATGCCCGTATCAACGGGTGATCAACTTCCCGAGCTGTTGCAACTGCTCGAACGAGTTCGGCAGGCGATGAGAGGCGTCGTCCAGGCTTTATGGCCGGCCCTTTCCCTGCCCGACGGCCTTGGGGAGCTTGCGGAGAAGCTTCAGGGAATGCGGCAGCGCTTCCATTTGTGGAAGATTTCGGCCTGCCGCCAAGGTGCCAGGGAGGCTTGGGCCATGGTGAAGACGCGCTACAAGAAGGCGGATCCTAACCACATGGCCGAGGTCGGACCTGTGGGGCCTGATGGGAAGGAGATCCCTGTGAGTTTAGTATACGGCCAAGTAGAGTTGGACGCTAAGTTTTCCCAACGGGGCTATAAATTAAACAGCCTGTTAGATGGGATTGAGGAAGAATACAGTCAGTAGATTTGACAATGTATTTTTAAAATGACATGTGAAATGCCTTCTAGCCGGATTGTAGATCGTTTGTCTTTGCCGACCTTTTCGCTTCAACCTCGGGACCCTAGTGTCCGGAGTGTGTCCGAATACCTTCTTGGTTAAGAAAATACCGGGGTATGCATGGAGACCAGGCGTAGGGGTCATTAGTGCTTTATCAGACAAGTGCCCAACTAGTTATGTTATATTACATGGTTAGTAAGAAACATCTTCCAGGGAGAATAGTTCCGTTAAGGGTTCCTTTCCCTGGGAGGCATGCCCTAAAGTGCATGTCCGGACTGCGAAAAAAGCAGAAAAACATCTGGGGGCAGATAAATAAGTGGGTAAAAAATCATCTTTCAAGTCACCGACCGAATATTCCCTTAAGAACGCTAGCTTTCGGCTTCACCCAGTCTGAGGTACACATCCGGCTGACCCGGCAGTAACAATCGCAGAGGTGCTCCCTTTACCTCCTAGCCGAACAATCGGGAACGTAGGGGTAAGCACAGGAGCCAGGCAACCCAGCTTGGCCAAAACTTAAGTCATATCGATGCATATAATGGTGAGTAAAAGGTACATGTGGAAGCTTGACACATGTGCTAGGCGTGAAGCCCTTAGAATTGAGCTTCTTGAAAAGAAGCCCCCAGGTATAATGAGTGCGGATGGCACATCAAGTATGTGCGAACAATGCGCAAGTAGGCCCTTAAGGGCTTTTTATGAAAAAGGGTTAGGAGAAGAAAGAGAAACAAAGTGCAACTGGAGTGTAAAAAATTTGGACGGGGGAAGGGGACGAACTCTAAGTCCGGCGCTAGGCGTAGAATCTTCGGAGGCGGGCTGTGTTCCATGGGTTCGGCTCGAGTCGGTTGTCCGATGCATTTCGCAGACGGTACGCCCCGCCGGTCAGGACTTGGTCGATAATGAAGGGACCCTCCCATTTGGGCTTGAGCTTGTGCTTTTTCTTGTCCGGCAGGCGTAGAACTAGTTCGCCAACGTTGTAAGTCTTGGCCCGTACTTCTCTGCTTTGATATCTTCGAGCCTGCTGCTGATAAAATGCGGAACGAGCCTTGGCGACGTCGCGTTCCTCCTCCAATGTGTCCAAGCTGTCCTGCCGATCCAGCTCGGCTTCTCGTTCTTCGTACATGCGCACTCGAGGTGAGTCATGAATGATGTCGCAGGGCAAAACTGCCTCTGCGCCGTATACCATAAAAAATGGTGTGAATCCGGTAGTACGGTTGGGCGTTGTCCGCAGCCCCCAGAGTACGGAGTCGAGCTCCTCTACCCAGTGCGTGTCAGATTTCATAAGTGACCGCACTAGTCTGGGTTTAATGCCACTCATTATTAGACCATTTGCTCATTCCACTTGACCGTTGGTTTGAGGATGATAGACTGAAGCGTAATCGAGCTTAATGCCCATGTTTTTGCACCATGACTTAACCTCATCGGCCGTGAAGTTTGTGCCGTTGTCGGTGATGATGCTGTGGGGGACACCGTAACGGTGTACGACCCCGGATATAAAGTCTATCACTGGTCCGGACTCTGCCGTTTTGACTAGTTTGGCCTCTATCCATTTGGTGAATTTATCCACCATGACCAATAGGTACCTTTGCTTGTGGGTTCCCCCTTTAAGGGGTCCAACCATATCAAGCCCCCAGACCGCGAACGGCCAGGTAATGTGTATAGTTTTGAGGGCGGTGGGTGGCATATGGCTCTGATTAGCGAAGAGCTGACAACCGACGCATCTTTGGACTAAGTCTTGAGCATCTGCCTGGGCCGTCGGCCAATAAAATCCTGTACGGAATGCCTTCCCTACAAGGGCCCGAGCTGCGGCGTGGTGTCCGCCTAGTCCGGCATGAATTTCAGCCAGGAGGTTTCGCCCTTCCTCTTCGGAGATACACCTTTGAAGGACTCCGGTTGTGCTTTTCTTATAAAGTTCTCCCCGATGGACCTTGTAGGCTTTAGATCGCCGGACTATGTAGCGGGCCTCATTTTGGTCTTTGGGAAGTTCCTGCCTAAGCAAGTAGGCTAGGAATGGTTCTGTCCACGGGGCGATTACTGCCATTATGTCGTGGGCTGAAGGTGTTGTGTCATCGGCTGGATCGCCGATTGGCGCAGTTTTTTCCGGTTTGTCGTTTCCGGACTCCTCTTCCCATAGTACGGATGGCTTGAAGAGCCGTTCCAGGAAGATGTTTGGAGGGACAGTGTCACGTTTTGCACCAATTCGTGCTAGTACGTCGGCTGCTTGGTTAATATCTCGGGCTACGTGATGGAATTCGAGTCCTTCAAACCGAGCTGACATTTTTAGGACAGCATTGCGATATGCTGCCATTTTCGGATCTTTGGCGTCAAAATCTCCATTTATTTGGGATATTGCAAGGTTTGAATCCGCACGCACCTCTAGGCATTGAATGCCCATGGAGATTGCCTTCCGGAGACCATGTAAGAGGGCCTCGTATTCGGCTGCTTTGTTGGAGTCCATGTACATTATTTGAAGTATGTATTGGACTGTGTCCCCGGTCGGGGACGTCAATACGACGCCAGCCCCCAGTCCGGCCAACATTTTAGAGCCGTCGAAGTGCATAATCCAATTGGAGTACGCGCCGTACTCTTTAGGGAGTTTGGCTTCGGTCCATTCAGCGACAAAGTCAGCCAAAACTTGTGACTTTATAGCTCGCCGAGGTTTGTAAGTTATATCGAATGGTAAGAGCTCAATGGCCCATTTTGCAATCCTGCCCGTTGCGTCGCGGTTATTTATAATTTTATTGAGTGGTACTTCGGAGGCCACTGTTATCGAACACTCTTGAAAGTAGTGTCGGAGCTTTCGGGATGCCATGAACACCGCATACGCTATCTTCTGATAGTGTGGATAACGGGACTTGCAGGGGGTTAACACAGTGGATACATAATACACTGGTTTTTGAAGAGGGAATTTATGCCCTTCTGTCTCTCGTTCGACGACGAGTACCGCGCTTACAACTTGATGCATTGCTGCGATGTATAACAACATTGGTTCGCCCAGGTTGGGCGCAGCCAGGATCAGATTTGTTGCCAATATGGCCTTTATTCCACTTGAAGTGTTCGGTGCGCCTAAGGAGGCGATAGAGGGGCAATGCCTTTTCTCCTAGACGGGAGATAAAGTGGCTTAGAGACGCCTCGCATCTAGTCAATTTTTGTATTTGCTTGAGGTCTTTTGGGATATCTAGCTGTGACAGAGCTCGGATTTTGGCTGGATTTGCCTCAATTCCTCTACCGGATAGAATAAAGCCCAGTAACTTTCCGGCTGGTACACCGAAAACACATTTTTTCGGATTCAGCTTGATGTCATATGCTCTGAGGTTGTCGAATGTGAGCCTCAAGTCGTCTACTAGAGTTTCGACGTGTTTGGTTTTGACGACTACGTCGTCTACGTATGCCTCAACTGTTTTGCCGATCTGGGTGGCCAAACATGTTTGAATCATGCGCTGATATGTTGTGCTGGCGTTTTTAAGTCCGAAGGGCATCGTGTTGAAGCAGAATGGTCCATATGGAGTGATGAATGCCGTTGCGGCTTGGTCTGCTTCCGCCATCTTGATTTGATGGTAGCCAGAGCATGTGTCGAGGAAGCACAACGAATCATGCCCTGCGGTAGCATCGATAATTTGGTCGATGCGGGGGAGGGGGAAGGGATCCTTTGGGCAAGCCTTATTGAGGTCTTTAAAATCGACGCATAGGCGCCAGGATTTGTCCTTCTTTGGTACCATTACCAGATTTGCTAGCCAATCCGGATGTTTGATATCTCTGATGAATCCGGCTTCCAATAGTTTGGCTAGGTCTTCTCCCATTGCCTATCT
This sequence comes from Triticum timopheevii, assembly GCA_963921465.1. Classification (NCBI taxonomy): domain Eukaryota; kingdom Viridiplantae; phylum Streptophyta; class Magnoliopsida; order Poales; family Poaceae; genus Triticum; species Triticum timopheevii. Next base: position 462,839 of record OY997272.1, on the reverse strand, counting down.
TTTGGGTTCGGAAAATCGTCGAAGAGCTTGTTTTACCAGCTTGAATCCTTTTAGGATGTTTAGGCTGTGTTCTGCCAATCTGCGTGGGATTTCGGGCATATCCGAGGGATGCCAGGCGAAAATGTCCCAATTTTCCCGAAGGAATTCTCGCAGTGTGGCGTCTACCTCGGGGTTCAATTGTGCCCCAATGGAAGCCGTCTTTGTTGGGTCGGTTGGATGGACCTGGAATTTTACTATTTCATCTGCTGGTTTGAAGGAGGTGGACTTGGATCTTTTATCGAGTATCACATCGTCCCTATTCACTGTAGAGCGCAGCGCGGTGAGTTCTTCTGCCGCTAGGGCTTCGGATAGTGCCTCCAGGGCTAGTGCGGCTGTCTTGTTTTTGGCGCGGAGTGCTATGTCCGGATCACTAACGAGAGTGATTATTCCGCCGGGCCCAGGCATTTTGAGCTTCATGTACCCGTAATGGGGTACGGCTTGCAAAATTGTGAATGCCTCTCGTCCTAATATAGCGTGATATCCGCTGTTGAACGGGGCCACTTGGAACGTGACTTCTTCGGATCTGTAATTGTCCGGCGAGCCGAACACCACATCGAGTGTGATTTTTCCAGTGCAGCGCGCTTCCCGGCTAGGGATTATTCCTCTAAAGGTTGTGCTGCTTCCCTCAATACGGCTCCAGTCTATTTCCATTTTTTGAAGAGTTTCCTCGTAGATGAGGTTTTGTCCGCTGCCGCCATCCATGAGGACCTTTGTAAGCCGAAAGCCATCCACTATGCGACTAAGCACCAGTGCGGCTGGTGCTCGGGCTGTTCGGAATTTAGGTTTGTCGCTGGCGTTGAAGGTGATGGCTGTGTCGCTCCATGGATTTGCTGTTGCTACTTGGTAGACTTCGGCGAGGCCGCGGATTGTTCATTTTCGCATATTATTTGATGCGAAGGTCTCGAAGACTGTTGATACCGTACCGGTATTGTTGGAGTGGTTTTCCGGGGCTAGGATCTCCTCGCCACTTTTGGCCACCTGCCGTAATATCCAACATGCTCGAAGGCTATGTGTTGGGACGGCGCCCTCTGTACTGTGAAGTTTACAGGGTCCGCTGAGCCATCCCCCCAGTACGGTTCCGTGCCCTCTATGGGGTTTTTGCTTTTTGGTTTTTGTATCTGGGGCCTGAGTATGATGCACCCTTTTGTTGCGGACTAGGGTTGTATTCGGGGCCGGATTGTCCCAAAACTGGTTTTCAATTTTCCGGAAACTCTCCATCGCAGAGTACTTTCGTACTATGGACACCAGATCGGCGAAGCGTGTAATTTTACGACGGCTGATGGCGTTCAATATTCCCTTGTCCGTGCAATTATTGCAAAAGATTGAGATTGCGTTTTCCTCTCGGCAGTCCTTTATCTTGTCCATAACCAGCAGGAATCTGGCCCAGTAGTGATGTACTGTTTCAGCGGGCTCTTGTTGTATTAGAGATAGATCGCATATGTCTGGGCGGGTGGGTGGAATAAAATCCGGAACCCTACCCATCTCGGGGCTTAAAGGCCGTGAAGTTTCCAAATTCGGAAGCTTGGATTGCTGGACGTTGTCCAACGAGTACGGTCTGATGCCTGATTTTAAGTTCAGTGCTCGATCAAAGTCCGTTCCTCCGCGGAAATCCGGCATGGAGGGTTCGGGAGCCCGGACATGACTAGTTTTCAATACAGGAGAAGAGTCGCCGCATTGTTCCTCTACCACTGCGACGTGGTGGGTGACCTCGGGAGAGTTAATCTCTCTCAGATCGGTTTTAAGCCCAATCTGATTGTAGTCCGTAGCGACTCCCAGGGCGGCGATGTGATCCAAGAGCTCATTGACAGACGAGAGCTCTATAGGTTCCAGCCGCTCGGCAAATTCTGAGCTGACGTGAAGATTGCTTTTGACGACTTGAGAAGTCATTGTCGAAGAAGTGGCCGGATAGGCGGTCATAAGAAAACCACCTAGCCGGAAAGTTTGGCCGGTGGCCAAGGCCCCTTTGGCGAAAATACCGTCCTTGAAGACGTGTGGAGGCATCCTTCCTATCGGTGACGGCACAGAGGAACTCTTAATGAAAGCACGAATGTCGGTGTCAAAACCGGCGGATCTCGGGTAGGGGGTCTCGAACTGTGCGTCTAGGCGGATGGTAACAGGAGACAAGGGACACGATGTTTTAACCAGGTTCGGGCCCTCTTGATGGAGGTAAAACCCTACGTCCTGCTTGATTAATATTGATGATATGGGTAGTACAAGAGTAGATCTACCACGAGATCGAGGAGGCTAAACCCTAGAAGCTAGCCTATGGTATGAATGTTGTAATGGAGGTTACGTCCTACGGACTAAAGCCCTCCGGTTTATATAGGCACCGGAGAGGGCTAGGGTTACACAGAGTCGGTTACAATGGTAGGAGATCTACATATCCATATCGCCAAGCTTGCCTTCCACGCCAAGGAAAGTCCCATCCGGACACGGGACGGAGTCTTCAATCTTGTATCTTCGTAGTCTTGGAGTCCGGCGGACGATGATAGTCCGGCTGTCCGGACACCCCCTAGTCCAGGACTCCCTCACCCACCTCGCCCACAAGGTGTTCGGTGAATTCCCCGGCCCGACGATGGACTCCGAAGATGAGGAGGCGCTCGCGGCGTTGCTGGATGAGGAAGCCAAATTCGACGTCCAGGAGCAGGAGCATCTCATGGTGCTCGCCACCCTCGTCAACCTGCTCGCGAGCAGTGAGAAGCCACGGCGAGGTGGCTCGACGCTTGGGCGGGTGAAAGCAAAGAATTGGCATCGTCTGGAAGGCTACTGCATGCTCTACTCGGACTACTTCGCCGACGCTCCATTGGACGGTGAGAAAACATTTCGTCGCTGTTATCGGATGAGCCGAAAGCTTTTCCTCCGGATTGTGAATTCCATCCGGGAGTTCGATAGCTACTTCAAGTGCTAGAAGGATTGCACGGGCATACTTGGATTCACCTCGATCCAGAAGTGCACGAGAGCTATGAGGACGCTTGCATACCGAGCTCCCGGTAATTCGCTCGACGACTATGGGCGCATGTGCGAGTCCACCACCATTGAGTGTTTCTACAAGTTCTGCAGGGCAGTGGTGGCAGTGTTTGGACCGTAGTACTTGCGAACACCCAATGTGGAAGACACTGCTCGGATCCTAGCACAGAATGAAGCAAGAGGATTTCCTGGGATGCTTGGAAGTATCGACTGCATGCATTGGAAATGGAAGAACTGTCCATTTGCTTGGTAGGGGTTGTACAAAGGCGCCAAAGGCGGTTGCAGTGTGGTGCTTGAGGCAGTGGCCACACAGGACCTCTGGATTTGGCACTCTTTCTATGGGATGCCAGGAACTCACAATGACATCAACGTCCTACAGTGCTCCCCAGTCTTTGCCAAGCTTGTTGAAGGTCATTCTCCTCCGGTGAACTTCGAGCTCAATGGACGGCATTACAACAAGGGGTACTATCTAGCTGATGGCATCTATCCGAGATGGTCGACATTTGTGAAGATCATCTCAAACCCTGTGCGAGGAGGCAAGAACGCTTGGTTTGCGAAGATTCAGGAGGCTTGCAGGAAGGATGTCGAGTGGGCATTTGGTGTGCTCCAATCTCAATTCACTACAAGAAATATGTCAACTTGTGACCTTGACTATTGGTCACTGAAAGGTCATTGTTTTTCATTTGCGACCTTTTTGTGACAAAAAACAGAAGGTCAAAAGCTGGCGGTCGTAAACTGAAATTAACGACCTTCTCTGTGAGAAGGTCGTAGATGTTTACGATCAAAACAGATGGTCGTTGAACCCATGACCTTTTGTATTGGTCACTGGCTGTCTACCCAGGCCACGTCGGATCCGACGTGGCAATCTGACATGGCAAAACTACGACCAATTAAAAAGGTCACTGACAAGATTCAGCCCGGTCCGATTAGGTGTTTTAGATGGGTCGAGCCCACTAATTCCACAAATGTATGTTTTTTCATGGTCAACTAAATGGGCCAAGCCCAATTTTACAACCCTTTTCTTTTTTGGGCCCTTTACTTTTTCTAGTAAATTTCCTTTTTTGTTGGCCTTTTCATTTTGGTTTTTGCTGGCCTTTTCATTTTGTTTTTATAACTTATGGCAGAATTATTATTATTATCGTTATTTAAAATAAAATAAACAATTCCACAACAACATCATCAGTTAGGCTGTAGCCTTTTTAGGCGCAGTACAACTTTAAGCATAGAAAATTGGAAAACAGATATTTAACCCATATATATTGTTGAGAATTTTTCATAATTTTGCTATCAAACCAGGATGTACACAGGAATACAATTTTGTTGTCAAAGCAGCATTCCAAATGTACATCTTCATGACATCATACACAAAAATAGCAATAAAAAGTTTACAATATGCCATATGGCACAGATCACATAACACATGACATCCAGGTTCAAATGATCCCAGCAACGAAAAAACATCACCATCACAACATACTATCTGCACATTCAAAGAGAACAAACTACATGTCCAAAGAGAACTGAGCAGAAAATAGCCACTAAAAGAAAGGAGATAGTATACTCGGTAATTACTACAGATTTGCTGACTGGACACACACACACACTTGGCATATACTTTTGAAAAGAAGTGCAGATTCAAGTAAACTGTAGATTTATATCAAGACTAAGAGACCTGACGGTAAACAACACCAGGAAAACTCAGATAGAAACTAATAAACCTAGATAGAAAGTAACAAACTTGTACCCCTGATACAGACCAGTAATCAACCCAAATAATCAATACATGCTAACATGTTAAGTGGCTACCATTCCAATCATAATTGTACCATGCCACAGGAAAAAAAATGTATGACAAGACTGCTACAAATTAAACTGATGCTCTTCTACTACTAGACCATGAAGCTCATGGTCAGGATCAACAATACTAATAACCTGTAGGTACAATGGTACAGCAGCAAGCCAATAGTGCAATAATCCCACCACAGTGCATGAAGAAAAACACTATCCTACTGCCACTCTCATCCCTTCAACTGACAACATCTATTTCATGGAGGGGGAGAAGGGAATAGATAGGCTAGTACTAGTTAATGATGGCGTCGACGATGATATGGATGAGGTTGGCGTCGGTGAGCAGGGATCCACCTCCGGTCAGTTCCATCCATGTTCCGGTGAGGCATTTTCCTCATAACCAGGTTATATCACCATGAAAACAGAACAGAGTCAGCGAACATGATCGACCAGAAGAAGAACAAGATAAATCTGGTCAAATGCATGACTTCTGACTTTTGTTCACCTCACATACCAGAACAAGAACAGTAAGAACCAGAACCTAATTGTATAAACACACACAAAATAAACCTTTACCTCTTGACTCTAGAGATTATCAAACTTCTACTCCGCAGTTGTCGTTCTATCCACCTCTGCATGCATCCACTCCTCCAGCTCTAAGCAACTTCCAAGACACAGTAGCCGCTCGAGCATGCACACAAACAAACACAACAAACAAATTAATCAAGATTTTGTATAAGACAGAGTCAAGCACAAGTTATTCAAGGGAAAACGGTGTGAAGAGCTTGATGATTATATTTGACATAGGCAGTTACATGGGAGAGTCAGTCACATGTACAAATTTTAGCTTTTTCTACCTAAGTACAAATAGCAAAATGGAACATAGGCGGGTTGATTATATTTGACAGAGCTGACTGAACAAAAAAGAGAACAAAGCATTGAGGACAGAAATAATAATGTTTGATACATAAATTAGTAATGTGAGGACCAGTAAGGTCCTATCTTGGTGCTATGGGGATTAAGAGCATGCACACAGAAAGCTAATTGGCAAACAAAACTTACTGGTCATTGAGGGAGTCCTGGACTAGGGGGTGTCCGGATAGCCGGACTATCATCGTCAGCCGGACTCCAAGACTATGAAGATACAAGATTGAAGACTTCGTCCCGTGTCCGGATGGGACTTTCCTTGGCGTGGAAGGCAAGCTTGGCGATACGGATATGTAGATCTCCTACCATTGTAACCGACTCTGTGTAACCCTAGCCCTCTCCGGTGTTTATATAAACCGGAGGGTTTTAGTCCGTAGGACAAGACAACCATTACAACAATCATACCATAGGCTAGCTTCTAGGGTTTAGCCTCCTTGATCTCGTGGTAGATCCACTCTTGTACTACCCATATCATCAATATCAATCAAGCAGGAGTATGGTTTTACCTCCATCGAGAGGGCCCGAACCTGGGTAAAAACATCGTGTCCCTTGTCTCCTGTTACCATCCGCCTAGACGCACAGTTCGGGACCCCCTACCCGAGATCCGCCGGTTTTGACACCGACATTGGTGCTTTCATTGAGAGTTCCTCTGTGTCGTCACCGATAGGCTTGATGGCTCCTTCAATTAACAACGACGCAGTCCAAGGTGAGAATTTTCTCCCCGGACAGATCTTCGTGTTCGGCGGCTTTGCACTGCGGGCCAATTCGCTTGGCCATATGGAGCAGATCAAAAGCTACGCCCCTGGCCATCAGGTCAGGTTTGGAAGCCTAAACTTCACGGCCGATATCCGCGGAGACTTGATCTTCGACGGATTCAAGCCACAGCCGAGCGTGCCGTGCTGTCACGATGGGCATGATTTAGCTCTGCCGCCGGATAGTGCCCTGGAGGCCGCACACGAGTCCGCTCTGACCCATAGTTCGGAGCAGACCGCGCAGATCGAGGACAGGTGGCTGGACACCGCCTCGGGGGCTGCAACCTCTACAACGATGGAGCCGAATACCGACCTTGTCCCTTATAATGCTCGTGACTCCGAGGCGCCGGACTCCTTGCCGGACTCCGAACCTCCTGCGCCCCTGCCAATCGAATCCGATTGGGCGCCGATCATGGAGTTCACCGCCGCGGACATCTTTCAGCACTCACCCTTTGGCGACATCCTGAATTCGCTAAAGCATCTCTCGTTATCAGGAGAGCCCTGGCCGGACTGCGGTCAGGATGGTTGGGATGCGGACGACGAAGAAATTCAAACCCCACCCACCACCCACTTTGTAGCCACTGTCGACGATCTAACCGACATGCTAGACTACGACTCCGAGGACATCGACGGTATGGACGACGATGCCGGAGACTACTAAGAACCAGCACTTACCGAGCACTGGAAGGCCACCCCAACCCATGATGTATATATGGTGGACACCCCAAAAGGAAGCGATAACGAGGAACAACGGGACGCGGCAAAGGATAATCCCGCCGACAAACAACTAAAACAGCGACGCAGACGCCGCCCTAAGTCCCGCCTCAACCAAAACATCATTCCTAATGACCCAGCAATGGAGCAGGGCAAACCAGTGGGCGACGAACATGCAACCAAGCAACCATCCGAACAGGATGAATCGGATAATCAATCCATGCCCGGCGAGAACAACAGTCCAGACGACCTCACGCCGGACACACCACCGGAGCATAAGAACATTCACAAAAGACTCGTCACCACTGCAAGAAGTCTGAAGAAGGAAAAACGGAAGCTCAAAACATCGGAAGACATACTCAGAATGAGGTGCAGCAAAGTACTCAAGACCGCGAACAAATATGGCAATGGCCACCAAACAAAGAGCTACCCGAAGCGCAAGCTGCTGCCAGAATTCGACGAGGAGGCCATAGAGCCCCCACAGTCAAAAAGCAAAGAGGCCGCCTGGCCGGATAGACGACTAGACGACAGGCCAAAAGCGATAAGCGGCGCCGCACACAAGCCGACTCATGATCCTCGGAAAATAGACGGCCCGGTCAGGTCCATTTATGGGCCAAAAAAGAGGGCCCCAGGAAGCAACACAACACGCCGAGTGTTCGAAGACAACGGCACACCCAAATACAGGGGCGCCGCACACCCACTATGTTTCACCGATGAGGTGCTGGATCATGAATTTCCAGCGGGGTTCAAACCCGTAAGCATAGAGGCATACGACGGAACAACAGACCCTGGAGTCTGGATTGAGGATTACATCCTCCACATACACATGGCCAGAGGAGATGATCTCCATGCCATAAAATATCTACCCCTCAAGCTCAAAGGGCCAGCTCGGCATTGGCTCAAAAGCCTCCCAGAAAATACTATTGGAAGTTGGGAAGAGCTCGAGGACGCGTTTAGAGCAAATTTTCAAGGGACTTATGTCCGCCCTCCGGATGCAGACGATTTAAGTCAATAACTCAACAGCCCGGAGAGTCAGTGCGCAAATTCTGGAATAGGTTCCTTACCAAAAAGAACCAAATAGTCGACTGTCCGGACGCCGAAGCCTTAGCAGCTTTTAAACATAATGTCCGAGAGGAATGGCTCGCCAGACACCTCGGCCAAGAGAAGCCGAGAACAATGGCCGCGCTAACAAGCCTCATGACCCGCTTTTGCGCGGGGGAAGACAGCTGGCTAGCAAGATGCAGCACCAGCGACCCGAGTACATCCGAGATCAGAGATGGAAACGGAAAATCACGGCGCAGAAAGGATCAACGCCGAAATAAAGAAAAAGCCCAAAGAACACGGCGGTCAATGCCGGATTCAAAAGCTCGCGGCCGAACAACAAAACACTGCCTCTTAAGGACAACAGTGACGAGCTATCCAAGTTGAACAAAATTTTGGATCGGATATGTCAAATCCACAGCACCTCCGGAAGGCTTGCAAACCACACCCACCGAGATTGTTGGGTCTTCAAACAGTCCGGCCGACTCAACGCCGAACACAAGGGGCTCGACGCGCCAAGCGAGGATGATGACGAACCCCACCAGCAGAGCGCCGGAAAACAAAAGACTTTCCCACAAGAAGTCAAAACAGTAAACTCACTTCACGTGATGATACGGAACAACAGTGCGGCACCCGCCAAAGCAGGTATCGCACGGTCCACCCCAGCGGAACCTCGAGGTTGGATGTCAAAACCAATTACTTTCGACTACTTGGACTTTTCCAGAAGCATTTGAAACGCAGGATGCACTGCTCTGATATTGGATCCTATAATCGACGGACTACAATTTACACAAGTCATGATGGATGGCGGCAGCGATTTAAACCTGCTATATCCGGACACAATCCGCAAGTTGCGGATAGACCTTACTAAAATTCGAAATAGTCGCACTTCCTTCAAAGGAGTGACGCCAGGTCCTTACGCCAAGTGCACAGGCTCCTTACTACTTGAAGTTGTGTTCGGGTCACCCGACAACTTCCGACGTGAAAAGCTAATCTTTCATGTCCCCTCATTCAAAAGTAGCCATCAAGCACTATTGGGACGTGAAGCTTTTGTCCACTTTAACGCAATACCACACTACGCGTCTCTTACACTTAAAATGCCCGGTCCACGCGGCATCATCTCATTAAGAGGTCGTTCAAGACCCCGGACACGGCTAGACGAGTCCGGCATAAAATAAGCTAGGGGCTCCCTAGCCGCACACCCCTTTACAAGGGGCTGCGCGTAGGAGCTAATATAAGCTCAGCTTTATTCATTCATTCATATTTCGATTTTTTCATTTTTTTGCACGATCACTTTTCAAACTAAGTTCCTCTCTTTTACAGATGAACAGCGTGTTACACCCGTCCAGGATACAGCACAACGGAGACACAGGTGCAGACATGAAGTAGGGACCCGTTGCAAGGATTCTTTTCAGATTAAGACCCTGCGTAAACCTTTTTTACTGTCTCTTGTTGCTATATATCCCCTGGTTTCTCATTATAACCAGAGAGGAGGCTGACATTTTGGCATCGGCCGCGTCAGAGGACCTTGCGTGTACCTGGACACTAGGGGCTTAGGGCATTGTTCTGCCCGCTATCATAAAGACCGAATACCTTAGGGAGTGTTCGGCGTCTCGAGTTAGGCCTTATATGCATCAGCTCCGAATCATGTCTTTGGTCAAATGTTGGGTTTGCCCGGCTCCTGTGTTTTGCTGCCTTACGTTCTGTATCATCGGCTATCGCGGCACCAGGAGAACTACTGCGATTGTGCCCCGGTTCGGCCGGGCGAGCACCTCAGTAGAGAAAGCCGAAAACTAACTGTCATGATACAGCGAGAGACTGGTCAACCACTCGATCGACTACCGGAATGTTTAGAATTCCTCCACTTTGACGAAGGACCGTTTCCCGGTCAGGCACATACGCGCCCTGAATTCGGAGAGCGCGGTGCCCCTAGGGGCTATATCGTAGCCCCACCCTCGAACTCCTATGGCTAAGTGAAAGTGATAAAGCATTATAGTCCGGTTGTCTCGTTTGCTACGCTACCACCTCCTTCACAGGACCGAGACGTCGGATTAAGTTTGAAAATGCGCTATTTTTGCGAACACCCCCGCACCTTGTGCGTGGGGGCTGAAGCCGACGACTGCCATCTTTCAAGTTATAACCACGTATACATACACGGCCGCACAGGAGATATTTCACTACTTGAACGCACAAGTACCAAAAAGCGCTTATATTATAAACATCGTTTTACAAACCAAAACGTTCATTTGAACATGACATTCTTTGAGCACTGCGACTCTATTACACGAGCACCACGCAGAACTTCCCCAAAATAGTGCTCGGCGGGTAACCGGCTCTCGTCCGAACCCTGGGTCGCAACAGCGGTGGCATCCATCTCTGTCCAATGTGTCTTCACACGGGCGAGGGCCATCCGTGCACCCTCTATGCAGGCCGACCGCTTCATCGCCTTGATATGCGGCATCGCCACAAGAAATTGCTGCAATAAGCCAAAATAACTCTTCGGCTTGGGCCTATCCGGCCAGACATGAGTCACGATATCCGTCATGGCAAGTCCGAACAATATATTCAGCTCAGCCCACTCGGCCAACCGATCGGTCAACGGAAATGAACGCTCCGGACTATGGAATTGAGACCAAAACAGCTCCTCCGTCTTGTGATCCTTCTGACTTCGGAAGTGCACAACGGCATCCGCCGCACTCGCCGCTAAGTCCATATAAGGATCCTCCAGACCCCACAGCTGGCCAAGGTGAGTATACTTTGGATCTGTAAACCTTCGGCACAGCAGAAAGGGCTTGCCAGCCACAATGTCTCCGGCCTGGCGCAGCTCCTCCTTTATAGCCCGCATTGCAGAACGGGCATCCTTGGCTTCGGCGGTGGCCTTCCCCAGGTCTTCTCGCTCCGCTAGGCGCTCCCTTTCAAGAACCTCATTGCGGTCGGTAGCATCTTTCAACTTCACGGCCATTTCGGCTATCTCCTCCCTGCTTCGGCAGTGTGCAGCCCTTTCGGCTTCTAGCTCTTCGGCCGCCCTCAAGGCAGCCGCATCACTCCTTCTGGCTTGCTCCTTGGCTTGAGCAAGTTCTGCCCGAAGGCTCTCCACAGCAGCGGCACCATCTGCGTCAAGCACACATATTGTAAGGGGTGGGCTTCGGCTCCCTTACTAGGTGACCACGGAGAAGAAACCTACCTTGCGACTCGTCAAGTCGCCTGTTGACTAGCGAGATGTCCGCATCCGCAACATCGAGTTGTCGCTTTAGTTCGGCAACTCCATCAGTCCGGCTAGCCACCGAACTATCCACCACCTGCTTAGGAAAGGCGAAAATCAATACCTGGGATTTTGATCCTCGGCACGTTGTTGTTCTCGACATCCTACCGAGTCTCAGGGGCTACTATCTATACAGGGCACACTTTATGTGTAAAACTGTCAAAGAGTATGTCATTTTTACGTACCTCAAACCCCGCCAGCAAACTCCTGACGGCATCACGCAATCCGCCTTCGGCGGATGAAATTCTTTCAATCACCGTACTCGTCAGTGTACGGTGACCTTCTGAGATGGACGCCCTCTCAAGCAGATCCTTCACCTCCCCCCGACCGCACACCAGTTGGTGCCGAACTATTCGGCCCTGCCGGACTCGGGGATACCCTCCGTGATGACACTTCAGGCTCGTCCGCCCTATCCGATGGTGCGGCGGATGGAGGCGTCTCGCTCTCCATCATCTCCGGACGGAGTTCCCCCGAAGACGAGCTCATCTGAGAAGGACGGAGATCCAAACTACAAGTTACAAACTTAAGTTATCCTCAGAAGCACAAATAGGGATATCCCTTATTACAAAACTCCCTTTTTATACTTACGGCTCGCTGGAGGGCTGATTCTTCGGGGGAGACTGTGCGGCCGGAGCCTCTCCGGACGCAGGACCCTCTGGTGAAGATCTCTTCCCCCGCTTCGGGGCTTTGGCCTCCGGGTTTTCAGAGGCGGTCCTCTTCTCCCCCTGGAAGGAGGGATTCTCGATCCCCCCTTCCTCAAAAGCCTCCTTGGTTGAGGCGGTAGTTCCTATGTTCTCCCCTTCGCCTTCCTCCGAAGGCGCAACCCCCAGCATCCTGACAAGCACGGGATCCGGCGCGGTCTCTGGGAGGGGGGCCGCACACCGTATCAGTTTTGCTTGCGCTATCCACTCCTGTTTAGAAGGAAAGTGGTCAAAAGGCGAATCATAGAAAGGAAAACAAACGGTATGTCCGGACACGGAGCTACTTACTTGTGTATCCGGGCGATTGCAGCTTAGGCCGGCGTCCTCGGTCAATTCCGGACATGCCTCTCGTGATCCGAAGAATAATTTGTACATCTCCACGGGTGTCATACCCATGAAGTGTTGGAGAATCTGTGGTCCCTCCGGATTAAACTCCCACAGCAGGGAGAGGGCGGCGTTTGCAGGGCAGGAGACGCCTAATCAGCATGACCTGCATCACCACAACCAGATCGATCTCCCTTGCTTGGAGGTCTCGAATCCGGCCCTGCAATAGGGGCATGTCCGTTGGCGGCCCCCAGTTGAACCCTTGGCTGACCCATGACATCAGCCGCTGTGGAGGGCCCGAGCGGAAGATGGGCGACGGCTTCTGCCTGCTGCCCCTGGGAGTGGTTATGTAGAACCACTCCTGCTGCCACAAGCCGAGCTCCTCCTGGAAAGAGCCCTCGGGCCATGGAGCGTCGGCCCTTCTGCTCACAATCGCCCCGCCGTACTCTGCTTGACGCCCCTCGATCATCTTCGGCTTCACGTAGAAGATCTTAAGCCACAAGCCGAAGTGAGGGGTGACGCGGAGGAAGGCTTCGCAGACGACAATGAATGCAGAAATATGGAGGATGGACTTCAGAGCCAAGTCGTGGAATTCCAACCCATAGTAAAACATGAGCCCTCTCACAAAAGGATCCATCGGGAAGCCTAAACCCCGACGGAGGTGGGATACAAACACGACATACTCGCCGGGCTCGGGGGTGGGGATGACTTGCCCTTTGGCGGGCAACCTGTGCGAAATATCGTAAGTCAGGTATTTGGCCTCTCGCAGCTTTAGCACGTCTTCTTCCGTAACGGAGGAGGGCATCCACCGGCCCTATAGGTCTGAGCCGGACATTGTTGAAGGTCCGAAGCGCTCGAATCTAGGGCTCTGGGTGTTGGAACTCGGGGCAAGGAATAGATTCGATTGAGGATTGAAGAAAAGAAACAAGCCTTGGTCCCATTATAAAGAGGGAGAATACCAAGAGCTGTCCCCGTGACCGTTCGGGACTCACCTCCGATAGAGGGGGCGTGGTGACAGGCGCGGTTGGGTTACCCACATCCGTATTGATGGGAATCCCGGAATAAGGGGAACACGATCTCTGCTTCGACAAGACGTGCCAAGGAAACCGCTTCGCTAAACGCACTGAGGTGGTATAAAAAAACGATTCAACTAAAAGCTTGGTGGTGGTATGACATCATGCCACAAAATACATCAGCAGATTGAACTTGTGTACATATTATTCTCTCTACGGTGGAATGTGGAAATTATTTTGCAGAGCCGGACACTATCCTGGTGTTCACAATCTTCTATGAATTATTCGGAGGAGGAACCCGCCTTGCAATGCCGAACAATATGCCGGACTCATCATCATTGAAGCCTGGTTCAGGGGCTACTAAGGGAGTCCTGGACTAGGGGGTGTCCGGATAGCCGGACTATCATCGCCAGCCGGACTCCAAGACTATGAAGATACAAGATTGAAGATTTCGTCCCGTGTCCGGATGGGACTTTCCTTGGCGTGGAAGGGAAGCTTGGCGATATGGATATGTAGATCTCCTACCATTGTAACCGACTCTGTGTAACCCTAGCCCTCTCCGGTGTCTATATAAACTGGAGGGTTTTAGTCCGTAGGACAGGACAACCATTACAACAATCATACCATCGGCTAGCTTCTAGGGTTTAGCCTCCTTGATCTCGTGGTAGATCCACTCTTTTACTACCCATATCATCAATATCAATCAAGCAGGAGTAGGGTTTTACCTCCATCGAGAGGGCCCGAACCTGGGTAAAAACATCGTGTCCCTTGTCTCCTGTTACCATCCGCCTAGACGCACAGTTCGGGACCCCCTACCCGAGATCCGCCGGTTTTGACACCGACAGTCATAGTTCCCAACACATATCAAACTGGCAAATGATAATGTTTGTTAAAGCAATTAACGGGGCAGTAGCTCAACCTAAAGAAAGGCAGAGGAACTTATATGAAAGAAACTGAGTTGCAAGTGTATAAAGAGTGATTGCTGATCCATTCCAGAGACATGGTAGTTTCTTCTAACTTATTGTAATATCAAGTAAACTCTTACAAGAAAGATGCCCCAGTAAGTACGCTGAATCGGTGACAAACTGAATAGTGAAACAAGTTGATAGTTGTACACTATAGTGTTTACAAGGAAAACAAGTACGTTGCACCAATATAATTCTACACATTCCACATTGCATTTGTTACATTACTCTTCACAGACCTGGACCTCTTGGTCTATCAAGAGGTTTTCGTCCTCTCCAACTCCGCATGCATCCACTCCTCCAGCTCTAAGCAACTTTCAGCACACCAGCAATAGCCGCTCGAACATGCACACAAACAAACACGACGACAAACAAATTAAGGCTAGTAAGTGACTCAATGACTACTGCAACTCAGATATAATCAAGAATCTAAGCAGGATAAAAGTGGTTCCTCAGTATGATTGTGTCCCAGGTACACTACAAGCAGTACTAATATAAAGGTAGAGGTGGGGTCAAGGCGATGGGCCTTCTCGAAAGCGTAGAACCGACCTAGCACCGCGCCAAGAGACATACATATTAATAAATTGTGTGGGTGAGGCTAGGAAACAGATAATAGCACTCTGTAATGCATCTAGAGAATTATGCCCAATTCACTTCACTTCACTTGGAGTTAATAAACTAGATGGACTATCACTAGTGTACAACTACCAGTGTTGTAGTGCTTGAGGAAGATGAATATAATACAGCTCACACACACAGGTACAAAGTAATAGAATACAGAAAAGTTACTAAGTGGAGTAGTAGTAGAAGGGACCTAAGCTAGCACCCAAGTCAATAGACATACTACTAGTAATTGTTGTTATGGGTGAGACAAGAGGACAAGTGGTGCTGCTAGAGAGGGAATTGTGGGCACTTGGAATAAATTAACAAAGTTTGTCCATGGACTGTCACAGGCAGCAAGATAGCGCTAGTGCTCTTGTGCTTGAGCAAGAAGAATATAAGCTATGATAAGTTCACTTGAAACCAGGCATATAAACCAAGTGATGGAGTAATAATCTCTAATTCAACAGAAGTTGTTAAGTATCCAACTTAATTAGATTCTACAAGACACTGCACTAGAAATATTGTTTTCTCATCCAATTGACAACTATATTACAGAGAACACCTCAGTAAGGATGGGTAGATTTGATGTCATACAAATATATATAAGATTTATTGATTAGTGTTTGGACTAAAAAAGCTGGTAAATTCAATGCACAAATTTTGATGGTAACTGATTAGTGTGTGTGTTTGTGTGAAGAAAGTGATAAACAGTCGGAACATTATCACCATAACACATATAAGAGAAAACAACAGTTAGTTAGTGAGAATTTCACCTGTCCTTCAGGAGCAATTTTGATATCCATCATATCAGGGGTTTGGCCGGTACCCCAACAGGTCACCCTCGCCTTGTTGCCCGCCCTTCCCATTGACCTTGGCGCCTGGCGCCTTATCCTGGGCTGCCACACCATCTGTGGCATTGGTGAGCTTCTGGATCTGGTACTCCATCTTCTTGTCTATTGGGCGAATCTAGCACAGAGAATTCAACAGAAGACAATATACGATTAGACCGTAGCATAAATGGAGACTGGCAGCTTAGCAATCAACAACAGCCGAGGGCACACGCGCACACCTTATCAAGAAATAGCCTGACCTCGACAAGGCTGCGCGCGATAGGGTGGCCATCGACAGACAGCCCCTTGGCCTCGCGTAGTAGGTAGTAGACGAGGCCCTGGAAGTAGCTCAGCAGCAGGTGGTGCTTGGCCTCCAGGTACCCCATGCCCTCGCCCGTCGGCAACTGGTTCTTCCTCACGTATACCAATACACAAGCAGTCAAGCACACAAGAAAACGAACAGAATACTCAGTTTTGTGGATACTACTACCCGTTGCTTAAATGTTGCCTTATTCTTACACAAGTGAACTTATCATAGATCATGAAGCAGGCGGAGCTGGGATTTCGCTTTTTCTCTGGAACTAATAGAACATGCTAACAAGTTTTCGGAACCATTCCATGATGCTACATAGCATTGAAACTAACAATACATGCTAATAAGTCATCAGAGCTACTGCATGATGCTACATGACCCTATCAAGAAGCAAACCATCCAATCATGCCAACATAATTAAGCGAAGAGACAAACAACAGCCTAGCAAGTGGGGAACAGTCTGGTGATGATTATTCAAAATGTAAACAGCATCCTAGCATGTTCCAAACAGAGTCTAATGGAGCAAAAACGAATCGGGTTTCGATTCATTTAATCAAATGATTATTCAAACTTCTAAATGAATTCCCTGTGTACACCCTTCAATATTAAATGATGATTGTACATGACAAGAACAAACACCGGTAAGGTGGAAGATATGAAGATCAAATCACAATTAATAACAGTACCAATAGGCAAAGATATGAAGAGGCAGCGTCAGATAAATTCATCAATGAGCATCTAAGTACAGACAATTGTCAGGCATCAGAATGCACGGCCACCGTTCCACAACAAACATCCCATTGCAACTGCAGTTACCGGTGGCTTCAGGATCAGGGACACAAAAAACCTACAGCAGCAGCAGCAACATCTCAAGTTCAATAACTTGCTGCCTTGTTGCCCAACCTGCTAGCTAAGCTAGTATAGACATGAACAAGGGGTATTACACACAGCTGACTGACTGACACATGAAACTAGACGGCATCAAGAGTTCACTTACTCCATTACTAGGTGAGAAGGGAGGGGGTAAAAAGTACGGCCTCATTCGCACTGTCAGGGGCAAGGAACGGGAAGTAGGGAACAAATATTTTTGCAGAGGGGAAGAGGGAGAGGTGGCACTCACTGACGATGGCCTGGCGGTAGGCCTGGACCACGGCTCTGCCGACGACGGCGCCGCCCATGACGAGGAGTTGCACGAGGAGCCGTCCGGCCTGCGGAATCACCCATCAGCAGAGAGAATCAGCCACACCGACGTGGTTAGGGATCAAATTGAGAGACGGATCGAAAGTCCAGCGCACATACCATCTCCCCCTGGTTCCGCTCCTCCCCTCCCCTCCCCTCCTCTTCGTTAGTAGTGGAAATCACTCCGAGAACCCAGAACAGTGATTAATAGTCCACAAAACGGGCCAGAATCTACCAAAACTGCGAGTGTTGATGACCGACACGTAAGCGCACCTTTGGGTTCGTCAATCGTGGAAATCACTCCGAGACCCCAAAACAGTGAGTAATAGTCCACACTATAAGTGTTGATGACCGACACGTAAGCACACCTTTGGGTTTGCAAATCGTGGAAATCACTCCGAGACCCCAAAACAGTGAGTAATAGTCCACAAAACGGGCCAAAATCGGTCAAAACTATGAGGGTTGATGACTGACACGTCAGCGTACCTTGGGGTTCGTCAATCGTGGAAATCACTCCGAGACACCAAAAGAGTGAGTAATAGTCCATGAAACGGGCCAGAATCGGCCAAAACTGCGAGTGTTGATGACCGACAGGTAAGCGCACCCTGGGGATCGTCAATCGTGAAAATCGCTCTGGGACCCCAAAACGGGCCAGAATCGGCTAAAACTGCAAGGATTGATGACCGACCCGTAAGAGCACCCCGGGGTTCGTTAGTAGTCGAAATCACTCCGAGAACCCAAAACAGTGATTAATAGTCCACGAAACGGGCCAGAATCTACCAAAACTGCGAGTGTTGATGACCGACACGTAAACGCACCTTTGGTTTCGTAAATCGTGGAAATCACTCCGAGACCCCAAAACAGTGAGTAATAGTCCACAAAACGGGCTAGAATCGGCCAAAACTGTAAGTGTTGATGACCGACACGTAACCGCACCTTTGGGTTCGTCAATTGTGGAAATCACTCCGAGACCCTAAAACAGTGAGTAATAGTCAACAAAACGGGCCAGAATCGGCCAAAACTATGAGGGTTGATGACCGACACGTAAGCGTACCTTGGGGTTCATCAATCGTGGAAATCACTCCGAGACCCCAAAACAGTGAGTAATAGTCCATGAAACGGGCCAGAATCGGCCAAAATTGCGAGTGTTGATGACCCATAGGTAAGCGCACCCTGGGGATCGTCAATCGTGAAAATCGCTCGGGGACCCCAAAACGGGCCAGAATCGTAAGTAATAGACTATGAAACGGGCTAGAATCGGCCAAAACTGCGAGGATTGATGACCGACCCGTAAGCGCACCCCGGGGTTCGTTAGTAGTGGAAATCACTCCGAGAACCCAAAACAGTGATTAATAGTCCACAAAACGGGCCAGAATCTACCAAAACTGCGAGTGTTGATGACCGACAGGTAAGCGCACCCTGGGGATCGTCAATCCAGAAAATCGCTCTAGGACCCCAAAACGGGCCAGAATCGTGAGTAATAGACCATGAAACGGGCTAGAATCGGCCAAAACTGCGAGGATTGATGACCGACCCGTAAGCGCACCCCGGGGTTCGTTAGTAGTGGAAATCACTCCGAGAACCCAAAACAGTGATTAATAGTCCACAAAACGGGCCAGAATCTACCAAAACTGCGAGTCTTGATGACCAACACGTAAGAGCACCTTTGGGTTCGTCAATCGTGGAAATCACTCCGAGACCCCAAAACAGTGAGTAATAGTCCACACTATAAGTGTTGATGACTGACACGTAAGCACACCTTTGGGTTTGCAAATCGTGGAAATCACTCCGAGACCCCAAAACAGTGAGTAATAGTCCACAAAACGGGCCAAAATCGGCCAAAATTATGAGGGTTGATGACCGACACGTCAGCGTACCTTGTGGTTCGTCAATCGTGGAAATCACTCCGAGACACCAAAACAGTGAGTAATAGTCCATGAAACGGGCCAGAATCGGCCAAAACTGCGAGTGTTGATGACCGACAGGTAAGCGCACCCTGGGGATCGTCAATCGTGAAAATCGCTCTGGGACCCCAAAACGGGCCAGAATCGTGAGTAATAGACCATGAAACGGGCCAGAATCGGCTAAAACTGCAAGGATTGATGACCGACCCGTAAGAGCACCCCGGGGTTCGTTAGTAGTGGAAATCACTCCGAGAACCCAAAACAGTGATTAATAGTCCACGAAACGGGCCAGAATCTACCAAAACTGCGAGTGTTGATGACCGACACGTAAACGCACCTTTGGTTTCGTCAATCGTGGAAATCACTCCGAGACCCCAAAACAGTGAGTAATAGTCCACAAAACGGGCTAGAATCGGCCAAAACGGTAAGTGTTGATGACCGACATGTAACCGCACCTTTGGGTTCGTCAATCGTGGAAATCACTCCGAGACCCTAAAACAGTGAGTAATAGTCAACAAAGCGGGCCAGAATCGGCCAAAACTATGAGGGTTGATGACCGACACGTAAGCGTACCTTGGGGTTCATCAATCGTGGAAATCACTCCGAGACCCCAAAACAGTGAGTAATAGTCCATGAAACGGGCCAGAATCGGCCAAAATTGCGAGTGTTGATGACCCACAGGTAAGCGCACCCTGGGGATCGTCAATCGTGAAAATCGCTCGGGGACCCCAAAACAGGCCAGAATCGTAAGTAATAGACCATGAAACGGGCTAGAATCGGCCAAAACTGCGAGGATTGATGACCGACCCGTAAGCGCACCCCGGGGTTCGTTAGTAGTGGAAATCACTCCGAGAACCCAAAACAGTGATTAATAGTCCACAAAACGGGCCAGAATCTACCAAAACTGCGAGTGTTGATGACCGACAGGTAAGCGCACCCTGGGGATCGTCAATCCAGAAAATCGCTCTAGGACCCCAAAACGGGCCAGAATCGTGAGTAATAGACCATGAAACGGGCTAGAATCGGCCAAAACTGCGAGGATTGATGACCGACCCGTAAGCGCACCCCGGGGTTCGTTAGTAGTGGAAATCACTCCGAGAACCCAAAACAGTGATTAATAGTCCACAAAACGGGCCAGAATCTACCAAAACTGCGAGTGTTGATGACCAACACGTAAGAGCACCTTTGGGTTCGTCAATCGTGGAAATCACTCCGAGACCCCAAAACAGTGAGTAATAGTCCACACTATAAGTGTTGATGACCGACACGTAAGCACACCTTTGGGTTTGCAAATCGTGGAAATCACTCCGAGACCCCAAAACAGTGAGTAATAGTCCACAAAACGGGCCAAAATCGGTCAAAACTATGAGGGTTGATGACCGACACGTCAGCGTACCTTGGGGTTCGTCAATCGTGGAAATCACTCCGAGACACCAAAACAGTGATTAATAGTCCATGAAACGGGCCAGAATCGGCCAAAACTGCGAGTGTTGATGACCGACAGGTAAGCGCACCCTGGGGATCGTCAATCGTGAAAATCGCTCTGGGACCCCAAAACGGGCCAGAATCGTGAGTAATAGACCATGAAACGGGCCAGAATCGGCTAAAACTGCAAGGATTGATGACCGACCCGTAAGAGCACCCCGGGGTTCGTTAGTAGTGGAAATCACTCCGAGAACCCAAAACAGTGATTAATAGTCCACGAAACGGGCCAGAATCTACCAAAACTGCGAGTGTTGATGACCGACACGTAAACGCACCTTTGGTTTCGTCAATCGTGGAAATCACTCCGAGACCCCAAAACAGTGAGTAATAGTCCACAAAACGGGCTAGAATCGGCCAAAACGGTAAGTGTTGATGACCGACATGTAACCGCACCTTTGGGTTCGTCAATCGTGGAAATCACTCCGAGACCCTAAAACAGTGAGTAATAGTCAACAAAGCGGGCCAGAATCGGCCAAAACTATGAGGGTTGATGACCGACACGTAAGCGTACCTTGGGGTTCATCAATCGTGGAAATCACTCCGAGACCCCAAAACAGTGAGTAATAGTCCATGAAACGGGCCAGAATCGGCCAAAATTGCGAGTGTTGATGACCCACAGGTAAGCGCACCCTGGGGATCGTCAATCGTGAAAATCGCTCGGGGACCCCAAAACAGGCCAGAATCGTAAGTAATAGACCATGAAACGGGCTAGAATCGGCCAAAACTGCGAGGATTGATGACCGACCCGTAAGCGCACCCCGGGGTTCGTTAGTAGTGGAAATCACTCCGAGAACCCAAAACAGTGATTAATAGTCCACAAAACGGGCCAGAATCTACCAAAACTGCGAGTGTTGATGACCGACAGGTAAGCGCACCCTGGGGATCGTCAATCCAGAAAATCGCTCTAGGACCCCAAAACGGGCCAGAATCGTGAGTAATAGACCATGAAACGGGCTAGAATCGGCCAAAACTGCGAGGATTGATGACCGACCCGTAAGCGCACCCCGGGGTTCGTTAGTAGTGGAAATCACTCCGAGAACCCAAAACAGTGATTAATAGTCCACAAAACGGGCCAGAATCTACCAAAACTGCGAGTGTTGATGACCAACACGTAAGAGCACCTTTGGGTTCGTCAATCGTGGAAATCACTCCGAGACCCCAAAACAGTGAGTAATAGTCCACACTATAAGTGTTGATGACCGACACGTAAGCACACCTTTGGGTTTGCAAATCGTGGAAATCACTCCGAGACCCCAAAACAGTGAGTAATAGTCCACAAAACGGGCCAAAATCGGTCAAAACTATGAGGGTTGATGACCGACACGTCAGCGTACCTTGGGGTTCGTCAATCGTGGAAATCACTCCGAGACACCAAAACAGTGATTAATAGTCCATGAAACGGGCCAGAATCGGCCAAAACTGCGAGTGTTGATGACCGACAGGTAAGCGCACCCTGGGGATCGTCAATCGTGAAAATCGCTCTGGGACCCCAAAACGGGCCAGAATCGTGAGTAATAGACCATGAAACGGGCCAGAATCGGCTAAAACTGCAAGGATTGATGACCGACCCGTAAGAGCACCCCGGGGTTCGTTAGTAGTGGAAATCACTCCGAGAACCCAAAACAGTGATTAATAGTCCACGAAACGGGCCAGAATCTACCAAAACTGCGAGTGTTGATGACCGACACGTAAACGCACCTTTGGTTTCGTCAATCGTGGAAATCACTCCGAGACCCCAAAACAGTGAGTAATAGTCCACAAAACGGGCTAGAATCGGCCAAAACGGTAAGTGTTGATGACCGACATGTAACCGCACCTTTGGGTTCGTCAATCGTGGAAATCACTCCGAGACCCTAAAACAGTGAGTAATAGTCAACAAAGCGGGCCAGAATCGGCCAAAACTATGAGGGTTGATGACCGACACGTAAGCGTACCTTGGGGTTCATCAATCGTGGAAATCACTCCGAGACCCCAAAACAGTGAGTAATAGTCCATGAAACGGGCCAGAATCGGCCAAAATTGCGAGTGTTGATGACCCACAGGTAAGCGCACCCTGGGGATCGTCAATCGTGAAAATAGCTCGGGGACCCCAAAACAGGCCAGAATCGTAAGTAATAGACCATGAAACGGGCTAGAATCGGCCAAAACTGCGAGGATTGATGACCGACCCGTAAGCGCACCCCGGGGTTCGTTAGTAGTGGAAATCACTCCGAGAACCCAAAACAGTGATTAATAGTCCACAAAACGGGCCAGAATCTACCAAAACTGCGAGTGTTGATGACCAACACGTAAGAGCACCTTTGGGTTCGTCAATCGTGGAAATCACTCCGAGACCCCAAAACAGTGAGTAATAGTCCACACTATAAGTGTTGATGACCGACACGTAAGCACACCTTTGGGTTTGCAAATCGTGGAAATCACTCCGAGACCCCAAAAGAGTGAGTAATAGTCCACAAAACGGGCCAAAATCGGTCAAAACTATGAGGGTTGATGACCGACACGTCAGCGTACCTTGGGGTTCGTCAATCGTGGAAATCACTCCGAGACACCAAAACAGTGATTAATAGTCCATGAAACGGGCCAGAATCGGCCAAAACTGCGAGTGTTGATGACCGACAGGTAAGCGCACCCTGGGGATCGTCAATCGTGAAAATCGCTCTGGGACCCCAAAACGGGCCAGAATCGTGAGTAATAGACCATGAAACGGGCCAGAATCGGCTAAAACTGCAAGGATTGATGACCGACCCGTAAGAGCACCCCGGGGTTCGTTAGTAGTGGAAATCACTCCGAGAACCCAAAACAGTGATTAATAGTCCACGAAACGGGCCAGAATCTACCAAAACTGCGAGTGTTGATGACCGACACGTAAACGCACCTTTGGTTTCGTAAATCGTGGAAATCACTCCGAGACCCCAAAACAGTGAGTAATAGTCCACAAAACGGGCTAGAATCGGCCAAAACTGTAAGTGTTGATGACCGACACGTAACCGCACCTTTGGGTTCGTCAATTGTGGAAATCACTCCGAGACCCTAAAACAGTGAGTAATAGTCAACAAAACGGGCCAGAATCGGCCAAAACTATGAGGGTTGATGACCGACACGTAAGCGTACCTTGGGGTTCATCAATCGTGGAAATCACTCCGAGACCCCAAAACAGTGAGTAATAGTCCATGAAACGGGCCAGAATCGGCCAAAATTGCGAGTGTTGATGACCCACAGGTAAGCGCACCCTGGGGATCGTCAATCGTGAAAATAGCTCGGGGACCCCAAAACAGGCCAGAATCGTAAGTAATAGACCATGAAACGGGCTAGAATCGGCCAAAACTGCGAGGATTGATGACCGACCCGTAAGCGCACCCCGGGGTTCGTTAGTAGTGGAAATCACTCCGAGAACCCAAAACAGTGATTAATAGTCCACAAAACGGGCCAGAATCTACCAAAACTGCGAGTGTTGATGACCGACAGGTAAGCGCACCCTGGGGATCGTCAATCCAGAAAATCGCTCTAGGACCCCAAAACGGGCCAGAATCGTGAGTAATAGACCATGAAACGGGCTAGAATCGGCCAAAACTGCGAGGATTGATGACCGACCCGTAAGCGCACCCCGGGGTTCGTTAGTAGTGGAAATCACTCCGAGACCCAAAACAGTGATTAATATTCCACAAAACGGGCCAGAATCTACCAAAACTGCGAGTCTTGATGACCAACACGTAAGAGCACCTTTGGGTTCGTCAATCGTGGAAATCACTCCGAGACCCCAAAACAGTGAGTAATAGTCCACACTATAAGTGTTGATGACCGACACGTAAGCACACCTTTGGGTTTGCAAATCGTGGAAATCACTCCGAGACCCCAAAAGAGTGAGTAATAGTCCACAAAACGGGCCAAAATCGGCCAAAATTATGAGGGTTGATGACCGACACGTCAGCGTACCTTGTGGTTCGTCAATCGTGGAAATCACTCCGAGACACCAAAACAGTGAGTAATAGTCCATGAAACGGGCCAGAATCGGCCAAAACTGCGAGTGTTGATGACCGACAGGTAAGCGCACCCTGGGGATCGTCAATCGTGAAAATCGCTCTGGGACCCCAAAACGGGCCAGAATCGTGAGTAATAGACCATGAAACGGGCCAGAATCGGCTAAAACTGCAAGGATTGATGACCGACCCGTAAGAGCACCCCGGGGTTCGTTAGTAGTGGAAATCACTCCGAGAACCCAAAACAGTGATTAATAGTCCACGAAACGGGCCAGAATCTACCAAAACTGCGAGTGTTGATGACCGACACGTAAACGCACCTTTGGTTTCGTCAATCGTGGAAATCACTCCGAGACCCCAAAACAGTGAGTAATAGTCCACAAAACGGGCTAGAATCGGCCAAAACTGTAAGTGTTGATGACCGACACGTAACCGCACCTTTGGGTTCGTCAATTGTGGAAATCACTCCGAGACCCTAAAACAGTGAGTAATAGTCAACAAAACGGGCCAGAATCGGCCAAAACTATGAGGGTTGATGACCGACACGTAAGCGTACCTTGGGGTTCATCAATCGTGGAAATCACTCCGAGACCCCAAAACAGTGAGTAATAGTCCATGAAACGGGCCAGAATCGGCCAAAATTGCGAGTGTTGATGACCCACAGGTAAGCGCACCCTGGGGATCGTCAATCGTGAAAATCGCTCGGGGACCCCAAAACGGGCCAGAATCGTAAGTAATAGACTATGAAACGGGCTAGAATCGGCCAAAACTGCGAGGATTGATGACCGACCCGTAAGCGCACCCCGGGGTTCGTTAGTAGTGGAAATCACTCCGAGAACCCAAAACAGTGATTAATAGTCCACAAAACGGGCCAGAATCTACCAAAACTGCGAGTGTTGATGACCGACAGGTAAGCGCACCCCGGGGATCGTCAATCCAGAAAATCGCTCTAGGACCCCAAAACGGGCCAGAATCGTGAGTAATAGACCATGAAACGGGCTAGAATCGGCCAAAACTGCGAGGATTGATGACCGACCCGTAAGCGCACCCCGGGGTTCGTTAGTAGTGGAAATCACTCCGAGAACCCAAAACAGTGATTAATAGTCCACAAAACGGGCCAGAATCTACAAAAACTGCGAGTCTTGATGACCAACACGTAAGAGCACCTTTGGGTTCGTCAATCGTGGAAATCACTCCGAGACCCCAAAACAGTGAGTAATAGTCCACACTATAAGTGTTGATGACTGACACGTAAGCACACCTTTGGGTTTGCAAATCGTGGAAATCACTCCGAGACCCCAAAACAGTGAGTAATAGTCCACAAAACGGGCCAAAATCGGCCAAAATTATGAGGGTTGATGACCGACACGTCAGCGTACCTTGTGGTTCGTCAATCGTGGAAATCACTCCGAGACACCAAAACAGTGAGTAATAGTCCATGAAACGGGCCAGAATCGGCCAAAACTGCGAGTGTTGATGACCGACAGGTAAGCGCACCCTGGGGATCGTCAATCGTGAAAATCGCTCTGGGACCCCAAAACGGGCCAGAATCGTGAGTAATAGACCATGAAACGGGCCAGAATCGGCTAAAACTGCAAGGATTGATGACCGACCCGTAAGAGCACCCCGGGGTTCGTTAGTAGTGGAAATCACTCCGAGAACCCAAAACAGTGATTAATAGTCCACGAAACGGGCCAGAATCTACCAAAACTGCGAGTGTTGATGACCGACACGTAAACGCACCTTTGGTTTCGTCAATCGTGGAAATCACTCCGAGACCCCAAAACAGTGAGTAATAGTCCACAAAACGGGCTAGAATCGGCCAAAACTGTAAGTGTTGATGACCGACACGTAACCGCACCTTTGGGTTCGTCAATTGTGGAAATCACTCCGAGACCCTAAAACAGTGAGTAATAGTCAACAAAACGGGCCAGAATCGGCCAAAACTATGAGGGTTGATGACCGACACGTAAGCGTACCTTGGGGTTCATCAATCGTGGAAATCACTCCGAGACCCCAAAACAGTGAGTAATAGTCCATGAAACGGGCCAGAATCGGCCAAAATTGCGAGTGTTGATGACCCACAGGTAAGCGCACCCTGGGGATCGTCAATCGTGAAAATCGCTCGGGGACCCCAAAACGGGCCAGAATCGTAAGTAATAGACTATGAAACGGGCTAGAATCGGCCAAAACTGCGAGGATTGATGACCGACCCGTAAGCGCACCCCGGGGTTCGTTAGTAGTGGAAATCACTCCGAGAACCCAAAACAGTGATTAATAGTCCACAAAACGGGCCAGAATCTACCAAAACTGCGAGTGTTGATGACCGACAGGTAAGCGCACCCCGGGGATCGTCAATCCAGAAAATCGCTCTAGGACCCCAAAACGGGCCAGAATCGTGAGTAATAGACCATGAAACGGGCTAGAATCGGCCAAAACTGCGAGGATTGATGACCGACCCGTAAGCGCACCCCGGGGTTCGTTAGTAGTGGAAATCACTCCGAGAACCCAAAACAGTGATTAATAGTCCACAAAACGGGCCAGAATCTACAAAAACTGCGAGTCTTGATGACCAACACGTAAGAGCACCTTTGGGTTCGTCAATCGTGGAAATCACTCCGAGACCCCAAAACAGTGAGTAATAGTCCACACTATAAGTGTTGATGACTGACACGTAAGCACACCTTTGGGTTTGCAAATCGTGGAAATCACTCCGAGACCCCAAAACAGTGAGTAATAGTCCACAAAACGGGCCAAAATCGGCCAAAATTATGAGGGTTGATGACCGACACGTCAGCGTACCTTGTGGTTCGTCAATCGTGGAAATCACTCCGAGACACCAAAACAGTGAGTAATAGTCCATGAAACGGGCCAGAATCGGCCAAAACTGCGAGTGTTGATGACCGACAGGTAAGCGCACCCTGGGGATCGTCAATCGTGAAAATCGCCCTGGGACCCCAAAACGGGCCAGAATCGTGAGTAATAGACCATGAAACGGGCCAGAATCGGCTAAAACTGCAAGGATTGATGACCGACCCGTAAGAACACCCCGGGGTTCGTTAGTAGTGGAAATCACTCCGAGAACCCAAAACAGTGATTAATAGTCCACGAAACGGGCCCGAATCTACCAAAACTGCGAGTGTTGATGACCGACACGTAAACGCACCTTTGGTTTCGTCAATCGTGGAAATCACTCCGAGACCCCAAAACAGTGAGTAATAGTCCACAAAACGGGCTAGAATCGGCCAAAACTGTAAGTGTTGATGACCGACATGTAACCGCACCTTTGGGTTCGTCAATCGTGGAAATCACTCCGAGACCCTAAAACAGTGAGTAATAGTCAACAAAGCGGGCCAGAATCGGCCAAAACTATGAGGGTTGATGACCGACACGTAAGCGTACCTTGGGGTTCATCAATCGTGGAAATCACTCCGAGACCCCAAAACAGTGAGTAATAGTCCATGAAACGGGCCAGAATCGGCCAAAATTGCGAGTGTTGATGACCCACAGGTAAGCGCACCCTGGGGATCGTCAATCGTGAAAATCGCTCGGGGACCCCAAAACAGGCCAGAATCGTAAGTAATAGACCATGAAACGGGCTAGAATCGGCCAAAACTGCGAGGATTGATGACCGACCCGTAAGCGCACCCCGGGGTTCGTTAGTAGTGGAAATCACTCCGAGAACCCAAAACAGTGATTAATAGTCCACAAAACGGGCCAGAATCTACCAAAACTGCGAGTGTTGATGACCGACAGGTAAGCGCACCCTGGGGATCGTCAATCCAGAAAATCGCTCTAGGACCCCAAAACGGGCCAGAATCGTGAGTAATAGACCATGAAACGGGCTAGAATCGGCCAAAACTGCGAGGATTGATGACCGACCCGTAAGCGCACCCCGGGGTTCGTTAGTAGTGGAAATCACTCCGAGAACCCAAAACAGTGATTAATAGTCCACAAAACGGGCCAGAATCTACCAAAACTGCGAGTGTTGATGACCAACACGTAAGAGCACCTTTGGGTTCGTCAATCGTGGAAATCACTCCGAGACCCCAAAACAGTGAGTAATAGTCCACACTATAAGTGTTGATGACCGACACGTAAGCACACCTTTGGGTTTGCAAATCGTGGAAATCACTCCGAGACCCCAAAACAGTGAGTAATAGTCCACAAAACGGGCCAAAATCGGTCAAAACTATGAGGGTTGATGACCGACACGTCAGCGTACCTTGGGGTTCGTCAATCGTGGAAATCACTCCGAGACCCCAAAACAGTGAGTAATAGTCCACACTATAAGTGTTGATGACCGACACGTAAGCACACCTTTGGGTTTGCAAATCGTGGAAATCACTCCGAGACCCCAAAACAGTGAGTAATAGTCCACAAAACGGGCCAAAATCGGCCAAAATTATGAGGGTTGATGACCGACACGTCAGCGTACCTTGTGGTTCGTCAATCGTGGAAATCACTCCGAGACACCAAAACAGTGAGTAATAGTCCATGAAACGGGCCAGAATCGGCCAAAACTGCGAGTGTTGATGACCGACAGGTAAGCGCACCCTGGGGATCGTCAATCGTGAAAATCGCTCTGGGACCCCAAAACGGGCCAGAATCGTGAGTAATAGACCATGAAACGGGCCAGAATCGGCTAAAACTGCAAGGATTGATGACCGACCCGTAAGAGCACCCCGGGGTTCGTTAGTAGTGGAAATCACTCCGAGAACCCAAAACAGTGATTAATAGTCCACGAAACGGGCCAGAATCTACCAAAACTGCGAGTGTTGATGACCGACACGTAAACGCACCTTTGGTTTCGTCAATCGTGGAAATCACTCCGAGACCCCAAAACAGTGAGTAATAGTCCACAAAACGGGCTAGAATCGGCCAAAACTGTAAGTGTTGATGACCGACACGTAACCGCACCTTTGGGTTCGTCAATTGTGGAAATCACTCCGAGACCCTAAAACAGTGAGTAATAGTCAACAAAACGGGCCAGAATCGGCCAAAACTATGAGGGTTGATGACCGACACGTAAGCGTACCTTGGGGTTCATCAATCGTGGAAATCACTCCGAGACCCCAAAACAGTGAGTAATAGTCCATGAAACGGGCCAGAATCGGCCAAAATTGCGAGTGTTGATGACCCACAGGTAAGCGCACCCTGGGGATCGTCAATCGTGAAAATCGCTCGGGGACCCCAAAACGGGCCAGAATCGTAAGTAATAGACTATGAAACGGGCTAGAATCGGCCAAAACTGCGAGGATTGATGACCGACCCGTAAGCGCACCCCGGGGTTCGTTAGTAGTGGAAATCACTCCGAGAACCCAAAACAGTGATTAATAGTCCACAAAACGGGCCAGAATCTACCAAAACTGCGAGTGTTGATGACCGACAGGTAAGCGCACCCCGGGGATCGTCAATCCAGAAAATCGCTCTAGGACCCCAAAACGGGCCAGAATCGTGAGTAATAGACCATGAAACGGGCTAGAATCGGCCAAAACTGCGAGGATTGATGACCGACCCGTAAGCGCACCCCGGGGTTCGTTAGTAGTGGAAATCACTCCGAGAACCCAAAACAGTGATTAATAGTCCACAAAACGGGCCAGAATCTACAAAAACTGCGAGTCTTGATGACCAACACGTAAGAGCACCTTTGGGTTCGTCAATCGTGGAAATCACTCCGAGACCCCAAAACAGTGAGTAATAGTCCACACTATAAGTGTTGATGACTGACACGTAAGCACACCTTTGGGTTTGCAAATCGTGGAAATCACTCCGAGACCCCAAAACAGTGAGTAATAGTCCACAAAACGGGCCAAAATCGGCCAAAATTATGAGGGTTGATGACCGACACGTCAGCGTACCTTGTGGTTCGTCAATCGTGGAAATCACTCCGAGACACCAAAACAGTGAGTAATAGTCCATGAAACGGGCCAGAATCGGCCAAAACTGCGAGTGTTGATGACCGACAGGTAAGCGCACCCTGGGGATCGTCAATCGTGAAAATCGCTCTGGGACCCCAAAACGGGCCAGAATCGTGAGTAATAGACCATGAAACGGGCCAGAATCGGCTAAAACTGCAAGGATTGATGACCGACCCGTAAGAGCACCCCGGGGTTCGTTAGTAGTGGAAATCACTCCGAGAACCCAAAACAGTGATTAATAGTCCACGAAACGGGCCCGAATCTACCAAAACTGCGAGTGTTGATGACCGACACGTAAACGCACCTTTGGTTTCGTCAATCGTGGAAATCACTCCGAGACCCCAAAACAGTGAGTAATAGTCCACAAAACGGGCTAGAATCGGCCAAAACTGTAAGTGTTGATGACCGACATGTAACCGCACCTTTGGGTTCGTCAATCGTGGAAATCACTCCGAGACCCTAAAACAGTGAGTAATAGTCAACAAAGCGGGCCAGAATCGGCCAAAACTATGAGGGTTGATGACCGACACGTAAGCGTACCTTGGGGTTCATCAATCGTGGAAATCACTCCGAGACCCCAAAACAGTGAGTAATAGTCCATGAAACGGGCCAGAATCGGCCAAAATTGCGAGTGTTGATGACCCACAGGTAAGCGCACCCTGGGGATCGTCAATCGTGAAAATCGCTCGGGGACCCCAAAACAGGCCAGAATCGTAAGTAATAGACCATGAAACGGGCTAGAATCGGCCAAAACTGCGAGGATTGATGACCGACCCGTAAGCGCACCCCGGGGTTCGTTAGTAGTGGAAATCACTCCGAGAACCCAAAACAGTGATTAATAGTCCACAAAACGGGCCAGAATCTACCAAAACTGCGAGTGTTGATGACCGACAGGTAAGCGCACCCTGGGGATCGTCAATCCAGAAAATCGCTCTAGGACCCCAAAACGGGCCAGAATCGTGAGTAATAGACCATGAAACGGGCTAGAATCGGCCAAAACTGCGAGGATTGATGACCGACCCGTAAGCGCACCCCGGGGTTCGTTAGTAGTGGAAATCACTCCGAGAACCCAAAACAGTGATTAATAGTCCACAAAACGGGCCAGAATCTACCAAAACTGCGAGTGTTGATGACCAACACGTAAGAGCACCTTTGGGTTCGTCAATCGTGGAAATCACTCCGAGACCCCAAAACAGTGAGTAATAGTCCACACTATAAGTGTTGATGACCGACACGTAAGCACACCTTTGGGTTTGCAAATCGTGGAAATCACTCCGAGACCCCAAAACAGTGAGTAATAGTCCACAAAACGGGCCAAAATCGGTCAAAACTATGAGGGTTGATGACCG
The DNA here is from genome assembly GCA_963921465.1 of Triticum timopheevii. Classification (NCBI taxonomy): domain Eukaryota; kingdom Viridiplantae; phylum Streptophyta; class Magnoliopsida; order Poales; family Poaceae; genus Triticum; species Triticum timopheevii. The sequence goes on along the minus strand of OY997272.1, from coordinate 430,785 downwards.
ACACGTCAGCGTACCTTGGGGTTCGTCAATCGTGGAAATCACTCCGAGACCCCAAAACAGTGAGTAATAGTCCACACTATAAGTGTTGATGACCGACACGTAAGCACACCTTTGGGTTTGCAAATCGTGGAAATCACTCCGAGACCCCAAAACAGTGAGTAATAGTCCACAAAACGGGCCAAAATCGGCCAAAATTATGAGGGTTGATGACCGACACGTCAGCGTACCTTGTGGTTCGTCAATCGTGGAAATCACTCCGAGACACCAAAACAGTGAGTAATAGTCCATGAAACGGGCCAGAATCGGCCAAAACTGCGAGTGTTGATGACCGACAGGTAAGCGCACCCTGGGGATCGTCAATCGTGAAAATCGCTCTGGGACCCCAAAACGGGCCAGAATCGTGAGTAATAGACCATGAAACGGGCCAGAATCGGCTAAAACTGCAAGGATTGATGACCGACCCGTAAGAGCACCCCGGGGTTCGTTAGTAGTGGAAATCACTCCGAGAACCCAAAACAGTGATTAATAGTCCACGAAACGGGCCAGAATCTACCAAAACTGCGAGTGTTGATGACCGACACGTAAACGCACCTTTGGTTTCGTCAATCGTGGAAATCACTCCGAGACCCCAAAACAGTGAGTAATAGTCCACAAAACGGGCTAGAATCGGCCAAAACTGTAAGTGTTGATGACCGACACGTAACCGCACCTTTGGGTTCGTCAATTGTGGAAATCACTCCGAGACCCTAAAACAGTGAGTAATAGTCAACAAAACGGGCCAGAATCGGCCAAAACTATGAGGGTTGATGACCGACACGTAAGCGTACCTTGGGGTTCATCAATCGTGGAAATCACTCCGAGACCCCAAAACAGTGAGTAATAGTCCATGAAACGGGCCAGAATCGGCCAAAATTGCGAGTGTTGATGACCCACAGGTAAGCGCACCCTGGGGATCGTCAATCGTGAAAATCGCTCGGGGACCCCAAAACGGGCCAGAATCGTAAGTAATAGACTATGAAACGGGCTAGAATCGGCCAAAACTGCGAGGATTGATGACCGACCCGTAAGCGCACCCCGGGGTTCGTTAGTAGTGGAAATCACTCCGAGAACCCAAAACAGTGATTAATAGTCCACAAAACGGGCCAGAATCTACCAAAACTGCGAGTGTTGATGACCGACAGGTAAGCGCACCCCGGGGATCGTCAATCCAGAAAATCGCTCTAGGACCCCAAAACGGGCCAGAATCGTGAGTAATAGACCATGAAACGGGCTAGAATCGGCCAAAACTGCGAGGATTGATGACCGACCCGTAAGCGCACCCCGGGGTTCGTTAGTAGTGGAAATCACTCCGAGAACCCAAAACAGTGATTAATAGTCCACAAAACGGGCCAGAATCTACAAAAACTGCGAGTCTTGATGACCAACACGTAAGAGCACCTTTGGGTTCGTCAATCGTGGAAATCACTCCGAGACCCCAAAACAGTGAGTAATAGTCCACACTATAAGTGTTGATGACTGACACGTAAGCACACCTTTGGGTTTGCAAATCGTGGAAATCACTCCGAGACCCCAAAACAGTGAGTAATAGTCCACAAAACGGGCCAAAATCGGCCAAAATTATGAGGGTTGATGACCGACACGTCAGCGTACCTTGTGGTTCGTCAATCGTGGAAATCACTCCGAGACACCAAAACAGTGAGTAATAGTCCATGAAACGGGCCAGAATCGGCCAAAACTGCGAGTGTTGATGACCGACAGGTAAGCGCACCCTGGGGATCGTCAATCGTGAAAATCGCTCTGGGACCCCAAAACGGGCCAGAATCGTGAGTAATAGACCATGAAACGGGCCAGAATCGGCTAAAACTGCAAGGATTGATGACCGACCCGTAAGAGCACCCCGGGGTTCGTTAGTAGTGGAAATCACTCCGAGAACCCAAAACAGTGATTAATAGTCCACGAAACGGGCCCGAATCTACCAAAACTGCGAGTGTTGATGACCGACACGTAAACGCACCTTTGGTTTCGTCAATCGTGGAAATCACTCCGAGACCCCAAAACAGTGAGTAATAGTCCACAAAACGGGCTAGAATCGGCCAAAACTGTAAGTGTTGATGACCGACATGTAACCGCACCTTTGGGTTCGTCAATCGTGGAAATCACTCCGAGACCCTAAAACAGTGAGTAATAGTCAACAAAGCGGGCCAGAATCGGCCAAAACTATGAGGGTTGATGACCGACACGTAAGCGTACCTTGGGGTTCATCAATCGTGGAAATCACTCCGAGACCCCAAAACAGTGAGTAATAGTCCATGAAACGGGCCAGAATCGGCCAAAATTGCGAGTGTTGATGACCCACAGGTAAGCGCACCCTGGGGATCGTCAATCGTGAAAATCGCTCGGGGACCCCAAAACAGGCCAGAATCGTAAGTAATAGACCATGAAACGGGCTAGAATCGGCCAAAACTGCGAGGATTGATGACCGACCCGTAAGCGCACCCCGGGGTTCGTTAGTAGTGGAAATCACTCCGAGAACCCAAAACAGTGATTAATAGTCCACAAAACGGGCCAGAATCTACCAAAACTGCGAGTGTTGATGACCGACAGGTAAGCGCACCCTGGGGATCGTCAATCCAGAAAATCGCTCTAGGACCCCAAAATGGGCCAGAATCGTGAGTAATAGACCATGAAACGGGCTAGAATCGGCCAAAACTGCGAGGATTGATGACCGACCCGTAAGCGCACCCCGGGGTTCGTTAGTAGTGGAAATCACTCTGAGAACCCAAAACAGTGATTAATAGTCCACAAAACGGGCCAGAATCTACCAAAACTGCGAGTGTTGATGACCAACACGTAAGAGCACCTTTGGGTTCGTCAATCGTGGAAATCACTCCGAGACCCCAAAACAGTGAGTAATAGTCCACACTATAAGTGTTGATGACCGACACGTAAGCACACCTTTGGGTTTGCAAATCGTGGAAATCACTCCGAGACCCCAAAACAGTGAGTAATAGTCCACAAAACGGGCCAAAATCGGTCAAAACTATGAGGGTTGATGACCGACACGTCAGCGTACCTTGGGGTTCGTCAATCGTGGAAATCACTCCGAGACACCAAAACAGTGAGTAATAGTCCACACTATAAGTGTTGATGACCGACACGTAAGCACACCTTTGGGTTTGCAAATCGTGGAAATCACTCCGAGACCCCAAAACAGTGAGTAATAGTCCACAAAACGGGCCAAAATCGGCCAAAATTATGAGGGTTGATGACCGACACGTCAGCGTACCTTGTGGTTCGTCAATCGTGGAAATCACTCCGAGACACCAAAACAGTGAGTAATAGTCCATGAAACGGGCCAGAATCGGCCAAAACTGCGAGTGTTGATGACCGACAGGTAAGCGCACCCTGGGGATCGTCAATCGTGAAAATCGCTCTGGGACCCCAAAACGGGCCAGAATCGTGAGTAATAGACCATGAAACGGGCCAGAATCGGCTAAAACTGCAAGGATTGATGACCGACCCGTAAGAGCACCCCGGGGTTCGTTAGTAGTGGAAATCACTCCGAGAACCCAAAACAGTGATTAATAGTCCACGAAACGGGCCAGAATCTACCAAAACTGCGAGTGTTGATGACCGACACGTAAACGCACCTTTGGTTTCGTCAATCGTGGAAATCACTCCGAGACCCCAAAACAGTGAGTAATAGTCCACAAAACGGGCTAGAATCGGCCAAAACTGTAAGTGTTGATGACCGACACGTAACCGCACCTTTGGGTTCGTCAATTGTGGAAATCACTCCGAGACCCTAAAACAGTGAGTAATAGTCAACAAAACGGGCCAGAATCGGCCAAAACTATGAGGGTTGATGACCGACACGTAAGCGTACCTTGGGGTTCATCAATCGTGGAAATCACTCCGAGACCCCAAAACAGTGAGTAATAGTCCATGAAACGGGCCAGAATCGGCCAAAATTGCGAGTGTTGATGACCCACAGGTAAGCGCACCCTGGGGATCGTCAATCGTGAAAATCGCTCGGGGACCCCAAAACGGGCCAGAATCGTAAGTAATAGACTATGAAACGGGCTAGAATCGGCCAAAACTGCGAGGATTGATGACCGACCCGTAAGCGCACCCCGGGGTTCGTTAGTAGTGGAAATCACTCCGAGAACCCAAAACAGTGATTAATAGTCCACAAAACGGGCCAGAATCTACCAAAACTGCGAGTGTTGATGACCGACAGGTAAGCGCACCCCGGGGATCGTCAATCCAGAAAATCGCTCTAGGACCCCAAAACGGGCCAGAATCGTGAGTAATAGACCATGAAACGGGCCAGAATCGGCCAAAACTGCGAGGATTGATGACCGACCCGTAAGCGCACCCCGGGGTTCGTTAGTAGTGGAAATCACTCCGAGAACCCAAAACAGTGATTAATAGTCCACAAAACGGGCCAGAATCTACAAAAACTGCGAGTCTTGATGACCAACACGTAAGAGCACCTTTGGGTTCGTCAATCGTGGAAATCACTCCGAGACCCCAAAACAGTGAGTAATAGTCCACACTATAAGTGTTGATGACTGACACGTAAGCACACCTTTGGGTTTGCAAATCGTGGAAATCACTCCGAGACCCCAAAACAGTGAGTAATAGTCCACAAAACGGGCCAAAATCGGCCAAAATTATGAGGGTTGATGACCGACACGTCAGCGTACCTTGTGGTTCGTCAATCGTGGAAATCACTCCGAGACACCAAAACAGTGAGTAATAGTCCATGAAACGGGCCAGAATCGGCCAAAACTGCGAGTGTTGATGACCGACAGGTAAGCGCACCCTGGGGATCGTCAATCGTGAAAATCGCTCTGGGACCCCAAAACGGGCCAGAATCGTGAGTAATAGACCATGAAACGGGCCAGAATCGGCTAAAACTGCAAGGATTGATGACCGACCCGTAAGAGCACCCCGGGGTTCGTTAGTAGTGGAAATCACTCCGAGAACCCAAAACAGTGATTAATAGTCCACGAAACGGGCCAGAATCTACCAAAACTGCGAGTGTTGATGACCGACACGTAAACGCACCTTTGGTTTCGTCAATCGTGGAAATCACTCCGAGACCCCAAAACAGTGAGTAATAGTCCACAAAACGGGCTAGAATCGGCCAAAACTGTAAGTGTTGATGACCGACACGTAACCGCACCTTTGGGTTCGTCAATTGTGGAAATCACTCCGAGACCCTAAAACAGTGAGTAATAGTCAACAAAACGGGCCAGAATCGGCCAAAACTATGAGGGTTGATGACCGACACGTAAGCGTACCTTGGGGTTCATCAATCGTGGAAATCACTCCGAGACCCCAAAACAGTGAGTAATAGTCCATGAAACGGGCCAGAATCGGCCAAAATTGCGAGTGTTGATGACCCACAGGTAAGCGCACCCTGGGGATCGTCAATCGTGAAAATCGCTCGGGGACCCCAAAACGGGCCAGAATCGTAAGTAATAGACTATGAAACGGGCTAGAATCGGCCAAAACTGCGAGGATTGATGACCGACCCGTAAGCGCACCCCGGGGTTCGTTAGTAGTGGAAATCACTCCGAGAACCCAAAACAGTGATTAATAGTCCACAAAACGGGCCAGAATCTACCAAAACTGCGAGTGTTGATGACCGACAGGTAAGCGCACCCCGGGGATCGTCAATCCAGAAAATCGCTCTAGGACCCCAAAACGGGCCAGAATCGTGAGTAATAGACCATGAAACGGGCTAGAATCGGCCAAAACTGCGAGGATTGATGACCGACCCGTAAGCGCACCCCGGGGTTCGTTAGTAGTGGAAATCACTCCGAGAACCCAAAACAGTGATTAATAGTCCACAAAACGGGCCAGAATCTACAAAAACTGCGAGTCTTGATGACCAACACGTAAGAGCACCTTTGGGTTCGTCAATCGTGGAAATCACTCCGAGACCCCAAAACAGTGAGTAATAGTCCACACTATAAGTGTTGATGACTGACACGTAAGCACACCTTTGGGTTTGCAAATCGTGGAAATCACTCCGAGACCCCAAAACAGTGAGTAATAGTCCACAAAACGGGCCAAAATCGGCCAAAATTATGAGGGTTGATGACCGACACGTCAGCGTACCTTGTGGTTCGTCAATCGTGGAAATCACTCCGAGACACCAAAACAGTGAGTAATAGTCCATGAAACGGGCCAGAATCGGCCAAAACTGCGAGTGTTGATGACCGACAGGTAAGCGCACCCTGGGGATCGTCAATCGTGAAAATCGCTCTGGGACCCCAAAACGGGCCAGAATCGTGAGTAATAGACCATGAAACGGGCCAGAATCGGCTAAAACTGCAAGGATTGATGACCGACCCGTAAGAGCACCCCGGGGTTCGTTAGTAGTGGAAATCACTCCGAGAACCCAAAACAGTGATTAATAGTCCACGAAACGGGCCAGAATCTACCAAAACTGCGAGTGTTGATGACCGACACGTAAACGCACCTTTGGTTTCGTCAATCGTGGAAATCACTCCGAGACCCCAAAACAGTGAGTAATAGTCCACAAAACGGGCTAGAATCGGCCAAAACTGTAAGTGTTGATGACCGACACGTAACCGCACCTTTGGGTTCGTCAATTGTGGAAATCACTCCGAGACCCTAAAACAGTGAGTAATAGTCAACAAAACGGGCCAGAATCGGCCAAAACTATGAGGGTTGATGACCGACACGTAAGCGTACCTTGGGGTTCATCAATCGTGGAAATCACTCCGAGACCCCAAAACAGTGAGTAATAGTCCATGAAACGGGCCAGAATCGGCCAAAATTGCGAGTGTTGATGACCCACAGGTAAGCGCACCCTGGGGATCGTCAATCGTGAAAATCGCTCGGGGACCCCAAAACGGGCCAGAATCGTAAGTAATAGACTATGAAACGGGCTAGAATCGGCCAAAACTGCGAGGATTGATGACCGACCCGTAAGCGCACCCCGGGGTTCGTTAGTAGTGGAAATCACTCCGAGAACCCAAAACAGTGATTAATAGTCCACAAAACGGGCCAGAATCTACCAAAACTGCGAGTGTTGATGACCGACAGGTAAGCGCACCCCGGGGATCGTCAATCCAGAAAATCGCTCTAGGACCCCAAAACGGGCCAGAATCGTGAGTAATAGACCATGAAACGGGCTAGAATCGGCCAAAACTGCGAGGATTGATGACCGACCCGTAAGCGCACCCCGGGGTTCGTTAGTAGTGGAAATCACTCCGAGAACCCAAAACAGTGATTAATAGTCCACAAAACGGGCCAGAATCTACAAAAACTGCGAGTCTTGATGACCAACACGTAAGAGCACCTTTGGGTTCGTCAATCGTGGAAATCACTCCGAGACCCCAAAACAGTGAGTAATAGTCCACACTATAAGTGTTGATGACTGACACGTAAGCACACCTTTGGGTTTGCAAATCGTGGAAATCACTCCGAGACCCCAAAACAGTGAGTAATAGTCCACAAAACGGGCCAAAATCGGCCAAAATTATGAGGGTTGATGACCGACACGTCAGCGTACCTTGTGGTTCGTCAATCGTGGAAATCACTCCGAGACACCAAAACAGTGAGTAATAGTCCATGAAACGGGCCAGAATCGGCCAAAACTGCGAGTGTTGATGACCGACAGGTAAGCGCACCCTGGGGATCGTCAATCGTGAAAATCGCTCTGGGACCCCAAAACGGGCCAGAATCGTGAGTAATAGACCATGAAACGGGCCAGAATCGGCTAAAACTGCAAGGATTGATGACCGGCCCGTAAGAGCACCCCGGGGTTCGTTAGTAGTGGAAATCACTCCGAGAACCCAAAACAGTGATTAATAGTCCACGAAACGGGCCAGAATCTACCAAAACTGCGAGTGTTGATGACCGACACGTAAACGCACCTTTGGTTTCGTCAATCGTGGAAATCACTCCGAGACCCCAAAACAGTGAGTAATAGTCCACAAAACGGGCTAGAATCGGCCAAAACTGTAAGTGTTGATGACCGACACGTAACCGCACCTTTGGGTTCGTCAATTGTGGAAATCACTCCGAGACCCTAAAACAGTGAGTAATAGTCAACAAAACGGGCCAGAATCGGCCAAAACTATGAGGGTTGATGACCGACACGTAAGCGTACCTTGGGGTTCATCAATCGTGGAAATCACTCCGAGACCCCAAAACAGTGAGTAATAGTCCATGAAACGGGCCAGAATCGGCCAAAATTGCGAGTGTTGATGACCCACAGGTAAGCGCACCCTGGGGATCGTCAATCGTGAAAATCGCTCGGGGACCCCAAAACGGGCCAGAATCGTAAGTAATAGACTATGAAACGGGCTAGAATCGGCCAAAACTGCGAGGATTGATGACCGACCCGTAAGCGCACCCCGGGGTTCGTTAGTAGTGGAAATCACTCCGAGAACCCAAAACAGTGATTAATAGTCCACAAAACGGGCCAGAATCTACCAAAACTGCGAGTGTTGATGACCGACAGGTAAGCGCACCCCGGGGATCGTCAATCCAGAAAATCGCTCTAGGACCCCAAAACGGGCCAGAATCGTGAGTAATAGACCATGAAACGGGCTAGAATCGGCCAAAACTGCGAGGATTGATGACCGACCCGTAAGCGCACCCCGGGGTTCGTTAGTAGTGGAAATCACTCCGAGAACCCAAAACAGTGATTAATAGTCCACAAAACGGGCCAGAATCTACAAAAACTGCGAGTCTTGATGACCAACACGTAAGAGCACCTTTGGGTTCGTCAATCGTGGAAATCACTCCGAGACCCCAAAACAGTGAGTAATAGTCCACACTATAAGTGTTGATGACTGACACGTAAGCACACCTTTGGGTTTGCAAATCGTGGAAATCACTCCGAGACCCCAAAACAGTGAGTAATAGTCCACAAAACGGGCCAAAATCGGCCAAAATTATGAGGGTTGATGACCGACACGTCAGCGTACCTTGTGGTTCGTCAATCGTGGAAATCACTCCGAGACACCAAAACAGTGAGTAATAGTCCATGAAACGGGCCAGAATCGGCCAAAACTGCGAGTGTTGATGACCGACAGGTAAGCGCACCCTGGGGATCGTCAATCGTGAAAATCGCTCTGGGACCCCAAAACGGGCCAGAATCGTGAGTAATAGACCATGAAACGGGCCAGAATCGGCTAAAACTGCAAGGATTGATGACCGACCCGTAAGAGCACCCCGGGGTTCGTTAGTAGTGGAAATCACTCCGAGAACCCAAAACAGTGATTAATAGTCCACGAAACGGGCCAGAATCTACCAAAACTGCGAGTGTTGATGACCGACACGTAAACGCACCTTTGGTTTCGTCAATCGTGGAAATCACTCCGAGACCCCAAAACAGTGAGTAATAGTCCACAAAACGGGCTAGAATCGGCCAAAACTGTAAGTGTTGATGACCGACACGTAACCGCACCTTTGGGTTCGTCAATTGTGGAAATCACTCCGAGACCCTAAAACAGTGAGTAATAGTCAACAAAACGGGCCAGAATCGGCCAAAACTATGAGGGTTGATGACCGACACGTAAGCGTACCTTGGGGTTCATCAATCGTGGAAATCACTCCGAGACCCCAAAACAGTGAGTAATAGTCCATGAAACGGGCCAGAATCGGCCAAAATTGCGAGTGTTGATGACCCACAGGTAAGCGCACCCTGGGGATCGTCAATCGTGAAAATCGCTCGGGGACCCCAAAACGGGCCAGAATCGTAAGTAATAGACTATGAAACGGGCTAGAATCGGCCAAAACTGCGAGGATTGATGACCGACCCGTAAGCGCACCCCGGGGTTCGTTAGTAGTGGAAATCACTCCGAGAACCCAAAACAGTGATTAATAGTCCACAAAACGGGCCAGAATCTACCAAAACTGCGAGTGTTGATGACCGACAGGTAAGCGCACCCCGGGGATCGTCAATCCAGAAAATCGCTCTAGGACCCCAAAACGGGCCAGAATCGTGAGTAATAGACCATGAAACGGGCTAGAATCGGCCAAAACTGCGAGGATTGATGACCGACCCGTAAGCGCACCCCGGGGTTCGTTAGTAGTGGAAATCACTCCGAGAACCCAAAACAGTGATTAATAGTCCACAAAACGGGCCAGAATCTACAAAAACTGCGAGTCTTGATGACCAACACGTAAGAGCACCTTTGGGTTCGTCAATCGTGGAAATCACTCCGAGACCCCAAAACAGTGAGTAATAGTCCACACTATAAGTGTTGATGACTGACACGTAAGCACACCTTTGGGTTTGCAAATCGTGGAAATCACTCCGAGACCCCAAAACAGTGAGTAATAGTCCACAAAACGGGCCAAAATCGGCCAAAATTATGAGGGTTGATGACCGACACGTCAGCGTACCTTGTGGTTCGTCAATCGTGGAAATCACTCCGAGACACCAAAACAGTGAGTAATAGTCCATGAAACGGGCCAGAATCGGCCAAAACTGCGAGTGTTGATGACCGACAGGTAAGCGCACCCTGGGGATCGTCAATCGTGAAAATCGCTCTGGGACCCCAAAACGGGCCAGAATCGTGAGTAATAGACCATGAAACGGGCCAGAATCGGCTAAAACTGCAAGGATTGATGACCGACCCGTAAGAGCACCCCGGGGTTCGTTAGTAGTGGAAATCACTCCGAGAACCCAAAACAGTGATTAATAGTCCACGAAACGGGCCCGAATCTACCAAAACTGCGAGTGTTGATGACCGACACGTAAACGCACCTTTGGTTTCGTCAATCGTGGAAATCACTCCGAGACCCCAAAACAGTGAGTAATAGTCCACAAAACGGGCTAGAATCGGCCAAAACTGTAAGTGTTGATGACCGACATGTAACCGCACCTTTGGGTTCGTCAATCGTGGAAATCACTCCGAGACCCTAAAACAGTGAGTAATAGTCAACAAAGCGGGCCAGAATCGGCCAAAACTATGAGGGTTGATGACCGACACGTAAGCGTACCTTGGGGTTCATCAATCGTGGAAATCACTCCGAGACCCCAAAACAGTGAGTAATAGTCCATGAAACGGGCCAGAATCGGCCAAAATTGCGAGTGTTGATGACCCACAGGTAAGCGCACCCTGGGGATCGTCAATCGTGAAAATCGCTCGGGGACCCCAAAACAGGCCAGAATCGTAAGTAATAGACCATGAAACGGGCTAGAATCGGCCAAAACTGCGAGGATTGATGACCGACCCGTAAGCGCACCCCGGGGTTCGTTAGTAGTGGAACTCACTCCGAGAACCCAAAACAGTGATTAATAGTCCACAAAACGGGCCAGAATCTACCAAAACTGCGAGTGTTGATGACCGACAGGTAAGCGCACCCTGGGGATCGTCAATCCAGAAAATCGCTCTAGGACCCCAAAACGGGCCAGAATCGTGAGTAATAGACCATGAAACGGGCTAGAATCGGCCAAAACTGCGAGGATTGATGACCGACCCGTAAGCGCACCCCGGGGTTCGTTAGTAGTGGAAATCACTCCGAGAACCCAAAATAGTGATTAATAGTCCACAAAACGGGCCAGAATCTACCAAAACTGCGAGTGTTGATGACCAACACGTAAGAGCACCTTTGGGTTCGTCAATCGTGGAAATCACTCCGAGACCCCAAAACAGTGAGTAATAGTCCACACTATAAGTGTTGATGACCGACACGTAAGCACACCTTTGGGTTTGCAAATCGTGGAAATCACTCCGAGACCCCAAAACAGTGAGTAATAGTCCACAAAACGGGCCAAAATCGGTCAAAACTATGAGGGTTGATGACCGACACGTCAGCGTACCTTGTGGTTCGTCAATCGTGGAAATCACTCCGAGACACCAAAACAGTGAGTAATAGTCCATGAAACGGGCCAGAATCGGCCAAAATTGCGAGTGTTGATGACCCACAGGTAAGCGCACCCTGGGGATCGTCAATCGTGAAAATCGCTCGGGGACCCCAAAACGGGCCAGAATCGTAAGTAATAGACTATGAAACGGGCTAGAATCGGCCAAAACTGCGAGGATTGATGACCGACCCGTAAGCGCACCCCGGGGTTCGTTAGTAGTGGAAATCACTCCGAGAACCCAAAACAGTGATTAATAGTCCACAAAACGGGCCAGAATCTACCAAAACTGCGAGTGTTGATGACCGACAGGTAAGCGCACCCCGGGGATCGTCAATCCAGAAAATCGCTCTAGGACCCCAAAACGGGCCAGAATCGTGAGTAATAGACCATGAAACGGGCTAGAATCGGCCAAAACTGCGAGGATTGATGACCGACCCGTAAGCGCACCCCGGGGTTCGTTAGTAGTGGAAATCACTCCGAGAACCCAAAACAGTGATTAATAGTCCACAAAACGGGCCAGAATCTACAAAAACTGCGAGTCTTGATGACCAACACGTAAGAGCACCTTTGGGTTCGTCAATCGTGGAAATCACTCCGAGACCCCAAAACAGTGAGTAATAGTCCACACTATAAGTGTTGATGACTGACACGTAAGCACACCTTTGGGTTTGCAAATCGTGGAAATCACTCCGAGACCCCAAAACAGTGAGTAATAGTCCACAAAACGGGCCAAAATCGGCCAAAATTATGAGGGTTGATGACCGACACGTCAGCGTACCTTGTGGTTCGTCAATCGTGGAAATCACTCCGAGACACCAAAACAGTGAGTAATAGTCCATGAAACGGGCCAGAATCGGCCAAAACTGCGAGTGTTGATGACCGACAGGTAAGCGCACCCTGGGGATCGTCAATCGTGAAAATCGCTCTGGGACCCCAAAACGGGCCAGAATCGTGAGTAATAGACCATGAAACGGGCCAGAATCGGCTAAAACTGCAAGGATTGATGACCGACCCGTAAGAGCACCCCGGGGTTCGTTAGTAGTGGAAATCACTCCGAGAACCCAAAACAGTGATTAATAGTCCACGAAACGGGCCCGAATCTACCAAAACTGCGAGTGTTGATGACCGACACGTAAACGCACCTTTGGTTTCGTCAATCGTGGAAATCACTCCGAGACCCCAAAACAGTGAGTAATAGTCCACAAAACGGGCTAGAATCGGCCAAAACTGTAAGTGTTGATGACCGACATGTAACCGCACCTTTGGGTTCGTCAATCGTGGAAATCACTCCGAGACCCTAAAACAGTGAGTAATAGTCAACAAAGCGGGCCAGAATCGGCCAAAACTATGAGGGTTGATGACCGACACGTAAGCGTACCTTGGGGTTCATCAATCGTGGAAATCACTCCGAGACCCCAAAACAGTGAGTAATAGTCCATGAAACGGGCCAGAATCGGCCAAAATTGCGAGTGTTGATGACCCACAGGTAAGCGCACCCTGGGGATCGTCAATCGTGAAAATCGCTCGGGGACCCCAAAACAGGCCAGAATCGTAAGTAATAGACCATGAAACGGGCTAGAATCGGCCAAAACTGCGAGGATTGATGACCGACCCGTAAGCGCACCCCGGGGTTCGTTAGTAGTGGAAATCACTCCGAGAACCCAAAACAGTGATTAATAGTCCACAAAACGGGCCAGAATCTACCAAAACTGCGAGTGTTGATGACCGACAGGTAAGCGCACCCTGGGGATCGTCAATCCAGAAAATCGCTCTAGGACCCCAAAACGGGCCAGAATCGTGAGTAATAGACCATGAAACGGGCTAGAATCGGCCAAAACTGCGAGGATTGATGACCGACCCGTAAGCGCACCCCGGGGTTCGTTAGTAGTGGAAATCACTCCGAGAACCCAAAACAGTGATTAATAGTCCACAAAACGGGCCAGAATCTACCAAAACTGCGAGTGTTGATGACCAACACGTAAGAGCACCTTTGGGTTCGTCAATCGTGGAAATCACTCCGAGACCCCAAAACAGTGAGTAATAGTCCACACTATAAGTGTTGATGACCGACACGTAAGCACACCTTTGGGTTTGCAAATCGTGGAAATCACTCCGAGACCCCAAAACAGTGAGTAATAGTCCACAAAACGGGCCAAAATCGGTCAAAACTATGAGGGTTGATGACCGACACGTCAGCGTACCTTGGGGTTCGTCAATCGTGGAAATCACTCCGAGACACCAAAACAGTGAGTAATAGTCCATGAAACGGGCCAGAATCGGCCAAAACTGCGAGTGTTGATGACCGACAGGTAAGCGCACCCTGGGGATCGTCAATCGTGAAAATCGCTCTCGGACCCCAAAACGGGCCAGAATCGTGAGTAATAGACCATGAAACGGGCCAGAATCGGCTAAAACTGCAAGGATTGATGACCGACCCGTAAGAGCACCCCGGGGTTCGTTAGTAGTGGAAATCACTCCGAGAACCCAAAACAGTGATTAATAGTCCACGAAACGGGCCAGAATCTACCAAAACTGCGAGTGTTGATGACCGACACGTAAACGCACCTTTGGTTTCGTAAATCGTGGAAATCACTCCGAGACCCCAAAACAGTGAGTAATAGTCCACAAAACGGGCTAGAATCGGCCAAAACTGTAAGTGTTGATGACCGACACGTAACCGCACCTTTGGGTTCGTCAATTGTGGAAATCACTCCGAGACCCTAAAACAGTGAGTAATAGTCAACAAAACGGGCCAGAATCGGCCAAAACTATGAGGGTTGATGACCGACACGTAAGCGTACCTTGGGGTTCATCAATCGTGGAAATCACTCCGAGACCCCAAAACAGTGAGTAATAGTCCATGAAACGGGCCAGAATCGGCCAAAATTGCGAGTGTTGATGACCCACAGGTAAGCGCACCCTGGGGATCGTCAATCGTGAAAATAGCTCGGGGACCCCAAAACAGGCCAGAATCGTAAGTAATAGACCATGAAACGGGCTAGAATCGGCCAAAACTGCGAGGATTGATGACCGACCCGTAAGCGCACCCCGGGGTTCGTTAGTAGTGGAAATCACTCCGAGAACCCAAAACAGTGATTAATAGTCCACAAAACGGGCCAGAATCTACCAAAACTGCGAGTGTTGATGACCGACAGGTAAGCGCACCCTGGGGATCGTCAATCCAGAAAATCGCTCTAGGACCCCAAAACGGGCCAGAATCGTGAGTAATAGACCATGAAACGGGCTAGAATCGGCCAAAACTGCGAGGATTGATGACCGACCCGTAAGCGCACCCCGGGGTTCGTTAGTAGTGGAAATCACTCCGAGAACCCAAAACAGTGATTAATAGTCCACAAAACGGGCCAGAATCTACCAAAACTGCGAGTGTTGATGACCGACAGGTAAGCGCACCCTGGGGATCGTCAATCCAGAAAATCGCTCTAGGACCCCAAAACGGGCCAGAATCGTGAGTAATAGACCATGAAACGGGCTAGAATCGGCCAAAACTGCGAGGATTGATGACCGACCCGTAAGCGCACCCCGGGGTTCGTTAGTAGTGGAAATCACTCCGAGAACCCAAAACAGTGATTAATAGTCCACAAAACGGGCCAGAATCTACCAAAACTGCGAGTGTTGATGACCAACACGTAAGAGCACCTTTGGGTTCGTCAATCGTGGAAATCACTCCGAGACCCCAAAACAGTGAGTAATAGTCCACACTATAAGTGTTGATGACCGACACGTAAGCACACCTTTGGGTTTGCAAATCGTGGAAATCACTCCGAGACCCCAAAACAGTGAGTAATAGTCCACAAAACGGGCCAAAATCGGTCAAAACTATGAGGGTTGATGACCGACACGTCAGCGTACCTTGGGGTTCGTCAATCGTGGAAATCACTCCGAGACACCAAAACAGTGAGTAATAGTCCATGAAACGGGCCAGAATCGGCCAAAACTGCGAGTGTTGATGACCGACAGGTAAGCGCACCCTGGGGATCGTCAATCGTGAAAATCGCTCTGGGACCCCAAAACGGGCCAGAATCGTGAGTAATAGACCATGAAACGGGCCAGAATCGGCTAAAACTGCAAGGATTGATGACCGACCCGTAAGAGCACCCCGGGGTTCGTTAGTAGTGGAAATCACTCCGAGAACCCAAAACAGTGATTAATAGTCCACGAAACGGGCCAGAATCTACCAAAACTGCGAGTGTTGATGACCGACACGTAAACGCACCTTTGGTTTCGTCAATCGTGGAAATCACTCCGAGACCCCAAAACAGTGAGTAATAGTCCACAAAACGGGCTAGAATCGGCCAAAACTGTAAGTGTTGATGACCGACATGTAACCGCACCTTTGGGTTCGTCAATCGTGGAAATCACTCCGAGACCCTAAAACAGTGAGTAATAGTCAACAAAGCGGGCCAGAATCGGCCAAAACTATGAGGGTTGATGACCGACACGTAAGCGTACCTTGGGGTTCATCAATCGTGGAAATCACTCCGAGACCCCAAAACAGTGAGTAATAGTCCATGAAACGGGCCAGAATCGGCCAAAATTGCGAGCGTTGATGACCCACAGGTAAGCGCACCCTGGGGATCGTCAATCGTGAAAATCGCTCGGGGACCCCAAAACAGGCCAGAATCGTAAGTAATAGACCATGAAACGGGCTAGAATCGGCCAAAACTGCGAGGATTGATGACCGACCCGTAAGCGCACCCCGGGGTTCGTTAGTAGTGGAAATCACTCCGAGAACCCAAAACAGTGATTAATAGTCCACAAAACGGGCCAGAATCTACCAAAACTGCGAGTGTTGATGACCGACAGGTAAGCGCACCCTGGGGATCGTCAATCCAGAAAATCGCTCTAGGACCCCAAAACGGGCCAGAATCGTGAGTAATAGACCATGAAACGGGCTAGAATCGGCCAAAACTGCGAGGATTGATGACCGACCCGTAAGCGCACCCCGGGGTTCGTTAGTAGTGGAAATCACTCCGAGAACCCAAAACAGTGATTAATAGTCCACACTATAAGTGTTGATGACCGACACGTAAGCACACCTTTGGGTTTGCAAATCGTGGAAATCACTCCGAGACCCCAAAACAGTGAGTAATAGTCCACAAAACGGGCCAAAATCGGCCAAAATTATGAGGGTTGATGACCGACACGTCAGCGTACCTTGTGGTTCGTCAATCGTGGAAATCACTCCGAGACACCAAAACAGTGAGTAATAGTCCATGAAACGGGCCAGAATCGGCCAAAACTACGAGTGTTGATGACCGACAGGTAAGCGCACCCTGGGGATCGTCAATCGTGAAAATCGCTCTGGGACCCCAAAACGGGCCAGAATCGTGAGTAATAGACCATGAAACGGGCCAGAATCGGCTAAAACTGCAAGGATTGATGACCGACCCGTAAGAGCACCCCGGGGTTCGTTAGTAGTGGAAATCACTCCGAGAACCCAAAACAGTGATTAATAGTCCACGAAACGGGCCAGAATCTACCAAAACTGCGAGTGTTGATGACCGACACGTAAACGCACCTTTGGTTTCGTAAATCGTGGAAATCACTCCGAGACCCCAAAACAGTGAGTAATAGTCCACAAAACGGGCTAGAATCGGCCAAAACTGTAAGTGTTGATGACCGACACGTAACCGCACCTTTGGGTTCGTCAATTGTGGAAATCACTCCGAGACCCTAAAACAGTGAGTAATAGTCAACAAAACGGGCCAGAATCGGCCAAAACTATGAGGGTTGATGACCGACACGTAAGCGTACCTTGGGGTTCATCAATCGTGGAAATCACTCCGAGACCCCAAAACAGTGAGTAATAGTCCATGAAACGGGCCAGAATCGGCCAAAATTGCGAGTGTTGATGACCCACAGGTAAGCGCACCCTGGGGATCGTCAATCGTGAAAATAGCTCGGGGACCCCAAAACAGGCCAGAATCGTAAGTAATAGACCATGAAACGGGCTAGAATCGGCCAAAACTGCGAGGATTGATGACCGACCCGTAAGCGCACCCCGGGGTTCGTTAGTAGTGGAAATCACTCCGAGAACCCAAAACAGTGATTAATAGTCCACAAAACGGGCCAGAATCTACCAAAACTGCGAGTGTTGATGACCGACAGGTAAGCGCACCCTGGGGATCGTCAATCCAGAAAATCGCTCTAGGACCCCAAAACGGGCCAGAATCGTGAGTAATAGACCATGAAACGGGCTAGAATCGGCCAAAACTGCGAGGATTGATGACCGACCCGTAAGCGCACCCCGGGGTTCGTTAGTAGTGGAAATCACTCCGAGAACCCAAAACAGTGATTAATAGTCCACAAAACGGGCCAGAATCTACCAAAACTGCGAGTGTTGATGACCGACAGGTAAGCGCACCCTGGGGATCGTCAATCCAGAAAATCGCTCTAGGACCCCAAAACGGGCCAGAATCGTGAGTAATAGACCATGAAACGGGCTAGAATCGGCCAAAACTGCGAGGATTGATGACCGACCCGTAAGCGCACCCCGGGGTTCGTTAGTAGTGGAAATCACTCCGAGAACCCAAAACAGTGATTAATAGTCCACAAAACGGGCCAGAATCTACCAAAACTGCGAGTGTTGATGACCAACACGTAAGAGCACCTTTGGGTTCGTCAATCGTGGAAATCACTCCGAGACCCCAAAACAGTGAGTAATAGTCCACACTATAAGTGTTGATGACCGACACGTAAGCACACCTTTGGGTTTGCAAATCGTGGAAATCACTCCGAGACCCCAAAACAGTGAGTAATAGTCCACAAAACGGGCCAAAATCGGTCAAAACTATGAGGGTTGATGACCGACACGTCAGCGTACCTTGGGGTTCGTCAATCGTGGAAATCACTCCGAGACACCAAAACAGTGAGTAATAGTCCATGAAACGGGCCAGAATCGGCCAAAACTGCGAGTGTTGATGACCGACAGGTAAGCGCACCCTGGGGATCGTCAATCGTGAAAATCGCTCTGGGACCCCAAAACGGGCCAGAATCGTGAGTAATAGACCATGAAACGGGCCAGAATCGGCTAAAACTGCAAGGATTGATGACCGACCCGTAAGAGCACCCCGGGGTTCGTTAGTAGTGGAAATCACTCCGAGAACCCAAAACAGTGATTAATAGTCCACGAAACGGGCCAGAATCTACCAAAACTGCGAGTGTTGATGACCGACACGTAAACGCACCTTTGGTTTCGTCAATCGTGGAAATCACTCCGAGACCCCAAAACAGTGAGTAATAGTCCACAAAACGGGCTAGAATCGGCCAAAACTGTAAGTGTTGATGACCGACATGTAACCGCACCTTTGGGTTCGTCAATCGTGGAAATCACTCCGAGACCCTAAAACAGTGAGTAATAGTCAACAAAGCGGGCCAGAATCGGCCAAAACTATGAGGGTTGATGACCGACACGTAAGCGTACCTTGGGGTTCATCAATCGTGGAAATCACTCCGAGACCCCAAAACAGTGAGTAATAGTCCATGAAACGGGCCAGAATCGGCCAAAATTGCGAGCGTTGATGACCCACAGGTAAGCGCACCCTGGGGATCGTCAATCGTGAAAATCGCTCGGGGACCCCAAAACAGGCCAGAATCGTAAGTAATAGACCATGAAACGGGCTAGAATCGGCCAAAACTGCGAGGATTGATGACCGACCCGTAAGCGCACCCCGGGGTTCGTTAGTAGTGGAAATCACTCCGAGAACCCAAAACAGTGATTAATAGTCCACAAAACGGGCCAGAATCTACCAAAACTGCGAGTGTTGATGACCGACAGGTAAGCGCACCCTGGGGATCGTCAATCCAGAAAATCGCTCTAGGACCCCAAAACGGGCCAGAATCGTGAGTAATAGACCATGAAACGGGCTAGAATCGGCCAAAACTGCGAGGATTGATGACCGACCCGTAAGCGCACCCCGGGGTTCGTTAGTAGTGGAAATCACTCCGAGAACCCAAAACAGTGATTAATAGTCCACACTATAAGTGTTGATGACCGACACGTAAGCACACCTTTGGGTTTGCAAATCGTGGAAATCACTCCGAGACCCCAAAACAGTGAGTAATAGTCCACAAAACGGGCCAAAATCGGCCAAAATTATGAGGGTTGATGACCGACACGTCAGCGTACCTTGTGGTTCGTCAATCGTGGAAATCACTCCGAGACACCAAAACAGTGAGTAATAGTCCATGAAACGGGCCAGAATCGGCCAAAACTACGAGTGTTGATGACCGACAGGTAAGCGCACCCTGGGGATCGTCAATCGTGAAAATCGCTCTGGGACCCCAAAACGGGCCAGAATCGTGAGTAATAGACCATGAAACGGGCCAGAATCGGCTAAAACTGCAAGGATTGATGACCGACCCGTAAGAGCACCCCGGGGTTCGTTAGTAGTGGAAATCACTCCGAGAACCCAAAACAGTGATTAATAGTCCACGAAACGGGCCAGAATCTACCAAAACTGCGAGTGTTGATGACCGACACGTAAACGCACCTTTGGTTTCGTCAATCGTGGAAATCACTCCGAGACCCCAAAACAGTGAGTAATAGTCCACAAAACGGGCTAGAATCGGCCAAAACTGTAAGTGTTGATGACCGACATGTAACCGCACCTTTGGGTTCGTCAATCGTGGAAATCACTCCGAGACCCTAAAACAGTGAGTAATAGTCAACAAAGCGGGCCAGAATCGGCCAAAACTATGAGGGTTGATGACCGACACGTAAGCGTACCTTGGGGTTCATCAATCGTGGAAATCACTCCGAGACCCCAAAACAGTGAGTAATAGTCCATGAAACGGGCCAGAATCGGCCAAAATTGCGAGTGTTGATGACCCACAGGTAAGCGCACCCTGGGGATCGTCAATCATGAAAATCGCTCGGGGACCCCAAAACAGGCCAGAATCGTAAGTAATAGACCATGAAACGGGCTAGAATCGGCCAAAACTGCGAGGATTGATGACCGACCCGTAAGCGCACCCCGGGGTTCGTTAGTAGTGGAAATCACTCCGAGAACCCAAAACAGTGATTAATAGTCCACAAAACGGGCCAGAATCTACCAAAACTGCGAGTGTTGATGACCGACAGGTAAGCGCACCCTGGGGATCGTCAATCCAGAAAATCGCTCTAGGACCCCAAAACGGGCCAGAATCGTGAGTAATAGACCATGAAACGGGCTAGAATCGGCCAAAACTGCGAGGATTGATGACCGACCCGTAAGCGCACCCCGGGGTTCGTTAGTAGTGGAAATCACTCCGAGAACCCAAAACAGTGATTAATAGTCCACAAAACGGGCCAGAATCTACCAAAACTGCAAGTCTTGATGACCAACACGTAAGAGCACCTTTGGGTTCGTCAATCGTGGAAATCACTCCGAGACCCCAAAACAGTGAGTAATAGTCCACACTATAAGTGTTGATGACCGACACGTAAGCACACCTTTGGGTTTGCAAATCGTGGAAATCACTCCGAGACCCCAAAAGAGTGAGTAATAGTCCACAAAACGGGCCAAAATCGGCCAAAATTATGAGGGTTGATGACCGACAGGTAAGCGCACCCTGGGGATCGTCAATCGTGAAAATCGCTCTGGGACCCCAAAACGGGCCAGAATCGTGAGTAATAGACCATGAAACGGGCCAGAATCGGCTAAAACTGCAAGGATTGATGACCGACCCGTAAGAGCACCCCGGGGTTCGTTAGTAGTGGAAATCACTCCGAGAACCCAAAACAGTGATTAATAGTCCACGAAACGGGCCAGAATCTACCAAAACTGCGAGTGTTGATGACCGACACGTAAACGCACCTTTGGTTTCGTCAATCGTGGAAATCACTCCGAGACCCCAAAACAGTGAGTAATAGTCCACAAAACGGGCTAGAATCGGCCAAAACTGTAAGTGTTGATGACCGACATGTAACCGCACCTTTGGGTTCGTCAATCGTGGAAATCACTCCGAGACCCTAAAACAGTGAGTAATAGTCAACAAAGCGGGCCAGAATCGGCCAAAACTATGAGGGTTGATGACCGACACGTAAGCGTACCTTGGGGTTCATCAATCGTGGAAATCACTCCGAGACCCCAAAACAGTGAGTAATAGTCCATGAAACGGGCCAGAATCGGCCAAAATTGCGAGTGTTGATGACCCACAGGTAAGCGCACCCTGGGGATCGTCAATCGTGAAAATCGCTCGGGGACCCCAAAACAGGCCAGAATCGTAAGTAATAGACCATGAAACGGGCTAGAATCGGCCAAAACTGCGAGGATTGATGACCGACCCGTAAGCGCACCCCGGGGTTCGTTAGTAGTGGAAATCACTCCGAGAACCCAAAACAGTGATTAATAGTCCACAAAACGGGCCAGAATCTACCAAAACTGCGAGTGTTGATGACCGACAGGTAAGCGCACCCTGGGGATCGTCAATCCAGAAAATCGCTCTAGGACCCCAAAACGGGCCAGAATCGTGAGTAATAGACCATGAAACGGGCTAGAATCGGCCAAAACTGCGAGGATTGATGACCGACCCGTAAGCGCACCCCGGGGTTCGTTAGTAGTGGAAATCACTCCGAGAACCCAAAACAGTGATTAATAGTCCACACTATAAGTGTTGATGACCGACACGTAAGCACACCTTTGGGTTTGCAAATCGTGGAAATCACTCCGAGACCCCAAAACAGTGAGTAATAGTCCACAAAACGGGCCAAAATCGGCCAAAATTATGAGGGTTGATGACCGACACGTCAGCGTACCTTGTGGTTCGTCAATCGTGGAAATCACTCCGAGACACCAAAACAGTGAGTAATAGTCCATGAAACGGGCCAGAATCGGCCAAAACTGCGAGTGTTGATGACCGACAGGTAAGCGCACCCTGGGGATCGTCAATCGTGAAAATCGCTCTGGGACCCCAAAACGGGCCAGAATCGTGAGTAATAGACCATGAAACGGGCCAGAATCGGCTAAAACTGCAAGGATTGATGACCGACCCGTAAGAGCACCCCGGGGTTCGTTAGTAGTGGAAATCACTCCGAGAACCCAAAACAGTGATTAATAGTCCACGAAACGGGCCAGAATCTACCAAAACTGCGAGTGTTGATGACCGACACGTAAACGCACCTTTGGTTTCGTCAATCGTGGAAATCACTCCGAGACCCCAAAACAGTGAGTAATAGTCCACAAAACGGGCTAGAATCGGCCAAAACTGTAAGTGTTGATGACCGACATGTAACCGCACCTTTGGGTTCGTCAATCGTGGAAATCACTCCGAGACCCTAAAACAGTGAGTAATAGTCAACAAAGCGGGCCAGAATCGGCCAAAACTATGAGGGTTGATGACCGACAAGTAAGCGTACCTTGGGGTTCATCAATCGTGGAAATCACTCCGAGACCCCAAAACAGTGAGTAATAGTCCATGAAACGGGCCAGAATCGGCCAAAATTGCGAGTGTTGATGACCCACAGGTAAGCGCACCCTGGGGATCGTCAATCGTCAAAATAGCTCGGGGACCCCAAAACAGGCCAGAATCGTAAGTAATAGACCATGAAACGGGCTAGAATCGGCCAAAACTGCGAGGATTGATGACCGACCCGTAAGCGCACCCCGGGGTTCGTTAGTAGTGGAAATCACTCCGAGAACCCAAAACAGTGATTAATAGTCCACAAAACGGGCCAGAATCTACCAAAACTGCGAGTGTTGATGACCGACAGGTAAGCGCACCCTGGGGATCGTCAATCCAGAAAATCGCTCTAGGACCCCAAAACGGGCCAGAATCGTGAGTAATAGACCATGAAACGGGCTAGAATCGGCCAAAACTGCGAGGATTGATGACCGACCCGTAAGCGCACCCCGGGGTTCGTTAGTAGTGGAAATCACTCCGAGAACCCAAAACAGTGATTAATAGTCCACAAAACGGGCCAGAATCTACCAAAACTGCAAGTCTTGATGACCAACACGTAAGAGCACCTTTGGGTTCGTCAATCGTGGAAATCACTCCGAGACCCCAAAACAGTGAGTAATAGTCCACACTATAAGTGTTGATGACCGACACGTAAGCACACCTTTGGGTTTGCAAATCGTGGAAATCACTCCAAGACCCCAAAACAGTGAGTAATAGTCCACAAAACGGGCCAAAATCGGCCAAAATTATGAGGGTTGATGACCGACACGTCAGCGTACCTTGTGGTTCGTCAATCGTGGAAATCACTCCGAGACACCAAAACAGTGAGTAATAGTCCATGAAACGGGCCAGAATCGGCCAAAACTGCGAGTGTTGATGACCGACAGGTAAGCGCACCCTGGGGATCGTCAATCGTGAAAATCGCTCTGGGACCCCAAAACGGGCCAGAATCGTGAGTAATAGACCATGAAACGGGCCAGAATCGGCTAAAACTGTAAGGATTGATGACCGACCCGTAAGAGCACCCCGGGGTTCGTTAGTAGTGGAAATCACTCCGAGAACCCAAAACAGTGATTAATAGTCCACGAAACGGGCCAGAATCTACCAAAACTGCGAGTGTTGATGACCGACACGTAAACGCACCTTTGGTTTCGTCAATCGTGGAAATCACTCCGAGACCCCAAAACAGTGAGTAATAGTCCACAAAACGGGCTAGAATCGGCCAAAACTGTAAGTGTTGATGACCGACATGTAACCGCACCTTTGGGTTCGTCAATCGTGGAAATCACTCCGAGACCCTAAAACAGTGAGTAATAGTCAACAAAGCGGGCCAGAATCGGCCAAAACTATGAGGGTTGATGACCGACAAGTAAGCGTACCTTGGGGTTCATCAATCGTGGAAATCACTCCGAGACCCCAAAACAGTGAGTAATAGTCCATGAAACGGGCCAGAATCGGCCAAAATTGCGAGTGTTGATGACCCACAGGTAAGCGCACCCTGGGGATCGTCAATCGTGAAAATAGCTCGGGGACCCCAAAACAGGCCAGAATCGTAAGTAATAGACCATGAAACGGGCTAGAATCGGCCAAAACTGCGAGGATTGATGACCGACCCGTAAGCGCACCCCGGGGTTCGTTAGTAGTGGAAATCACTCCGAGAACCCAAAACAGTGATTAATAGTCCACAAAACGGGCCAGAATCTACCAAAACTGCGAGTGTTGATGACCGACAGGTAAGCGCACCCTGGGGATCGTCAATCCAGAAAATCGCTCTACGACCCCAAAACGGGCCAGAATCGTGAGTAATAGACCATGAAACGGGCTAGAATCGGCCAAAACTGCGAGGATTGATGACCGACCCGTAAGCGCACCCCGGGGTTCGTTAGTAGTGGAAATCACTCCGAGAACCCAAAACAGTGATTAATAGTCCACAAAACGGGCCAGAATCTACCAAAACTGCAAGTCTTGATGACCAACACGTAAGAGCACCTTTGGGTTCGTCAATCGTGGAAATCACTCCGAGACCCCAAAACAGTGAGTAATAGTCCACACTATAAGTGTTGATGACCGACACGTAAGCACACCTTTGGGTTTGCAAATCGTGGAAATCACTCCGAGACCCCAAAACAGTGAGTAATAGTCCACAAAACGGGCCAAAATCGGCCAAAATTATGAGGGTTGATGACCGACACGTCAGCGTACCTTGTGGTTCGTCAATCGTGGAAATCACTCCGAGACACCAAAACAGTGAGTAATAGTCCATGAAACGGGCCAGAATCGGCCAAAACTGCGAGTGTTGATGACCGACAGGTAAGCGCACCCTGGGGATCGTCAATCGTGAAAATCGCTCTGGGACCCCAAAACGGGCCAGAATCGTGAGTAATAGACCATGAAACGGGCCAGAATCGGCTAAAACTGCAAGGATTGATGACCGACCCGTAAGAGCACCCCGGGGTTCGTTAGTAGTGGAAATCACTCCGAGAACCCAAAACAGTGATTAATAGTCCACGAAACGGGCCAGAATCTACCAAAACTGCGAGTGTTGATGACCGACACGTAAACGCACCTTTGGTTTCGTCAATCGTGGAAATCACTCCGAGACCCCAAAACAGTGAGTAATAGTCCACAAAACGGGCTAGAATCGGCCAAAACTGTAAGTGTTGATGACCGACATGTAACCGCACCTTTGGGTTCGTCAATCGTGGAAATCACTCCGAGACCCTAAAACAGTGAGTAATAGTCAACAAAGCGGGCCAGAATCGGCCAAAACTATGAGGGTTGATGACCGACAAGTAAGCGTACCTTGGGGTTCATCAATCGTGGAAATCACTCCGAGACCCCAAAACAGTGAGTAATAGTCCATGAAACGGGCCAGAATCGGCCAAAATTGCGAGTGTTGATGACCCACAGGTAAGCGCACCCTGGGGATCGTCAATCGTGAAAATAGCTCGGGGACCCCAAAACAGGCCAGAATCGTAAGTAATAGACCATGAAACGGGCTAGAATCGGCCAAAACTGCGAGGATTGATGACCGACCCGTAAGCGCACCCCGGGGTTCGTTAGTAGTGGAAATCACTCCGAGAACCCAAAACAGTGATTAATAGTCCACAAAACGGGCCAGAATCTACCAAAACTGCGAGTGTTGATGACCGACAGGTAAGCGCACCCTGGGGATCGTCAATCCAGAAAACCGCTCTAGGACCCCAAAACGGGCCAGAATCGTGAGTAATAGACCATGAAACGGGCTAGAATCGGCCAAAACTGCGAGGATTGATGACCGACCCGTAAGCGCACCCCGGGGTTCGTTAGTAGTGGAAATCACTCCGAGAACCCAAAACAGTGATTAATAGTCCACAAAACGGGCCAGAATCTACCAAAACTGCAAGTCTTGATGACCAACACGTAAGAGCGACTTTGGGTTCGTCAATCGTGGAAATCACTCCGAGACCCCAAAACAGTGAGTAATAGTCCACACTATAAGTGTTGATGACCGACACGTAAGCACACCTTTGGGTTTGCAAATCGTGGAAATCACTCCGAGACCCCAAAACAGTGAGTAATAGTCCACAAAACGGGCCAAAATCGGCCAAAATTATGAGGGTTGATGACCGACACGTCAGCGTACCTTGTGGTTCGTCAATCGTGGAAATCACTCCGAGACACCAAAACAGTGAGTAATAGTCCATGAAACGGGCCAGAATCGGCCAAAACTGCGAGTGTTGATGACCGACAGGTAAGCGCACCCTGGGGATCGTCAATCGTGAAAATCGCTCTGGGACCCCAAAACGGGCCAGAATCGTGAGTAATAGACCATGAAACGGGCCAGAATCGGCTAAAACTGCAAGGATTGATGACCGACCCGTAAGAGCACCCCGGGGTTCGTTAGTAGTGGAAATCACTCCGAGAACCCAAAACAGTGATTAATAGTCCACGAAACGGGCCAGAATCTACCAAAACTGCGAGTGTTGATGACCGACACGTAAACGCACCTTTGGTTTCGTCAATCGTGGAAATCACTCCGAGACCCCAAAACAGTGAGTAATAGTCCACAAAACGGGCTAGAATCGGCCAAAACTGTAAGTGTTGATGACCGACATGTAACCGCACCTTTGGGTTCGTCAATCGTGGAAATCACTCCGAGACCCTAAAACAGTGAGTAATAGTCAACAAAGCGGGCCAGAATCGGCCAAAACTATGAGGGTTGATGACCGACAAGTAAGCGTACCTTGGGGTTCATCAATCGTGGAAATCACTCCGAGACCCCAAAACAGTGAGTAATAGTCCATGAAACGGGCCAGAATCGGCCAAAATTGCGAGTGTTGATGACCCACAGGTAAGCGCACCCTGGGGATCGTCAATCGTGAAAATAGCTCGGGGACCCCAAAACAGGCCAGAATCGTAAGTAATAGACCATGAAACGGGCTAGAATCGGCCAAAACTGCGAGGATTGATGACCGACCCGTAAGCGCACCCCGGGGTTCGTTAGTAGTGGAAATCACTCCGAGAACCCAAAACAGTGATTAATAGTCCACAAAACGGGCCAGAATCTACCAAAACTGCGAGTGTTGATGACCGACAGGTAAGCGCACCCTGGGGATCATCAATCCAGAAAACCGCTCTAGGACCCCAAAACGGGCCAGAATCGTGAGTAATAGACCATGAAACGGGCTAGAATCGGCCAAAACTGCGAGGATTGATGACCGACCCGTAAGCGCACCCCGGGGTTCGTTAGTAGTGGAAATCACTCCGAGAACCCAAAACAGTGATTAATAGTCCACAAAACGGGCCAGAATCTACCAAAACTGCAAGTCTTGATGACCAACACGTAAGAGCACCTTTGGGTTCGTCAATCGTGGAAATCACTCCGAGACCCCAAAACAGTGAGTAATAGTCCACACTATAAGTGTTGATGACCGACACGTAAGCACACCTTTGGGTTTGCAAATCGTGGAAATCACTCCGAGACCCCAAAACAGTGAGTAATAGTCCACAAAACGGGCCAAAATCGGCCAAAATTATGAGGGTTGATGACCGACACGTCAGCGTACCTTGTGGTTCGTCAATCGTGGAAATCACTCCGAGACACCAAAACAGTGAGTAATAGTCCATGAAACGGGCCAGAATCGGCCAAAACTGCGAGTGTTGATGACCGACAGGTAAGCGCACCCTGGGGATCGTCAATCGTGAAAATCGCTCTGGGACCCCAAAAGGGGCCAGAATCGTGAGTAATAGACCATGAAACGGGCCAGAATCGGCTAAAACTGCAAGGATTGATGACCGACCCGTAAGAGCACCCCGGGGTTCGTTAGTAGTGGAAATCACTCCGAGAACCCAAAACAGTGATTAATAGTCCACGAAACGGGCCAGAATCTACCAAAACTGCGAGTGTTGATGACCGACACGTAAACGCACCTTTGGTTTCGTCAATCGTGGAAATCACTCCGAGACCCCAAAACAGTGAGTAATAGTCCACAAAACGGGCTAGAATCGGCCAAAACTGTAAGTGTTGATGACCGACATGTAACCGCACCTTTGGGTTCGTCAATCGTGGAAATCACTCCGAGACCCTAAAACAGTGAGTAATAGTCAACAAAGCGGGCCAGAATCGGCCAAAACTATGAGGGTTGATGACCGACAAGTAAGCGTACCTTGGGGTTCATCAATCGTGGAAATCACTCCGAGACCCCAAAACAGTGAGTAATAGTCCATGAAACGGGCCAGAATCGGCCAAAATTGCGAGTGTTGATGACCCATAGGTAAGCGCACCCTGGGGATCGTCAATCGTGAAAATAGCTCGGGGACCCCAAAACAGGCCAGAATCGTAAGTAATAGACCATGAAACGGGCTAGAATCGGCCAAAACTGCGAGGATTGATGACCGACCCGTAAGCGCACCCCGGGGTTCGTTAGTAGTGGAAATCACTCCGAGAACCCAAAACAGTGATTAATAGTCCACAAAACGGGCCAGAATCTACCAAAACTGCGAGTGTTGATGACCGACAGGTAAGCGCACCCTGGGGATCGTCAATCCAGAAAATCGCTCTAGGACCCCAAAACGGGCCAGAATCGTGAGTAATAGACCATGAAACGGGCTAGAATCGGCCAAAACTGCGAGGATTGATGACCGACCCGTAAGCGCACCCCAGGGTTCGTTAGCAGTGGAAATCACTCCGAGAACCCAAAACAGTGATTAATAGTCCACAAAACGGGCCAGAATCTACCAAAACTGCGAGTCTTGATGACCAACACGTAAGAGCACCTTTGGGTTCGTCAATCGTGGAAATCACTCCGAGACCCCAAAACAGTGAGTAATAGTCCACACTATAAGTGTTGATGACCGACACGTAAGCACACCTTTGGGTTTGCAAATCGTGGAAATCACTCCGAGACCCCAAAACAGTGAGTAATAGTCCACAAAACGGGCCAAAATCGGCCAAAACTATGAGGGTTGATGACCGACACGTCAGCGTACCTTCGGGTTCGTCAATCGTGGAAATCACTCCGAGACACCAAAACAGTGAGTAATAGTCCATGAAACGGGCCAGAATCGGCCAATACTGCGAGTGTTGATGACCGACAGGTAAGCGCACCCTGGGGATCGTCAATCGTGAAAATCGCTCTGGGACCCCAAAACGGGCCAGAATCGTGAGTAATAGACCATGAAACGGGCCAGAATCGGCTAAAACTGCAAGGATTGATGACCGACCCGTAAGAGCACCCCGGGGTTCGTTAGTAGTGGAAATCACTCCGAGAACCCAAAAACAGTGATTAATAGTCCACGAAACGGGCCAGAATCTACCAAAACTGCGAGTGTTGATGACCGACACGTAAACGCACCTTTGGTTTCGTAAATCGTGGAAATCACTCCGAGACCCCAAAACAGTGAGTAATAGTCCACAAAACGGGCTAGAATCGGCCAAAACTGTAAGTGTTGATGACCGACACGTAACCGCACCTTTGGGTTCGTCAATTGTGGAAATCACTCCGAGACCCTAAAACAGTGAGTAATAGTCAACAAAACGGGCCAGAATCGGCCAAAACTATGAGGGTTGATGACCGACACGTAAGCGTACCTTGGGGTTCATCAATCGTGGAAATCACTCCGAGACCCCAAAACAGTGAGTAATAGTCCATGAAACGGGCCAGAATCGGCCAAAATTGCGAGTGTTGATGACCCACAGGTAAGCGCACCCTGGGGATCGTCAATCGTGAAAATAGCTCGGGGACCCCAAAACAGGCCAGAATCGTAAGTAATAGACCATGAAACGGGCTAGAATCGGCCAAAACTGCGAGGATTGATGACCGACCCGTAAGCGCACCCCGGGGTTCGTTAGTAGTGGAAATCACTCCGAGAACCCAAAACAGTGATTAATAGTCCACAAAACGGGCCAGAATCTACCAAAACTGCGAGTGTTGATGACCGACAGGTAAGCGCACCCTGGGGATCGTCAATCCAGAAAATCGCTCTAGGACCCCAAAACGGGCCAGAATCGTGAGTAATAGACCATGAAACGGGCTAGAATCGGCCAAAACTGCGAGGATTGATGACCGACCCGTAAGCGCACCCCGGGGTTCGTTAGTAGTGGAAATCACTCCGAGAACCCAAAACAGTGATTAATAGTCCACAAAACGGGCCAGAATCTACCAAAACTGCGAGTCTTGATGACCAACACGTAAGAGCACCTTTGGGTTCGTCAATCGTGGAAATCACTCCGAGACCCCAAAACAGTGAGTAATAGTCCACACTATAAGTGTTGATGACCGACACGTAAGCACACCTTTGGGTTTGCAAATCGTGGAAATCACTCCGAGACCCCAAAACAGTGAGTAATAGTCCACAAAACGGGCCAAAATCGGCCAAAACTATGAGGGTTGATGACCGACACGTCAGCGTACCTTCGGGTTCGTCAATCGTGGAAATCACTCCGAGACACCAAAACAGTGAGTAATAGTCCATGAAACGGGCCAGAATCGGCCAATACTGCGAGTGTTGATGACCGACAGGTAAGCGCACCCTGGGGATCGTCAATCGTGAAAATCGCTCTGGGACCCCAAAACGGGCCAGAATCGTGAGTAATAGACCATGAAACGGGCCAGAATCGGCTAAAACTGCAAGGATTGATGACCGACCCGTAAGAGCACCCCGGGGTTCGTTAGTAGTGGAAATCACTCCGAGAACCCAAAAACAGTGATTAATAGTCCACGAAACGGGCCAGAATCTACCAAAACTGCGAGTGTTGATGACCGACACGTAAACGCACCTTTGGTTTCGTAAATCGTGGAAATCACTCCGAGACCCCAAAACAGTGAGTAATAGTCCACAAAACGGGCTAGAATCGGCCAAAACTGTAAGTGTTGATGACCGACACGTAACCGCACCTTTGGGTTCGTCAATTGTGGAAATCACTCCGAGACCCTAAAACAGTGAGTAATAGTCAACAAAACGGGCCAGAATCGGCCAAAACTATGAGGGTTGATGACCGACACGTAAGCGTACCTTGGGGTTCATCAATCGTGGAAATCACTCCGAGACCCCAAAACAGTGAGTAATAGTCCATGAAACGGGCCAGAATCGGCCAAAATTGCGAGTGTTGATGACCCACAGGTAAGCGCACCCTGGGGATCGTCAATCGTGAAAATAGCTCGGGGACCCCAAAACAGGCCAGAATCGTAAGTAATAGACCATGAAACGGGCTAGAATCGGCCAAAACTGCGAGGATTGATGACCGACCCGTAAGCGCACCCCGGGGTTCGTTAGTAGTGGAAATCACTCCGAGAACCCAAAACAGTGATTAATAGTCCACAAAACGGGCCAGAATCTACCAAAACTGCGAGTGTTGATGACCGACAGGTAAGCGCACCCTGGGGATCGTCAATCGTGAAAATCGCTCTGGGACCCCAAAAGGGGCCAGAATCGTGAGTAATAGACCATGAAACGGGCCAGAATCGGCTAAAACTGCAAGGATTGATGACCGACCCGTAAGAGCACCCCGGGGTTCGTTAGTAGTGGAAATCACTCCGAGAACCCAAAACAGTGATTAATAGTCCACGAAACGGGCCAGAATCTACCAAAACTGCGAGTGTTGATGACCGACACGTAAACGCACCTTTGGTTTCGTCAATCGTGGAAATCACTCCGAGACCCCAAAACAGTGAGTAATAGTCCACAAAACGGGCTAGAATCGGCCAAAACTGTAAGTGTTGATGACCGACATGTAACCGCACCTTTGGGTTCGTCAATCGTGGAAATCACTCCGAGACCCTAAAACAGTGAGTAATAGTCAACAAAGCGGGCCAGAATCGGCCAAAACTATGAGGGTTGATGACCGACAAGTAAGCGTACCTTGGGGTTCATCAATCGTGGAAATCACTCCGAGACCCCAAAACAGTGAGTAATAGTCCATGAAACGGGCCAGAATCGGCCAAAATTGCGAGTGTTGATGACCCATAGGTAAGCGCACCCTGGGGATCGTCAATCGTGAAAATAGCTCGGGGACCCCAAAACAGGCCAGAATCGTAAGTAATAGACCATGAAACGGGCTAGAATCGGCCAAAACTGCGAGGATTGATGACCGACCCGTAAGCGCACCCCGGGGTTCGTTAGTAGTGGAAATCACTCCGAGAACCCAAAACAGTGATTAATAGTCCACAAAACGGGCCAGAATCTACCAAAACTGCGAGTGTTGATGACCGACAGGTAAGCGCACCCTGGGGATCGTCAATCCAGAAAATCGCTCTAGGACCCCAAAACGGGCCAGAATCGTGAGTAATAGACCATGAAACGGGCTAGAATCGGCCAAAACTGCGAGGATTGATGACCGACCCGTAAGCGCACCCCAGGGTTCGTTAGCAGTGGAAATCACTCCGAGAACCCAAAACAGTGATTAATAGTCCACAAAACGGGCCAGAATCTACCAAAACTGCGAGTCTTGATGACCAACACGTAAGAGCACCTTTGGGTTCGTCAATCGTGGAAATCACTCCGAGACCCCAAAACAGTGAGTAATAGTCCACACTATAAGTGTTGATGACCGACACGTAAGCACACCTTTGGGTTTGCAAATCGTGGAAATCACTCCGAGACCCCAAAACAGTGAGTAATAGTCCACAAAACGGGCCAAAATCGGCCAAAACTATGAGGGTTGATGACCGACACGTCAGCGTACCTTCGGGTTCGTCAATCGTGGAAATCACTCCGAGACACCAAAACAGTGAGTAATAGTCCATGAAACGGGCCAGAATCGGCCAATACTGCGAGTGTTGATGACCGACAGGTAAGCGCACCCTGGGGATCGTCAATCGTGAAAATCGCTCTGGGACCCCAAAACGGGCCAGAATCGTGAGTAATAGACCATGAAACGGGCCAGAATCGGCTAAAACTGCAAGGATTGATGACCGACCCGTAAGAGCACCCCGGGGTTCGTTAGTAGTGGAAATCACTCCGAGAACCCAAAAACAGTGATTAATAGTCCACGAAACGGGCCAGAATCTACCAAAACTGCGAGTGTTGATGACCGACACGTAAACGCACCTTTGGTTTCGTAAATCGTGGAAATCACTCCGAGACCCCAAAACAGTGAGTAATAGTCCACAAAACGGGCTAGAATCGGCCAAAACTGTAAGTGTTGATGACCGACACGTAACCGCACCTTTGGGTTCGTCAATTGTGGAAATCACTCCGAGACCCTAAAACAGTGAGTAATAGTCAACAAAACGGGCCAGAATCGGCCAAAACTATGAGGGTTGATGACCGACACGTAAGCGTACCTTGGGGTTCATCAATCGTGGAAATCACTCCGAGACCCCAAAACAGTGAGTAATAGTCCATGAAACGGGCCAGAATCGGCCAAAATTGCGAGTGTTGATGACCCACAGGTAAGCGCACCCTGGGGATCGTCAATCGTGAAAATAGCTCGGGGACCCCAAAACAGGCCAGAATCGTAAGTAATAGACCATGAAACGGGCTAGAATCGGCCAAAACTGCGAGGATTGATGACCGACCCGTAAGCGCACCCCGGGGTTCGTTAGTAGTGGAAATCACTCCGAGAACCCAAAACAGTGATTAATAGTCCACAAAACGGGCCAGAATCTACCAAAACTGCGAGTGTTGATGACCGACAGGTAAGCGCACCCTGGGGATCGTCAATCCAGAAAATCGCTCTAGGACCCCAAAACGGGCCAGAATCGTGAGTAATAGACCATGAAACGGGCTAGAATCGGCCAAAACTGCGAGGATTGATGACCGACCCGTAAGCGCACCCCGGGGTTCGTTAGTAGTGGAAATCACTCCGAGAACCCAAAACAGTGATTAATAGTCCACAAAACGGGCCAGAATCTACCAAAACTGCGAGTCTTGATGACCAACACGTAAGAGCACCTTTGGGTTCGTCAATCGTGGAAATCACTCCGAGACCCCAAAACAGTGAGTAATAGTCCACACTATAAGTGTTGATGACCGACACGTAAGCACACCTTTGGGTTTGCAAATCGTGGAAATCACTCCGAGACCCCAAAACAGTGAGTAATAGTCCACAAAACGGGCCAAAATCGGCCAAAACTATGAGGGTTGATGACCGACACGTCAGCGTACCTTCGGGTTCGTCAATCGTGGAAATCACTCCGAGACACCAAAACAGTGAGTAATAGTCCATGAAACGGGCCAGAATCGGCCAATACTGCGAGTGTTGATGACCGACAGGTAAGCGCACCCTGGGGATCGTCAATCGTGAAAATCGCTCTGGGACCCCAAAACGGGCCAGAATCGTGAGTAATAGACCATGAAACGGGCCAGAATCGGCTAAAACTGCAAGGATTGATGACCGACCCGTAAGAGCACCCCGGGGTTCGTTAGTAGTGGAAATCACTCCGAGAACCCAAAAACAGTGATTAATAGTCCACGAAACGGGCCAGAATCTACCAAAACTGCGAGTGTTGATGACCGACACGTAAACGCACCTTTGGTTTCGTAAATCGTGGAAATCACTCCGAGACCCCAAAACAGTGAGTAATAGTCCACAAAACGGGCTAGAATCGGCCAAAACTGTAAGTGTTGATGACCGACACGTAACCGCACCTTTGGGTTCGTCAATTGTGGAAATCACTCCGAGACCCTAAAACAGTGAGTAATAGTCAACAAAACGGGCCAGAATCGGCCAAAACTATGAGGGTTGATGACCGACACGTAAGCGTACCTTGGGGTTCATCAATCGTGGAAATCACTCCGAGACCCCAAAACAGTGAGTAATAGTCCATGAAACGGGCCAGAATCGGCCAAAATTGCGAGTGTTGATGACCCACAGGTAAGCGCACCCTGGGGATCGTCAATCGTGAAAATAGCTCGGGGACCCCAAAACAGGCCAGAATCGTAAGTAATAGACCATGAAACGGGCTAGAATCGGCCAAAACTGCGAGGATTGATGACCGACCCGTAAGCGCACCCCGGGGTTCGTTAGTAGTGGAAATCACTCCGAGAACCCAAAACAGTGATTAATAGTCCACAAAACGGGCCAGAATCTACCAAAACTGCGAGTGTTGATGACCGACAGGTAAGCGCACCCTGGGGATCGTCAATCCAGAAAATCGCTCTAGGACCCCAAAACGGGCCAGAATCGTGAGTAATAGACCATGAAACGGGCTAGAATCGGCCAAAACTGCGAGGATTGATGACCGACCCGTAAGCGCACCCCGGGGTTCGTTAGTAGTGGAAATCACTCCGAGAACCCAAAACAGTGATTAATAGTCCACAAAACGGGCCAGAATCTACCAAAACTGCGAGTCTTGATGACCAACACGTAAGAGCACCTTTGGGTTCGTCAATCGTGGAAATCACTCCGAGACCCCAAAACAGTGAGTAATAGTCCACACTATAAGTGTTGATGACCGACACGTAAGCACACCTTTGGGTTTGCAAATCGTGGAAATCACTCCGAGACCCCAAAACAGTGAGTAATAGTCCACAAAACGGGCCAAAATCGGCCAAAACTATGAGGGTTGATGACCGACACGTCAGCGTACCTTCGGGTTCGTCAATCGTGGAAATCACTCCGAGACACCAAAACAGTGAGTAATAGTCCATGAAACGGGCCAGAATCGGCCAATACTGCGAGTGTTGATGACCGACAGGTAAGCGCACCCTGGGGATCGTCAATCGTGAAAATCGCTCTGGGACCCCAAAACGGGCCAGAATCGTGAGTAATAGACCATGAAACGGGCCAGAATCGGCTAAAACTGCAAGGATTGATGACCGACCCGTAAGAGCACCCCGGGGTTCGTTAGTAGTCGAAATCACTCCGAGAACCCAAAACAGTGATTAATAGTCCACGAAACGGGCCAGAATCTACCAAAACTGCGAGTGTTGATGACCGACACGTAAACGCACCTTTGGTTTCGTCAATCGTGGAAATCACTCCGAGACCCCAAAACAGTGAGTAATAGTCCACAAAACGGGCTAGAATCGGCCAAAACTATAAGTGTTGATGACCGACACGTAAC
Organism: Triticum timopheevii; assembly: GCA_963921465.1. Taxonomy (NCBI): domain Eukaryota; kingdom Viridiplantae; phylum Streptophyta; class Magnoliopsida; order Poales; family Poaceae; genus Triticum; species Triticum timopheevii. Next base: position 394,023 of record OY997272.1, on the reverse strand, counting down.
CGCACCTTTGGGTTCGTCAATCGTGGAAATCACTCCGAGACCCTAAAACAGTGAGTAATAGTCCACAAAACGGGCCAGAATCGGCCAAAACTATGAGGGTTGATGACCGACACGTAAGCGTACCTTGGGGTTCATCAATCGTGGAAATCACTCCGAGACCCCAAAAATAGTGAGTAATAGTCCATGAAACGGGCCAGAATCGGCCAAAATTGCGAGTGTTGATGACCCACAGGTAAGCGCACCCTGGGGATCGTCAATCGTGAAAATCGCTCGGGGACCCCAAAACAGGCCAGAATCGTAAGTAATAGACCATGAAACGGGCTAGAATCGGCCAAAACTGCGAGGATTGATGACCGACCCGTAAGCGAACCCCGGGGTTCGTTAGTAGTGGAAATCACTCCGAGAACCCAAAACAGTGATTAATAGTCCACAAAACGGGCCAGAATCTACCAAAACTGCGAGTGTTGATGACCGACAGGTAAGCGCACCCTGGGGATCGTCAATCCAGAAAACCGCTCTAGGACCCCAAAACGGGCCAGAATCGTGAGTAATAGACCATGAAACGGGCTAGAATCGGCCAAAACTGCGAGGATTGATGACCGACCCGTAAGCGCACCCCGGGGTTCGTTAGTAGTGGAAATCACTCCGAGAACCCAAAACGGTGATTAATAGTCCACAAAACGGGCCAGAATCTACCAAAACTGCGAGTCTTGATGACCAACACGTAAGAGCACCTTTGGGTTCGTCAATCGTGGAAATCACTCCGAGACCCCAAAACAGTGAGTAATAGTCCACACTATAAGTGTTGATGACCGACACGTAAGCACACCTTTGGGTTTGCAAATCGTGGAAATCACTCCGAGACCCCAAAACAGTGAGTAATAGTCCACAAAACGGGCCAAAATCGGCCAAAATTATGAGGGTTGATGACCGACACGTCAGCGTACCTTGTGGTTCGTCAATCGTGGAAATCACTCCGAGACTCCAAAACAGTGAGTAATAGTCCATGAAACGGGCCAGAATCGGCCAAAACTGCGAGTGTTGATGACCGACAGGTAAGCGCACCCTGGGGATCGTCAATCGTGAAAATCGCTCTGGGACCCCAAAACGGGCCAGAATCGTGAGTAATAGACCATGAAACGGGCCAGAATCGGCTAAAACTGCAAGGATTGATGACCGACCCGTAAGAGCACCCCGGGGTTCGTTAGTAGTGGAAATCACTCCGAGAACCCAAAACAGTGATTAATAGTCCACGAAACGGGCCAGAATCTACCAAAACTGCGAGTGTTGATGACCGACACGTAAACGCACCTTTGGTTTCGTCAATCGTGGAAATCACTCCGAGACCCCAAAACAGTGAGTAATAGTCCACAAAACGGGCTAGAATCGGCCAAAACTGTAAGTGTTGATGACCGACATGTAACCGCACCTTTGGGTTCGTCAATCGTGGAAATCACTCCGAGACCCTAAAACAGTGAGTAATAGTCAACAAAACGGGCCAGAATCGGCCAAAACTATGAGGGTTGATGACCGACACGTAAGCGTACCTTGGGGTTCATCAATCGTGGAAATCACTCCGAGACCCCAAAACAGTGAGTAATAGTCCATGAAACGGGCCAGAATCGGCCAAAATTGCGAGTGTTGATGACCCACAGGTAAGCGCACCCTGGGGATCGTCAATCGTGAAATCGCTCGGGGACCCCAAAACAGGCCAGAATCGTAAGTAATAGACCATGAAACGGGCTAGAATCGGCCAAAACTGCGAGGATTGATGACCGACCCGTAAGCGCACCCTGGGGTTCGTTAGTAGTGGAAATCACTCCGAGAACCCAAAACAGTGATTAATAGTCCACAAAACGGGCCAGAATCTACCAAAACTGCGAGTGTTGATGACCGACAGGTAAGCGCACCCTGGGGATCGTCAATCCAGAAAATCGCTCTAGGACCCCAAAACGGGCCAGAATCGTGAGTAATAGACCATGAAACGGGCTAGAATCGGCCAAAACTGCGAGGATTGATGACCGACCCGTAAGCGCACCCCGGGGTTCGTTAGTAGTGGAAATCACTCCGAGAACCCAAAACAGTGATTAATAGTCCACAAAACGGGCCAGAATCTACCAAAACTGCGAGTCTTGATGACCAACACGTAAGAGCACCTTTGGGTTCGTCAATCGTGAAAATCACTCCGAGACCCCAAAACAGTGAGTAATAGTCCACACTATAAGTGTTGATGACCGACACGTAAGCACACCTTTGGGTTTGCAAATCGTGGAAATCACTCCGAGACCCCAAAACAGTGAGTAATAGTCCACAAAACGGGCCAAAATCGGCCAAAACTATGAGGTTTGATGACCGACACGTCAGCGTACCTTCGGGTTCGTCAATCGTGGAAATCACTCCGAGACACCAAAACAGTGAGTAATAGTCCATGAAACGGGCCAGAATCGGCAAATACTGCGAGTGTTGATGACCGACAGGTAAGCGCACCCTGGGGATCGTCAATCGTGAAAATCGCTCTGGGACCCCAAAACGGGCCAGAATCGTGAGTAATAGACCATGAAACGGGCCAGAATCGGCTAAAACTGCAAGGATTGATGACCGACCCGTAAGAGCACCCCGGGGTTCGTTAGTAGTGGAAATCACTCCGAGAACCCAAAACAGTGATTAATAGTCCACGAAACGGGCCAGAATCTACCAAAACTGCGAGTCTTGATGACCGACACGTAAACGCACCTTTGGTTTCGTCAATCGTGGAAATCACTCCGAGACCCCAAAACAGTGAGTAATAGTCCACAAAACGGGCTAGAATCGGCCAAAACTATAAGTGTTGATGACCGACACGTAACCGCACCTTTGGGTTCGTCAATCGTGGAAATCACTCCGAGACCCTAAAACAGTGAGTAATAGTCCACAAAACGGGCCAGAATCGGCCAAAACTATGAGGGTTGATGACCGACACGTAAGCGTACCTTGGGGTTCATCAATCGTGGAAATCACTCCGAGACCCCAAAACAGTGAGTAATAGTCCACAAAACGGGCCAGAATCGGCCAAAACTATGAGGGTTGATGACCGACACGTAAGCGTACCTTGGGGTTCATCAATCGTGGAAATCACTCCGAGACCCCAAAACAGTGAGTAATAGTCCATGAAACGGGCCAGAATCGGCCAAAATTGCGAGTGTTGATGACCCACAGGTAAGCGCACCCTGGGGATCGTCAATCGTCAAAATCGCTCGGGGACCCCAAAACAGGCCAGAATCGTAAGTAATAGACCATGAAACGGGCTAGAATCGGCCAAAACTGCGAGGATTGATGACCAACCCGTAAGCGCACCCCGGGGTTCGTTAGTAGTGGAAATCACTCCGAGAACCCAAAACAGTGATTAATAGTCCACAAAACGGGCCAGAATCTACCAAAACTGCGAGTGTTGATGACCGACAGGTAAGCGCACCCTGGGGATCGTCAATCCAGAAAATCGCTCTAGGACCCCAAAACGGGCCAGAATCGTGAGTAATAGACCATGAAACGGGCTAGAATCGGCCAAAACTGCGAGGATTGATGACCGACCCGTAAGCGCACCCCGGGGTTCGTAAGTAGTGGAAATCACTCCGAGACCCCAAAACAGTGAGTAATAGTCCACACTATAAGTGTTGATGACCGACACGTAAGCACACCTTTGGGTTTGCAAATCGTGGAAATCACTCCGAGACCCCAAAACAGTGAGTAATAGTCCACAAAACGGGCCAAAATCGGCCAAAACTATGAGGGTTGATGACCGACACGTCAGCGTACCTTCGGGTTCGTCAATCGTGGAAATCACTCCGAGACACCAAAACAGTGAGTAATAGTCCATGAAACGGGCCAGAATCGGCCAATACTGCGAGTGTTGATGACCGACAGGTAAGCGCACCCTGGGGATCGTCAATCGTGAAAATCGCTCTGGGACCCCAAAACGGGCCAGAATCGTGAGTAATAGACCATGAAACGGGCCAGAATCGGCTAAAACTGCAAGGATTGATGACCGACCCGTAAGAGCACCCCGGGGTTCGTTAGTAGTGGAAATCACTCCGAGAACCCAAAACAGTGATTAATAGTCCACGAAACGGGCCAGAATCTAGCAAAACTGCGAGTGTTGATGACCGACACGTAAACGCACCTTTGGTTTCGTCAATCGTGGAAATCACTCCGAGACCCCAAAACAGTGAGTAATAGTCCACAAAACGGGCTAGAATCGGCCAAAACTGTAAGTGTTGATGACCGACATGTAACCGCACCTTTGGGTTCGTCAATCGTGGAAATCACTCCGAGACCCTAAAACAGTGAGTAATAGTCCACAAAACGGGCCAGAATCGGCCAAAACTATGAGGGTTGATGACCGACACGTAAGCGTACCTTGGGGTTCATCAATCGTGGAAATCACTCCGAGACCCCAAAACAGTGAGTAATAGTCCACAAAACGGGCCAGAATCGGCGAAAACTATGAGGGTTGATGACCGACACGTAAGCGTACCTTGGGGTTCATCAATCGTGGAAATCACTCCGAGACCCCAAAACAGTGAGTAATAGTCCATGAAACGGGCCAGAATCGGCCAAAATTGCGAGTGTTGATGACCCACAGGTAAGCGCACCCTGGGGATCGTCAATCGTCAAAATCGCTCGGGGACCCCAAAACAGGCCAGAATCGTAAGTAATAGACCATGAAACGGGCTAGAATCGGCCAAAACTGCGAGGATTGATGACCGACCCGTAAGCGAACCCCGGGGTTCGTTAGTAGTGGAAATCACTCCGAGAACCCAAAACAGTGATTAATAGTCCACAAAACGGGCCAGAATCTACCAAAACTGCGAGTGTTGATGACCGACAGGTAAGCGCACCCTGGGGATCGTCAATCCAGAAAATCGCTCTAGGACCCCAAAACGGGCCAGAATCGTGAGTAATAGACCATGAAACGGGCTAGAATCGGCCAAAACTGCGAGGATTGATGACCGACCCGTAAGCGCACCCCGGGGTTCGTTAGTAGTGGAAATCACTCCGAGAACCCAAAACGGTGATTAATAGTCCACAAAACGGGCCAGAATCTACCAAAACTGCGAGTCTTGATGACCAACACGTAAGAGCACCTTTGGGTTCGTCAATCGTGGAAATCACTCCGAGACCCCAAAACAGTGAGTAATAGTCCACACTATAAGTGTTGATGACCGACACGTAAGCACACCTTTGGGTTTGCAAATCGTGGAAATCACTCCGAGACCCCAAAACAGTGAGTAATAGTCCACAAAACGGGCCAAAATCGGCCAAAATTATGAGGGTTGATGACCGACACGTCAGCGTACCTTGTGGTTCGTCAATCGTGGAAATCACTCCGAGACACCAAAACAGTGAGTAATAGTCCATGAAACGGGCCAGAATCGGCCAAAACTGCGAGTGTTGATGACCGACAGGTAAGCGCACCCTGGGGATCGTCAATCGTGAAAATCGCTCTGGGACCCCAAAACGGGCCAGAATCGTGAGTAATAGACCATGAAACGGGCCAGAATCGGCTAAAACTGCAAGGATTGATGACCGACCCGTAAGAGCACCCCGGGGTTCGTTAGTAGTGGAAATCACTCCGAGAACCCAAAACAGTGATTAATAGTCCACGAAACGGGCCAGAATCTACCAAAACTGCGAGTGTTGATGACCGACACGTAAACGCACCTTTGGTTTCGTCAATCGTGGAAATCACTCCGAGACCCCAAAACAGTGAGTAATAGTCCACAAAACGGGCTAGAATCGGCCAAAACTGTAAGTGTTGATGACCGACATGTAACCGCACCTTTGGGTTCGTCAATCGTGGAAATCACTCCGAGACCCTAAAACAGTGAGTAATAGTCAACAAAACGGGCCAGAATCGGCCAAAACTATGAGGGTTGATGACCGACACGTAAGCGTACCTTGGGGTTCATCAATCGTGGAAATCACTCCGAGACCCCAAAACAGTGAGTAATAGTCCATGAAACGGGCCAGAATCGGCCAAAATTGCGAGTGTTGATGACCCACAGGTAAGCGCACCCTGGGGATCGTCAATCGTGAAATCGCTCGGGGACCCCAAAACAGGCCAGAATCGTAAGTAATAGACCATGAAACGGGCTAGAATCGGCCAAAACTGCGAGGATTGATGACCGACCCGTAAGCGCACCCTGGGGTTCGTTAGTAGTGGAAATCACTCCGAGAACCCAAAACAGTGATTAATAGTCCACAAAACGGGCCAGAATCTACCAAAACTGCGAGTGTTGATGACCGACAGGTAAGCGCACCCTGGGGATCGTCAATCCAGAAAATCGCTCTAGGACCCCAAAACGGGCCAGAATCGTGAGTAATAGACCATGAAACGGGCTAGAATCGGCCAAAACTGCGAGGATTGATGACCGACCCGTAAGCGCACCCCGGGGTTCGTTAGTAGTGGAAATCACTCCGAGAACCCAAAACAGTGATTAATAGTCCACAAAACGGGCCAGAATCTACCAAAACTGCGAGTCTTGATGACCAACACGTAAGAGCACCTTTGGGTTCGTCAATCGTGAAAATCACTCCGAGACCCCAAAACAGTGAGTAATAGTCCACACTATAAGTGTTGATGACCGACACGTAAGCACACCTTTGGGTTTGCAAATCGTGGAAATCACTCCGAGACCCCAAAACAGTGAGTAATAGTCCACAAAACGGGCCAAAATCGGCCAAAACTATGAGGTTTGATGACCGACACGTCAGCGTACCTTCGGGTTCGTCAATCGTGGAAATCACTCCGAGACACCAAAACAGTGAGTAATAGTCCATGAAACGGGCCAGAATCGGCAAATACTGCGAGTGTTGATGACCGACAGGTAAGCGCACCCTGGGGATCGTCAATCGTGAAAATCGCTCTGGGACCCCAAAACGGGCCAGAATCGTGAGTAATAGACCATGAAACGGGCCAGAATCGGCTAAAACTGCAAGGATTGATGACCGACCCGTAAGAGCACCCCGGGGTTCGTTAGTAGTGGAAATCACTCCGAGAACCCAAAACAGTGATTAATAGTCCACGAAACGGGCCAGAATCTACCAAAACTGCGAGTCTTGATGACCGACACGTAAACGCACCTTTGGTTTCGTCAATCGTGGAAATCACTCCGAGACCCCAAAACAGTGAGTAATAGTCCACAAAACGGGCTAGAATCGGCCAAAACTATAAGTGTTGATGACCGACACGTAACCGCACCTTTGGGTTCGTCAATCGTGGAAATCACTCCGAGACCCTAAAACAGTGAGTAATAGTCCACAAAACGGGCCAGAATCGGCCAAAACTATGAGGGTTGATGACCGACACGTAAGCGTACCTTGGGGTTCATCAATCGTGGAAATCACTCCGAGACCCCAAAACAGTGAGTAATAGTCCACAAAACGGGCCAGAATCGGCCAAAACTATGAGGGTTGATGACCGACACGTAAGCGTACCTTGGGGTTCATCAATCGTGGAAATCACTCCGAGACCCCAAAACAGTGAGTAATAGTCCATGAAACGGGCCAGAATCGGCCAAAATTGCGAGTGTTGATGACCCACAGGTAAGCGCACCCTGGGGATCGTCAATCGTCAAAATCGCTAGGGGACCCCAAAACAGGCCAGAATCGTAAGTAATAGACCATGAAACGGGCTAGAATCGGCCAAAACTGCGAGGATTGATGACCAACCCGTAAGCGCACCCCGGGGTTCGTTAGTAGTGGAAATCACTCCGAGAACCCAAAACAGTGATTAATAGTCCACAAAACGGGCCAGAATCTACCAAAACTGCGAGTGTTGATGACCGACAGGTAAGCGCACCCTGGGGATCGTCAATCCAGAAAATCGCTCTAGGACCCCAAAACGGGCCAGAATCGTGAGTAATAGACCATGAAACGGGCTAGAATCGGCCAAAACTGCGAGGATTGATGACCGACCCGTAAGCGCACCCCGGGGTTCGTAAGTAGTGGAAATCACTCCGAGACCCCAAAACAGTGAGTAATAGTCCACACTATAAGTGTTGATGACCGACACGTAAGCACACCTTTGGGTTTGCAAATCGTGGAAATCACTCCGAGACCCCAAAACAGTGAGTAATAGTCCACAAAACGGGCCAAAATCGGCCAAAACTATGAGGGTTGATGACCGACACGTCAGCGTACCTTCGGGTTCGTCAATCGTGGAAATCACTCCGAGACACCAAAACAGTGAGTAATAGTCCATGAAACGGGCCAGAATCGGCCAATACTGCGAGTGTTGATGACCGACAGGTAAGCGCACCCTGGGGATCGTCAATCGTGAAAATCGCTCTGGGACCCCAAAACGGGCCAGAATCGTGAGTAATAGACCATGAAACGGGCCAGAATCGGCTAAAACTGCAAGGATTGATGACCCACCCGTAAGAGCACCCCGGGGTTCGTTAGTAGTGGAAATCACTCCGAGAACCCAAAACAGTGATTAATAGTCCACGAAACGGGCCAGAATCTAGCAAAACTGCGAGTGTTGATGACCGACACGTAAACGCACCTTTGGTTTCGTCAATCGTGGAAATCACTCCGAGACCCCAAAACAGTGAGTAATAGTCCACAAAACGGGCTAGAATCGGCCAAAACTGTAAGTGTTGATGACCGACATGTAACCGCACCTTTGGGTTCGTCAATCGTGGAAATCACTCCGAGACCCTAAAACAGTGAGTAATAGTCCACAAAACGGGCCAGAATCGGCCAAAACTATGAGGGTTGATGACCGACACGTAAGCGTACCTTGGGGTTCATCAATCGTGGAAATCACTCCGAGACCCCAAAACAGTGAGTAATAGTCCACAAAACGGGCCAGAATCGGCCAAAACTATGAGGGTTGATGACCGACACGTAAGCGTACCTTGGGGTTCATCAATCGTGGAAATCACTCCGAGACCCCAAAACAGTGAGTAATAGTCCATGAAACGGGCCAGAATCGGCCAAAATTGCGAGTGTTGATGACCCACAGGTAAGCGCACCCTGGGGATCGTCAATCGTCAAAATCGCTAGGGGACCCCAAAACAGGCCAGAATCGTAAGTAATAGACCATGAAACGGGCTAGAATCGGCCAAAACTGCGAGGATTGATGACCAACCCGTAAGCGCACCCCGGGGTTCGTTAGTAGTGGAAATCACTCCGAGAACCCAAAACAGTGATTAATAGTCCACAAAACGGGCCAGAATCTACCAAAACTGCGAGTGTTGATGACCGACAGGTAAGCGCACCCTGGGGATCGTCAATCCAGAAAATCGCTCTAGGACCCCAAAACGGGCCAGAATCGTGAGTAATAGACCATGAAACGGGCTAGAATCGGCCAAAACTGCGAGGATTGATGACCGACCCGTAAGCGCACCCCGGGGTTCGTAAGTAGTGGAAATCACTCCGAGACCCCAAAACAGTGAGTAATAGTCCACACTATAAGTGTTGATGACCGACACGTAAGCACACCTTTGGGTTTGCAAATCGTGGAAATCACTCCGAGACCCCAAAACAGTGAGTAATAGTCCACAAAACGGGCCAAAATCGGCCAAAACTATGAGGGTTGATGACCGACACGTCAGCGTACCTTCGGGTTCGTCAATCGTGGAAATCACTCCGAGACACCAAAACAGTGAGTAATAGTCCATGAAACGGGCCAGAATCGGCCAATACTGCGAGTGTTGATGACCGACAGGTAAGCGCACCCTGGGGATCGTCAATCGTGAAAATCGCTCTGGGACCCCAAAACGGGCCAGAATCGTGAGTAATAGACCATGAAACGGGCCAGAATCGGCTAAAACTGCAAGGATTGATGACCCACCCGTAAGAGCACCCCGGGGTTCGTTAGTAGTGGAAATCACTCCGAGAACCCAAAACAGTGATTAATAGTCCACGAAACGGGCCAGAATCTAGCAAAACTGCGAGTGTTGATGACCGACACGTAAACGCACCTTTGGTTTCGTCAATCGTGGAAATCACTCCGAGACCCCAAAACAGTGAGTAATAGTCCACAAAACGGGCTAGAATCGGCCAAAACTGTAAGTGTTGATGACCGACATGTAACCGCACCTTTGGGTTCGTCAATCGTGGAAATCACTCCGAGACCCTAAAACAGTGAGTAATAGTCCACAAAACGGGCCAGAATCGGCCAAAACTATGAGGGTTGATGACCGACACGTAAGCGTACCTTGGGGTTCATCAATCGTGGAAATCACTCCGAGACCCCAAAACAGTGAGTAATAGTCCACAAAACGGGCCAGAATCGGCGAAAACTATGAGGGTTGATGACCGACACGTAAGCGTACCTTGGGGTTCATCAATCGTGGAAATCACTCCGAGACCCCAAAACAGTGAGTAATAGTCCATGAAACGGGCCAGAATCGGCCAAAATTGCGAGTGTTGATGACCCACAGGTAAGCGCACCCTGGGGATCGTCAATCGTCAAAATCGCTCGGGGACCCCAAAACAGGCCAGAATCGTAAGTAATAGACCATGAAACGGGCTAGAATCGGCCAAAACTGCGAGGATTGACGACCGACCCGTAAGCGCACCCCGGGGTTCGTTAGTAGTGGAAATCACTCCGAGAACCCAAAACAGTGATTAATAGTCCACAAAACGGGCCAGAATCTACCAAAACTGCGAGTGTTGATGACCGACAGGTAAGCGCACCCTGGGGATCGTCAATCCAGAAAATCGCTCTAGGACCCCAAAACGGGCCAGAATCGTGAGTAATAGACCATGAAACGGGCTAGAATCGGCCAAAACTGCGAGGATTGATGACCGACCCGTAAGCGCACCCCGGGGTTCGTTAGTAGTGGAAATCACTCCGAGAACCCAAAACAGTGATTAATAGTCCACAAAACGGGCCAGAATCTACCAAAACTGCGAGTCTTGATGACCAACACGTAAGAGCACCTTTGGGTTCGTCAATCGTGGAAATCACTCCGAGACCCCAAAACAGTGAGTAATAGTCCACACTATAAGTGTTGATGACCGACACGTAAGCACACCTTTGGGTTTGCAAATCGTGGAAATCACTCCGAGACCCCAAAACAGTGAGTAATAGTCCACAAAACGGGCCAAAATCGGCCAAAACTATGAGGGTTGATGACCGACACGTCAGCGTACCTTCGGGTTCGTCAATCGTGGAAATCACTCCGAGACACCAAAACAGTGAGTAATAGTCCATGAAACGGGCCAGAATCGGCCAATACTGCGAGTGTTGATGACCAACAGGTAAGCGCACCCTGGGGATCGTCAATCGTGAAAATCGCTCTGGGACCCCAAAACGGGCCAGAATCGTGAGTAATAGACCATGAAACGGGCCAGAATCGGCTAAAACTGCAAGGATTGATGACCGACCCGTAAGAGCACCCCGGGGTTCGTTAGTAGTGGAAATCACTCCGAGAACCCAAAACAGTGATTAATAGTCCACGAAACGGGCCAGAATCTACCAAAACTGCGAGTGTTGATGACCGACACGTAAACGCACCTTTGGTTTCGTCAATCGTGGAAATCACTCCGAGACCCCAAAACAGTGAGTAATAGTCCACAAAACGGGCTAGAATCGGCCAAAACTGTAAGTGTTGATGACCGACATGTAACCGCACCTTTGGGTTCGTCAATCGTGGAAATCACTCCGAGACCCTAAAACAGTGAGTAATAGTCCACAAAACGGGCCAGAATCGGCCAAAACTATGAGGGTTGATGACCGACACGTAAGCGTACCTTGGGGTTCATCAATCGTGGAAATCACTCCGAGACCCCAAAACAGTGAGTAATAGTCCACAAAACGGGCCAGAATCGGCCAAAACTATGAGGGTTGATGACCGACACGTAAGCGTACCTTGGGGTTCATCAATCGTGGAAATCACTCCGAGACCCCAAAACAGTGAGTAATAGTCCATGAAACGGGCCAGAATCGGCCAAAATTGCGAGTGTTGATGACCCACAGGTAAGCGCACCCTGGGGATCGTCAATCGTCAAAATCGCTCGGGGACCCCAAAACAGGCCAGAATCGTAAGTAATAGACCATGAAACGGGCTAGAATCGGCCAAAACTGCGAGGATTGATGACCGACCCGTAAGCGCACCCCGGGGTTCGTTAGTAGTGGAAATCACTCCGAGAACCCAAAACAGTGATTAATAGTCCACAAAACGGGCCAGAATCTACCAAAACTGCGAGTGTTGATGACCGACAGGTAAGCGCACCCTGGGGATCGTCAATCCAGAAAATCGCTCTAGGACCCCAAAACGGGCCAGAATCGTGAGTAATAGACCATGAAACGGGCTAGAATCGGCCAAAACTGCGAGGATTGATGACCGACCCGTAAGCGCACCCCGGGGTTCGTTAGTAGTGGAAATCACTCCGAGAACCCAAAACAGTGATTAATAGTCCACAAAACGGGCCAGAATCTACCAAAACTGCGAGTCTTGATGACCAACACGTAAGAGCACCTTTGGGTTCGTCAATCGTGGAAATCACTCCGAGACCCCAAAACAGTGAGTAATAGTCCACACTATAAGTGTTGATGACCGACACGTAAGCACACCTTTGGGTTTGCAAATCGTGGAAATCACTCCGAGACCCCAAAACAGTGAGTAATAGTCCACAAAACGGGCCAAAATCGGCCAAAACTATGAGGGTTGATGACCGACACGTCAGCGTACCTTCGGGTTCGTCAATCGTGGAAATCACTCCGAGACACCAAAACAGTGAGTAATAGTCCATGAAACGGGCCAGAATCGGCCAATACTGCGAGTGTTGATGACCGACAGGTAAGCGCACCCTGGGGATCGTCAATCGTGAAAATCGCTCTGGGACCCCAAAACGGGCCAGAATCGTGAGTAATAGACCATGAAACGGGCCAGAATCGGCTAAAACTGCAAGGATTGATGACCGACCCGTAAGAGCACCCCGGGGTTCGTTAGTAGTGGAAATCACTCCGAGAACCCAAAACAGTGATTAATAGTCCACGAAACGGGCCAGAATCTACCAAAACTGCGAGTGTTGATGACCGACACGTAAACGCACCTTTGGTTTCGTCAATCGTGGAAATCACTCCGAGACCCCAAAACAGTGAGTAATAGTCCACAAAACGGGCTAGAATCGGCCAAAACTATAAGTGTTGATGACCGACACGTAACCGCACCTTTGGGTTCGTCAATCGTGGAAATCACTCCGAGACCCTAAAACAGTGAGTAATAGTCCACAAAACGGGCCAGAATCGGCCAAAACTATGAGGGTTGATGACCGACACGTAAGCGTACCTTGGGGTTCATCAATCGTGGAAATCACTCCGAGACCCCAAAACAGTGAGTAATAGTCCATGAAACGGGCCAGAATCGGCCAAAATTGTGAGTGTTGATGACCCACAGGTAAGCGCACCCTAGGGATCGTCAATCGTGAAAATCGCTCGGGGACCCCAAAACGGGCCAGAATCGTAAGTAATAGACCATGAAACGGGCTAGAATCGGCCAAAACTGCGAGGATTGATGACCGACCCATAAGTGCACCCCGGGGTTCGTTAGTAGTGGAAATCACTCCGAGAACCCAAAACAGTGATTAATAGTCCACAAAACGGGCCAGAATCTACCAAAACTGCGAGTGTTGATGACCGACAGGTAAGCGCACCCAGGGGATCGTCAATCCAGAAAATCGCTCTGGGACCCCAAAACGGGCCAGAATCGTGAGTAATAGACCATGAAACGGGCTAGAATCGGCCAAAACTGCGAGTATTGATGACCGACCCGTATGCGCACCACGGGGTTCGTTAGTAGTGGAAATCACTCCGAGAACCCAAAACAGTGATTAATAGTCCACAAAACGGGCCAGAATCTACCAAAACTGCGAGTCTTGATGACCAACACGTAAGAGCACCTTTGGGTTCGTCAATCGTGGAAATCACTCTGAGACCCCAAAACAGTGAGTAATAGTCCACAAAACGGGCCAGAATCGGCCAAAACTATAAGTGTTGATGACCGACACGTAAGCGCACCGTTGGGTTCGTCAATCGTGGAAATCACTCCGAGACCCCAAAACAGTGAGTAATAGTCCACAAAACGGGCCAGAATCGGCCAAAACTATGAGGGTTGATGACCGACACGTAAGCGTACCTTGGGGTTCGTCAATCGTGGAAATCACTCCGAGACACCAAAACAGTGAGTAATAGTCCATGAAACGGGCCAGAATCGGCCAAAACTGCGAGTGTTGATGACCGACAGGTAAGCGCACCCTGGGGATCGTCAATCGTGAAAATCGCTCTCGGACCCCAAAACGGGCCAGAATCGTGAGTAATAGACGATGAAACGGGCCAGAATCGGCTAAAACTGCAAGGATTGATGACCGACCCGTAAGAGCACCCCGGGGTTCGTTAGTAGTGGAAATCACTCCGAGAACCCAAAACAGTGATTAATAGTCCACGAAACGGGCCAGAATCTAGCAAAACTGCGAGTGTTGATGACCGACACGTAAACGCACCTTTGGTTTCGTCAATCGTGGAAATCACTCCGAGACCCCAAAACAGTGAGTAATAGTCCACAAAACGGGCTAGAATCGGCCAAAACTGTAAGTGTTGATGACCGACATGTAACCGCACCTTTGGGTTCGTCAATCGTGGAAATCACTCCGAGACCCTAAAACAGTGAGTAATAGTCAACAAAACGGGCCTGAATTGGCCAAAACTATGAGGGTTGATGACCGACACGTAAGCGTACCTTGGGGTTCATCAATCGTGGAAATCACTCCGAGACCCCAAAACAGTGAGTAATAGTCCACAAAACGGGCCAGAATCTACCAAAACTGCGAGTCTTGATGACCAACACGTAAGAGCACCTTTGGGTTCGTCAATCGTGGAAATCACTCCGAGACCCCAAAACAGTGAGTAATAGTCCACACTATAAGTGTTGATGACCGACACGTAAGCACACCTTTGGGTTTGCAAATCGTGGAAATCACTCCGAGACCCCAAAACAGTGAGTAATAGTCCACAAAACGGGCCAAAATCGGCCAAAATTATGAGGGTTGATGACCGACACGTCAGCGTACCTTGGGGTTCGTCAATCGTGGAAATCACTCCGAGACACCAAAACAGTGAGTAATAGTCCATGAAACGGGCCAGAATCGGCCAAAACTGCGAGTGTTGATGACCGACAGGTAAGCGCACCCTGGGGATCGTCAATCGTGAAAATCGCTCTGGGACCCCAAAATGGGCCAGAATCGTGAGTAATAGACCATGAAACGGTCCAGAATCGGCTAAAACTGCAAGGATTGATGACCGACCCGTAAGAGCACCCCGGGGTTCGTTAGTAGTGGAAATCACTCCGAGAACCCAAAACAGTGATTAATAGTCCACGAAACGGGCCAGAATCTACCAAAACTGCGAGTGTTGATGACCGACACGTAAACGCACCTTTGGTTTCGTCAATCGTGGAAATCACTCCGAGACCCCAAAACAGTGAGTAATAGTCCACAAAACGGGCTAGAATCGGCCAAAACTGTAAGTGTTGATGACCGACATGTAACCGCAACTTTGGGTTCGTCAATCGTGGAAATCACTCCGAGACCCTAAAACAGTGAGTAATAGTCAACAAAACGTGCCAGAATCGGCCAAAACTATGAGGGTTGATGACCGACACGTAAGCGTACCTTGGGGTTCATCAATCGTGGAAATCACTCCGAGACCCCAAAACAGTGAGTAATAGTCCATGAAACGGGCCAGAATCGGCCAAAATTGCGAGTGTTGATGACCCACAGGTAAGCGCACCCTGGGGATCGTCAATCGTGAAAATCGCTCGGGGACCCCAAAACAGGCCAGAATCGTAAGTAATAGACCATGAAACGGGCTAGAATCGGCCAAAACTGCGAGGATTGATGACCGACCCGTAAGCGCACCCCGGGGTTCATTAGTAGTGGAAATCACTCCGAGAACCCAAAACAGTGATTAATAGTCCACGAAACGGGCCAGAATCTAGCAAAACTGCGAGTGTTGATGACCGACACGTAAACGCACCTTTGGTTTCGTCAATCGTGGAAATCACTCCGAGACCCCAAAACAGTGAGTAATAGTCCACAAAACGGGCTAGAATCGGCCAAAACTGTAAGTGTTGATGACCGACATGTAACCGCACCTTTGGGTTCGTCAATCGTGGAAATCACTCCGAGACCCTAAAACAGTGAGTAATAGTCAACAAAACGGGCCTGAATTGGCCAAAACTATGAGGGTTGATGACCGACACGTAAGCGTACCTTGGGGTTCATCAATCGTGGAAATCACTCCGAGACCCCAAAACAGTGAGTAATAGTCCACAAAACGGGCCAGAATCTACCAAAACTGCGAGTCTTGATGACCAACACGTAAGAGCACCTTTGGGTTCGTCAATCGTGGAAATCACTCCGAGACCCCAAAACAGTGAGTAATAGTCCACACTATAAGTGTTGATGACCGACACGTAAGCACACCTTTGGGTTTGCAAATCGTGGAAATCACTCCGAGACCCCAAAACAGTGAGTAATAGTCCACAAAACGGGCCAAAATCGGCCAAAATTATGAGGGTTGATGACCGACACGTCAGCGTACCTTGGGGTTCGTCAATCGTGGAAATCACTCCGAGACACCAAAACAGTGAGTAATAGTCCATGAAACGGGCCAGAATCGGCCAAAACTGCGAGTGTTGATGACCGACAGGTAAGCGCACCCTGGGGATCGTCAATCGTGAAAATCGCTCTGGGACCCCAAAATGGGCCAGAATCGTGAGTAATAGACCATGAAACGGTCCAGAATCGGCTAAAACTGCAAGGATTGATGACCGACCCGTAAGAGCACCCCGGGGTTCGTTAGTAGTGGAAATCACTCCGAGAACCCAAAACAGTGATTAATAGTCCACGAAACGGGCCAGAATCTACCAAAACTGCGAGTGTTGATGACCGACACGTAAACGCACCTTTGGTTTCGTCAATCGTGGAAATCACTCCGAGACCCCAAAACAGTGAGTAATAGTCCACAAAACGGGCTAGAATCGGCCAAAACTGTAAGTGTTGATGACCGACATGTAACCGCAACTTTGGGTTCGTCAATCGTGGAAATCACTCCGAGACCCTAAAACAGTGAGTAATAGTCAACAAAACGTGCCAGAATCGGCCAAAACTATGAGGGTTGATGACCGACACGTAAGCGTACCTTGGGGTTCATCAATCGTGGAAATCACTCCGAGACCCCAAAACAGTGAGTAATAGTCCATGAAACGGGCCAGAATCGGCCAAAATTGCGAGTGTTGATGACCCACAGGTAAGCGCACCCTGGGGATCGTCAATCGTGAAAATCGCTCGGGGACCCCAAAACAGGCCAGAATCGTAAGTAATAGACCATGAAACGGGCTAGAATCGGCCAAAACTGCGAGGATTGATGACCGACCCGTAAGCGCACCCCGGGGTTCGTTAGTAGTGGAAATCACTCCGAGAACCCAAAACAGTGATTAATAGTCCACAAAACGGGCCAGAATCTACCAAAACTGCGAGTGTTGATGACCGACAGGTAAGCGCACCCTGGGGATCGTCAATCCAGAAAATCGCTCTAGGACCCCAAAACGGGCCAGAATCGTGAGTAATAGACCATGAAACGGGCTAGAATCGGCCAAAACTGCGAGGATTGATGACCGACCCGTAAGCGCACCCCGGGGTTCGTTAGTAGTGGAAATCACTCCGAGAACCCAAAACAGTGATTAATAGTCCACAAAACGGGCCAGAATCTACCAAAACTGCGAGTCTTGATGACCAACACGTAAGAGCACCTTTGGGTTCGTCAATCGTGGAAATCACTCCGAGACCCCAAAACAGTGAGTAATAGTCCACACTATAAGTGTTGATGACCGACACGTAAGCACACCTTTGGGTTTGCAAATCGTGGAAATCACTCCGAGACCCCAAAACAGTGAGTAATAGTCCACAAAACGGGCCAAAATCGGCCAAAACTATGAGGGTTGATGACCGACACGTCAGCGTACCTTCGGGTTCGTCAATCGTGGAAATCACTCCGAGACACCAAAACAGTGAGTAATAGTCCATGAAACGGGCCAGAATCGGCCAAAATTGCGAGTGTTGATGACCCACAGGTAAGCGCACCCTGGGGATCGTCAATCGTGAAAATCGCTCGGGGACCCCAAAACAGGCCAGAATCGTAAGTAATAGACCATGAAACGGGCTAGAATCGGCCAAAACTGCGAGGATTGATGACCGACCCGTAAGCGCACCCCGGGGTTCATTAGTAGTGGAAATCACTCCGAGAACCCAAAACAGTGATTAATAGTCCACGAAACGGGCCAGAATCTAGCAAAACTGCGAGTGTTGATGACCGACACGTAAACGCACCTTTGGTTTCGTCAATCGTGGAAATCACTCCGAGACCCCAAAACAGTGAGTAATAGTCCACAAAACGGGCTAGAATCGGCCAAAACTGTAAGTGTTGATGACCGACATGTAACCGCACCTTTGGGTTCGTCAATCGTGGAAATCACTCCGAGACCCTAAAACAGTGAGTAATAGTCAACAAAACGGGCCTGAATTGGCCAAAACTATGAGGGTTGATGACCGACACGTAAGCGTACCTTGGGGTTCATCAATCGTGGAAATCACTCCGAGACCCCAAAACAGTGAGTAATAGTCCACAAAACGGGCCAGAATCTACCAAAACTGCGAGTCTTGATGACCAACACGTAAGAGCACCTTTGGGTTCGTCAATCGTGGAAATCACTCCGAGACCCCAAAACAGTGAGTAATAGTCCACACTATAAGTGTTGATGACCGACACGTAAGCACACCTTTGGGTTTGCAAATCGTGGAAATCACTCCGAGACCCCAAAACAGTGAGTAATAGTCCACAAAACGGGCCAAAATCGGCCAAAATTATGAGGGTTGATGACCGACACGTCAGCGTACCTTGGGGTTCGTCAATCGTGGAAATCACTCCGAGACACCAAAACAGTGAGTAATAGTCCATGAAACGGGCCAGAATCGGCCAAAACTGCGAGTGTTGATGACCGACAGGTAAGCGCACCCTGGGGATCGTCAATCGTGAAAATCGCTCTGGGACCCCAAAATGGGCCAGAATCGTGAGTAATAGACCATGAAACGGTCCAGAATCGGCTAAAACTGCAAGGATTGATGACCGACCCGTAAGAGCACCCCGGGGTTCGTTAGTAGTGGAAATCACTCCGAGAACCCAAAACAGTGATTAATAGTCCACGAAACGGGCCAGAATCTACCAAAACTGCGAGTGTTGATGACCGACACGTAAACGCACCTTTGGTTTCGTCAATCGTGGAAATCACTCCGAGACCCCAAAACAGTGAGTAATAGTCCACAAAACGGGCTAGAATCGGCCAAAACTGTAAGTGTTGATGACCGACATGTAACCGCAACTTTGGGTTCGTCAATCGTGGAAATCACTCCGAGACCCTAAAACAGTGAGTAATAGTCAACAAAACGTGCCAGAATCGGCCAAAACTATGAGGGTTGATGACCGACACGTAAGCGTACCTTGGGGTTCATCAATCGTGGAAATCACTCCGAGACCCCAAAACAGTGAGTAATAGTCCATGAAACGGGCCAGAATCGGCCAAAATTGCGAGTGTTGATGACCCACAGGTAAGCGCACCCTGGGGATCGTCAATCGTGAAAATCGCTCGGGGACCCCAAAACAGGCCAGAATCGTAAGTAATAGACCATGAAACGGGCTAGAATCGGCCAAAACTGCGAGGATTGATGACCGACCCGTAAGCGCACCCCGGGGTTCGTTAGTAGTGGAAATCACTCCGAGAACCCAAAACAGTGATTAATAGTCCACAAAACGGGCCAGAATCTACCAAAACTGCGAGTGTTGATGACCGACAGGTAAGCGCACCCTGGGATCGTCAATCCAGAAAATCGCTCTAGGACCCCAAAACGGGCCAGAATCGTGAGTAATAGACCATGAAACGGGCTAGAATCGGCCAAAACTGCGAGGATTGATGACCGACCCGTAAGCGCACCCCGGGGTTCGTTAGTAGTGGAAATCACTCCGAGAACCCAAAACAGTGATTAATAGTCCACAAAACGGGCCAGAATCTACCAAAACTGCGAGTCTTGATGACCAACACGTAAGAGCACCTTTGGGTTCGTCAATCGTGGAAATCACTCCGAGACCCCAAAACAGTGAGTAATAGTCCACACTATAAGTGTTGATGACCGACACGTAAGCACACCTTTGGGTTTGCAAATCGTGGAAATCACTCCGAGACCCCAAAACAGTGAGTAATAGTCCACAAAACGGGCCAAAATCGGCCAAAACTATGAGGGTTGATGACCGACACGTCAGCGTACCTTCGGGTTCGTCAATCGTGGAAATCACTCCGAGACACCAAAACAGTGAGTAATAGTCCATGAAACGGGCCAGAATCGGCCAATACTGCGAGTGTTGATGACCGACAGGTAAGCGCACCCTGGGGATCGTCAATCGTGAAAATCGCTCTGGGACCCCAAAACGGGCCAGAATCGTGAGTAATAGACCATGAAACGGGCCAGAATCGGCTAAAACTGCAAGGATTGATGACCGACCCGTAAGAGCACCCCGGGGTTCGTTAGTAGTGGAAATCACTCCGAGAACCCAAAACAGTGATTAATAGTCCACGAAACGGGCCAGAATCTACCAAAACTGCGAGTGTTGATGACCGACACGTAAACGCACCTTTGGTTTCGTCAATCGTGGAAATCACTCCGAGACCCCAAAACAGTGAGTAATAGTCCACAAAACGGGCTAGAATCGGCCAAAACTATAAGTGTTGATGACCGACACGTAACCGCACCTTTGGGTTCGTCAATCGTGGAAATCACTCCGAGACCCTAAAACAGTGAGTAATAGTCCACAAAACGGGCCAGAATCGGCCAAAACTATGAGGGTTGATGACCGACACGTAAGCGTACCTTGGGGTTCATCAATCGTGGAAATCACTCCGAGACCCCAAAACAGTGAGTAATAGTCCATGAAACGGGCCAGAATCGGCCAAAATTGTGAGTGTTGATGACCCACAGGTAAGCGCACCCTGGGGATCGTCAATCGTGAAAATCGCTCGGGGACCCCAAAACAGGCCAGAATCGTAAGTAATAGACCATGAAACGGGCTAGAATCGGCCAAAACTGCGAGGATTGATGACCGACCCGTAAGCGCACCCCGGGGTTCGTTAGTAGTGGAAATCACTCCGAGAACCCAAAACAGTGATTAATAGTCCACAAAACGGGCCAGAATCTACCAAAACTGCGAGTGTTGATGACCGACAGGTAAGCGCACCCTGGGGATCGTCAATCCAGAAAATCGCTCTGGGACCCCAAAACGATCCAGAATCGTGAGTAATAGACCATGAAACGGGCTAGAATCGGCCAAAACTGCGAGGATTGATGACCGACCCGTATGCGCACCACGGGGTTCGTTAGTAGTGGAAATCACTCCGAGAACCCAAAACAGTGATTAATAGTCCACAAAACGGGCCAGAATCTACCAAAACTGCGAGTCTTGATGACCAACACGTAAGAGCACCTTTGGGTTCGTCAATCGTGGAAATCACTCTGAGACCCCAAAACAGTGAGTAATAGTCCACAAAACGGGCCAGAATCGGCCAAAACTATAAGTGTTGATGACCGACACGTAAGCGCACCGTTGGGTTCGTCAATCGTGGAAATCACTCCGAGACCCCAAAACAGTGAGTAATAGTCCACAAAACGGGCCAGAATCGGCCAAAACTATGAGGGTTGATGACCGACACGTAAGCGTACCTTGGGGTTCATCAATCGTGGAAATCACTCCGAGACCCCAAAACAGTGAGTAATAGTCCATGAAACGGGCCAGAATCGGCCAAAATTGCGAGTGTTGATGAGCCACAGGTAAGCGCACCCTGGGGATCGTCAATCGTGAAAATCGCTCGGGGACCCCAAAACAGGCCAGAATCGTAAGTAATAGACCATGAAACGGGCTAGAATCGGCCAAAACTGCGAGGATTGATGACCGACCCGTAAGCGCACCCCGGGGTTCGTTAGTAGTGGAAATCACTCCGAGAACCCAAAACAGTGATTAATAGTCCACAAAACGGGCCAGAATCTACCAAAACTGCGAGTGTTGATGACCGACAGGTAAGCGCACCCTGGGGATCGTCAATCCAGAAAATCGCTCTAGGACCCCAAAACGGGCCAGAATCGTGAGTAATAGACCATGAAACGGGCTAGAATCGGCCAAAACTGCGAGGATTGATGACCGACCCGTAAGCGCACCCCGGGGTTCGTTAGTAGTGGAAATCACTCCGAGAACCCAAAACAGTGATTAATAGTCCACAAAACGGGCCAGAATCTACCAAAACTGCGAGTCTTGATGACCAACACGTAAGAGCACCTTTGGGTTCGTCAATCGTGGAAATCACTCCGAGACCCCAAAACAGTGAGTAATAGTCCACACTATAAGTGTTGATGACCGACACGTAAGCACACCTTTGGGTTTGCAAATCGTGGAAATCACTCCGAGACCCCAAAACAGTGAGTAATAGTCCACAAAACGGGCCAAAATCGGCCAAAACTATGAGGGTTGATGACCGACACGTCAGCGTACCTTCGGGTTCGTCAATCGTGGAAATCACTCCGAGACACCAAAACAGTGAGTAATAGTCCATGAAACGGGCCAGAATCGGCCAATACTGCGAGTGTTGATGACCGACAGGTAAGCGCACCCTGGGGATCGTCAATCGTGAAAATCGCTCTGGGACCCCAAAACGGGCCAGAATCGTGAGTAATAGACCATGAAACGGGCCAGAATCGGCTAAAACTGCAAGGATTGATGACCGACCCGTAAGAGCACCCCGGGGTTCGTTAGTAGTGGAAATCACTCCGAGAACCCAAAACAGTGATTAATAGTCCACGAAACGGGCCAGAATCTACCAAAACTGCGAGTGTTGATGACCGACACGTAAACGCACCTTTGGTTTCGTCAATCGTGGAAATCACTCCGAGACCCCAAAACAGTGAGTAATAGTCCACAAAACGGGCTAGAATCGGCCAAAACTATAAGTGTTGATGACCGACACGTAACCGCACCTTTGGGTTCGTCAATCGTGGAAATCACTCCGAGACCCTAAAACAGTGAGTAATAGTCCACAAAACGGGCCAGAATCGGCCAAAACTATGAGGGTTGATGACCGACACGTAAGCGTACCTTGGGGTTCATCAATCGTGGAAATCACTCCGAGACCCCAAAACAGTGAGTAATAGTCCATGAAACGGGCCAGAATCGGCCAAAATTGTGAGTGTTGATGACCCACAGGTAAGCGCACCCTGGGGATCGTCAATCGTGAAAATCGCTCGGGGACCCCAAAACAGGCCAGAATCGTAAGTAATAGACCATGAAACGGGCTAGAATCGGCCAAAACTGCGAGGATTGATGACCGACCCGTAAGCGCACCCCGGGGTTCGTTAGTAGTGGAAATCACTCCGAGAACCCAAAACAGTGATTAATAGTCCACAAAACGGGCCAGAATCTACCAAAACTGCGAGTGTTGATGACCGACAGGTAAGCGCACCCTGGGGATCGTCAATCCAGAAAATCGCTCTGGGACCCCAAAACGATCCAGAATCGTGAGTAATAGACCATGAAACGGGCTAGAATCGGCCAAAACTGCGAGGATTGATGACCGACCCGTATGCGCACCACGGGGTTCGTTAGTAGTGGAAATCACTCCGAGAACCCAAAACAGTGATTAATAGTCCACAAAACGGGCCAGAATCTACCAAAACTGCGAGTCTTGATGACCAACACGTAAGAGCACCTTTGGGTTCGTCAATCGTGGAAATCACTCTGAGACCCCAAAACAGTGAGTAATAGTCCACAAAACGGGCCAGAATCGGCCAAAACTATAAGTGTTGATGACCGACACGTAAGCGCACCGTTGGGTTCGTCAATCGTGGAAATCACTCCGAGACCCCAAAACAGTGAGTAATAGTCCACAAAACGGGCCAGAATCGGCCAAAACTATGAGGGTTGATGACCGACACGTAAGCGTACCTTGGGGTTCATCAATCGTGGAAATCACTCCGAGACCCCAAAACAGTGAGTAATAGTCCATGAAACGGGCCAGAATCGGCCAAAATTGCGAGTGTTGATGAGCCACAGGTAAGCGCACCCTGGGGATCGTCAATCGTGAAAATCGCTCGGGGACCCCAAAACAGGCCAGAATCGTAAGTAATAGACCATGAAACGGGCTAGAATCGGCCAAAACTGCGAGGATTGATGACCGACCCGTAAGCGCACCCCGGGGTTCGTTAGTAGTGGAAATCACTCCGAGAACCCAAAACAGTGATTAATAGTCCACAAAACGGGCCAGAATCTACCAAAACTGCGAGTGTTGATGACCGACAGGTAAGCGCACCCTGGGGATCGTCAATCCAGAAAATCGCTCTAGGACCCCAAAACGGGCCAGAATCGTGAGTAATAGACCATGAAACGGGCTAGAATCGGCCAAAACTGCGAGGATTGATGACCGACCCGTAAGCGCACCCCGGGGTTCGTTAGTAGTGGAAATCACTCCGAGAACCCAAAACAGTGATTAATAGTCCACAAAACGGGCCAGAATCTACCAAAACTGCGAGTCTTGATGACCAACACGTAAGAGCACCTTTGGGTTCGTCAATCGTGGAAATCACTCCGAGACCCCAAAACAGTGAGTAATAGTCCACACTATAAGTGTTGATGACCGACACGTAAGCACACCTTTGGGTTTGCAAATCGTGGAAATCACTCCGAGACCCCAAAACAGTGAGTAATAGTCCACAAAACGGGCCAAAATCGGCCAAAACTATGAGGGTTGATGACCGACACGTCAGCGTACCTTCGGGTTCGTCAATCGTGGAAATCACTCCGAGACACCAAAACAGTGAGTAATAGTCCATGAAACGGGCCAGAATCGGCCAATACTGCGAGTGTTGATGACCGACAGGTAAGCGCACCCTGGGGATCGTCAATCGTGAAAATCGCTCTGGGACCCCAAAACGGGCCAGAATCGTGAGTAATAGACCATGAAACGGGCCAGAATCGGCTAAAACTGCAAGGATTGATGACCGACCCGTAAGAGCACCCCGGGGTTCGTTAGTAGTGGAAATCACTCCGAGAACCCAAAACAGTGATTAATAGTCCACGAAACGGGCCAGAATCTACCAAAACTGCGAGTGTTGATGACCGACACGTAAACGCACCTTTGGTTTCGTCAATCGTGGAAATCACTCCGAGACCCCAAAACAGTGAGTAATAGTCCACAAAACGGGCTAGAATCGGCCAAAACTATAAGTGTTGATGACCGACACGTAACCGCACCTTTGGGTTCGTCAATCGTGGAAATCACTCCGAGACCCTAAAACAGTGAGTAATAGTCCACAAAACGGGCCAGAATCGGCCAAAACTATGAGGGTTGATGACCGACACGTAAGCGTACCTTGGGGTTCATCAATCGTGGAAATCACTCCGAGACCCCAAAACAGTGAGTAATAGTCCATGAAACGGGCCAGAATCGGCCAAAATTGTGAGTGTTGATGACCCACAGGTAAGCGCACCCTGGGGATCGTCAATCGTGAAAATCGCTCGGGGACCCCAAAACAGGCCAGAATCGTAAGTAATAGACCATGAAACGGGCTAGAATCGGCCAAAACTGCGAGGATTGATGACCGACCCGTAAGCGCACCCCGGGGTTCGTTAGTAGTGGAAATCACTCCGAGAACCCAAAACAGTGATTAATAGTCCACAAAACGGGCCAGAATCTACCAAAACTGCGAGTGTTGATGACCGACAGGTAAGCGCACCCTGGGGATCGTCAATCCAGAAAATCGCTCTGGGACCCCAAAACGATCCAGAATCGTGAGTAATAGACCATGAAACGGGCTAGAATCGGCCAAAACTGCGAGGATTGATGACCGACCCGTATGCGCACCACGGGGTTCGTTAGTAGTGGAAATCACTCCGAGAACCCAAAACAGTGATTAATAGTCCACAAAACGGGCCAGAATCTACCAAAACTGCGAGTCTTGATGACCAACACGTAAGAGCACCTTTGGGTTCGTCAATCGTGGAAATCACTCTGAGACCCCAAAACAGTGAGTAATAGTCCACAAAACGGGCCAGAATCGGCCAAAACTATAAGTGTTGATGACCGACACGTAAGCGCACCGTTGGGTTCGTCAATCGTGGAAATCACTCCGAGACCCCAAAACAGTGAGTAATAGTCCACAAAACGGGCCAGAATCGGCCAAAACTATGAGGGTTGATGACCGACACGTAAGCGTACCTTGGGGTTCATCAATCGTGGAAATCACTCCGAGACCCCAAAACAGTGAGTAATAGTCCATGAAACGGGCCAGAATCGGCCAAAATTGCGAGTGTTGATGAGCCACAGGTAAGCGCACCCTGGGGATCGTCAATCGTGAAAATCGCTCGGGGACCCCAAAACAGGCCAGAATCGTAAGTAATAGACCATGAAACGGGCTAGAATCGGCCAAAACTGCGAGGATTGATGACCGACCCGTAAGCGCACCCCGGGGTTCGTTAGTAGTGGAAATCACTCCGAGAACCCAAAACAGTGATTAATAGTCCACAAAACGGGCCAGAATCTACCAAAACTGCGAGTGTTGATGACCGACAGGTAAGCGCACCCTGGGGATCGTCAATCCAGAAAATCGCTCTAGGACCCCAAAACGGGCCAGAATCGTGAGTAATAGACCATGAAACGGGCTAGAATCGGCCAAAACTGCGAGGATTGATGACCGACCCGTAAGCGCACCCCGGGGTTCGTTAGTAGTGGAAATCACTCCGAGAACCCAAAACAGTGATTAATAGTCCACAAAACGGGCCAGAATCTACCAAAACTGCGAGTCTTGATGACCAACACGTAAGAGCACCTTTGGGTTCGTCAATCGTGGAAATCACTCCGAGACCCCAAAACAGTGAGTAATAGTCCACACTATAAGTGTTGATGACCGACACGTAAGCACACCTTTGGGTTTGCAAATCGTGGAAATCACTCCGAGACCCCAAAACAGTGAGTAATAGTCCACAAAACGGGCCAAAATCGGCCAAAACTATGAGGGTTGATGACCGACACGTCATCGTACCTTCGGGTTCGTCAATCGTGGAAATCACTCCGAGACACCAAAACAGTGAGTAATAGTCCATGAAACGGGCCAGAATCGGCCAATACTGCGAGTGTTGATGACCGACAGGTAAGCGCACCCTGGGGATCGTCAATCGTGAAAATCGCTCTGGGACCACAAAACGGGCCAGAATCGTGAGTAATAGACCATGAAACGGGCCAGAATCGGCTAAAACTGCAAGGATTGATGACCGACCCGTAAGAGCACCCCGGGGTTCGTTAGTAGTGGAAATCACTCCGAGAACCCAAAACAGTGATTAATAGTCCACGAAACGGGCCAGAATCTACCAAAACTGCGAGTGTTGATGACCGACACGTAAACGCACCTTTGGTTTCGTCAATCGTGGAAATCACTCCGAGACCCCAAAACAGTGAGTAATAGTCCACAAAACGGGCTAGAATCGGCCAAAACTATAAGTGTTGATGACCGACACGTAACCGCACCTTTGGGTTCGTCAATCGTGGAAATCACTCCGAGACCCTAAAACAGTGAGTAATAGTCCACAAAACGGGCCAGAATCGGCCAAAACTATGAGGGTTGATGACCGACACGTAAGCGTACCTTGGGGTTCATCAATCGTGGAAATCACTCCGAGACCCCAAAACAGTGAGTAATAGTCCATGAAACGGGCCAGAATCGGCCAAAATTGTGAGTGTTGATGACCCACAGGTAAGCGCACCCTGGGGATCGTCAATCGTGAAAATCGCTCGGGGACCCCAAAACGGGCCAGAATCGTAAGTAATAGACCATGAAACGGGCTAGAATCGGCCAAAACTGCGAGGATTGATGACCGACCCGTAAGCGCACCCCGGGGTTCGTTAGTAGTGGAAATCACTCCGAGAACCCAAAACAGTGATTACTAGTCCACAAAACGGGCCAGAATCTACCAAAACTGCGAGTGTTGATGACCGACAGGTAAGCGCACCCTGGGGATCGTCAATCCAGAAAATCGCTCTGGGACCCCAAAACGATCCAGAATCGTGAGTAATAGACCATGAAACGGGCTAGAATCGGCCAAAACTGCGAGGATTGATGACCGACCCGTATGCGCACCACGGGGTTCGTTAGTAGTGGAAATCACTCCGAGAACCCAAAACAGTGATTAATAGTCCACAAAACGGGCCAGAATCTACCAAAACTGCGAGTCTTGATGACCAACACGTAAGAGCACCTTTGGGTTCGTCAATCATGGAAATCACTCTGAGACCCCAAAACAGTGAGTAATAGTCCACAAAACGGGCCAGAATCGGCCAAAACTATAAGTGTTGATGACCGACATGTAACCGCACCTTTGGGTTCGTCAATCGTGGAAATCACTCCGAGACCCTAAAACAGTGAGTAATAGTCAACAAAACGGGCCTGAATTGGCCAAAACTATGAGGGTTGATGACCGACACGTAAGCGTACCTTGGGGTTCATCAATCGTGGAAATCACTCCGAGACCCCAAAACAGTGAGTAATAGTCCACAAAACGGGCCAGAATCTACCAAAACTGCGAGTCTTGATGACCAACACGTAAGAGCACCTTTGGGTTCGTCAATCGTGGAAATCACTCCGAGACCCCAAAACAGTGAGTAATAGTCCACACTATAAGTGTTGATGACCGACACGTAAGCACACCTTTGGGTTTGCAAATCGTGGAAATCACTCCGAGACCCCAAAACAGTGAGTAATAGTCCACAAAACGGGCCAAAATCGGCCAAAACTATGAGGGTTGATGACCGACACGTCAGCGTACCTTCGGGTTCGTCAATCGTGGAAATCACTCCGAGACACCAAAACAGTGAGTAATAGTCCATGAAACGGGCCAGAATCGGCCAAAACTGCGACTGTTGATGACCGACAGGTAAGCGCACCCTGGGGATCGTCAATCGTGAAAATCGCTCTGGGACCCCAAAACGGGCCAGAATCGTGAGTAATGGACCATGAAACGGGCCAGAATCGGTTAAAACTGCAAGGATTGATGACCGACCCGTAAGAGCACCCCGGGGTTCGTTAGTAGTGGAAATCACTCCGAGAACCCAAAACAGTGATTAATAGTCCACGAAACGGGCCAGAATCTACCAAAACTGCGAGTGTTGATGACCGACACGTAAACGCACCTTTGGTTTCGTCAATCGTGGAAATCACTCCGAGACCCCAAAACAGTGAGTAATAGTCCACAAAACGGGCTAGAATCGGCCAAAACTATAAGTGTTGATGACCGACACGTAACCGCACCTTTGGGTTCGTCAATCGTGGAAATCTCTCCGAGACCCTAAAACAGTGAGTAATAGTCCACAAAACGGGCCAGAATCGGCCAAAACTATGAGGGTTGATGACCGACACGTAAGCGTACCTTGGGGTTCATCAATCGTGGAAATCACTCCGAGACCCCAAAACAGTGAGTAATAGTCCATGAAACGGGCCAGAATCGGCCAAAATTGTGAGTGTTGATGACCCACAGGTAAGCGCACCCTGGGGATCGTCAATCGTGAAAATCGCTCGGGGACCCCAAAACGGGCCAGAATTGTAAGTAATAGACCATGAAACGGGCTAGAATCGGCCAAAACTGCGAGGATTGATGACCGACCCGTATGCGCACCCCGGGGTTCGTTAGTAGTGGAAATCACTCCGAGAACCCAAAACAGTGATTAATAGTCAACAAAACGGGCCAGAATCTACCAAAACTGCGAGTCTTGATGACCGACAGGTAAGCGCACCCTGGGGATCGTCAATCCAGAAAATCGCTCTGGGACCCCAAAACGGGCCAGAATCGTGAGTAATAGACCATGAAACGGGCTAGAATCGGCCAAAACTGCGAGGATTGATGACCGACCCGTATGCGCACCCCGGGGTTCGTTAGTAGTGGAAATCACTCCGAGAACCCAAAACAGTGATTAATAGTCCACAAAACGGGCCAGAATCTACCAAAACTGCGAGTCTTGATGACCAACACGTAAGAGCACCTTTGGGTTCGTCAATCGTGGAAATCACTCTGAGACCCCAAAACAGTGAGTAATAGTCCACAAAACGGGCCAGAATCGGCCAAAACTATAAGTGTTGATGACCGACACGTAAGCGCACCTTTGGGTTCGTCAATCGTGGAAATCACTCCGAGACCCCAAAACAGTGAGTAATAGTCCACAAAACGGGCCAGAATCGGCCAAAACTATGAGGGTTGATGACCGACACGTAAGCGTACCTTGGGGTTCGTCAATCGTGGAAATCACTCCGAGACACCAAAACAGTGAGTAATAGTCCATGAAACGGGCCAGAATCGGCCAAAACTGCGAGTGTTGATGACCGACAGGTAAGCGCACCCTGGGGATCGTCAATCGTGAAAATCGCTCTGGGACCCCAAAACGGGCCAGAATCGTGAGTAATAGACCATGAAACGGGCCAGAATCGGCTAAAACTGCAAGGATTGATGACCGACCCGTAAGAGCACCCCGGGGTTCGTTAGTAGTGGAAATCACTCCGAGAACCCAAAACAGTGATTAATAGTCCACGAAACGGGCCAGAATCTAGCAAAACTGCGAGTGTTGATGACCGACACGTAAACGCACCTTTGGTTTCGTCAATCATGGAAATCACTCCGAGACCCCAAAACAGTGAGTAATAGTCCACAAAACGGGCTAGAATCGGCCAAAACTGTAAGTGTTGATGACCGACATGTAACCGCACCTTTGGGTTCGTCAATCGTGGAAATCACTCCGAGACCCTAAAACAGTGAGTAATGGTCAACAAAACGGGCCAGAATTGGCCAAAACTATGAGGGTTGATGACCGACACGTAAGCGTACCTTGGGGTTCATCAATCGTGGAAATCACTCCGAGACCCCAAAACAGTGAGTAATAGTCCACAAAACGGGCCAGAATCTACCAAAACTGCGAGTCTTGATGACCAACACGTAAGAGCACCTTTGGGTTCGTCAATCGTGGAAATCACTCCGAGACCCCAAAACAGTGAGTAATAGTCCACACTATAAGTGTTGATGACCGACACGTAAGCACACCTTTGGGTTTGCAAATCGTGGAAATCACTCCGAGACCCCAAAACAGTGAGTAATAGTCCACAAAACGGGCCAAAATCGGCCAAAACTATGAGGGTTGATGACCGACACGTCAGCGTACCTTCGGGTTCGTCAATCGTGGAAATCACTCCGAGACACCAAAACAGTGAGTAATAGTCCATGAAACGGGTCAGAATCGGCCAAAACTACGACTGTTGATGACCGACAGGTAAGTGCACCCTGGGGATTGTCAATCGTGAAAATCGCTCTGGGACCCCAAAACGGGCCAGAATCGTGAGTAATAGACCATGAAACAGGCCAGAATCGGCTAAAACTGCAAGGATTGATGACCGACCCGTAAGAGCACCCCGGGGTTCGTTAGTAGTGGAAATCACTCCGAGAACCCAAAACAGTGATTAATAGTCCACGAAACGGGCCAGAATCTACCAAAACTGCGAGTGTTGATGACCGACACGTAAACGCACCTTTGGTTTCGTCAATCGTGGAAATCACTCCGAGACCCCAAAACAGTGAGTAATAGTCCACAAAACGGGCTAGAATCGGCCAAAACTATAAGTGTTGATGACCGACACGTAACCGCACCTTTGGGTTCGTCAATCGTGGAAATCACTCCGAGACCCTAAAACAGTGAGTAATAGTCCACAAAACGGGCCAGAATCGGCCAAAACTATGAGGGTTGATGACCGACACGTAAGCGTACCTTGGGGTTCATCAATTGTGGAAATCACTCCGAGACCCCAAAACAGTGAGTAATAGTCCATGAAACGGGCCAGAATCGGCCAAAATTGTGAGTGTTGATGACCCACAGGTAAGCGCACCCTGGGGATCGTCAATCGTGAAAATCGCTCGGGGATCCCAAAACGGGCCAGAATCGTAAGTAATAGACCATGAAACGGGCTAGAATCGGCCAAAACTGCGAGGATTGATGACCGACCCGTAAGCGCACCCCGGGGTTCGTTAGTAGTGGAAATCACTCCGAGAACCCAAAACAGTGATTAATAGTCCACAAAACGGGCCAGAATCTACCAAAACTGCGAGTGTTGATGACCGACAGGTAAGCGCACCCTGGGGATCGTCAATCCAGAAAATCGCTCTGGGACCCCAAAACGGGCCAGAATCGTGAGTAATAGACCATGAAACGGGCTAGAATCGGCCAAAACTGCGAGGATTGATGACCGACCCGTATGCGCACCCCGGGGTTCGTTAGTAGTGGAAATCACTCCGAGAACCCAAAACAGTGATTAATAGTCCACAAAACGGGCCAGAATCTACCAAAACTGCGAGTCTTGATGACCAACACGTAAGAGCACCTTTGGGTTCGTCAATCGTGGAAATCACTCTGAGACCCCAAAACAGTGAGTAATAGTCCACAAAACGGGCCAGAATCGGCCAAAACTATAAGTGTTGATGACCGACACGTAAGCGCACCTTTGGGTTCGTCAATCGTGGAAATCACTCCGAGACCCCAAAACAGTGAGTAATAGTCCACAAAACGGGCCAGAATCGGCCAAAACTATGAGGGTTGATGACCGACACGTAAGCGTACCTTGGGGTTCGTCAATCGTGGAAATCACTCCGAGACACCAAAACAGTGAGTAAGAGTCCATGAAACGGGCCAGAATCGGCCAAAACTGCGAGTGTTGATGACCGACAGGTAAGCGCACCCTGGGGATCGTCAATCGTGAAAATCGCTCTGGGACCCCAAAACGGGCCAGAATCGTGAGTAATAGACCATGAAACGGGCCAGAATCGGCTAAAACTGCAAGGATTGATGACCGACCCGTAAGAGCACCCCGGGGTTCGTTAGTAGTGGAAATCACTCCGAGAACCCAAAACAGTGATTAATAGTCCACGAAACGGGCCAGAATCTAGCAAAACTGCGAGTGTTGATGACCGACACGTAAACGCACCTTTGGTTTCGTCAATCGTGGAAATCACTCCGAGACCCCAAAACAGTGAGTAATAGTCCACAAAACGGGCTAGAATCGGCCAAAACTGTAAGTGTTGATGACCGACATGTAACCGCACCTTTGGGTTCGTCAATCGTGGAAATCACTCCGAGACCCTAAAACAGTGAGTAATAGTCAACAAAACGGGCCAGAATTGGCCAAATCTATGAGGGTTGATGACCGACACGTAAGCGTACCTTGGGGTTCATCAATCGTGGAAATCACTCTGAGACCCCAAAACAGTGAGTAATAAATAGTCCACAAAACGGGCCAGAATCTACCAAAACTGCGAGTCTTGATGACCAACACGTAAGAGCACCTTTGGGTTCGTCAATCGTGGAAATCACTCCGAGACCCCAAAACAGTGAGTAATAGTCCACACTATAAGTGTTGATGACCGACACGTAAGCACACCTTTGGGTTTGCAAATCGTGGAAATCACTCCGAGACCCCAAAACAGTGAGTAATAGTCCACAAAACGGGCCAAAATCGGCCAAAACTATGAGGGTTGATGACCGACACGTCAGCGTACCTTCGGGTTCGTCAATCGTGGAAATCACTCCGAGACACCAAAACAGTGAGTAATAGTCCATGAAACGGGCCAGAATCGGCCAAAACTACGACTGTTGATGACCGACAGGTAAGTGCACCCTGGGGATCGTCAATCGTGAAAATCGCTCTGGGACCCCAAAACGGGCCAGAATCGTGAGTAATAGACGATGAAACGGGCCAGAATCGGCTAAAACTGCAAGGATTGATGACCGACCCGTAAGAGCACCCCGGGGTTCGTTAGTAGTGGAAATCACTCCGAGAACCCAAAACAGTGATTAATAGTCCACGAAACGGGCCAGAATCTAGCAAAACTGCGAGTGTTGATGACCGACACGTAAACGCACCTTTGGTTTCGTCAATCGTGGAAATCACTCCGAGACCCCAAAACAGTGAGTAATAGTCCACAAAACGGGCTAGAATCGGCCAAAACTATAAGTGTTGATGACCGACACGTAACCGCACCTTTGGGTTCGTCAATCGTGGAAATCACTCCGAGACCCTAAAACAGTGAGTAATAGTCCACAAAACGGGCCAGAATCGGCCAAAACTATGAGGGTTGATGACCGACACGTAAGCGTACCTTGGGGTTCATCAATCGTGGAAATCACTCCGGGACCCCAAAACAGTGAGTAATAGTCCATGAAACGGGCCAGAATCGGCCAAAATTGTGAGTGTTGATGACCCACAGGTAAGCGCACCCTGGGGATCGTCAATCGTGAAAATCGCTCGGGGACCCCAAAACGGGCCAGAATCGTAAGTAATAGACCATGAAACGGGCTAGAATCGGCCAAAACTGCGAGGATTGATGACCGACCCGTAAGCGCACCCCGGGGTTCGTTAGTAGTGGAAATCACTCCGAGAACCCAAAACAGTGATTAATAGTCCACAAAACGGGCCAGAATCTACCAAAACTGCGAGTGTTGATGACCGACAGGTAAGCGCACCCTGGGGATCGTCAATCCAGAAAATCGCTCTGGGACCCCAAAACGGGCCAGAATCGTGAGTAATAGACCATGAAACGGGCTAGAATCGGCCAAAACTGCGAGGATTGATGACCGACCCGTATGCGCACCCCGGGGTTCGTTAGTAGTGGAAATCACTCCGAGAACCCAAAACAGTGATTAATAGTCCACAAAACGGGCCAGAATCTACCAAAACTGCGAGTCTTGATGACCAACACGTAAGAGCACCTTTGGGTTCGTCAATCGTGGAAATCACTCTGAGACCCGAAAACAGTGAGTAATAGTCCACAAAACGGGCCAGAATCGGCCAAAACTATAAGTGTTGATGACCGACACGTAAGCGCACCTTTGGGTTCGTCAATCGTGGAAATCACTCCGAGACCCCAAAACAGTGAGTAATAGTCCACAAAACGGGCCAGAATCGGCCAAAACTATGAGGGTTGATGACCGACACGTAAGCGTACCTTGGGGTTCGTCAATCGTGGAAATCACTCCGAGACACCAAAACAGTGAGTAATAGTCCATGAAACGGGCCAGAATCGGCCAAAACTGCGAGTGTTGATGACCGACAGGTAAGCGCACCCTGGGGATCGTCAATCGTGAAAATCGCTCTGGGACCCCAAAACGGGCCAGAATCGTGAGTAATAGACCATGAAACGGGCCAGAATCGGCTAAAACTGCAAGGATTGATGACCGACCCGTAAGAGCACCCCGGGGTTCGTTAGTAGTGGAAATCACTCCGAGAACCCAAAACAGTGATTAATAGTCCACAAAACGGGCTAGAATCGGCCAAAACTGTAAGTGTTGATGACCGACATGTAACCGCACCTTTGGGTTCGTCAATCGTGGAAATCACTCCGAGACCCTAAAACAGTGAGTAATAGTCAACAAAACGGGCCAGAATTGGCCAAATCTATGAGGGTTGATGACCGACACGTAAGCGTACCTTGGGGTTCATCAATCGTGGAAATCACTCCGAGACCCCAAAACAGT
This sequence comes from Triticum timopheevii, assembly GCA_963921465.1. Taxonomy (NCBI): domain Eukaryota; kingdom Viridiplantae; phylum Streptophyta; class Magnoliopsida; order Poales; family Poaceae; genus Triticum; species Triticum timopheevii. The sequence continues at coordinate 358,339 of OY997272.1, read as the reverse complement.
GAGTAATAGTCCACAAAACGGGCCAGAATCTACCAAAACTGCGAGTCTTGATGACCAACACGTAAGAGCACCTTTGGGTTCGTCAATCGTGGAAATCACTCCGAGACCCCAAAACAGTGAGTAATAGTCCACACTATAAGTTTTGATGACCGACACGTAAGCACACCTTTGGGTTTGCAAATCGTGGAAATCACTCCGAGACCCCAAAACAGTGAGTAATAGTCCACAAAACGGGCCAAAATCGGCCAAAACTATGAGGGTTGATGACCGACACGTCAGCGTACCTTCGGGTTCGTCAATCGTGGAAATCACTCCGAGACACCAAAACAGTGAGTAATAGTCCATGAAACGGGCCAGAATCGGCCAAAACTACGACTGTTGATGACCGACAGGTAAGTGCACCCTGGGGATCGTCAATCGTGAAAATCGCTCTGGGACCCCAAAACGGGCCAGAATCGTGAGTAATAGACCATGAAACGGGCCAGAATCGGCTAAAACTGCAAGGATTGATGACCGACCCGTAAGAGCACCCCGGGGTTCGTTAGTAGTGGAAATCACTCCGAGAACCCAAAACAGTGATTAATAGTCCACGAAACGGGCCAGAATCTACCAAAACTGCGAGTGTTGATGACCGACACGTAAACGCACCTTTGGTTTCGTCAATCGTGGAAATCACTCCGAGACCCCAAAACAGTGAGTAATAGTCCACAAAACGGGCTAGAATCGGCCAAAACTATAAGTGTTGATGACCGACACGTAACCGCACCTTTGGGTTCGTCAATCGTGGAAATCACTCCGAGACCCTAAAACAGTGAGTAATAGTCCACAAAACGGGCCAGAATCGGCCAAAACTATGAGGGTTGATGACCGACACGTAAGCGTACCTTGGGGTTCATCAATCGTGGAAATCACTCCGAGACCCCAAAACAGTGAGTAATAGTCCATGAAACGGGCCAGAATCGGCCAAAATTGTGAGTGTTGATGACCCACAGGTAAGCGCACCCTGGGGATCGTCAATCCAGAAAATCGCTCTGGGACCCCAAAACGGGCCAGAATCGTGAGTAATAGACCATGAAACGGGCTAGAATCGGCCAAAACTGCGAGGATTGATGACCGACCCGTATGCGCACCCCGGGGTTCGTTAGTAGTGGAAATCACTCCGAGAACCCAAAACAGTGATTAATAGTCCACAAAACGGGCCAGAATCTACCAAAACTGCGAGTCTTGATGACCAACACGTAAGAGCACCTTTGGGTTCGTCAATCGTGGAAATCACTCTGAGACCCCAAAACAGTGAGTAATAGTCCACAAAACGGGCCAGAATCGGCCAAAACTATAAGTGTTGATGACCGACACGTAAGCGCACCTTTGGGTTCGTCAATCGTGGAAATCACTCCGAGACCCCAAAACAGTGAGTAATAGTCCACAAAACGGGCCAGAATCGGCCAAAACTATGAGGGTTGATGACCGACACGTAAGCGTACCTTGGGGTTCGTCAATCGTGGAAATCACTCCGAGACACCAAAACAGTGAGTAAGAGTCCATGAAACGGGCCAGAATCGGCCAAAACTGCGAGTGTTGATGACCGACAGGTAAGCGCACCCTGGGGATCGTCAATCGTGAAAATCGCTCTGGGACCCCAAAACGGGCCAGAATCGTGAGTAATAGACCATGAAACGGGCTAGAATCGGCTAAAACTGCAAGGATTGATGACCGACCCGTAAGAGCACCCCGGGATTCGTTAGTAGTGGAAATCACTCCGAGAACCCAAAACAGTGATTAATAGTCCACGAAACGGGCCAGAATCTAGCAAAACTGCGAGTGTTGATGACCGACACGTAAACGCACCTTTGGTTTCGTCAATCGTGGAAATCACTCCGAGACCCCAAAACAGTGAGTAATAGTCCACAAAACGGGCTAGAATCGGCCAAAACTGTCAGTGTTGATGACCGACATGTAACCGCACCTTTGGGTTCGTCAATCGTGGAAATCACTCCGAGACCCTAAAACAGTGAGTAATAGTCAACAAAACGGGCCAGAATTGGCCAAATCTATGAGGGTTGATGACCGACACGTAAGCGTACCTTGGGGTTCATCAATCGTGGAAATCACTCTGAGACCCCAAAACAGTGAGTAATAGTCCACAAAACGGGCCAGAATCTACCAAAACTGCGAGTCTTGATGACCAACACGTAAGAGCACCTTTGGGTTCGTCAATCGTGGAAATCACTCCGAGACCCCAAAACAGTGAGTAATAGTCCACACTATAAGTGTTGATGACCGACACGTAAGCACACCTTTGGGTTTGCAAATCGTGGAAATCACTCCGAGACCCCAAAACAGTGAGTAATAGTCCACAAAACGGGCCAAAATCGGCCAAAACTATGAGGGTTGATGACCGACACGTCAGCGTACCTTCGGGTTCGTCAATCGTGGAAATCACTCCGAGACACCAAAACAGTGAGTAATAGTCCATGAAACGGGCCAGAATCGGCCAAAACTACGACTGTTGATGACCGACAGGTAAGTGCACCCTGGGGATCGTCAATCGTGAAAATCGCTCTGGGACCCCAAAACGGGCCAGAATCGTGAGTAATAGACCATGAAACGGGCCAGAATCGGCTAAAACTGCAAGGATTGATGACCGACCCGTAAGAGCACCCCGGGGTTCGTTAGTAGTGGAAATCACTCCGAGAACCCAAAACAGTGATTAATAGTCCACGAAACGGGCCAGAATCTACCAAAACTGCGAGTGTTGATGACCGACACGTAAACGCACCTTTGGTTTCGTCAATCGTGGAAATCACTCCGAGACCCCAAAACAGTGAGTAATAGTCCACAAAACGGGCTAGAATCGGCCAAAACTATAAGTGTTGATGACCGACACGTAACCGCACCTTTGGGTTCGTCAATCGTGGAAATCACTCCGAGACCCTAAAACAGTGAGTAATAGTCCACAAAACGGGCCAGAATCGGCCAAAACTATGAGGGTTGATGACCGACACGTAAGCGTACCTTGGGGTTCATCAATCGTGGAAATCACTCCGGGACCCCAAAACAGTGAGTAATAGTCCATGAAACGGGCCAGAATCGGCCAAAATTGTGAGTGTTGATGACCCACAGGTAAGCGCACCCTGGGGATCGTCAATCGTGAAAATCGCTCGGGGACCCCAAAACGGGCCAGAATCGTAAGTAATAGACCATGAAACGGGCTAGAATCGGCCAAAACTGCGAGGATTGATGACCGACCCGTAAGCGCACCCCGGGGTTCGTTAGTAGTGGAAATCACTCCGAGAACCCAAAACAGTGATTAATAGTCCACAAAACGGGCCAGAATCTACCAAAACTGCGAGTGTTGATGACCGACAGGTAAGCGCACCCTGGGGATCGTCAATCCAGAAAATCGCTCTGGGACCCCAAAACGGGCCAGAATCGTGAGTAATAGACCATGAAACGGGCTAGAATCGGCCAAAACTGCGAGGATTGATGACCGACCCGTATGCGCACCCCGGGGTTCGTTAGTAGTGGAAATCACTCCGAGAACCCAAAACAGTGATTAATAGTCCACAAAACGGGCCAGAATCTACCAAAACTGCGAGTCTTGATGACCAACACGTAAGAGCACCTTTGGGTTCGTCAATCGTGGAAATCACTCTGAGACCCCAAAACAGTGAGTAATAGTCCACAAAACGGGCCAGAATCGGCCAAAACTATAAGTGTTGATGACCGACACGTAAGCGCACCTTTGGGTTCGTCAATCGTGGAAATCACTCCGAGACCCCAAAACAGTGAGTAATAGTCCACAAAACGGGCCAGAATCGGCCAAAACTATGAGGGTTGATGACCGACACGTAAGCGTACCTTGGGGTTCGTCAATCGTGGAAATCACTCCGAGACACCAAAACAGTGAGTAAGAGTCCATGAAACGGGCCAGAATCGGCCAAAACTGCGAGTGTTGATGACCGACAGGTAAGCGCACCCTGGGGATCGTCAATCGTGAAAATCGCTCTGGGACCCCAAAACGGGCCAGAATCGTGAGTAATAGACCATGAAACGGGCTAGAATCGGCTAAAACTGCAAGGATTGATGACCGACCCGTAAGAGCACCCCGGGGTTCGTTAGTAGTGGAAATCACTCCGAGAACCCAAAACAGTGATTAATAGTCCACGAAACGGGCCAGAATCTAGCAAAACTGCGAGTGTTGATGACCGACACGTAAACGCACCTTTGGTTTCGTCAATCGTGGAAATCACTCCGAGACCCCAAAACAGTGAGTAATAGTCCACAAAACGGGCTAGAATCGGCCAAAACTGTCAGTGTTGATGACCGACATGTAACCGCACCTTTGGGTTCGTCAATCGTGGAAATCACTCCGAGACCCTAAAACAGTGAGTAATAGTCAACAAAACGGGCCAGAATTGGCCAAATCTATGAGGGTTGATGACCGACACGTAAGCGTACCTTGGGGTTCATCAATCGTGGAAATCACTCTGAGACCCCAAAACAGTGAGTAATAGTCCACAAAACGGGCCAGAATCTACCAAAACTGCGAGTCTTGATGACCAACACGTAAGAGCACCTTTGGGTTCGTCAATCGTGGAAATCACTCCGAGACCCCAAAACAGTGAGTAATAGTCCACACTATAAGTGTTGATGACCGACACGTAAGCACACCTTTGGGTTTGCAAATCGTGGAAATCACTCCGAGACCCCAAAACAGTGAGTAATAGTCCACAAAACGGGCCAAAATCGGCCAAAACTATGAGGGTTGATGACCGACACGTCAGCGTACCTTCGGGTTCGTCAATCGTGGAAATCACTCCGAGACACCAAAACAGTGAGTAATAGTCCATGAAACGGGCCAGAATCGGCCAAAACTACGACTGTTGATGACCGACAGGTAAGTGCACCCTGGGGATCGTCAATCGTGAAAATCGCTCTGGGACCCCAAAACGGGCCAGAATCGTGAGTAATAGACCATGAAACGGGCCAGAATCGGCTAAAACTGCAAGGATTGATGACCGACCCGTAAGAGCACCCCGGGGTTCGTTAGTAGTGGAAATCACTCCGAGAACCCAAAACAGTGATTAATAGTCCACGAAACGGGCCAGAATCTACCAAAACTGCGAGTGTTGATGACCGACACGTAAACGCACCTTTGGTTTCGTCAATCGTGGAAATCACTCCGAGACCCCAAAACAGTGAGTAATAGTCCACAAAACGGGCTAGAATCGGCCAAAACTATAAGTGTTGATGACCGACACGTAACCGCACCTTTGGGTTCGTCAATCGTGGAAATCACTCCGAGACCCTAAAACAGTGAGTAATAGTCCACAAAACGGGCCAGAATCGGCCAAAACTATGAGGGTTGATGACCGACACGTAAGCGTACCTTGGGGTTCATCAATCGTGGAAATCACTCCGGGACCCCAAAACAGTGAGTAATAGTCCATGAAACGGGCCAGAATCGGCCAAAATTGTGAGTGTTGATGACCCACAGGTAAGCGCACCCTGGGGATCGTCAATCGTGAAAATCGCTCGGGGACCCCAAAACGGGCCAGAATCGTAAGTAATAGACCATGAAACGGGCTAGAATCGGCCAAAACTGCGAGGATTGATGACCGACCCGTAAGCGCACCCCGGGGTTCGTTAGTAGTGGAAATCACTCCGAGAACCCAAAACAGTGATTAATAGTCCACAAAACGGGCCAGAATCTACCAAAACTGCGAGTGTTGATGACCGACAGGTAAGCGCACCCTGGGGATCGTCAATCCAGAAAATCGCTCTGGGACCCCAAAACGGGCCAGAATCGTGAGTAATAGACCATGAAACGGGCTAGAATCGGCCAAAACTGCGAGGATTGATGACCGACCCGTATGCGCACCCCGGGGTTCGTTAGTAGTGGAAATCACTCCGAGAACCCAAAACAGTGATTAATAGTCCACAAAACGGGCCAGAATCTACCAAAACTGCGAGTCTTGATGACCAACACGTAAGAGCACCTTTGGGTTCGTCAATCGTGGAAATCACTCTGAGACCCCAAAACAGTGAGTAATAGTCCACAAAACGGGCCAGAATCGGCCAAAACTATAAGTGTTGATGACCGACACGTAAGCGCACCTTTGGGTTCGTCAATCGTGGAAATCACTCCGAGACCCCAAAACAGTGAGTAATAGTCCACAAAACGGGCCAGAATCGGCCAAAACTATGAGGGTTGATGACCGACACGTAAGCGTACCTTGGGGTTCGTCAATCGTGGAAATCACTCCGAGACACCAAAACAGTGAGTAAGAGTCCATGAAACGGGCCAGAATCGGCCAAAACTGCGAGTGTTGATGACCGACAGGTAAGCGCACCCTGGGGATCGTCAATCGTGAAAATCGCTCTGGGACCCCAAAACGGGCCAGAATCGTGAGTAATAGACCATGAAACGGGCTAGAATCGGCTAAAACTGCAAGGATTGATGACCGACCCGTAAGAGCACCCCGGGGTTCGTTAGTAGTGGAAATCACTCCGAGAACCCAAAACAGTGATTAATAGTCCACGAAACGGGCCAGAATCTAGCAAAACTGCGAGTGTTGATGACCGACACGTAAACGCACCTTTGGTTTCGTCAATCGTGGAAATCACTCCGAGACCCCAAAACAGTGAGTAATAGTCCACAAAACGGGCTAGAATCGGCCAAAACTGTCAGTGTTGATGACCGACATGTAACCGCACCTTTGGGTTCGTCAATCGTGGAAATCACTCCGAGACCCTAAAACAGTGAGTAATAGTCAACAAAACGGGCCAGAATTGGCCAAATCTATGAGGGTTGATGACCGACACGTAAGCGTACCTTGGGGTTCATCAATCGTGGAAATCACTCTGAGACCCCAAAACAGTGAGTAATAGTCCACAAAACGGGCCAGAATCTACCAAAACTGCGAGTCTTGATGACCAACACGTAAGAGCACCTTTGGGTTCGTCAATCGTGGAAATCACTCCGAGACCCCAAAACAGTGAGTAATAGTCCACACTATAAGTGTTGATGACCGACACGTAAGCACACCTTTGGGTTTGCAAATCGTGGAAATCACTCCGAGACCCCAAAACAGTGAGTAATAGTCCACAAAACGGGCCAAAATCGGCCAAAACTATGAGGGTTGATGACCGACACGTCAGCGTACCTTCGGGTTCGTCAATCGTGGAAATCACTCCGAGACACCAAAACAGTGAGTAATAGTCCATGAAACGGGCCAGAATCGGCCAAAACTACGACTGTTGATGACCGACAGGTAAGTGCACCCTGGGGATCGTCAATCGTGAAAATCGCTCTGGGACCCCAAAACGGGCCAGAATCGTGAGTAATAGACCATGAAACGGGCCAGAATCGGCTAAAACTGCAAGGATTGATGACCGACCCGTAAGAGCACCCCGGGGTTCGTTAGTAGTGGAAATCACTCCGAGAACCCAAAACAGTGATTAATAGTCCACGAAACGGGCCAGAATCTACCAAAACTGCGAGTGTTGATGACCGACACGTAAACGCACCTTTGGTTTCGTCAATCGTGGAAATCACTCCGAGACCCCAAAACAGTGAGTAATAGTCCACAAAACGGGCTAGAATCGGCCAAAACTATAAGTGTTGATGACCGACACGTAACCGCACCTTTGGGTTCGTCAATCGTGGAAATCACTCCGAGACCCTAAAACAGTGAGTAATAGTCCACAAAACGGGCCAGAATCGGCCAAAACTATGAGGGTTGATGACCGACACGTAAGCGTACCTTGGGGTTCATCAATCGTGGAAATCACTCCGGGACCCCAAAACAGTGAGTAATAGTCCATGAAACGGGCCAGAATCGGCCAAAATTGTGAGTGTTGATGACCCACAGGTAAGCGCACCCTGGGGATCGTCAATCGTGAAAATCGCTCGGGGACCCCAAAACGGGCCAGAATCGTAAGTAATAGACCATGAAACGGGCTAGAATCGGCCAAAACTGCGAGGATTGATGACCGACCCGTAAGCGCACCCCGGGGTTCGTTAGTAGTGGAAATCACTCCGAGAACCCAAAACAGTGATTAATAGTCCACAAAACGGGCCAGAATCTACCAAAACTGCGAGTGTTGATGACCGACAGGTAAGCGCACCCTGGGGATCGTCAATCCAGAAAATCGCTCTGGGACCCCAAAACGGGCCAGAATCGTGAGTAATAGACCATGAAACGGGCTAGAATCGGCCAAAACTGCGAGGATTGATGACCGACCCGTATGCGCACCCCGGGGTTCGTTAGTAGTGGAAATCACTCCGAGAACCCAAAACAGTGATTAATAGTCCACAAAACGGGCCAGAATCTACCAAAACTGCGAGTCTTGATGACCAACACGTAAGAGCACCTTTGGGTTCGTCAATCGTGGAAATCACTCTGAGACCCGAAAACAGTGAGTAATAGTCCACAAAACGGGCCAGAATCGGCCAAAACTATAAGTGTTGATGACCGACACGTAAGCGCACCTTTGGGTTCGTCAATCGTGGAAATCACTCCGAGACCCCAAAACAGTGAGTAATAGTCCACAAAACGGGCCAGAATCGGCCAAAACTATGAGGGTTGATGACCGACACGTAAGCGTACCTTGGGGTTCGTCAATCGTGGAAATCACTCCGAGACACCAAAACAGTGAGTAATAGTCCATGAAACGGGCCAGAATCGGCCAAAACTGCGAGTGTTGATGACCGACAGGTAAGCGCACCCTGGGGATCGTCAATCGTGAAAATCGCTCTGGGACCCCAAAACGGGCCAGAATCGTGAGTAATAGACCATGAAACGGGCCAGAATCGGCTAAAACTGCAAGGATTGATGACCGACCCGTAAGAGCACCCCGGGGTTCGTTAGTAGTGGAAATCACTCCGAGAACCCAAAACAGTGATTAATAGTCCACAAAACGGGCTAGAATCGGCCAAAACTGTAAGTGTTGATGACCGACATGTAACCGCACCTTTGGGTTCGTCAATCGTGGAAATCACTCCGAGACCCTAAAACAGTGAGTAATAGTCAACAAAACGGGCCAGAATTGGCCAAATCTATGAGGGTTGATGACCGACACGTAAGCGTACCTTGGGGTTCATCAATCGTGGAAATCACTCCGAGACCCCAAAACAGTGAGTAATAGTCCACAAAACGGGCCAGAATCTACCAAAACTGCGAGTCTTGATGACCAACACGTAAGAGCACCTTTGGGTTCGTCAATCGTGGAAATCACTCCGAGACCCCAAAACAGTGAGTAATAGTCCACACTATATGTGTTGATGACCGACACGTAAGCACACCTTTGGGTTTGCAAATCGTGGAAATCACTCCGAGACCCCAAAACAGTGAGTAATAGTCCACAAAACGGGCCAAAATCGGCCAAAACTATGAGGGTTGATGACCGACACGTCAGCGTACCTTCGGGTTCGTCAATCGTGGAAATCACTCCGAGACACCAAAACAGTGAGTAATAGTCCATGAAACGGGCCAGAATCGGCCAAAACTACGACTGTTGATGACCGACAGGTAAGTGCACCCTGGGGATCGTCAATCGTGAAAATCGCTCTGGGACCCCAAAACGGGCCAGAATCGTGAGTAATAGACCATGAAACGGGCCAGAATCGGCTAAAACTGCAAGGATTGATGACCGACCCGTAAGAGCACCCCGGGGTTCGTTAGTAGTGGAAATCACTCCGAGAACCCAAAACAGTGATTAATAGTCCACGAAACGGGCCAGAATCTACCAAAACTGCGAGTGTTGATGACCGACACGTAAACGCACCTTTGGTTTCGTCAATCGTGGAAATCACTCCGAGACCCCAAAACAGTGAGTAATAGTCCACAAAACGGGCTAGAATCGGCCAAAACTATAAGTGTTGATGACCGACACGTAACCGCACCTTTGGGTTCGTCAATCGTGGAAATCACTCCGAGACCCTAAAACAGTGAGTAATAGTCCACAAAACGGGCCAGAATCGGCCAAAACTATGAGGGTTGATGACCGACACGTAAGCGTACCTTGGGGTTCATCAATCGTGGAAATCACTCCGAGACCCCAAAACAGTGAGTAATAGTCCATGAAACGGGCCAGAATCGGCCAAAATTGTGAGTGTTGATGACCCACAGGTAAGCGCACCCTGGGGATCGTCAATCGTGAAAATCGCTCGGGGACCCCAAAACGGGCCAGAATCGTAAGTAATAGACCATGAAACGGGCTAGAATCGGCCAAAACTGCGAGGATTGATGACCGACCCGTAAGCGCACCCCGGGGTTCGTTAGTAGTGGAAATCACTCCGAGAACCCAAAACAGTGATTAATAGTCCACAAAACGGGCCAGAATCTACCAAAACTGCGAGTGTTGATGACCGACAGGTAAGCGCACCCTGGGGATCGTCAATCCAGAAAATCGCTCTGGGACCCCAAAACGGGCCAGAATCGTGAGTAATAGACCATGAAACGGGCTAGAATCGGCCAAAACTGCGAGGATTGATGACCGACCCGTATGCGCACCCCGGGGTTCGTTAGTAGTGGAAATCACTCCGAGAACCCAAAACAGTGATTAATAGTCCACAAAACGGGCCAGAATCTACCAAAACTGCGAGTCTTGATGACCAACACGTAAGAGCACCTTTGGGTTCGTCAATCGTGGAAATCACTCTGAGACCCCAAAACAGTGAGTAATAGTCCACAAAACGGGCCAGAATCGGCCAAAACTATAAGTGTTGATGACCGACACGTAAGCGCACCTTTGGGTTCGTCAATCGTGGAAATCACTCCGAGACCCCAAAACAGTGAGTAATAGTCCACAAAACGGGCCAGAATCGGCCAAAACTATGAGGGTTGATGACCGACACGTAAGCGTACCTTGGGGTTCGTCAATCGTGGAAATCACTCCGAGACACCAAAACAGTGAGTAATAGTCCATGAAACGGGCCAGAATCGGCCAAAACTGCGACTGTTGATGACCGACAGGTAAGCGCACCCTGGGGATCGTCAATCGTGAAAATCGCTCTGGGACCCCAAAACGGGCCAGAATCGTGAGTAATAGACCATGAAACGGGCCAGAATCGGCTAAAACTGCAAGGATTGATGACCGACCCGTAAGAGCACCCCGGGGTTCGTTAGTAGTGGAAATCACTCCGAGAACCCAAAACAGTGATTAATAGTCCACGAAACGGGCCAGAATCTACCAAAACTGCGAGTGTTGGTGACCGACACGTAAACGCACCTTTGGTTTCGTCAATCGTGGAAATCACTCCGAGACCCCAAAACAGTGAGTAATAGTCCACAAAACGGGTTAGAATCGGCCAAAACTGTAAGTGTTGATGACCGACATGTAACCGCACCTTTGGGTTCGTCAATCGTGGAAATCACTCCGAGACCCTAAAACAGTGAGTAATAGTCCACAAAACGGGCCAGAATTGGCCAAAACTATGAGGGTTGATGACCGACACGTAAGCGTACCTTGGGGTTCATCAATCGTGGAAATCACTCTGAGACCCCAAAACAGTGAGTAATAGTCCACAAAACGGGCCAGAATCTACCAAAACTGCGAGTCTTGATGACCAACACGTAAGAGCACCTTTGGGTTCGTCAATCGTGGAAATCACTCCGAGACCCCAAAACAGTGAGTAATAGTCCACACTATAAGTGTTGATGACCGACACGTAAGCACACCTTTGGGTTTGCAAATCGTGGAAATCACTCCGAGACCCCAAAACAGTGAGTAATAGTCCACAAAACGGGCCAAAATCGGCCAAAACTATGAGGGTTGATGACCGACACGTCAACGTACCTTCGGGTTCGTCAATCGTGGAAATCACTCCGAGACACCAAAACAGTGAGTAATAGTCCATGAAACGGGCCAGAATCGGCCAAAACTGCGACCGTTGATGACAGACAGGTAAGCGCACCCTGGGGATCGTCAATCGTGAAAATCGCTCTGGGACCCCAAAACGGGCCAGAATCGTGAGTAATAGACCATGAAACGGGCCAGAATCGGCTAAAACTGCAAGGATTGATGACCGACCCGTAAGAGCACCCCGGGGTTCGTTAGTAGTGGAAATCACTCCGAGACCCCAAAACAGTGATTAATAGTCCACGAAACGGGCCAGAATCGGCCAAAATTGTGAGTGTTGATGACCCACAGGTAAGCGCACCCTGGGGATCGTCAATCGTGAAAATCGCTCGGGGACCCCAAAACGGGCCAGAATCGTAAGTAATAGACCATGAAACGGGCTAGAATCGGCCAAAACTGCGAGGATTGATGACCGACCCGTAAGCGCACCCCGGGGTTCGTTAGTAGTGGAAATCACTCCGAGAACCCAAAACAGTGATTAATAGTCCACAAAACGGGCCAGAATCTACCAAAACTGCGAGTGTTGATGATCGACAGGTAAGCGCACCCTGGGGATCGTCAATCCAGAAAATCGCTCTGGGACCCCAAAACGGGCCAGAATCGTGAGTAATAGACCATGAAACGGGCTAGAATCGGCCAAAACTGCGAGGATTGATGACCGACCCGTATGCGCACCCCGGGGTTCGTTAGTAGTGGAAATCACTCCGAGAACCCAAAACAGTGATTAATAGTCCACAAAACGGGCCAGAATCTACCAAAACTGCGAGTCTTGATGACCAACACGTAAGAGCACCTTTGGGTTCGTCAATCGTGGAAATCACTCTGAGACCCCAAAACAGTGAGTAATAGTCCACAAAACGGGCCAGAATCGGCCAAAACTATAAGTGTTGATGACCGACACGTAAGCGCACCTTTGGGTTCGTCAATCGTGGAAATCGCTCCGAGACCCAAAAACAGTGAGTAATAGTCCACAAAACGGGCCAGAATCGGCCAAAACTATGAGGGTTGATGACCGACACGTAAGCGTACCTTGGGGTTCGTCAATCGTGGAAATCACTCCGAGACACCAAAACAGTGAGTAATAGTCCATGAAACGGGCCAGAATCGGACAAAACTGCGAGTGTTGATGACCGACAGGTAAGCGCACCCTGGGGATCGTCAATCGTGAAAATCGCTCTGGGACCCCAAAACGGGCCAGAATCGTGAGTAATAGACCATGAAACGGGCCAGAATCGGCTAAAACTGCAAGGATTGATGACCGACCCGTAAGAGCACCCCGGGGTTCGTTAGTAGTGGAAATCACTCCGAGAACCCAAAACAGTGATTAATAGTCCACGAAACGGGCCAGAATCTACCAAAACTGCGAGTGTTGATGACCGACACGTAAACGCACCTTTGGTTTCGTCAATCGTGGAAATCACTCCGAGACCCCAAAACTGTGAGTAATAGTCCACAAAACGGGTTAGAATCGGCCAAAACTGTAAGTGTTGATGACCGACATGTAACCGCACCTTTGGGTTCGTCAATCGTGGAAATCACTCCGAGACCCTAAAACAGTGAGTAATAGTCCACAAAACGGGCCAGAATTGGCCAAAACTATGAGGGTTGATGACCGACACGTAAGCGTACCTTGGGGTTCATCAATCGTGGAAATCACTCCGAGACCCCAAAACAGTGAGTAATAGTCCACAAAACGGGCCAGAATCTACCAAAACTGCGAGTCTTGATGACCAACACGTAAGAGCACCTTTGGGTTCGTCAATCGTGGAAATCACTCCGAGACCCCAAAACAGTGAGTAATAGTCCACACTATAAGTGTTGATGACCGACACGTAAGCACACCTTTGGGTTTGCAAATCGTGGAAATCACTCCGAGACCCCAAAACAGTGAGTAATAGTCCACAAAACGGGCCAAAATCGGCCAAAACTATGAGGGTTGATGACCGACACGTCAACGTACCTTCGGGTTCGTCAATCGTGGAAATCACTCCGAGACACCAAAACAGTGAGTAATAGTCCATGAAACGGGCCAGAATCGGCCAAAACTGCGACCGTTGATGACCGACAGGTAAGCGCACCCTGGGGATCGTCAATCGTGAAAATCGCTCTGGGACCCCAAAACGGGCCAGAATCGTGAGTAATAGACCATGAAACGGGCCAGAATCGGCTAAAACTGCAAGGATTGATGACCGACCCGTAAGAGCACCCCGGGGTTCGTTAGTAGTGGAAATCACTCCGAGAACCCAAAACAGTGATTAATAGTCCACGAAACGGGCCAGAATCTACCAAAACTGCGAGTGTTGATGACCGACACGTAAACGCACCTTTGGTTTCGTCAATCGTGGAAATCACTCCGAGACCCCAAAACAGTGAGTAATAGTCCACAAAACGGGTTAGAATCGGCCAAAACTGTAAGTGTTGATGACCGACATGTAACCGCACCTTTGGGTTCGTCAATCGTGGAAATCACTCCGAGACCCTAAAACAGTGAGTAATAGTCCACAAAACGGGCCAGAATTGGCCAAAACTATGAGGGTTGATGACCGACACGTAAGCGTACCTTGGGGTTCATCAATCGTGGAAATCACTCCGAGACCCCAAAACAGTGAGTAATAGTCCACAAAACGGGCCAGAATCTACCAAAACTGCGAGTCTTGATGACCAACACGTAAGAGCACCTTTGGGTTCGTCAATCGTGGAAATCACTCCGAGACCCCAAAACAGTGAGTAATAGTCCACACTATAAGTGTTGATGACCGACACGTAAGCACACCTTTGGGTTTGCAAATCGTGGAAATCACTCCGAGACCCCAAAACAGTGAGTAATAGTCCACAAAACGGGCCAAAATCGGCCAAAACTATGAGGGTTGATGACCGACACGTCAACGTACCTTCGGGTTCGTCAATCGTGGAAATCACTCCGAGACACCAAAACAGTGAGTAATAGTCCATGAAACGGGCCAGAATCGGCCAAAACTGCGACCGTTGATGACCGACAGGTAAGCGCACCCTGGGGATCGTCAATCGTGAAAATCGCTCTGGGACCCCAAAACGGGCCAGAATCGTGAGTAATAGACCATGAAACGGGCCAGAATTGGCTAAAACTGCAAGGATTGATGACCGACCCGTAAGAGCACCCCGGGGTTCGTTAGTAGTGGAAATCACTCCGAGACCCCAAAACAGTGATTAATAGTCCACGAAACGGGCCAGAATCGGCCAAAATTGTGAGTGTTGATGACCCACAGGTAAGCGCACCCTGGGGATCGTCAATCGTGAAAATCGCTCGGGGACCCCAAAACGGGCCAGAATCGTAAGTAATAGACCATGAAACGGGCTAGAATCGGCCAAAACTGCGAGGATTGATGACCGACCCGTAAGCGCACCCCGGGGTTCGTTAGTAGTGGAAATCACTCCGAGAACCCAAAACAGTGATTAATAGTCCACAAAACGGGCCAGAATCTACCAAAACTGCGAGTGTTGATGATCGACAGGTAAGCGCACCCTGGGGATCGTCAATCCAGAAAATCGCTCTGGGACCCCAAAACGGGCCAGAATCGTGAGTAATAAACCATGAAACGGGCTAGAATCGGCCAAAACTGCGAGGATTGATGACCGACCCGTATGCGCACCCCGGGGTTCGTTAGTAGTGGAAATCACTCCGAGAACCCAAAACAGTGATTAATAGTCCACAAAACGGGCCAGAATCTACCAAAACTGCGAGTCTTGATGACCAACACGTAAGAGCACCTTTGGGTTCGTCAATCGTGGAAATCACTCTGAGACCCCAAAACAGTGAGTAATAGTCCACAAAACGGGCCAGAATCGGCCAAAACTATAAGTGTTGATGACCGACACGTAAGCGCACCTTTGGGTTCGTCAATCGTGGAAATCGCTCCGAGACCCCAAAACAGTGAGTAATAGTCCACAAAACGGGCCAGAATCGGCCAAAACTATGAGGGTTGATGACCGACACGTAAGCGTACCTTGGGGTTCGTCAATCGTGGAAATCACTCCGAGACACCAAAACAGTGAGTAATAGTCCATGAAACGGGCCAGAATCGGCCAAAACTGCGAGTGTTGATGACCGACAGGTAAGCGCACCCTGGGGATCGTCAATCGTGAAAATCGCTCTGGGACCCCAAAACGGGCCAGAATCGTGAGTAATAGACCATGAAACGGGCCAGAATCGGCTAAAACTGCAAGGATTGATGACCGACCTGTAAGAGCACCCCGGGGTTCGTTAGTAGTGGAAATCACTCCGAGAACCCAAAACAGTGATTAATAGTCCACGAAACGGGCCAGAATCTACCAAAACTGCGAGTGTTGATGACCGACACGTAAACGCACCTTTGGTTTCGTCAATCGTGGAAATCACTCCGAGACCCCAAAACAGTGAGTAATAGTCCACAAAACGGGTTAGAATCGGCCAAAACTGTAAGTGTTGATGACCGACATGTAACCGCACCTTTGGGTTCGTCAATCGTGGAAATCACTCCGAGACCCTAAAACAGTGAGTAATAGTCCACAAAACGGGCCAGAATTGGCCAAAACTATGAGGGTTGATGACCGACACGTAAGCGTACCTTGGGGTTCATCAATCGTGGAAATCACTCCGAGACCCCAAAACAGTGAGTAATAGTCCACAAAACGGGCCAGAATCTACCAAAACTGCGAGTCTTGATGACCAACACGTAAGAGCACCTTTGGGTTCGTCAATCGTGGAAATCACTCCGAGACCCCAAAACAGTGAGTAATAGTCCACACTATAAGTGTTGATGACCGACACGTAAGCACACCTTTGGGTTTGCAAATCGTGGAAATCACTCCGAGACCCCAAAACAGTGAGTAATAGTCCACAAAACGGGCCAAAATCGGCCAAAACTATGAGGGTTGATGACCGACACGTCAACGTACCTTCGGGTTCGTCAATCGTGGAAATCACTCCGAGACACCAAAACAGTGAGTAATAGTCCATGAAACGGGCCAGAATCGGCCAAAACTGCGACCGTTGATGACCGACAGGTAAGCGCACCCTGGGGATCGTCAATCGTGAAAATCGCTCTGGGACCCCAAAACGGGCCAGAATCGTGAGTAATAGACCATGAAACGGGCCAGAATCGGCTAAAACTGCAAGGATTGATGACCGACCCGTAAGAGCACCCCGGGGTTCGTTAGTAGTGGAAATCACTCCGAGAACCCAAAACAGTGATTAATAGTCCACGAAACGGGCCAGAATCTACCAAAACTGCGAGTGTTGATGACCGACACGTAAACGCACCTTTGGTTTCGTCAATCGTGGAAATCACTCCGAGACCCCAAAACAGTGAGTAATAGTCCACAAAACGGGTTAGAATCGGCCAAAACTGTAAGTGTTGATGACCGACATGTAACCGCACCTTTGGGTTCGTCAATCGTGGAAATCACTCCGAGACCCTAAAACAGTGAGTAATAGTCCACAAAACGGGCCAGAATTGGCCAAAACTATGAGGGTTGATGACCGACACGTAAGCGTACCTTGGGGTTCATCAATCGTGGAAATCACTCCGAGACCCCAAAACAGTGAGTAATAGTCCACAAAACGGGCCAGAATCTACCAAAACTGCGAGTCTTGATGACCAACACGTAAGAGCACCTTTGGGTTCGTCAATCGTGGAAATCACTCCGAGACCCCAAAACAGTGAGTAATAGTCCACACTATAAGTGTTGATGACCGACACGTAAGCACACCTTTGGGTTTGCAAATCGTGGAAATCACTCCGAGACCCCAAAACAGTGAGTAATAGTCCACAAAACGGGCCAAAATCGGCCAAAACTATGAGGGTTGATGACCGACACGTCAACGTACCTTCGGGTTCGTCAATCGTGGAAATCACTCCGAGACACCAAAACAGTGAGTAATAGTCCATGAAACGGGCCAGAATCGGCCAAAACTGCGACCGTTGATGACCGACAGGTAAGCGCACCCTGGGGATCGTCAATCGTGAAAATCGCTCTGGGACCCCAAAACGGGCCAGAATCGTGAGTAATAGACCATGAAACGGGCCAGAATTGGCTAAAACTGCAAGGATTGATGACCGACCCGTAAGAGCACCCCGGGGTTCGTTAGTAGTGGAAATCACTCCGAGACCCCAAAACAGTGATTAATAGTCCACGAAACGGGCCAGAATCGGCCAAAATTGTGAGTGTTGATGACCCACAGGTAAGCGCACCCTGGGGATCGTCAATCGTGAAAATCGCTCGGGGACCCCAAAACGGGCCAGAATCGTAAGTAATAGACCATGAAACGGGCTAGAATCGGCCAAAACTGCGAGGATTGATGACCGACCCGTAAGCGCACCCCGGGGTTCGTTAGTAGTGGAAATCACTCCGAGAACCCAAAACAGTGATTAATAGTCCACAAAACGGGCCAGAATCTACCAAAACTGCGAGTGTTGATGATCGACAGGTAAGCGCACCCTGGGGATCGTCAATCCAGAAAATCGCTCTGGGACCCCAAAACGGGCCAGAATCGTGAGTAATAAACCATGAAACGGGCTAGAATCGGCCAAAACTGCGAGGATTGATGACCGACCCGTATGCGCACCCCGGGGTTCGTTAGTAGTGGAAATCACTCCGAGAACCCAAAACAGTGATTAATAGTCCACAAAACGGGCCAGAATCTACCAAAACTGCGAGTCTTGATGACCAACACGTAAGAGCACCTTTGGGTTCGTCAATCGTGGAAATCACTCTGAGACCCCAAAACAGTGAGTAATAGTCCACAAAACGGGCCAGAATCGGCCAAAACTATAAGTGTTGATGACCGACACGTAAGCGCACCTTTGGGTTCGTCAATCGTGGAAATCGCTCCGAGACCCCAAAACAGTGAGTAATAGTCCACAAAACGGGCCAGAATCGGCCAAAACTATGAGGGTTGATGACCGACACGTAAGCGTACCTTGGGGTTCGTCAATCGTGGAAATCACTCCGAGACACCAAAACAGTGAGTAATAGTCCATGAAACGGGCCAGAATCGGCCAAAACTGCGAGTGTTGATGACCGACAGGTAAGCGCACCCTGGGGATCGTCAATCGTGAAAATCGCTCTGGGACCCCAAAACGGGCCAGAATCGTGAGTAATAGACCATGAAACGGGCCAGAATCGGCTAAAACTGCAAGGATTGATGACCGACCTGTAAGAGCACCCCGGGGTTCGTTAGTAGTGGAAATCACTCCGAGAACCCAAAACAGTGATTAATAGTCCACGAAACGGGCCAGAATCTACCAAAACTGCGAGTGTTGATGACCGACACGTAAACGCACCTTTGGTTTCGTCAATCGTGGAAATCACTCCGAGACCCCAAAACAGTGAGTAATAGTCCACAAAACGGGTTAGAATCGGCCAAAACTGTAAGTGTTGATGACCGACATGTAACCGCACCTTTGGGTTCGTCAATCGTGGAAATCACTCCGAGACCCTAAAACAGTGAGTAATAGTCCACAAAACGGGCCAGAATTGGCCAAAACTATGAGGGTTGATGACCGACACGTAAGCGTACCTTGGGGTTCATCAATCGTGGAAATCACTCCGAGACCCCAAAACAGTGAGTAATAGTCCACAAAACGGGCCAGAATCTACCAAAACTGCGAGTCTTGATGACCAACACGTAAGAGCACCTTTGGGTTCGTCAATCGTGGAAATCACTCCGAGACCCCAAAACAGTGAGTAATAGTCCACACTATAAGTGTTGATGACCGACACGTAAGCACACCTTTGGGTTTGCAAATCGTGGAAATCACTCCGAGACCCCAAAACAGTGAGTAATAGTCCACAAAACGGGCCAAAATCGGCCAAAACTATGAGGGTTGATGACCGACACGTCAACGTACCTTCGGGTTCGTCAATCGTGGAAATCACTCCGAGACACCAAAACAGTGAGTAATAGTCCATGAAACGGGCCAGAATCGGCCAAAACTGCGACCGTTGATGACCGACAGGTAAGCGCACCCTGGGGATCGTCAATCGTGAAAATCGCTCTGGGACCCCAAAACGGGCCAGAATCGTGAGTAATAGACCATGAAACGGGCCAGAATCGGCTAAAACTGCAAGGATTGATGACCGACCCGTAAGAGCACCCCGGGGTTCGTTAGTAGTGGAAATCACTCCGAGAACCCAAAACAGTGATTAATAGTCCACGAAACGGGCCAGAATCTACCAAAACTGCGAGTGTTGATGACCGACACGTAAACGCACCTTTGGTTTCGTCAATCGTGGAAATCACTCCGAGACCCCAAAACAGTGAGTAATAGTCCACAAAACGGGTTAGAATCGGCCAAAACTGTAAGTGTTGATGACCGACATGTAACCGCACCTTTGGGTTCGTCAATCGTGGAAATCACTCCGAGACCCTAAAACAGTGAGTAATAGTCCACAAAACGGGCCAGAATTGGCCAAAACTATGAGGGTTGATGACCGACACGTAAGCGTACCTTGGGGTTCATCAATCGTGGAAATCACTCCGAGACCCCAAAACAGTGAGTAATAGTCCACAAAACGGGCCAGAATCTACCAAAACTGCGAGTCTTGATGACCAACACGTAAGAGCACCTTTGGGTTCGTCAATCGTGGAAATCACTCCGAGACCCCAAAACAGTGAGTAATAGTCCACACTATAAGTGTTGATGACCGACACGTAAGCACACCTTTGGGTTTGCAAATCGTGGAAATCACTCCGAGACCCCAAAACAGTGAGTAATAGTCCACAAAACGGGCCAAAATCGGCCAAAACTATGAGGGTTGATGACCGACACGTCAACGTACCTTCGGGTTCGTCAATCGTGGAAATCACTCCGAGACACCAAAACAGTGAGTAATAGTCCATGAAACGGGCCAGAATCGGCCAAAACTGCGACCGTTGATGACCGACAGGTAAGCGCACCCTGGGGATCGTCAATCGTGAAAATCGCTCTGGGACCCCAAAACGGGCCAGAATCGTGAGTAATAGACCATGAAACGGGCCAGAATCGGCTAAAACTGCAAGGATTGATGACCGACCCGTAAGAGCACCCCGGGGTTCGTTAGTAGTGGAAATCACTCCGAGACCCCAAAACAGTGATTAATAGTCCACGAAACGGGCCAGAATCGGCCAAAATTGTGAGTGTTGATGACCCACAGGTAAGCGCACCCTGGGGATCGTCAATCGTGAAAATCGCTCGGGGACCCCAAAACGGGCCAGAATCGTAAGTAATAGACCATGAAACGGGCTAGAATCGGCCAAAACTGCGAGGATTGATGACCGACCCGTAAGCGCACCCCGGGGTTCGTTAGTAGTGGAAATCACTCCGAGAACCCAAAACAGTGATTAATAGTCCACAAAACGGGCCAGAATCTACCAAAACTGCGAGTGTTGATGATCGACAGGTAAGCGCACCCTGGGGATCGTCAATCCAGAAAATCGCTCTGGGACCCCAAAACGGGCCAGAATCGTGAGTAATAAACCATGAAACGGGCTAGAATCGGCCAAAACTGCGAGGATTGATGACCGACCCGTATGCGCACCCCGGGGTTCGTTAGTAGTGGAAATCACTCCGAGAACCCAAAACAGTGATTAATACTCCACAAAACGGGCCAGAATCTACCAAAACTGCGAGTCTTGATGACCAACACGTAAGAGCACCTTTGGGTTCGTCAATCGTGGAAATCACTCTGAGACCCCAAAACAGTGAGTAATAGTCCACAAAACGGGCCAGAATCGGCCAAAACTATAAGTGTTGATGACCGACACGTAAGCGCACCTTTGGGTTCGTCAATCGTGGAAATCGCTCCGAGACCCCAAAACAGTGAGTAATAGTCCACAAAACGGGCCAGAATCGGCCAAAACTATGAGGGTTGATGACCGACACGTAAGCGTACCTTGGGGTTCGTCAATCGTGGAAATCACTCCGAGACACCAAAACAGTGAGTAATAGTCCATGAAACGGGCCAGAATCGGACAAAACTGCGAGTGTTGATGACCGACAGGTAAGCGCACCCTGGGGATCGTCAATCGTGAAAATCGCTCTGGGACCCCAAAACGGGCCAGAATCGTGAGTAATAGACCATGAAACGGGCCAGAATCGGCTAAAACTGCAAGGATTGATGACCGACCCGTAAGAGCACCCCGGGGTTCGTTAGTAGTGGAAATCACTCCGAGAACCCAAAACAGTGATTAATAGTCCACGAAACGGGCCAGAATCTACCAAAACTGCGAGTGTTGATGACCGACACGTAAACGCACCTTTGGTTTCGTCAATCGTGGAAATCACTCCGAGACCCCAAAACAGTGAGTAATAGTCCACAAAACGGGTTAGAATCGGCCAAAACTGTAAGTGTTGATGACCGACATGTAACCGCACCTTTGGGTTCGTCAATCGTGGAAATCACTCCGAGACCCTAAAACAGTGAGTAATAGTCCACAAAACGGGCCAGAATTGGCCAAAACTATGAGGGTTGATGACCGACACGTAAGCGTACCTTGGGGTTCATCAATCGTGGAAATCACTCCGAGACCCCAAAACAGTGAGTAATAGTCCACAAAACGGGCCAGAATCTACCAAAACTGCGAGTCTTGATGACCAACACGTAAGAGCACCTTTGGGTTCGTCAATCGTGGAAATCACTCCGAGACCCCAAAACAGTGAGTAATAGTCCACACTATAAGTGTTGATGACCGACACGTAAGCACACCTTTGGGTTTGCAAATCGTGGAAATCACTCCGAGACCCCAAAACAGTGAGTAATAGTCCACAAAACGGGCCAAAATCGGCCAAAACTATGAGGGTTGATGACCGACACGTCAACGTACCTTCGGGTTCGTCAATCGTGGAAATCACTCCGAGACACCAAAACAGTGAGTAATAGTCCATGAAACGGGCCAGAATCGGCCAAAACTGCGACCGTTGATGACCGACAGGTAAGCGCACCCTGGGGATCGTCAATCGTGAAAATCGCTCTGGGACCCCAAAACGGGCCAGAATCGTGAGTAATAGACCATGAAACGGGCCAGAATCGGCTAAAACTGCAAGGATTGATGACCGACCCGTAAGAGCACCCCGGGGTTCGTTAGTAGTGGAAATCACTCCGAGACCCCAAAACAGTGATTAATAGTCCACGAAACGGGCCAGAATCGGCCAAAATTGTGAGTGTTGATGACCCACAGGTAAGCGCACCCTGGGGATCGTCAATCGTGAAAATCGCTCGGGGACCCCAAAACGGGCCAGAATCGTAAGTAATAGACCATGAAACGGGCTAGAATCGGCCAAAACTGCGAGGATTGATGACCGACCCGTAAGCGCACCCCGGGGTTCGTTAGTAGTGGAAATCACTCCGAGAACCCAAAACAGTGATTAATAGTCCACAAAACGGGCCAGAATCTACCAAAACTGCGAGTGTTGATGATCGACAGGTAAGCGCACCCTGGGGATCGTCAATCCAGAAAATCGCTCTGGGACCCCAAAACGGGCCAGAATCGTGAGTAATAAACCATGAAACGGGCTAGAATCGGCCAAAACTGCGAGGATTGATGACCGACCCGTATGCGCACCCCGGGGTTCGTTAGTAGTGGAAATCACTCCGAGAACCCAAAACAGTGATTAATAGTCCACAAAACGGGCCAGAATCTACCAAAACTGCGAGTCTTGATGACCAACACGTAAGAGCACCTTTGGGTTCGTCAATCGTGGAAATCACTCTGAGACCCCAAAACAGTGAGTAATAGTCCACAAAACGGGCCAGAATCGGCCAAAACTATAAGTGTTGATGACCGACACGTAAGCGCACCTTTGGGTTCGTCAATCGTGGAAATCGCTCCGAGACCCCAAAACAGTGAGTAATAGTCCACAAAACGGGCCAGAATCGGCCAAAACTATGAGGGTTGATGACCGACACGTAAGCGTACCTTGGGGTTCGTCAATCGTGGAAATCACTCCGAGACACCAAAACAGTGAGTAATAGTCCATGAAACGGGCCAGAATCGGCCAAAACTGCGAGTGTTGATGACCGACAGGTAAGCGCACCCTGGGGATCGTCAATCGTGAAAATCGCTCTGGGACCCCAAAACGGGCCAGAATCGTGAGTAATAGACCATGAAACGGGCCAGAATCGGCTAAAACTGCAAGGATTGATGACCGACCTGTAAGAGCACCCCGGGGTTCGTTAGTAGTGGAAATCACTCCGAGAACCCAAAACAGTGATTAATAGTCCACGAAACGGGCCAGAATCTACCAAAACTGCGAGTGTTGATGACCGACACGTAAACGCACCTTTGGTTTCGTCAATCGTGGAAATCACTCCGA
The DNA here is from genome assembly GCA_963921465.1 of Triticum timopheevii. NCBI lineage: Eukaryota > Viridiplantae > Streptophyta > Magnoliopsida > Poales > Poaceae > Triticum > Triticum timopheevii. Next base: position 334,160 of record OY997272.1, on the reverse strand, counting down.
GACCCCAAAACAGTGAGTAATAGTCCACAAAACGGGTTAGAATCGGCCAAAACTGTAAGTGTTGATGACCGACACGTAACCGCACCTTTGGGTTCGTCAATCGTGGAAATCACTCCGAGACCCTAAAACAGTGAGTAATAGTCCACAAAACGGGCCAGAATTGGCCAAAACTATGAGGGTTGATGACCGACACGTAAGCGTACCTTGGGGTTCATCAATCGTGGAAATCACTCCGAGACCCCAAAACAGTGAGTAATAGTCCACAAAACAGGCCAGAATCTACCAAAACTGTGAGTCTTGATGACCAACACGTAAGAGCACCTTTGGGTTCGTCAATCGTGGAAATCACTCCGAGACCCCAAAACAGTGAGTAATAGTCCACACTATAAGTGTTGATGACCGACACGTAAGCACACCTTTGGGTTTGCAAATCGTGGAAATCACTCCGAGACCCCAAAACAGTGAGTAATAGTCCACAAAACGGGCCAAAATCGGCCAAAACTATGAGGGTTGATGACCGACACGTCAGCGTACCTTCGGGTTCGTCAATCGTGGAAATCACTCCGAGACACCAAAACAGTGAGTAATAGTCCATGAAACGGGCCAGAATCGGCTAAAACTGCAAGGATTGATGACCGACCTGTAAGAGCACCCCGGGGTTCGTTAGTAGTGGAAATCACTCCGAGAACCCAAAACAGTGATTAATAGTCCACGAAACGGGCCAGAATCTACCAAAACTGCGAGTGTTGATGACCGACACGTAAACGCACCTTTGGTTTCGTCAATCGTGGAAATCACTCCGAGACCCCAAAACAGTGAGTAATAGTCCACAAAACGGGTTAGAATCGGCCAAAACTGTAAGTGTTGATGACCGACATGTAACCGCACCTTTGGGTTCGTCAATCGTGGAAATCACTCCGAGACCCTAAAACAGTGAGTAATAGTCCACAAAACGGGCCAGAATTGGCCAAAACTATGAGGGTTGATGACCGACACGTAAGCGTACCTTGGGGTTCATCAATCGTGGAAATCACTCCGAGACCCCAAAACAGTGAGTAATAGTCCACAAAACGGGCCAGAATCTACCAAAACTGCGAGTCTTGATGACCAACACGTCAGAGCACCTTTGGGTTCGTCAATCGTGGAAATCACTCCGAGACCCCAAAACAGTGAGTAATAGTCCACACTATAAGTGTTGATGACCGACACGTAAGCACACCTTTGGGTTTGCAAATCGTGGAAATCACTCCGAGACCCCAAAACAGTGAGTAATAGTCCACAAAACGGGCCAGAATCGGCCAAAACTATGAGGGTTGATGACCGACACGTCAACGTACCTTCGGGTTCGTCAATCGTGGAAATCACTCCGAGACACCAAAACAGTGAGTAATAGTCCATGAAACGGGCCAGAATCGGCCAAAACTGCGACCGTTGATGACCGACAGGTAAGCGCACCCTGGGGATCGTCAATCGTGAAGATCGCTCTGGGACCCCAAAACGGGCCAGAATCGTGAGTAATAGACCATGAAACGGGCCAGAATCGGCTAAAACTGCAAGGATTGATGACCGACCCGTAAGAGCACCCCGGGGTTCGTTAGTAGTGGAAATCACTCCGAGAACCCAAAACAGTGATTAATAGTCCACGAAACGGGCCAGAATCTACCAAAACTGCGAGTGTTGATGACCGACACGTAAACGCACCTTTGGTTTCGTCAATCGTGGAAATCACTCCGAGACCCCAAAACAGTGAGTAATAGTCCATGAAACGGGCCAGAATCGGCCAAAATTGTGAGTGTTGATGACCCACAGGTAAGCGCACCCTGGGGATCGTCAATCGTGAAAATCGCTCGGGGACCCCAAAACGGGCCAGAATCGTAAGTAATAGACCATGAAACGGGCTAGAATCGGCCAAAACTGCGAGGATTGATGACCGACCCGTAAGCGCACCCCGGGGTTCGTTAGTAGTGGAAATCACTCCGAGAACCCAAAACAGTGATTAATAGTCCACAAAACGGGCCAGAATCTACCAAAACTGCGAGTGTTGATGATCGACAGGTAAGCGCACCCTGGGGATCGTCAATCCAGAAAATCGCTCTGGGACCCCAAAACGGGCCAGAATCGTGAGTAATAGACCATGAAACGGGCTAGAATCGGCCCAAACTGCGAGGATTGATGACCGACCTGTATGCGCACCCCGGGGTTCGTTAGTAGTGGAAATCGCTCCGAGAACCCAAAACAGTGATTAATAGTCCACAAAACGGGCCAGAATCTACCAAAACTGCGAGTCTTGATGACCAACACGTAAGAGCACCTTTGGGTTCGTCAATCGTGGAAATCACTCTGAGACCCCAAAACATTGAGTAATAGTCCACAAAACGGGCCAGAATCGGCCAAAACTATAAGTGTTGATGACCGACACGTAAGCGCACCTTTGGGTTCGTCAATCGTGGAAATCGCTCCGAGACCCCAAAACAGTGAGTAATAGTCCACAAAACGGGCCAGAATCTGCCAAAACTATGAGGGTTGATGACCGACACGTAAGCGTACCTTGGGGTTCGTCAATCGTGGAAATCACTCCGAGACACCAAAACAGTGAGTAATAGTCCATGAAACGGGCCAGAATCGGCCAAAACTGCGAGTGTTGATGACCGACAGGTAAGCGCACCCTGGGGATCGTCAATCGTGAAAATCGCTCTGGGACCCCAAAACGGGCCAGAATCGTGAGTAATAGACCATGAAACGGGCCAGAATCGGCTAAAACTGCAAGGATTGATGACCGACCCGTAAGAGCACCCCGGGGTTCGTTAGTAGTGGAAATCACTCCGAGAACCCAAAACAGTGATTAATAGTCCACGAAACGGGCCAGAATCTACCAAAACTGCGAGTGTTGATGACCGACACGTAAACGCACCTTTGGTTTCGTCAATCGTGGAAATCACTCCGAGACCCCAAAACAGTGAGTAATAGTCCACAAAACGGGCTAGAATCGGCCAAAACTATAAGTGTTGATGACCGACAGTAACCGCACCTTTGGGTTCGTCAATCGTGGAAATCACTCTGAGACCCCAAAACAGTGAGTAATAGTCCACAAAACGGGCCAGAATTGGCCAAAACTATGAGGGTTGATGACCGACACGTAAGCGTACCTTGGGGTTCATCAATCGTGGAAATCACTCCGAGACCCCAAAACAGTGAGTAATAGTCCACAAAACAGGCCAGAATCTACCAAAACTGCGAGTCTTGATGACCAACACGTAAGAGCACCTTTGGGTTCGTCAATCGTGGAAATCACTCCGAGACCCCAAAACAGTGAGTAATAGTCCACACTATAAGTGTTGATGACCGACACGTAAGCACACCTTTGGGTTTGCAAATCGTGGAAATCACTCCGAGACCCCAAAACAGTGAGTAATAGTCCACAAAACGGGCCAAAATCGGCCAAAACTATGAGGGTTGATGACCGACACGTCAGCGTACCTTCGGGTTCGTCAATCGTGGAAATCACTCCGAGACACCAAAACAGTGAGTAATAGTCCATGAAACGGGCCAGAATCGGCCAAAACTGCGAGTGTTGATGACCGACAGGTAAGCGCACCCTGGGGATCGTCAATCGTGAAAATCGCTCTGGGACCCCAAAACGGGCCAGAATCGTGAGTAATAGACCATGAAACGGGCCAGAATCGGCTAAAACTGCAAGGATTAATGACCGACCCGTAAGAGCACCCCGGGGTTCGTTAGTAGTGGAAATCACTCCGAGAACCCAAAACAGTGATTAATAGTCCACGAAACGGGCCAGAATCTACCAAAACTGCGAGTGTTGATGACCGACACGTAAACGCACCTTTGGTTTCGTCAATCGTGGAAATCACTCCGAGACCCCAAAACAGTGAGTAATAGTCCACAAAACGGGCTAGAATCGGCCAAAACTATAAGTGTTGATGACCGACATGTAACCGCACCTTTGGGTTCGTCAATCGTGGAAATCACTACGAGACCCTAAAACAGTGAGTAATAGTCCACAAAACGGGCCAGAATCGGCCAAAACTATGAGGGTTGATGACCGACACGTAAGCGTACCTTGGGGTTCATCAATCGTGGAAATCACTCCGAGACCCCAAAACAGTGGGTAATAGTCCATGAAACGGGCCAGAATCGGCCAAAATTGTGAGTGTTGATGACCCACAGGTAAGCGCACCCTGGGGATCGTCAATCGTGAAAATCGCTCGGGGACCCCAAAACGGGCCAGAATCGTAAGTAATAGACCATGAAACGGGCTAGAATCGGCCAAAACTGCGAGGATTGATGACCGACCCGTAAGCGCACCCCGGGGTTCGTTAGTAGTGGAAATCACTCCGAGAACCCAAAACAGTGATTAATAGTCCACAAAACGGGCCAGAATCTACCAAAACAGCGAGTGTTGATGATCGACAGGTAAGCGCACCCTGGGGATCGTCAATCCAGAAAATCGCTCTGGGACCCCAAAACGGGCCAGAATCGTGAGTAATAGACCATGAAACGGGCTAGAATCGGCCAAAACTGCGAGGATTGATGACCGACCCATATGCGCACCCCGGGGTTCGTTAGTAGTGGAAATCACTCCGAGAACCCAAAACAGTGATTAATAGTCCACAAAACGGGCCAGAATCTACCAAAACTGCGAGTCTTGATGACCAACACGTAAGAGCACCTTTGGGTTCGTCAATCGTGGAAATCACTCTGAGACCCCAAAACAGTGAGTAATAGTCCACAAAACGGGCCAGAATCGGCCAAAACTATAAGTGTTGATGACCGACACGTAAGCGCACCTTTGGGTTCGTCAATCGTGGAAATCGCTCCGAGACCCCAAAACAGTGAGTAATAGTCCACAAAACGGGCCAGAATCGGCCAAAACTATGAGGGTTGATGACCGACACGTAAGCGTACCTTGGGGTTCGTCAATCGTGGAAATCACTCCGAGACACCAAAACAGTGAGTAATAGTCCATGAAACGGGCCAGAATCGGCCAAAACTGCGAGTGTTGATGACCGACAGGTAAGCGCACCCTGGGGATCGTCAATCGTGAAAATCGCTCTGGGACCCCAAAACGGGCCAGAATCGTGAGTAATAGACCATGAAACGGGCCAGAATCGGCTAAAACTGCAAGGATTGATGACCGACCCGTAAGAGCACCCCGGGGTTCGTTAGTAGTGGAAATCACTCCGAGAACCCAAAACAGTGATTAATAGTCCACGAAACGGGCCAGAATCTACCAAAACTGCGAGTGTTGATGACCGACACGTAAACGCACCTTTGGTTTCGTCAATCGTGGAAATCACTCCGAGACCCCAAAACAGTGAGTAATAGTCCACAAAACGGGCTAGAATCGGCCAAAACTATAAGTGTTGATGACCGACATGTAACCGCACCTTTGGGTTCGTCAATCGTGGAAATCACTCCGAGACCCTAAAACAGTGAGTAATAGTCCACAAAACGGGCCAGAATCGGCCAAAACTATGAGGGTTGATGACCGACACGTAAGCGTACCTTGGGGTTCATCAATCGTGGAAATCACTCCGAGACCCCAAAACAGTGAGTAATAGTCCATGAAACGGGCCAGAATCGGCCAAAATTGTGAGTGTTGATGACCCACAGGTAAGCGCACCCTGGGGATCGTCAATCGTGAAAATCGCTCGGGGACCCCAAAACGGGCCAGAATCGTAAGTAATAGACCATGAAACGGGCTAGAATCGGCCAAAACTGCGAGGATTGATGACCGACCCGTAAGCGCACCCCGGGGTTCGTTAGTAGTGGAAATCACTCCGAGAACCCAAAACAGTGATTAATAGTCCACAAAACGGGCCAGAATCTACCAAAACAGCGAGTGTTGATGATCGACAGGTAAGCGCACCCTGGGGATCGTCAATCCAGAAAATCGCTCTGGGACCCCAAAACGGGCCAGAATCGTGAGTAATAGACCATGAAACGGGCTAGAATCGGCCAAAACTGCGAGGATTGATGACCGACCCGTATGCGCACCCCGGGGTTCGTTAGTAGTGGAAATCACTCCGAGAACCCAAAACAGTGATTAATAGTCCACAAAACGGGCCAGAATCTACCAAAACTGCGAGTCTTGATGACCAACACGTAAGAGCACCTTTGGGTTCGTCAATCGTGGAAATCACTCTGAGACCCCAAAACAGTGAGTAATAGTCCACAAAACGGGCCAGAATCGGCCAAAACTATAAGTGTTGATGACCGACACGTAAGCGCACCTTTGGGTTCGTCAATCGTGGAAATCGCTCCGAGACCCCAAAACAGTGAGTAATAGTCCACAAAACGGGCCAGAATCGGCCAAAACTATGAGGGTTGATGACCGACACGTAAGCGTACCTTGGGGTTCGTCAATCGTGGAAATCACTCCGAGACACCAAAACAGTGAGTAATAGTCCATGAAACGGGCCAGAATCGGCCAAAACTGCGAGTGTTGATGACCGACAGGTAAGCGCACCCTGGGGATCGTCAATCCAGAAAATCGCTCTGGGACCCCAAAACGGGCCAGAATCGTGAGTAATAGACCATGAAACGGGCTAGAATCGGCCAAAACTGCAAGGATTGATGACCGACCCGTAAGAGCACCCCGGGGTTCGTTAGTAGTGGAAATCACTCCGAGAACCCAAAACAGTGATTAATAGTCCACGAAACGGGCCAGAATCTACCAAAACTGCGAGTGTTGATGACCGACACGTAAACGCACCTTTGGTTTCGTCAATCGTGGAAATCACTCTGAGACCCCAAAACAGTGAGTAATAGTCCACAAAACGGGCCAGAATCGGCCAAAACTATAAGTGTTGATGACCGACACGTAAGCGCACCTTTGGGTTCGTCAATCGTGGAAATCGCTCCGAGACCCCAAAACAGTGAGTAATAGTCCACAAAACGGGCCAGAATCGGCCAAAACTATGAGGGTTGATGACCGACACGTAAGCGTACCTTGGGGTTCGTCAATCGTGGAAATCACTCCGAGACACCAAAACAGTGAGTAATAGTCCATGAAACGGGCCAGAATCGGCCAAAACTGCGAGTGTTGATGACCGACAGGTAAGCGCACCCTGGGGATCGTCAATCGTGAAAATCGCTCTGGGACCCCAAAACGGGCCAGAATCGTGAGTAATAGACCATGAAACGGGCCAGAATCGGCTAAAACTGCAAGGATTGATGACCGACCCGTAAGAGCACCCCGGGGTTCGTTAGTAGTGGAAATCACTCCGAGAACCCAAAACAGTGATTAATAGTCCACGAAACGGGCCAGAATCTACCAAAACTGCGAGTGTTGATGACCGACACGTAAACGCACCTTTGGTTTCGTCAATCGTGGAAATCACTCCGAGACCCCAAAATAGTGAGTAATAGTCCACAAAACGGGCTAGAATCGGCCAAAACTATAAGTGTTGATGACCGACACGTAACCGCACCTTTGGGTTCGTCAATCATGGAAATCACTCCGAGACCCTAAAACAGTGAGTAATAGTCCACAAAACGGGCCAGAATCGGCCAAAACTATGAGGGTTGATGACCGACACGTAAGCGTACCTTGGGGTTCATCAATCGTGGAAATCACTCCGAGACCCCAAAACAGTGAGTAATAGTCCATGAAACGGGCCAGAATCGGCCAAAATTGTGAGTGTTGATGACCCACAGGTAAGCGCACCCTGGGGATCGTCAATCGTGAAAATCGCTCGGGGACCCCAAAACGGGCCAGAATCGTAAGTAATAGACCATGAAACGGGCTAGAATCGGCCAAAACTGCGAGGATTGATGACCGACCCGTAAGCGCACCCCGGGATTCGTTAGTAGTGGAAATCACTCCGAGAACCCAAAACAATGATTAATAGTCCACAAAACGGGCCAGAATCTACCAAAACTGCGAGTGTTGATGACCGACAGGTAAGCGCACCCTGGGGATCGTCAATCCAGAAAATCGCTCTGGGACCCCAAAACGGGCCAGAATCGTGAGTAATAGACCATGAAACGGGCTAGAATCGGCCAAAACTGCGAGGATTGATGACCGACCCGTATGCGCACCCCGGGGTTCGTTAGTAGTGGAAATCACTCCGAGAACCCAAAACAGTGATTAATAGTGCACAAAACGGGCCAGAATCTACCAAAACTGCGAGTCTTGATGACCAACACGTAAGAGCACCTTTGGGTTCGTCAATCGTGGAAATCACTCTGAGACCCCAAAACAGTGAGTAATAGTCCACAAAACGGGCCAGAATCGGCCAAAACTATAAGTGTTGATGACCGACACGTAAGCGCACCTTTGGGTTCGTCAATCGTGGAAATCGCTCCGAGACCCCAAAACAGTGAGTAATAGTCCACAAAACGGGCCAGAATCGGCCAAAACTATGAGGGTTGATGACCGACACGTAAGCGTACCTTGGGGTTCGTCAATCGTGGAAATCACTCCGAGACACCAAAACAGTGAGTAATAGTCCATGAAACGGGCCAGAATCGGCCAAAACTGCGAGTGTTGATGACCGACAGGTAAGCGCACCCTGGGGATCGTCAATCGTGAAAATCGCTCTGGGACCCCAAAACGGGCCAGAATCGTGAGTAATAGACCATGAAACGGGCCAGAATCGGCTAAAACTGCAAGGATTGATGACCGACCCGTAAGAGCACCCCGGGGTTCGTTAGTAGTGGAAATCACTCCGAGAACCCAAAAGAGTGATTAATAGTCCACGAAACGGGCCAGAATCTACCAAAACTGCGAGTGTTGATGACCGACACGTAAACGCACCTTTGGTTTCGTCAATCGTGGAAATCACTCCGAGACCCCAAAACAGTGAGTAATAGTCCACAAAACGGGCTAGAATCGGCCAAAACTATAAGTGTTGATGACCGACACGTAACCGCACCTTTGGGTTCGTCAATCGTGGAAATCACTCCGAGACCCTAAAACAGTGAGTAATAGTCCACAAAACGGGCCAGAATCGGCCAAAACTATGAGGGTTGATGACCGACACGTAAGCGTACCTTGGGGTTCATCAATCGTGGAAATCACTCCGAGACCCCAAAACAGTGAGTAATAGTCCATGAAACGGGCCAGAATCGGCCAAAATTGCGAGTGTTGATGATCCAAAGGTAAGCGCACCCTGGGGATCGTCAATCGTGAAAATCGCTCGGGGACCCCAAAACGGGCCAGAATCGTAAGTAATAGACCATGAAACGGGCTAGAATCGGCCAAAACTGCGAGGATTGATGACCGACCCGTAAGCGCACCCCGGGGTTCGTTAGTAGTGGAAATCACTCCGAGAACCCAAAACAGTGATTAATAGTCCACAAAACGGGCCAGAATCTGCCAAAACTGCGAGTGTTGATGACCAACACGTAAGCGCACCTTTGGGTTCGTCAATCGTGGAAATCACTCCGAGACCCCAAAACAGTGAGTAATAGTCCACAAAACGGGCCAGAATCGGCCAAAACTATAATTGTTGATGACCGACACGTAAGCGCACCTTTGGGTTCGTCAATCGTGGAAATCACTCCGAGACCCCAAAACAGTGAGTAATAGTCCACAAAACGGGCCAGAATCGGCCAAAACTATGAGGGTTGATGACCGACACGTAAGCGTACCTTGGGGTTCGTCAATCGTGGAAATCACTCCGAGAGCCCAAAACAGTGAGTAATAGTCCATGAAACGGGCCAGAATCGGCCAGAACTGCGAGTGTTGATGACCGACAGGTAAGCGCACCCTGGGGATCATCAATCGTGAAAATCGCTCTGGGACCCCAAAATGGGCCAGAATCGTGAGTAATAGACCATGAAACGGCCCAGAATCGGCTAAAACTGCAAGGATTGATGACCGACCCGTAAGCGCATCCCGGGGTTCGTTAGTAGTGGAAATCACTCCGAGAATCCAAAACAGTGATTAATAGTCCACGAAACGGGCCAGAATCTACCAAAACTGCAAGTGTTGATGACCGACACGTAAGCGCACCTTTGGGTTCGTCAATCGTGGAAATCACACCGAGACCCCAAAACAGTGAGTAATAGTCCACAAAACGGGCCAGAATCGGCCAAAACTATAAGTGTTGATGACCGACACGTAACCGCACCTTTGGGTTCGTCAATCGTGGAAATCACTCCGAGACCCTAAAACAGTGAGTAATAGTCCACAAAACGGGCCAGAATCGGCCAAAAGTATGAGGGTTGATGACCGACACCTAAGCGTACCTTGGGGTTCGATAATCGTGAGGTAAGCGCACCCTGGGGATCATCAATCGTGAAAATCGCTCTGGGACCCCAAAACGGGCCAGAATCGTGAGTAATAGACCATGAAACGGGCCAGAATCGGCTAAAATTGCAAGGATTGATGACCGACCCGTAAGCGCATCCCGGGGTTCGTTAGTAGTGGAAATCACTCCGAGAACCCAAAACAGTGATTAATAGTCCACGAAACGGGCCAGAATCTACCAAAACTGCGAGTGTTGATGACCGACACGTAAGCGCACCTTTGGGTTCGTCAATCGTGGAAATCAGTCCGAGACCCCAAAACAGTGAGTAATAGTCCACAAAACGGGCCAGAATCGGCCAAAACTATGAGGGTTGATGACCGACACCTAAGCGTACCTTGGGGTTCGTCAATCGTGGAAATCGCTCCGAGACCCCAAAACAGTGAGTAATAGTCCATGAAATGGGCCAGAATCGGCCAAAACTGCGAGTGTTGATGACCCACAAGTAAGCGCACCCTGGGGATCGTCAATCGTGAAAATCGCTCGGGGACCCCAAAACAGTGAGTAATAGTCCACAAAACGGGCCAGAATCGGCCAAAACTATGAGGGTTGATGACCGACACGTAAGCGTACCTTGGGGTTCGTGAATCGTGGAAATCACTCCGAGACCCCAAAACAGTGAGTAATAGTCATGAAACGGGCCAGAATCGGCCAAAACTGCGAGTGTTGATGACCGACAGGTAAGCGCACCCTGGGGATCGTCAATCGTGAAAATCGCTCTGGGACCCCAAAACGGGCCAGAATCGTGAGTAATAGACCATGAAACGGGCCAGAATCGGCTAAAACTGCAAGGATTGATGACCGACCCGTAAGAGCACCCCGGGGTTCGTTAGTAGTGGAAATCACTCCGAGAACCCAAAAGAGTGATTAATAGTCCACGAAACGGGCCAGAATCTACCAAAACTGCGAGTGTTGATGACCGACACGTAAACGCACCTTTGGTTTCGTCAATCGTGGAAATCACTCCGAGACCCCAAAACAGTGAGTAATAGTCCACAAAACGGGCTAGAATCGGCCAAAACTATAAGTGTTGATGACCGACACGTAACCGCACCTTTGGGTTCGTCAATCGTGGAAATCACTCCGAGACCCTAAAACAGTGAGTAATAGTCCACAAAACGGGCCAGAATCGGCCAAAACTATGAGGGTTGATGACCGACACGTAAGCGTACCTTGGGGTTCATCAATCGTGGAAATCACTCCGAGACCCCAAAACAGTGAGTAATAGTCCATGAAACGGGCCAGAATCGGCCAAAATTGCGAGTGTTGATGATCCAAAGGTAAGCGCACCCTGGGGATCGTCAATCGTGAAAATCGCTCGGGGACCCCAAAACGGGCCAGAATCGTAAGTAATAGACCATGAAACGGGCTAGAATCGGCCAAAACTGCGAGGATTGATGACCGACCCGTAAGCGCACCCCGGGGTTCGTTAGTAGTGGAAATCACTCCGAGAACCCAAAACAGTGATTAATAGTCCACAAAACGGGCCAGAATCTGCCAAAACTGCGAGTGTTGATGACCAACACGTAAGCGCACCTTTGGGTTCGTCAATCGTGGAAATCACTCCGAGACCCCAAAAAAGTGAGTAATAGTCCACAAAACGGGCCAGAATCGGCCAAAACTATAATTGTTGATGACCGACACGTAAGCGCACCTTTGGGTTCGTCAATCGTGGAAATCACTCCGAGACCCCAAAACAGTGAGTAATAGTCCACAAAACGGGCCAGAATCGGCCAAAACTATGAGGGTTGATGACCGACACGTAAGCGTACCTTGGGGTTCGTCAATCGTGGAAATCACTCCGAGAGCCCAAAACAGTGAGTAATAGTCCATGAAACGGGCCAGAATCGGCCAGAACTGCGAGTGTTGATGACCGACAGGTAAGCGCACCCTGGGGATCATCAATCGTGAAAATCGCTCTGGGACCCCAAAATGGGCCAGAATCGTGAGTAATAGACCATGAAACGGCCCAGAATCGGCTAAAACTGCAAGGATTGATGACCGACCCGTAAGCGCATCCCGGGGTTCGTTAGTAGTGGAAATCACTCCGAGAATCCAAAACAGTGATTAATAGTCCACGAAACGGGCCAGAATCTACCAAAACTGCAAGTGTTGATGACCGACACGTAAGCGCACCTTTGGGTTCGTCAATCGTGGAAATCACACCGAGACCCCAAAACAGTGAGTAATAGTCCACAAAACGGGCCAGAATCGGCCAAAACTATAAGTGTTGATGACCGACACGTAACCGCACCTTTGGGTTCGTCAATCGTGGAAATCACTCCGAGACCCTAAAACAGTGAGTAATAGTCCACAAAACGGGCCAGAATCGGCCAAAAGTATGAGGGTTGATGACCGACACCTAAGCGTACCTTGGGGTTCGATAATCGTGAGGTAAGCGCACCCTGGGGATCATCAATCGTGAAAATCGCTCTGGGACCCCAAAACGGGCCAGAATCGTGAGTAATAGACCATGAAACGGGCCAGAATCGGCTAAAATTGCAAGGATTGATGACCGACCCGTAAGCGCATCCCGGGGTTCGTTAGTAGTGGAAATCACTCCGAGAACCCAAAACAGTGATTAATAGTCCACGAAACGGGCCAGAATCTACCAAAACTGCGAGTGTTGATGACCGACACGTAAGCGCACCTTTGGGTTCGTCAATCGTGGAAATCAGTCCGAGACCCCAAAACAGTGAGTAATAGTCCACAAAACGGGCCAGAATCGGCCAAAACTATGAGGGTTGATGACCGACACCTAAGCGTACCTTGGGGTTCGTCAATCGTGGAAATCACTCCGAGACCCCAAAACAGTGAGTAATAGTCCATGAAATGGGCCAGAATCGGCCAAAACTGCGAGTGTTGATGACCCACAAGTAAGCGCACCCTGGGGATCGTCAATCGTGAAAATCGCTCGGGGACCCCAAAACAGTGAGTAATAGTCCACAAAACGGGCCAGAATCGGCCAAAACTATGAGGGTTGATGACCGACACGTAAGCGTACCTTGGGGTTCGTGAATCGTGGAAATCACTCCGAGACCCCAAAACAGTGAGTAATAGTCATGAAACGGGCCAGAATCGGCCAAAACTGCGAGTGTTGATGACCGACAGGTAAGCGCACCCTGGGGATCGTCAATCATGAAAATCGCTCTGGCACCCCAAAACGGGCCAGAATCGTGAGTAATAGACCATGAAACGGGACAGAATCGGCTAAAACTGCAAGGATTGATGACCGACCCGTAAGCGCACCTCGGGGTTCGTTAGTAGTGGAAATCACTCAGAGAACCCAAAACAGTGATTAATAGTCCACGAAACGGGCCAGAATCGGCAAAAACTATAAGTGTTGATGACCGACACGTAAGCGCACCTTTGGTTTCGTCAATCGTGGAAATCACTCCGAGAGCCCAAAACAGTGAGTAATAGTCCACAAAACGGGCCAGAATCGGCAAAAACTATAAGTGTTGATGACCGAGACATAACCGCACCTTTGGGTTCGTCAATCGTGGAAATCACTCCGAGACCCTAAAACAGTGAGTAATAGTCCACAAAACGGGCCAGAATCGGCCAAAACTATGAGGGTTAATGACCGACACGTAAGCGTACCTTGGGGTTCGATAATCGTGGAAATCACTCCGAGACCCCAAAACAGTGAGTAATAGTCCATGAAACGGGCCAGAATCAGCCAAAACTGTGAGTGTTGATGACCCACAGGTAAGCGCACCCTGGGGATCGTCAATCGTGAAAATCACTCGGGGACCCCAAAACGGGCCAGAATCGTGAGTAATAGACCATGAAACGGGCTAGAATCGGCCAAAACTGCGAGGATTGATGACCGACCCGTAAGCGCACCCCGAGGTTCATTAGTAGTGGAAATCACTCCGAGAACCCAACAGTGATTAATAGTCCACAAAACGGGCCAGAATCTACTAAAACTGCAAGTGTTGATGACCGACAGGTAAGCGCACCCTGGGGATCTCCAATCCTGAAAATCGCTCTGGGACCCCAAAACGGGCCAGAATCGTGAGTAATAGACCATGAAACGGGCTAGAATCGGCCAAAACTGCGAGGATTGATGACCGACCAGTAAGCGCACCCGGGGGTTCGTTAGTAGTGGAAATCACTCCGAGAACCCAAAACAGTGATTAATAGTCCACAAAACGGGCCAGAATCTACCAAAACTGCGAGTGTTGATGACCAACACGTAAGCGCACCTTTGGGTTCGTCAATCGTGGAAATCACTCCGAGACCCCAAAACAGTGAGTAATAGTCCACAAAACGGGCCAGAATCGGCCAAAACTATAAGTGTTGATGACCGACACGTAAGCGCACCTTTGGGTTCGTCAATCGTGGAAATCACTCCGAGACCCCAAAACAGTGAGTAATAGTCCACAAAACGGGCCAGAATCGGCCAAAACTATGAGTGTTGATGACCGACACGTAAGCGTACCTTGGGGTTCGTCAATCGTGGAAATCACTCCGAGAGCCCAAAACAGTGAGTAATAGTTCATGAAACGGGCCAGAATCGGCCAGAACTGCGAGTGTTGATGACCGACAGGTAAGCGCACCCTGGGGATCGTCAATCGTGAAAATCGCTCTGGGACCCCAAAACGGGCCAGAATCGTGAGTAATAGACCATGAAACGGGCCAGAATCGGCTAAAACTGCAAGGATTGATGACCGACCCGTAAGCGCATCCCGGGGTTTGTTAGTAGTGGAAATCACTCCGAGAACCCAAAGCAGTGATTAATAGTCCGCGAAACGGGCCAGAATCTACCAAAACTACGAGTGTTGATGACCGACACGTAAGCGCACCTTTCGGTTCGTCAATCGTGGAAATCACTCAGAGAGCCCAAAACAGTGATTAATAGTCCACAAAACGGGCCAGAATCTACCAAAACTATAAGTGTTGATGACCGACAGGTAAGCGCACCCTGGGGATCGTCAATCCTGAAAATCGCTCTGGGACCCCAAAACGGGCCAGAATCGTGAGTAATAGACCATGAAACGGGCTAGAATCGGCCAAAACTACGAGGATTGATGACCGACCCGTAAGAGCACCCCGGGGTTCGTTAGTAGTGGAAATCACTCCGAGAACCCAAAACAGTGATTAATAGTCCACAAAACGGGCCAGAATCTACCAAAACTGCGAGTGTTGATGACCAACACGTAAGCGCACCTTTGGGTTCGTCAATCGTGGAAATCACTCCGAGACTCCAAAACTGTGAGTAATAGTCCACAAAACGGGCCAGAATCGGCCAAAACTATAAGTGTTGATGACCGACACGTAACTGCACCTTTGGGTTCGTCAATCGTGGAAATCACTCCGAGACCCCAAAACAGTGAGTAATAGTCCACAAAACGGGCCAGAATCGGCCAAAACTATCAGGGTTGATGACCGACACGTAAGCGTACCTTGGGGTTCGTCAATCGTGGAAATCACTCCGAGACCCCAAAACAGTGAGTAATAGTCATGAAACGGGCCAGAATCGGCCAAAACTGCGAGTGTTGATGACCGACAGGTAAGCGCACCCTGGGGATCGTCAATCATGCAAATCGCTCTGGCACCCCAAAACGGGCCAGAATCGTGAGTAATAGTCCATGAAACGGGCCAGAATCTACCAAAACTGCGAGTGTTGATGACCGACACGTAAGCGCACCTTTGGTTTCGTCAATCGTGGAAATCACTCCGAGAGCCCAAAACAGTGAGTAATAGTCCACAAAACGGGCCAGAATCGGCAAAAACTATAAGTGTTGATGACCGAGACATAACCGCACCTTTGGGTTCGTCAATCGTGGAAATCACTCCGAGACCCTAAAACAGTGAGTAATAGTCCACAAAACGGGCCAGAATCGGCCAAAACTATGAGGGTTAATGACCGACACGTAGGCGTACCTTGGGGTTCGATAATCGTGGAAATCACTCCGAGACCCCAAAACAGTGAGTAATAGTCCATGAAACGGGCCAGAATCAGCCAAAACTGTGAGTGTTGATGACCCACAGGTAAGCGCACCCTGGGGATCGTCAATCGTGAAAATCACTCGGGGACCCCTAAACGGGCCAGAATCGTGAGTAATAGACCATGAAACGGGCTAGAATCGGCCAAAACTGCGAGGATTGATGACCGACCCGTAAGCGCACCCCGAGGTTCATTAGTAGTGGAAATCACTCCGAGAACCCAACAGTGATTAATAGTCCACAAAACGGGCCAGAATCTACTAAAACTGCAAGTGTTGATGACCGACAGGTAAGCGCACCCTGGGGATCTCCAATCCTGAAAATCGCTCTGGGACCCCAAAACGGGCCAGAATCGTGAGTAATAGACCATGAAACGGGCTAGAATCGGCCAAAACTGCGAGGATTGATGACCGACCAGTAAGCGCACCCGGGGGTTCGTTAGTAGTGGAAATCACTCCGAGAACCCAAAACAGTGATTAATAGTCCACAAAACGGGCCAGAATCTACCAAAACTGCGAGTGTTGATGACCAACACGTAAGCGCACCTTTGGGTTCGTCAATCGTGGAAATCACTCCGAGACCCCAAAACAGTGAGTAATAGTCCACAAAACGGGCCAGAATCGGCCAAAACTATAAGTGTTGATGACCGACACGTAAGCGCACCTTTGGGTTCGTCAATCGTGGAAATCACTCCGAGACCCCAAAACAGTGAGTAATAGTCCACAAAACGGGCCAGAATCAGCCAAAACTATGAGTGTTGATGACCGACACGTAAGCGTACCTTGGGGTTCGTCAATCGTGGAAATCACTCTGAGAGCCCAAAACAGTGAGTAATAGTTCATGAAACGGGCCAGAATCGGCCAGAACTGCGAGTGTTGATGACCGACAGGTAAGCGCACCCTGGGGATCGTCAATCGTGAAAATCGCTCTGGGACCCCAAAACGGGCCAGAATCGTGAGTAATAGACCATGAAACGGGCCAGAATCGGCTAAAACTGCAAGGATTGATGACCGACCCGTAAGCGCATCCCGGGGTTTGTTAGTAGTGGAAATCACTCCGAGAACCCAAAGCAGTGATTAATAGTCCGCGAAACGGGCCAGAATCTACCAAAACTACGAGTGTTGATGACCGACACGTAAGCGCACCTTTGGGTTCATCAATCGTGGAAATCACTCCGAGACCCCAAAACAGTGAGTAATAGTCCACAAAACGGGCCAGAATCGGCCAAAACTATAAGTGTTGATGACCGACACGTAACCGCACCTTTTGGTTCGTCAATCGTGGAAATCACTCCGAGACCCTAAAACAGTGAGTAATAGTCCACAAAACGGGCCAGAATCGGCCAAAACTATGAGGGTTGATGACCGACACGTAAGCGTACCTTGGGGTTCGATAATCATGGAAATCACTCCGAGACCCCAAAACAGTGAGTAATAGTCCATGAAACTGCGAGTGTTGATGACCCACAGGTAAGAGCACCCTAGGGATCGTCAATTGTGAAAATCGCTCGGGGACCCCAAAACGGGCCAGAATCGTGAGTAATAGACCATGAAATGGGCTAGAATCGGCCAAAACTGCGAGGATTGATGACCGACCCGTAAGCGCACCCCGGGGTTCGTTAGTAGTGGAAATCACTCCGAGAACCCAAAATAGTGATTAATAGTCCACAAAACGGGCCAGAATCTACCAAAACTGCAAGTGTTGATGACCGACAGGTAAGCGCACCCTGGGGATCGTCAATCCTGAAAATCGCTCTGGGACCACAAAACGGGCCAGAATCGTGAGTAATAGACCATGAAACGGGCTAGAATCGGCCAAAACTGCGAGATTGATGACCGACCCATAAGCGCACCCCGGGGTTCGTTAGTAGTGGAAATCACTCCGAGAACCCAACAGTGATTAATAGTCCACAAAACGGGCCAGAATCGGCCAAAACTATAAGTGTTGATGACCGACACGTAAGCGCACCTTTGGGTTCGTCAATCGTGGAAATCACTCCGAGACCCCAAAACAGTGAGTAATAGTCCACAAAACGGGCCAGAATCGGCCAAAACTATAAGTGTTGATGACCGACACGTAAGCGCACCTTTGGGTTCGTCAATCGTGGAAATCACTCCGAGACCCCAAAACAGTGAGTAATAGTCCACAAAACGGGCCAGAATCGGCCAAAACTATGAGGGTTGATGACCGACACGTAAGCGTACCTTGGGGTTCGTCAATCGTGGAAATCACTCCGAGACCCCAAAACAGTGAGTAATAGTCCATGAAACGGGCCAGAATCGGCCAAAACTGCGAGTGTTGATGACCGACAGGTAAGCGCACCCTGGGGATCGTCAATCGTGAAAATCGCTCGGGGACCCCAAAACGGGCCAGAATCGTGAGTAATAGACCATGAAACAGGATAGAATCGGCCAAAACTGCGAGGATTGATGACCGACCCGTAAGCGCACCCCGGGGTTCGTTAGTAGTGGAAATCACTCCGAGAACCCAACAGTGATTAATAGTCCACAAAACGGGCCAGAATCTACTAAAACTGCAAGTGTTGATGACCGACAGGTAAGCGCACCCTGGGGATCGTGAATCCTGATAATCGCTCTGGGACCCCAAAACGGGCCAGAATCGTGAGTAATAGACCATGAAACGGGCTAGAATCGGCCAAAACTGCGAGGATTGATGACCGACCAGTAAGCGCACCCCCGGGTTCGTTAGTAGTGGAAATCACTCCAAGAACCCAAAACAGTGATTAATAGTCCACAAAACGGGCCAGAATCGGCCAAAACTATGAGGGTTGATGACCGACACCTAAGCGTACCTTGGGGTTCGTCAATCGTGGAAATCACTCCGAGACCCCAAAACAGTGAGTAATAGTCCATGAAATGGGCCAGAATCGGCCAAAACTGCGAGTGTTGATGACCCACAGGTAAGCGCACCCTGGGGATCGTCAATCGTGAAAATCACTCGGGGACCCCAAAACAGGCCAGAATCGTAAGTAATAGACCATGAAACGGGCTAGAATCGGCCAAAACTGCGAGGATTGATGACCGACCCGTAAGCGCACCCCGGGGTTCGTTAGTAGTGGAAATCACTCAGAGAACCCAAAACAGTGATTAATAGTCCACAAAACGGGCCAGAATCTACCAAAACTGCGAGTGTTGATGACCGACAGGTAAGCGCACCCTGGGGATCGTCAATCCTGAAAATCGCTCTGGGATCCCAAAACGGGCCAGAATCGTGAGTAATAGACCATGAAACGGGCTAGAATCGGCCAAAACTGCGAGGATTGATGACCGACCCGTAAGCGCACCCCGGGGTTCGTTAGTAGTGGAAATCACTCCGAGAACCCAAAACAGTGATTAATAGTCCACAAAACGGGCCAGAATCTACCAAAACTGCGAGTGTTGATGACCAACACGTAAGCGCACCCTGGGGATCGTCAATCGTGAAAATCGCTCTGGCACCCCAAAACGGGCCAGAATCGTGAGTAATAGACCATGAAACGGGACAGAATCGGCTAAAACTGCAAGGATTGATGACCGACCCGTAAGCGCACCTCGGGGTTCGTTAGTAGTGGAAATCACTCAGAGAACCCAAAACAGTGATTAATAGTCCACGAAACGGGCCAGAATTTACCAAAACTGCGAGTGTTGATGACCGACACGTAAGCGCACCTTTGGTTTCGTCAATCGTGGAAATCACTCCGAGAGCCCAAAACAGTGAGTAATAGTCCACAAAACCGGCCAGAATCGGCCAAAACTATAAGTGTTGATGACCGAGACATAACCGCACCTTTGGGTTCGTCAATCGTGGAAATCACTCCGAGACCCTAAAACAGTGAGTAATAGTCCACAAAACGGGCCAGAATCCGCCAAAACTATGAGGGTTAATGACCGACACGTAAGCGTACCTTGGGGTTCGATAATCGTGGAAATCACTCCGAGACCCCAAAACAGTGAGTAATAGTCCATGAAACAGGCCAGAATCAGCCAAAACTGTGAGTGTTGATGACCCACAGGTAAGCGCACCCTGGGGATCGTCAATCGTGAAAATCACTCGGGGACCCCAAAACAGGCCAGAATCGTGAGTAATAGACCATGAAACGGGCTAGAATCGGCCAAAACTGCGAGGATTGATGACCGACCCGTAAGCGCACCCCGAGGTTCATTAGTAGTGGAAATCACTCCGAGAACCCAACAGTGATTAATAGTCCACAAAACGGGCCAGAATCTACTAAAACTGCAAATGTTGATGACCGACAGGTAAGCGCACCCTGGGGATCTCCAATCCTGAAAATCGCTCTAGGACCCCAAAACGGGCCAGAATCGTGAGTAATAGACCATGAAACGGGCTAGAATCGGCCAACACTGCGAGGATTGATGACCGACCAGTAAGCGCACCCCGGGGTTCGTTAGTAGTGGAAATCACTCCGAGAACCCAAAATAGTGATTAATAGTCCACAAAACGGGCCAGAATCTACCAAAACTGCGAGTGTTGATGACCAACACGTAAGCGCACCTTTGGGTTCGTCAATCGTGGAAATCACTCCGAGACCCCAAAACAGTGAGTAATAGTCCACAAAACGGGCCAGAATCGGCCAAAACTATAAGTGTTGATGACCGACACGTAAGCGCACCTTTGGGTTCGTCAATCGTGGAAATCACTCCGAGACCCCAAAATAGTGAGTAATAGTCCACAAAACGGGCTAGAATCGGCCAAACCTATGAGTGTTGATGACCGACACGTAAGCGTACCTTGGGGTTCGTCAATCGTGGAAATCACTCCGAGAGCCCAAAACAGTGAGTAATAGTTCATGAAACGGGCCAGAATCGGCCAGAACTGCGAGTGTTGATGACCGACAGGTAAGCGCACCCTGGGGATCGTCAATCGTGAAAATCGCTCTGGGACCCCAAAACGGGCCAGAATCGTGAGTAATAGACCATGAAACGGGCCAGAATCGGCTAAAACTGCAAGGATTGATGACCGACCCGTAAGCGCATCCCGGGGTTCGTTAGTAGTGGAAATCACTCCGAGAACCCAAAGCAGTGATTAATAGTCCGTGAAACGGGCCAGAATCTACCAAAACTACGAGTGTTGATGACCGACACGTAAGCGCACCTTTGGGTTCGTCAATCGTGGAAATCACTCCGAGACCCCAAAACAGTGAGTAATAGTCCACAAAACGGGCCAGAATCGGCCAAAACTATAAGTGTTGATGACCGACACGTAACCGCACCTTTTGGTTCGTCAATCGTGGAAATCACTCCGAGACCCTAAAACAGTGAGTAATAGTCCACAAAACGGGCCAGAATCGGCCAAAACTATGAGGGTTGATGACCGACACGTAAGCGTACCTTGGGGTTCGATAATCATGGAAATCACTCCGAGACCCCAAAATAGTGAGTAATAGTCCATGAAATGGGCCAGAATCGGCCAAAACTGCGAGTGTTGATGACCCACAGGTAAGCGCACCCTAGGGATCGTCAATCGTGAAAATCGCTCGGGGACCCCAAAACGGGCCAGAATCGTGAGTAATAGACCATGAAATGGGCTAGAATCGGCCAAAACTGCGAGGATTGATGACCGACCCGTAAGCACACCCCGGGGTTCGTTAGTAGTGGAAATCACTCCGAGAACCCAAAACAGTGATTAATAGTCCACAAAACGGGCCAGAATCTACCAAAACTGCAAGTGTTGATGACCGACAGGTAAGCGCACCCTGGGGATCGTCAATCCTGAAAATCGCTCTGGGACCACAAAACGGGCCAGAATCGTGAGTAATAGACCATGAAACGGGCTAGAATCGGCCAAAACTGCGAGGATTGATGACCGACCCATAAGCGCACCCCGGGGTTCGTTAGTAGTGGAAATCACTCCGAGAACCCAACAATGATTAATAGTCCACAAAACGGGCCAGAATCGGCCAAAACTATAAGTGTTGATGACCGACACGTAAGCGCACCTTTGGGTTCTTCAATCGTGGAAATCACTCCGAGACCCCAAAACAGTGAGTAATAGTCCACAAAACGGGCCAGAATCGGCCAAAACTATAAGTGTTGATGACCGACACGTAAGCGCACCTTTGGGTTCGTCAATCGTGGAAATCACTCCGAGACCCCAAAACAGTGAGTAATAGTCCACAAAACGGGCCAGAATCGGCCAAAACTATGAGGGTTGATGACCGACACGTAAGCGTACCTTGGGGTTCGTCAATCGTGGAAATCACTCCGAGACCCCAAAACAGTGAGTAGTAGTCCATGAAACGGGCCAGAATCGGCCAAAACTGCGAGTGTTGATGACCGACAAGTAAGCGCACCCTGGGGATCGTCAATCGTGAAAATTGCTCTGGCATCCCAAAACGGGCCAGAATCGTGAGTAATTGACCATGAAACGAGACATAATCGGCTAAAACTGCAAGGATTGATGACCGACCCGTAAGCGCACCTCGGGGTTCGTTAGTAGTGGAAATCACTCAGAGAACCAAAAACAGTGATTAATAGTCCACGAAACGGGCCAGAATCTACCAAAACTGCGAGTGTTGATGACCGACACGTAAGCGCACCTTTGGTTTCGTCAATCGTGGAAATCACTCCGAGAGCCCAAAACAGTGAGTAATAGTCCACAAAACGGGCCAGAATCGGCCAAAACTATAATTGTTGATGACCGAGACATAACCGCACCTTTGGGTTCGTCAATCGTGGAAATCACTCCGAGACCCTAAAACAGTGAGTAATAGTCCACAAAACAGGCCAGAATCCGCCAAAACTATGAGGGTTAATGACCGACACGTAAGCGTACCTTGGGGTTCGATAATCGTGGAAATCACTCCGAGACCCCAAAACAGTGAGTAATAGTCCATGAAACGGGCCAGAATCAGCCAAAACTGTGAGTGTTGATGACCCACAGGTAAGCGCACCCTTGGGATCGTCAATCGTGAAAATCACTCGGGGACCCCAAAACAGGCCAGAATCGTGAGTAATAGACCATGAAACGGGCTAGAATCGGCCAAAACTGCGAGGATTGATGACCGACCCGTAAGCGCACCCCGAGGTTCATTAGTAGTGGAAATCACTCCGAGAACCCAACAGTGATTAATAGTCCACAAAACGGGCCAGAATCTAGTAAAACTGCAAGTGTTGATGACCGACAGGTAAGCGCACCCTGGGGATCTCCAATCTTGAAAATCGCTCTGGGACCCCAAAACGGGCCAGAATCGTGAGTAATAGACCATGAAACGGGCTAGAATCGGCCAAAACTGCGAGGATTGATGACCGACCAGTAAGCGCACCCCGGGGTTCGCTAGTAGTGGAAATCACTCCGAGAACCCAAAACAGTGATTAATAGTCCACAAAACGGGCCAGAATCTACCAAAACTGCGAGTGTTGATGACCAACACGTAAGCGCACCTTTGGGTTCGTCAATCGTGGAAATCACTCCGAGACCCCAAAACAGTGAGTAATAGTCCACAAAACGGGCCAGAATCGGCCAAAACTATAAGTGTTGATGACCGACACGTAAGCGCACCTTTGGGTTCGTCAATCGTGGAAATCACTCCGAGACCCCAAAATAGTGAGTAATAGTCCACAAAACGGGCTAGAATCGGCCAAAACTATGAGTGTTGATGACCGACACGTAAGCGTACCTTGGGGTTCGTCAATCGTGGAAATCACTCCGAGAGCCCAAAACAGTGAGTAATAGTTCATGAAACGGGCCAGAATCGGCCAGAACTGCGAGTGTTGATGACCGACAGGTAAGCGCACCCTGGGGATCGTCAATCGTGAAAATCGCTCTGGGACCCCAAAACGGGCCAGAATCATGAGTAATAGACCATGAAACGGGCCAGAATCGGCTAAAACTGCAAGGATTGATGACCGACCCGTAAGCGCATCCCGGGGTTCGTTAGTAGTGGAAATCACTCCGAGAACCCAAAGCAGTGATTAATAGTCCGCGAAACGGGCCAGAATCTACCAAAACTACGAGTGTTGATGACCGACACGTAAGCGCACCTTTGGGTTCGTCAATCGTGGAAATCACTCCGAGACCCCAAAACAGTGAGTAATAGTCCACAAAACGGGCCAGAATCGGCCAAAACTATGAGGGTTGATGACCGACACCTAAGCGTACCTTGGGGTTCGTCAATCGTGGAAATCACTCCGAGACCCCAAAACAGTGAGTAATAGTCCATGAAATGGGCCAGAATCGGCCAAAACTGCGAGTGTTGATGACCCACAGGTAAGCGCACCCTGGGGATCGTCAATCGTGAAAATCACTCGGGGACCCCAAAACAGGCCAGAATCGTAAGTAATAGACCATGAAACGGGCTAGAATCGGCCAAAACTGCGAGGATTGATGACCGACCCGTAAGCGCACCCCGGGGTTCGTTAGTAGTGGAAATCACTCAGAGAACCCAAAACAGTGATTAATAGTCCACAAAACGGGCCAGAATCTACCAAAACTGCGAGTGTTGATGACCGACAGGTAAGCGCACCCTGGGGATCGTCAATCCTGAAAATCGCTCTGGGATCCCAAAACGGGCCAGAATCGTGAGTAATAGACCATGAAACGGGCTAGAATCGGCCAAAACTGCGAGGATTGATGACCGACCCGTAAGCGCACCCCGGGGTTCGTTAGTAGTGGAAATCACTCCGAGAACCCAAAACAGTGATTAATAGTCCACAAAACGGGCCAGAATCTACCAAAACTGCGAGTGTTGATGACCAACACGTAAGCGCACCCTGGGGATCGTCAATCGTGAAAATCGCTCTGGCACCCCAAAACGGGCCAGAATCGTGAGTAATAGACCATGAAACGGGACAGAATCGGCTAAAACTGCAAGGATTGATGACCGACCCGTAAGCGCACCTCGGGGTTCGTTAGTAGTGGAAATCACTCAGAGAACCCAAAACAGTGATTAATAGTCCACGAAACGGGCCAGAATTTACCAAAACTGCGAGTGTTGATGACCGACACGTAAGCGCACCTTTGGTTTCGTCAATCGTGGAAATCACTCCGAGAGCCCAAAACAGTGAGTAATAGTCCACAAAACGGGCCAGAATCGGCCAAAACTATAAGTGTTGATGACCGAGACATAACCGCACCTTTGGGTTCGTCAATCGTGGAAATCACTCCGAGACCCTAAAACAGTGAGTAATAGTCCACAAAACGGGCCAGAATCCGCCAAAACTATGTGGGTTAATGACCGACACGTAAGCGTACCTTGGGGTTCGATAATCGTGGAAATCACTCCGAGACCCCAAAACAGTGAGTAATAGTCCATGAAACAGGCCAGAATCAGCCAAAACTGTGAGTGTTGATGACCCACAGGTAAGCGCACCCTGGGGATCGTCAATCGTGAAAATCACTCGGGGACCCCAAAACAGGCCAGAATCGTGAGTAATAGACCATGAAACGGGCTAGAATCGGCCAAAACTGCGAGGATTGATGACCGACCCGTAAGCGCACCCCGAGGTTCATTAGTAGTGGAAATCACTCCGAGAACCCAACAGTGATTAATAGTCCACAAAACGGGCCAGAATCTACTAAAACTGCAAATGTTTATGACCGACAGGTAAGCGCACCCTGGGGATCGTCAATCGTGAAAATCGCTCTAGGACCCCAAAACGGGCCAGAATCGTGAGTAATAGACCATGAAACGGGCTAGAATCGGCCAACACTGCGAGGATTGATGACCGACCAGTAAGCGCACCCCGGGGTTCGTTAGTAGTGGAAATCACTCCGAGAACCCAAAACAGTGATTAATAGTCCACAAAACGGGCCAGAATCTACCAAAACTACGAGTGTTGATGACCAACACGTAAGCGCACCTTTGGGTTCGTCAATCGTGGAAATCACTCCGAGACCCCAAAACAGTGAGTAATAGTCCACAAAACGGGCCAGAATCGGCCAAAACTATAAGTGTTGATGACCGACACGTAACCGCACCTTTTGGTTCGTCAATCGTGGAAATCACTCCGAGACCCTAAAACAGTGAGTAATAGTCCACAAAACGGGCCAGAATCGGCCAAAACTATGAGGGTTGATGACCGACACGTAAGCGTACCTTGGGGTTCGATAATCATGGAAATCACTCCGAGACCCCAAAACAGTGAGTAATAGTCCATGAAATGGGCCAGAATCGGCCAAAACTGCGAGTGTTGATGACCCACAGGTAAGCGCACCCTAGGGATCGTCAATCGTGAAAATCGCTCGGGGACCCCAAAACGGGCCAGAATCGTGAGTAATAGACCATGAAATGGGCTAGAATCGGCCAAAACTGCGAGGATTGATGACCGACCCGTAAGCACACCCCGGGGTTCGTTAGTAGTGGAAATCACTCCGAGAACCCAAAACAGTGATTAATAGTCCACAAAACGGGCCAGAATCTACCAAAACTGCAAGTGTTGATGACCGACAGGTAAGCGCACCCTGGGGATCGTCAATCCTGAAAATCGCTCTGGGACCACAAAACGGGCCAGAATCGTGAGTAATAGACCATGAAACGGGCTAGAATCGGCCAAAACTGCGAGGATTGATGACCGACCCATAAGCGCACCCCGGGGTTCGTTAGTAGTGGAAATCACTCCGAGAACCCAACAGTGATTAATAGTCCACAAAACGGGCCAGAATCGGCCAAAACTATAAGTGTTGATGACCGACACGTAAGCGCACCTTTGGGTTCTTCAATCGTGGAAATCACTCCGAGACCCCAAAACAGTGAGTAATAGTCCACAAAACGGGCCAGAATCGGCCAAAACTATAAGTGTTGATGACCGACACGTAAGCGCACCTTTGGGTTCGTCAATCGTGGAAATCACTCCGAGACCCCAAAACAGTGAGTAATAGTCCACAAAACGGGCCAGAATCGGCCAAAACTATGAGGGTTGATGACCGACACGTAAGCGTACCTTGGGGTTCGTCAATCGTGGAAATCACTCCGAGACCCCAAAACAGTGAGTAGTAGTCCATGAAACGGGCCAGAATCGGCCAAAACTGCGAGTGTTGATGACCGACAGGTAAGCGCACCCTGGGGATCGTCAATCGTGAAAATTGCTCTGGCATCCCAAAACGGGCCAGAATCGTGAGTAATTGACCATGAAACGAGACATAATCGGCTAAAACTGCAAGGATTGATGACCGACCCGTAAGCGCACCTCGGGGTTCGTTAGTAGTGGAAATCACTCAGAGAACCAAAAACAGTGATTAATAGTCCACGAAACGGGCCAGAATCTACCAAAACTGCGAGTGTTGATGACCGACACGTAAGCGCACCTTTGGTTTCGTCAATCGTGGAAATCACTCCGAGAGCCCAAAACAGTGAGTAATAGTCCACAAAACGGGCCAGAATCGGCCAAAACTATAAGTGTTGATGACCGAGACATAACCGCACCTTTGGGTTCGTCAATCGTGGAAATCACTCCGAGACCCTAAAACAGTGAGTAATAGTCCACAAAACGGGCCAGAATCCGCCAAAACTATGAGGGTTAATGACCGACACGTAAGCGTACCTTGGGGTTCGATAATCGTGGAAATCACTCCGAGACCCCAAAACAGTGAGTAATAGTCCATGAAACGGGCCAGAATCAGCCAAAACTGTGAGTGTTGATGACCCACAGGTAAGCGCACCCTTGGGATCGTCAATCGTGAAAATCACTCGGGGACCCCAAAACAGGCCAGAATCGTGAGTAATAGACCATGAAACGGGCTAGAATCGGCCAAAACTGCGAGGATTGATGACCGACCCGTAAGCGCACCCCGAGGTTCATTAGTAGTGGAAATCACTCCGAGAACCCAACAGTGATTAATAGTCCACAAAACGGGCCAGAATCTAGTAAAACTGCAAGTGTTGATGACCGACAGGTAAGCGCACCCTGGGGATCTCCAATCTTGAAAATCGCTCTGGGACCCCAAAACGGGCCAGAATCGTGAGTAATAGACCATGAAATGGGCTAGAATCGGCCAAAACTGCGAGGATTGATGACCGACCAGTAAGCGCACCCCGGGGTTCGCTAGTAGTGGAAATCACTCCGAGAACCCAAAACAGTGATTAATAGTCCACAAAACGGGCCAGAATCTACCAAAACTGCGAGTGTTGATGACCAACACGTAAGCGCACCTTTGGGTTCGTCAATCGTGGAAATCACTCCGAGACCCCAAAACAGTGAGTAATAGTCCACAAAACGGGCCAGAATCGGCCAAAACTATAAGTGTTGATGACCGAGACATAACCGCACCTTTGGGTTCGTCAATCGTGGAAATCACTCCGAGACCCTAAAACAGTGAGTAATAGTCCACAAAACGGGCCAGAATCCGCCAAAACTATGTGGGTTAATGACCGACACGTAAGCGTACCTTGGGGTTCGATAATCGTGGAAATCACTCCGAGACCCCAAAACAGTGAGTAATAGTCCATGAAACAGGCCAGAATCAGCCAAAACTGTGAGTGTTGATGACCCACAGGTAAGCGCACCCTGGGGATCGTCAATCGTGAAAATCACTCGGGGACCCCAAAACAGGCCAGAATCGTGAGTAATAGACCATGAAACGGGCTAGAATCGGCCAAAACTGCGAGGATTGATGACCGACCCGTAAGCGCACCCCGAGGTTCATTAGTAGTGGAAATCTCTCCGAGAACCCAACAGTGATTAATAGTCCACAAAACGGGCCAGAATCTACTAAAACTGCAAATGTTTATGACCGACAGGTAAGCGCACCCTGGGGATCGTCAATCGTGAAAATCGCTCTAGGACCCCAAAACGGGCCAGAATCGTGAGTAATAGACCATGAAACGGGCTAGAATCGGCCAACACTGCGAGGATTGATGACCGACCAGTAAGCGCACCCCGGGGTTCGTTAGTAGTGGAAATCACTCCGAGAACCCAAAACAGTGATTAATAGTCCACAAAACGGGCCAGAATCTACCAAAACTACGAGTGTTGATGACCAACACGTAAGCGCACCTTTGGGTTCGTCAATCGTGGAAATCACTCCGAGACCCCAAAACAGTGAGTAATAGTCCACAAAACGGGCCAGAATCGGCCAAAACTATAAGTGTTGATGACCGACACGTAACCGCACCTTTTGGTTCGTCAATCGTGGAAATCACTCCGAGACCCTAAAACAGTGAGTAATAGTCCACAAAACGGGCCAGAATCGGCCAAAACTATGAGGGTTGATGACCGACACGTAAGCGTACCTTGGGGTTCGATAATCATGGAAATCACTCCGAGACCCCAAAACAGTGAGTAATAGTCCATGAAATGGGCCAGAATCGGCCAAAACTGCGAGTGTTGATGACCCACAGGTAAGCGCACCCTAGGGATCGTCAATCGTGAAAATCGCTCGGGGACCCCAAAACGGGCCAGAATCGTGAGTAATAGACCATGAAATGGGCTAGAATCGGCCAAAACTGCGAGGATTGATGACCGACCCGTAAGCACACCCCGGGGTTCGTTAGTAGTGGAAATCACTCCGAGAACCCAAAACAGTGATTAATAGTCCACAAAACGGGCCAGAATCTACCAAAACTGCAAGTGTTGATGACCGACAGGTAAGCGCACCCTGGGGATCGTCAATCCTGAAAATCGCTCTGGGACCACAAAACGGGCCAGAATCGTGAGTAATAGACCATGAAACGGGCTAGAATCGGCCAAAACTGCGAGGATTGATGACCGACCCATAAGCGCACCCCGGGGTTCGTTAGTAGTGGAAATCACTCCGAGAACCCAACAGTGATTAATAGTCCACAAAACGGGCCAGAATCGGCCAAAACTATAAGTGTTGATGACCGACACGTAAGCGCACCTTTGGGTTCTTCAATCGTGGAAATCACTCCGAGACCCCAAAACAGTGAGTAATAGTCCACAAAACGGGCCAGAATCGGCCAAAACTATAAGTGTTGATGACCGACACGTAAGCGCACCTTTGGGTTCGTCAATCGTGGAAATCACTCCGAGACCCCAAAACAGTGAGTAATAGTCCACAAAACGGGCCAGAATCGGCCAAAACTATGAGGGTTGATGACCGACACGTAAGCGTACCTTGGGGTTCGTCAATCGTGGAAATCACTCCGAGACCCCAAAACAGTGAGTAGTAGTCCATGAAACGGGCCAGAATCGGCCAAAACTGCGAGTGTTGATGACCGACAGGTAAGCGCACCCTGGGGATCGTCAATCGTGAAAATTGCTCTGGCATCCCAAAACGGGCCAGAATCGTGAGTAATTGACCATGAAACGAGACATAATCGGCTAAAACTGCAAGGATTGATGACCGACCCGTAAGCGCACCTCGGGGTTCGTTAGTAGTGGAAATCACTCAGAGAACCAAAAACAGTGATTAATAGTCCACGAAACGGGCCAGAATCTACCAAAACTGCGAGTGTTGATGACCGACACGTAAGCGCACCTTTGGTTTCGTCAATCGTGGAAATCACTCCGAGAGCCCAAAACAGTGAGTAATAGTCCACAAAACGGGCCAGAATCGGCCAAAACTATAAGTGTTGATGACCGAGACATAACCGCACCTTTGGGTTCGTCAATCGTGGAAATCACTCCGAGACCCTAAAACAGTGAGTAATAGTCCACAAAACGGGCCAGAATCCGCCAAAACTATGAGGGTTAATGACCGACACGTAAGCGTACCTTGGGGTTCGATAATCGTGGAAATCACTCCGAGACCCCAAAACAGTGAGTAATAGTCCATGAAACGGGCCAGAATCAGCCAAAACTGTGAGTGTTGATGACCCACAGGTAAGCGCACCCTTGGGATCGTCAATCGTGAAAATCACTCGGGGACCCCAAAACAGGCCAGAATCGTGAGTAATAGACCATGAAACGGGCTAGAATCGGCCAAAACTGCGAGGATTGATGACCGACCCGTAAGCGCACCCCGAGGTTCATTAGTAGTGGAAATCACTCCGAGAACCCAACAGTGATTAATAGTCCACAAAACGGGCCAGAATCTAGTAAAACTGCAAGTGTTGATGACCGACAGGTAAGCGCACCCTGGGGATCTCCAATCTTGAAAATCGCTCTGGGACCCCAAAACGGGCCAGAATCGTGAGTAATAGACCATGAAACGGGCTAGAATCGGCCAAAACTGCGAGGATTGATGACCGACCAGTAAGCGCACCCCGGGGTTCGCTAGTAGTGGAAATCACTCCGAGAACCCAAAACAGTGATTAATAGTCCACAAAACGGGCCAGAATCTACCAAAACTGCGAGTGTTGATGACCAACACGTAAGCGCACCTTTGGGTTCGTCAATCGTGGAAATCACTCCGAGACCCCAAAACAGTGAGTAATAGTCCACAAAACGGGCCAGAATCGGCCAAAACTATAAGTGTTGATGACCGACACGTAAGCGCACCTTTGGGTTCGTCAATCGTGGAAATCACTCCGAGACCCCAAAATAGTGAGTAATAGTCCACAAAACGGGCTAGAATCGGCCAAAACTATGAGTGTTGATGACCGACACGTAAGCGTACCTTGGGGTTCGTCAATCGTGGAAATCACTCCGAGAGCCCAAAACAGTGAGTAATAGTTCATGAAACGGGCCAGAATCGGCCAGAACTGCGAGTGTTGATGACCGACAGGTAAGCGCACCCTGGGGATCGTCAATCGTGAAAATCGCTCTGGGACCCCAAAACGGGCCAGAATCATGAGTAATAGACCATGAAACGGGCCAGAATCGGCTAAAACTGCAAGGATTGATGACCGACCCGTAAGCGCATCCCGGGGTTCGTTAGTAGTGGAAATCACTCCGAGAACCCAAAGCAGTGATTAATAGTCCGCGAAACGGGCCAGAATCTACCAAAACTACGAGTGTTGATGACCGACACGTAAGCGCACCTTTGGGTTCGTCAATCGTGGAAATCACTCCGAGACCCCAAAACAGTGAGTAATAGTCCACAAAACGGGCCAGAATCGGCCAAAACTATGAGGGTTGATGACCGACACCTAAGCGTACCTTGGGGTTCGTCAATCGTGGAAATCACTCCGAGACCCCAAAACAGTGAGTAATAGTCCATGAAATGGGCCAGAATCGGCCAAAACTGCGAGTGTTGATGACCCACAGGTAAGCGCACCCTGGGGATCGTCAATCGTGAAAATCACTCGGGGACC
Source organism: Triticum timopheevii (assembly GCA_963921465.1). Taxonomy (NCBI): domain Eukaryota; kingdom Viridiplantae; phylum Streptophyta; class Magnoliopsida; order Poales; family Poaceae; genus Triticum; species Triticum timopheevii. Next base: position 301,820 of record OY997272.1, on the reverse strand, counting down.
CCAAAACAGGCCAGAATCGTAAGTAATAGACCATGAAACGGGCTAGAATCGGCCAAAACTGCGAGGATTGATGACCGACCCGTAAGCGCACCCCGGGGTTCGTTAGTAGTGGAAATCACTCAGAGAACCCAAAACAGTGATTAATAGTCCACAAAACGGGCCAGAATCTACCAAAACTGCGAGTGTTGATGACCGACAGGTAAGCGCACCCTGGGGATCGTCAATCCTGAAAATCGCTCTGGGATCCCAAAACGGGCCAGAATCGTGAGTAATAGACCATGAAACGGGCTAGAATCGGCCAAAACTGCGAGGATTGATGACCGACCCGTAAGCGCACCCCGGGGTTCGTTAGTAGTGGAAATCACTCCGAGAACCCAAAACAGTGATTAATAGTCCACAAAACGGGCCAGAATCTACCAAAACTGCGAGTGTTGATGACCAACACGTAAGCGCACCCTGGGGATCGTCAATCGTGAAAATCGCTCTGGCACCCCAAAACGGGCCAGAATCGTGAGTAATAGACCATGAAACGGGACAGAATCGGCTAAAACTGCAAGGATTGATGACCGACCCGTAAGCGCACCTCGGGGTTCGTTAGTAGTGGAAATCACTCAGAGAACCCAAAACAGTGATTAATAGTCCACGAAACGGGCCAGAATTTACCAAAACTGCGAGTGTTGATGACCGACACGTAAGCGCACCTTTGGTTTCGTCAATCGTGGAAATCACTCCGAGAGCCCAAAACAGTGAGTAATAGTCCACAAAACGGGCCAGAATCGGCCAAAACTATAAGTGTTGATGACCGAGACATAACCGCACCTTTGGGTTCGTCAATCGTGGAAATCACTCCGAGACCCTAAAACAGTGAGTAATAGTCCACAAAACGGGCCAGAATCCGCCAAAACTATGTGGGTTAATGACCGACACGTAAGCGTACCTTGGGGTTCGATAATCGTGGAAATCACTCCGAGACCCCAAAACAGTGAGTAATAGTCCATGAAACAGGCCAGAATCAGCCAAAACTGTGAGTGTTGATGACCCACAGGTAAGCGCACCCTGGGGATCGTCAATCGTGAAAATCACTCGGGGACCCCAAAACAGGCCAGAATCGTGAGTAATAGACCATGAAACGGGCTAGAATCGGCCAAAACTGCGAGGATTGATGACCGACCCGTAAGCGCACCCCGAGGTTCATTAGTAGTGGAAATCACTCCGAGAACCCAACAGTGATTAATAGTCCACAAAACGGGCCAGAATCTACTAAAACTGCAAATGTTTATGACCGACAGGTAAGCGCACCCTGGGGATCTCCAATCCTGAAAATCGCTCTAGGACCCCAAAACGGGCCAGAATCGTGAGTAATAGACCATGAAACGGGCTAGAATCGGCCAACACTGCGAGGATTGATGACCGACCAGTAAGCGCACCCCGGGGTTCGTTAGTAGTGGAAATCACTCCGAGAACCCAAAACAGTGATTAATAGTCCACAAAACGGGCCAGAATCTACCAAAATTGCGAGTGTTGATGACCAACACGTAAGCGCACCTTTGGGTTCGTCAATCGTGGAAATCACTCCGAGACCCCAAAACAGTGAGTAATAGTCCACAAAACGGGCCAGAATCGGCCAAAACTATAAGTGTTGATGACCGACACGTAACCGCACCTTTTGGTTCGTCAATCGTGGAAATCACTCCGAGACCCTAAAACAGTGAGTAATAGTCCACAAAACGGGCCAGAATCGGCCAAAACTATGAGGGTTGATGACCGACACGTAAGCGTACCTTGGGGTTCGATAATCATGGAAATCACTCCGAGACCCCAAAACAGTGAGTAATAGTCCATGAAATGGGCCAGAATCGGCCAAAACTGCGAGTGTTGATGACCCACAGGTAAGCGCACCCTAGGGATCGTCAATCGTGAAAATCGCTCGGGGACCCCAAAACGGGCCAGAATCGTGAGTAATAGACCATGAAATGGGCTAGAATCGGCCAAAACTGCGAGGATTGATGACCGACCCGTAAGCACACCCCGGGGTTCGTTAGTAGTGGAAATCACTCCGAGAACCCAAAACAGTGATTAATAGTCCACAAAACGGGCCAGAATCTACCAAAACTGCAAGTGTTGATGACCGACAGGTAAGCGCACCCTGGGGATCGTCAATCCTGAAAATCGCTCTGGGACCACAAAACGGGCCAGAATCGTGAGTAATAGACCATGAAACGGGCTAGAATCGGCCAAAACTGCGAGGATTGATGACCGACCCATAAGCGCACCCCGGGGTTCGTTAGTAGTGGAAATCACTCCGAGAACCCAACAGTGATTAATAGTCCACAAAACGGGCCAGAATCGGCCAAAACTATAAGTGTTGATGACCGACACGTAAGCGCACCTTTGGGTTCTTCAATCGTGGAAATCACTCCGAGACCCCAAAACAGTGAGTAATAGTCCACAAAACGGGCCAGAATCGGCCAAAACTATAAGTGTTGATGACCGACACGTAAGCGCACCTTTGGGTTCGTCAATCGTGGAAATCACTCCGAGACCCCAAAACAGTGAGTAATAGTCCACAAAACGGGCCAGAATCGGCCAAAACTATGAGGGTTGATGACCGACACGTAAGCGTACCTTGGGGTTCGTCAATCGTGGAAATCACTCCGAGACCCCAAAACAGTGAGTAGTAGTCCATGAAACGGGCCAGAATCGGCCAAAACTGCGAGTGTTGATGACCGACAGGTAAGCGCACCCTGGGGATCGTCAATCGTGAAAATTGCTCTGGCATCCCAAAACGGGCCAGAATCGTGAGTAATTGACCATGAAACGAGACATAATCGGCTAAAACTGCAAGGATTGATGACCGACCCGTAAGCGCACCTCGGGGTTCGTTAGTAGTGGAAATCACTCAGAGAACCAAAAACAGTGATTAATAGTCCACGAAACGGGCCAGAATCTACCAAAACTGCGAGTGTTGATGACCGACACGTAAGCGCACCTTTGGTTTCGTCAATCGTGGAAATCACTCCGAGAGCCCAAAACAGTGAGTAATAGTCCACAAAACGGGCCAGAATCGGCCAAAACTATAAGTGTTGATGACCGAGACATAACCGCACCTTTGGGTTCGTCAATCGTGGAAATCACTCCGAGACCCTAAAACAGTGAGTAATAGTCCACAAAACGGGCCAGAATCCGCCAAAACTATGAGGGTTAATGACCGACACGTAAGCGTACCTTGGGGTTCGATAATCGTGGAAATCACTCCGAGACCCCAAAACAGTGAGTAATAGTCCATGAAACGGGCCAGAATCAGCCAAAACTGTGAGTGTTGATGACCCACAGGTAAGCGCACCCTTGGGATCGTCAATCGTGAAAATCACTCGGGGACCCCAAAACAGGCCAGAATCGTGAGTAATAGACCATGAAACGGGCTAGAATCGGCCAAAACTGCGAGGATTGATGACCGACCCGTAAGCGCACCCCGAGGTTCATTAGTAGTGGAAATCACTCCGAGAACCCAACAGTGATTAATAGTCCACAAAACGGGCCAGAATCTAGTAAAACTGCAAGTGTTGATGACCGACAGGTAAGCGCACCCTGGGGATCTCCAATCTTGAAAATCGCTCTGGGACCCCAAAACGGGCCAGAATCGTGAGTAATAGACCATGAAACGGGCTAGAATCGGCCAAAACTGCGAGGATTGATGACCGACCAGTAAGCGCACCCCGGGGTTCGCTAGTAGTGGAAATCACTCCGAGAACCCAAAACAGTGATTAATAGTCCACAAAACGGGCCAGAATCTACCAAAACTGCGAGTGTTGATGACCAACACGTAAGCGCACCTTTGGGTTCGTCAATCGTGGAAATCACTCCGAGACCCCAAAACAGTGAGTAATAGTCCACAAAACGGGCCAGAATCGGCCAAAACTATAAGTGTTGATGACCGACACGTAAGCGCACCTTTGGGTTCGTCAATCGTGGAAATCACTCCGAGACCCCAAAATAGTGAGTAATAGTCCACAAAACGGGCTAGAATCGGCCAAAACTATGAGTGTTGATGACCGACACGTAAGCGTACCTTGGGGTTCGTCAATCGTGGAAATCACTCCGAGAGCCCAAAACAGTGAGTAATAGTTCATGAAACGGGCCAGAATCGGCCAGAACTGCGAGTGTTGATGACCGACAGGTAAGCGCACCCTGGGGATCGTCAATCGTGAAAATCGCTCTGGGACCCCAAAACGGGCCAGAATCATGAGTAATAGACCATGAAACGGGCCAGAATCGGCTAAAACTGCAAGGATTGATGACCGACCCGTAAGCGCATCCCGGGGTTCGTTAGTAGTGGAAATCACTCCGAGAACCCAAAGCAGTGATTAATAGTCCGCGAAACGGGCCAGAATCTACCAAAACTACGAGTGTTGATGACCGACACGTAAGCGCACCTTTGGGTTCGTCAATCGTGGAAATCACTCCGAGACCCCAAAACAGTGAGTAATAGTCCACAAAACGGGCCAGAATCGGCCAAAACTATGAGGGTTGATGACCGACACCTAAGCGTACCTTGGGGTTCGTCAATCGTGGAAATCACTCCGAGACCCCAAAACAGTGAGTAATAGTCCATGAAATGGGCCAGAATCGGCCAAAACTGCGAGTGTTGATGACCCACAGGTAAGCGCACCCTGGGGATCGTCAATCGTGAAAATCACTCGGGGACCCCAAAACAGGCCAGAATCGTAAGTAATAGACCATGAAACGGGCTAGAATCGGCCAAAACTGCGAGGATTGATGACCGACCCGTAAGCGCACCCCGGGGTTCGTTAGTAGTGGAAATCACTCAGAGAACCCAAAATAGTGATTAATAGTCCACAAAACGGGCCAGAATCTACCAAAACTGCGAGTGTTGATGACCGACAGGTAAGCGCACCCTGGGGATCGTCAATCCTGAAAATCGCTCTGGGATCCCAAAACGGGCCAGAATCGTGAGTAATAGACCATGAAACGGGCTAGAATCGGCCAAAACTGCGAGGATTGATGACCGACCCGTAAGCGCACCCCGGGGTTCGTTAGTAGTGGAAATCACTCCGAGAACCCAAAACAGTGATTAATAGTCCACAAAACGGGCCAGAATCTACCAAAACTGCGAGTGTTGATGACCAACACGTAAGCGCACCCTGGGGATCGTCAATCGTGAAAATCGCTCTGGCACCCCAAAACGGGCCAGAATCGTGAGTAATAGACCATGAAACGGGACAGAATCGGCTAAAACTGCAAGGATTGATGACCGACCCGTAAGCGCACCTCGGGGTTCGTTAGTAGTGGAAATCACTCAGAGAACCCAAAACAGTGATTAATAGTCCACGAAACGGGCCAGAATTTACCAAAACTGCGAGTGTTGATGACCGACACGTAAGCGCACCTTTGGTTTCGTCAATCGTGGAAATCACTCCGAGAGCCCAAAACAGTGAGTAATAGTCCACAAAACGGGCCAGAATCGGCCAAAACTATAAGTGTTGATGACCGAGACATAACCGCACCTTTGGGTTCGTCAATCGTGGAAATCACTCCGAGACCCTAAAACAGTGAGTAATAGTCCACAAAACGGGCCAGAATCCGCCAAAACTATGAGGGTTAATGACCGACACGTAAGCGTACCTTGGGGTTCGATAATCGTGGAAATCACTCCGAGACCCCAAAACAGTGAGTAATAGTCCATGAAACGGGCCAGAATCAGCCAAAACTGTGAGTGTTGATGACCCACAGGTAAGCGCACCCTTGGGATCGTCAATCGTGAAAATCACTCGGGGACCCCAAAACAGGCCAGAATCGTGAGTAATAGACCATGAAACGGGCTAGAATCGGCCAAAACTGCGAGGATTGATGACCGACCCGTAAGCGCACCCCGAGGTTCATTAGTAGTGGAAATCACTCTGAGAACCCAACAGTGATTAATAGTCCACAAAACGGGCCAGAATCTAGTAAAACTGCAAGTGTTGATGACCGACAGGTAAGCGCACCCTGGGGATCTCCAATCTTGAAAATCGCTCTGGGACCCCAAAACGGGCCAGAATCGTGAGTAATAGACCATGAAACGGGCTAGAATCGGCCAAAACTGCGAGGATTGATGACCGACCAGTAAGCGCACCCCGGGGTTCGCTAGTAGTGGAAATCACTCCGAGAACCCAAAACAGTGATTAATAGTCCACAAAACGGGCCAGAATCTACCAAAACTGCGAGTGTTGATGACCAACACGTAAGCGCACCTTTGGGTTCGTCAATCGTGGAAATCACTCCGAGACCCCAAAACAGTGAGTAATAGTCCACAAAACGGGCCAGAATCGGCCAAAACTATAAGTGTTGATGACCGACACGTAAGCGCACCTTTGGGTTCGTCAATCGTGGAAATCACTCCGAGACCCCAAAATAGTGAGTAATAGTCCACAAAACGGGCTAGAATCGGCCAAAACTATGAGTGTTGATGACCGACACGTAAGCGTACCTTGGGGTTCGTCAATCGTGGAAATCACTCCGAGAGCCCAAAACAGTGAGTAATAGTTCATGAAACGGGCCAGAATCGGCCAGAACTGCGAGTGTTGATGACCGACAGGTAAGCGCACCCTGGGGATCGTCAATCGTGAAAATCGCTCTGGGACCCCAAAACGGGCCAGAATCATGAGTAATAGACCATGAAACGGGCCAGAATCGGCTAAAACTGCAAGTATTGATGACCGACCCGTAAGCGCATCCCGGGGTTCGTTAGTAGTGGAAATCACTCCGAGAACCCAAAGCAGTGATTAATAGTCCGCGAAACGGGGCAGAATCTACCAAAACTACGAGTGTTGATGACCGACACGTAAGCGCACCTTTGGGTTCGTCAATCGTGGAAATCACTCCGAGACCCCAAAACAGTGAGTAATAGTCCACAAAACGGGCCAGAATCGGCCAAAACTATGAGGGTTGATGACCGACACCTAAGCGTACCTTGGGGTTCGTCAATCGTGGAAATCACTCCGAGACCCCAAAACAGTGAGTAATAGTCCATGAAATGGGCCAGAATCGGCCAAAACTGCGAGTGTTGATGACCCACAGGTAAGCGCACCCTGGGGATCGTCAATCGTGAAAATCACTCGGGGACCCCAAAACAGGCCAGAATCGTAAGTAATAGACCATGAAACGGGCTAGAATCGGCCAAAACTGCGAGGATTGATGACCGACCCGTAAGCGCACCCCGGGGTTCGTTAGTAGTGGAAATCACTCAGAGAACCCAAAACAGTGATTAATAGTCCACAAAACGGGCCAGAATCTACCAAAACTGCGAGTGTTGATGACCGACAGGTAAGCGCACCCTGGGGATCGTCAATCCTGAAAATCGCTCTGGGATCCCAAAACGGGCCAGAATCGTGAGTAATAGACCATGAAACGGGCTAGAATCGGCCAAAACTGCGAGGATTGATGACCGACCCGTAAGCGCACCCCGGGGTTCGTTAGTAGTGGAAATCACTCCGAGAACCCAAAACAGTGATTAATAGTCCACAAAACGGGCCAGAATCTACCAAAACTGCGAGTGTTGATGACCCACAGGTAAGCGCACCCTGGGGATCGTCAATCGTGAAAATCACTCGGGGACCCCAAAACAGGCCAGAATCGTAAGTAATAGACCATGAAACGGGCTAGAATCGGCCAAAACTGCGAGGATTGATGACCGACCCGTAAGCGCACCCCGGGGTTCGTTAGTAGTGGAAATCACTCAGAGAACCCAAAATAGTGATTAATAGTCCACAAAACGGGCCAGAATCTACCAAAACTGCGAGTGTTGATGACCGACAGGTAAGCGCACCCTGGGGATCGTCAATCCTGAAAATCGCTCTGGGATCCCAAAACGGGCCAGAATCGTGAGTAATAGACCATGAAACGGGCTAGAATCGGCCAAAACTGCGAGGATTGATGACCGACCCGTAAGCGCACCCCGGGGTTCGTTAGTAGTGGAAATCACTCCGAGAACCCAAAACAGTGATTAATAGTCCACAAAACGGGCCAGAATCTACCAAAACTGCGAGTGTTGATGACCAACACGTAAGCGCACCCTGGGGATCGTCAATCGTGAAAATCGCTCTGGCACCCCAAAACGGGCCAGAATCGTGAGTAATAGACCATGAAACGGGACAGAATCGGCTAAAACTGCAAGGATTGATGACCGACCCGTAAGCGCACCTCGGGGTTCGTTAGTAGTGGAAATCACTCAGAGAACCCAAAACAGTGATTAATAGTCCATGAAACGGGCCAGAATTTACCAAAACTGCGAGTGTTGATGACCGACACGTAAGCGCACCTTTGGTTTCGTCAATCGTGGAAATCACTCCGAGAGCCCAAAACAGTGAGTAATAGTCCACAAAACGGGCCAGAATCGGCCAAAACTATAAGTGTTGATGACCGAGACATAACCGCACCTTTGGGTTCGTCAATCGTGGAAATCACTCCGAGACCCTAAAACAGTGAGTAATAGTCCACAAAACGGGCCAGAATCCGCCAAAACTATGAGGGTTAATGACCGACACGTAAGCGTACCTTGGGGTTCGATAATCGTGGAAATCACTCCGAGACCCCAAAACAGTGAGTAATAGTCCATGAAACGGGCCAGAATCAGCCAAAACTGTGAGTGTTGATGACCCACAGGTAAGCGCACCCTTGGGATCGTCAATCGTGAAAATCACTCGGGGACCCCAAAACAGGCCAGAATCGTGAGTAATAGACCATGAAACGGGCTAGAATCGGCCAAAACTGCGAGGATTGATGACCGACCCGTAAGCGCACCCCGAGGTTCATTAGTAGTGGAAATCACTCTGAGAACCCAACAGTGATTAATAGTCCACAAAACGGGCCAGAATCTAGTAAAACTGCAAGTGTTGATGACCGACAGGTAAGCGCACCCTGGGGATCTCCAATCTTGAAAATCGCTCTGGGACCCCAAAACGGGCCAGAATCGTGAGTAATAGACCATGAAACGGGCTAGAATCGGCCAAAACTGCGAGGATTGATGACCGACCAGTAAGCGCACCCCGGGGTTCGCTAGTAGTGGAAATCACTCCGAGAACCCAAAACAGTGATTAATAGTCCACAAAACGGGCCAGAATCTACCAAAACTGCGAGTGTTGATGACCAACACGTAAGCGCACCTTTGGGTTCGTCAATCGTGGAAATCACTCCGAGACCCCAAAACAGTGAGTAATAGTCCACAAAACGGGCCAGAATCGGCCAAAACTATAAGTGTTGATGACCGACACGTAAGCGCACCTTTGGGTTCGTCAATCGTGGAAATCACTCCGAGACCCCAAAATAGTGAGTAATAGTCCACAAAACGGGCTAGAATCGGCCAAAACTATGAGTGTTGATGACCGACACGTAAGCGTACCTTGGGGTTCGTCAATCGTGGAAATCACTCCGAGAGCCCAAAACAGTGAGTAATAGTTCATGAAACGGGCCAGAATCGGCCAGAACTGCGAGTGTTGATGACCGACAGGTAAGCGCACCCTGGGGATCGTCAATCGTGAAAATCGCTCTGGGACCCCAAAACGGGCCAGAATCATGAGTAATAGACCATGAAACGGGCCAGAATCGGCTAAAACTGCAAGTATTGATGACCGACCCGTAAGCGCATCCCGGGGTTCGTTAGTAGTGGAAATCACTCCGAGAACCCAAAGCAGTGATTAATAGTCCGCGAAACGGGCCAGAATCTACCAAAACTACGAGTGTTGATGACCGACACGTAAGCGCACCTTTGGGTTCGTCAATCATGGAAATCACTCCGAGACCCCAAAACAGTGAGTAATAGTCCACAAAACGGGCCAGAATCGGCCAAAACTATGAGGGTTGATGACCGACACCTAAGCGTACCTTGGGGTTCGTCAATCGTGGAAATCACTCCGAGACCCCAAAACAGTGAGTAATAGTCCATGAAATGGGCCAGAATCGGCCAAAACTGCGAGTGTTGATGACCCACAGGTAAGCGCACCCTGGGGATCGTCAATCGTGAAAATCACTCGGGGACCCCAAAACAGGCCAGAATCGTAAGTAATAGACCATGAAACGGGCTAGAATCGGCCAAAACTGCGAGGATTGATGACCGACCCGTAAGCGCACCCCGGGGTTCGTTAGTAGTGGAAATCACTCAGAGAACCCAAAACAGTGATTAATAGTCCACAAAACGGGCCAGAATCTACCAAAACTGCGAGTGTTGATGACCGACAGGTAAGCGCACCCTGGGGATCGTCAATCCTGAAAATCGCTCTGGGATCCCAAAACGGGCCAGAATCGTGAGTAATAGACCATGAAACGGGCTAGAATCGGCCAAAACTGCGAGGATTGATGACCGACCCGTAAGCGCACCCCGGGGTTCGTTAGTAGTGGAAATCACTCCGAGAACCCAAAACAGTGATTAATAGTCCACAAAACGGGCCAGAATCTACCAAAACTGCGAGTGTTGATGACCAACACGTAAGCGCACCCTGGGGATCGTCAATCGTGAAAATCGCTCTGGCACCCCAAAACGGGCCAGAATCGTGAGTAATAGACCATGAAACGGGACAGAATCGGCTAAAACTGCAAGGATTGATGACCGACCCGTAAGCGCACCTCGGGGTTCGTTAGTAGTGGAAATCACTCAGAGAACCCAAAACAGTGATTAATAGTCCACGAAACGGGCCAGAATTTACCAAAACTGCGAGTGTTGATGACCGACACGTAAGCGCACCTTTGGTTTCGTCAATCGTGGAAATCACTCCGAGAGCCCAAAACAGTGAGTAATAGTCCACAAAACGGGCCAGAATCGGCCAAAACTATAAGTGTTGATGACCGAGACATAACCGCACCTTTGGGTTCGTCAATCGTGGAAATCACTCCGAGACCCTAAAACAGTGAGTAATAGTCCACAAAACGGGCCAGAATCCGCCAAAACTATGTGGGTTAATGACCGACACGTAAGCGTACCTTGGGGTTCGATAATCGTGGAAATCACTCCGAGACCCCAAAACAGTGAGTAATAGTCCATGAAACAGGCCAGAATCAGCCAAAACTGTGAGTGTTGATGACCCACAGGTAAGCGCACCCTGGGGATCGTCAATCGTGAAAATCACTCGGGGACCCCAAAACAGGCCAGAATCGTGAGTAATAGACCATGAAACGGGCTAGAATCGGCCAAAACTGCGAGGATTGATGACCGACCCGTAAGCGCACCCCGAGGTTCATTAGTAGTGGAAATCACTCCGAGAACCCAACAGTGATTAATAGTCCACAAAACGGGCCAGAATCTACTAAAACTGCAAATGTTTATGACCGACAGGTAAGCGCACCCTGGGGATCTCCAATCCTGAAAATCGCTCTAGGACCCCAAAACGGGCCAGAATCGTGATTAATAGACCATGAAACGGGCTAGAATCGGCCAACACTGCGAGGATTGATGACCGACCAGTAAGCGCACCCCGGGGTTCGTTAGTAGTGGAAATCACTCCGAGAACCCAAAACAGTGATTAATAGTCCACAAAACGGGCCAGAATCTACCAAAATTGCGAGTGTTGATGACCAACACGTAAGCGCACCTTTGGGTTCGTCAATCGTGGAAATCACTCCGAGACCCCAAAACAGTGAGTAATAGTCCACAAAACGGGCCAGAATCGGCCAAAACTATAAGTGTTGATGACCGACACGTAACCGCACCTTTTGGTTCGTCAATCGTGGAAATCACTCCGAGACCCTAAAACAGTGAGTAATAGTCCACAAAACGGGCCAGAATCGGCCAAAACTATGAGGGTTGATGACCGACACGTAAGCGTACCTTGGGGTTCGATAATCATGGAAATCACTCCGAGACCCCAAAACAGTGAGTAATAGTCCATGAAATGGGCCAGAATCGGCCAAAACTGCGAGTGTTGATGACCCACAGGTAAGCGCACCCTAGGGATCGTCAATCGTGAAAATCGCTCGGGGACCCCAAAACGGGCCAGAATCGTGAGTAATAGACCATGAAATGGGCTAGAATCGGCCAAAACTGCGAGGATTGATGACCGACCCGTAAGCACACCCCGGGGTTCGTTAGTAGTGGAAATCACTCCGAGAACCCAAAACAGTGATTAATAGTCCACAAAACGGGCCAGAATCTACCAAAACTGCAAGTGTTGATGACCGACAGGTAAGCGCACCCTGGGGATCGTCAATCCTGAAAATCGCTCTGGGACCACAAAACGGGCCAGAATCGTGAGTAATAGACCATGAAACGGGCTAGAATCGGCCAAAACTGCGAGGATTGATGACCGACCCATAAGCGCACCCCGGGGTTCGTTAGTAGTGGAAATCACTCCGAGAACCCAACAGTGATTAATAGTCCACAAAACGGGCCAGAATCGGCCAAAACTATAAGTGTTGATGACCGACACATAAGCGCACCTTTGGGTTCTTCAATCGTGGAAATCACTCCGAGACCCCAAAACAGTGAGTAATAGTCCACAAAACGGGCCAGAATCGGCCAAAACTATAAGTGTTGATGACCGACACGTAAGCGCACCTTTGGGTTCGTCAATCGTGGAAATCACTCCGAGACCCCAAAACAGTGAGTAATAGTCCACAAAACGGGCCAGAATCGGCCAAAACTATGAGGGTTGATGACCGACACGTAAGCGTACCTTGGGGTTCGTCAATCGTGGAAATCACTCCGAGACCCCAAAACAGTGAGTAATAGTCCATGAAACGGGCCAGAATCGGCCAAAACTGCGAGTGTTGATGACCGACAGGTAAGCGCACCCTGGGGATCGTCAATCGTGAAAACTGCTCTGGCATCCCAAAACGGGCCAGAATCGTGAGTAATTGACCATGAAACGGGACATAATCGGCTAAAACTGCAAGGATTGATGACCGACCCGTAAGCGCACCTCGGGGTTCGTTAGTAGTGGAAATCACTCAGAGAACCAAAAACAGTGATTAATAGTCCACGAAACGGGCCAGAATCTACCAAAACTGCGAGTGTTGATGACCGACACGTAAGCGCACCTTTGGTTTCGTCAATCGTGGAAATCACTCCGAGAGCCCAAAACAGTGAGTAATAGTCCACAAAACGGGCCAGAATCGGCCAAAACTATAAGTGTTGATGACCGAGACATAACCGCACCTTTTGGTTCGTCAATCGTGGAAATCACTCCGAGACCCTAAAACAGTGAGTAATAGTCCACAAAACGGGCCAGAATCCGCCAAAACTATGAGGGTTAATGACCGACACGTAAGCGTACCTTGGGGTTCGATAATCGTGGAAATCACTCCGAGACCCCAAAACAGTGAGTAATAGTCCATGAAACGGGCCAGAATCAGCCAAAACTGTGAGTGTTGATGACCCACAGGTAAGCGCACCCTTGGGATCGTCAATCGTGAAAATCACTCGGGGACCCCAAAACAGGCCAGAATCGTGAGTAATAGACCATGAAACGGGCTAGAATCGGCCAAAACTGCGAGGATTGATGACCGACCCGTAAGCGCACCCCGAGGTTCATTAGTAGTGGAAATCACTCCGAGAACCCAACAGTGATTAATAGTCCACAAAACGGGCCAGAATCTAGTAAAACTGCAAGTGTTGATGACCGACAGGTAAGCGCACCCTGGGGATCTCCAATCCTGAAAATCGCTCTGGGACCCCAAAACGGGCCAGAATCGTGAGTAATAGACCATGAAACGGGCTAGAATCGGCCAAAACTGCGAGGATTGATGACCGACCAGTAAGCGCACCCCGGGGTTCGCTAGTAGTGGAAATCACTCCGAGAACCCAAAACAGTGATTAATAGTCCACAAAACGGGCCAGAATCTACCAAAACTGCGAGTGTTGATGACCAACACGTAAGCGCACCTTTGGGTTCGTCAATCGTGGAAATCACTCCGAGACCCCAAAACAGTGAGTAATAGTCCACAAAACGGGCCAGAATCGGCCAAAACTATAAGTGTTGATGACCGACACGTAAGCGCACCTTTGGGTTCGTCAATCGTGGAAATCACTCCGAGACCCCAAAATAGTGAGTAATAGTCCACAAAACGGGCTAGAATCGGCCAAAACTATGAGTGTTGATGACCAACACGTAAGCGCACCCTGGGGATCGTGAATCGTGAAAATCGCTCTGGCACCCCAAAACGGGCCAGAATCGTGAGTAATAGACCATGAAACGGGACAGAATCGGCTAAAACTGCAAGGATTGATGACCGACCCGTAAGCGCACCTCGGGGTTCGTTAGTAGTGGAAATCACTCAGAGAACCCAAAACAGTGATTAATAGTCCACGAAACGGGCCAGAATTTACCAAAACTGCGAGTGTTGATGACCGACACGTAAGCGCACCTTTGGTTTCGTCAATCGTGGAAATCACTCCGAGAGCCCAAAACAGTGAGTAATAGTCCACAAAACGGGCCAGAATCGGCCAAAACTATAAGTGTTGATGACCGAGACATAACCGCACCTTTGGGTTCGTCAATCGTGGAAATCACTCCGAGACCCTAAAACAGTGAGTAATAGTCCACAAAACGGGCCAGAATCCGCCAAAACTATGTGGGTTAATGACCGACACGTAAGCGTACCTTGGGGTTCGATAATCGTGGAAATCACTCCGAGACCCCAAAACAGTGAGTAATAGTCCATGAAACAGGCCAGAATCAGCCAAAACTGTGAGTGTTGATGACCCACAGGTAAGCGCACCCTGGGGATCGTCAATCGTGAAAATCACTCGGGGACCCCAAAACAGGCCAGAATCGTGAGTAATAGACCATGAAACGGGCTAGAATCGGCCAAAACTGCGAGGATTGATGACCGACCCGTAAGCGCACCCCGAGGTTCATTAGTAGTGGAAATCACTCCGAGAACCCAACAGTGATTAATAGTCCACAAAACGGGCCAGAATCTACTAAAACTGCAAATGTTTATGACCGACAGGTAAGCGCACCCTGGGGATCGTCAATCGTGAAAATCGCTCTGGGACCCCAAAACGGGCCAGAATCGTGAGTAATAGACCATGAAACGGGCCAGAATCGGCTAAAACTGCAAGGATTGATGACCGACCCGTAAGCGCATCCCGGGGTTCGTTAGTAGTGGAAATCACTCCGAGAACCCAAAGCAGTGATTAATAGTCCGCGAAACGGGCCAGAATCTACCAAAACTACGAGTGTTGATGACCGACACGTAAGCGCACCTTTGGGTTCGTCAATCGTGGAAATCACTCCGAGACCCCAAAACAGTGAGTAATAGTCCATAAAACGGGCCAGAATCGGCCAAAACTATAAGTGTTGATGACCGACACGTAACCGCACCTTTTGGTTCGTCAATCGTGGAAATCACTCCGAGACCCTAAAACAGTGAGTAATAGTCCACAAAACGGGCCAGAATCGGCCAAAACTATGAGGGTTGATGACCGACACGTAAGCGTACCTTGGGGTTCGATAATCATGGAAATCACTCCGAGACCCCAAAACAGTGAGTAATAGTCCATGAAATGGGCCAGAATCGGCCAAAACTGCGAGTGTTGATGACCCACAGGTAAGCGCACCCTAGGGATCGTCAATCGTGAAAATCGCTCGGGGACCCCAAAACGGGCCAGAATCGTGAGTAATAGACCATGAAATGGGCTAGAATCGGCCAAAACTGCGAGGATTGATGACCGACCCGTAAGCACACCCCGGGGTTCGTTAGTAGTGGAAATCACTCCGAGAACCCAAAACAGTGATTAATAGTCCACAAAACGGGCCAGAATCTACCAAAACTGCAAGTGTTGATGACCGACAGGTAAGCGCACCCTGGGGATCGTCAATCCTGAAAATCGCTCTGGGACCACAAAACGGGCCAGAATCGTGAGTAATAGACCATGAAACGGGCTAGAATCGGCCAAAACTGCGAGGATTGATGACCGACCCATAAGCGCACCCCGGGGTTCGTTAGTAGTGGAAATCACTCCGAGAACCCAACAGTGATTAATAGTCCACAAAACGGGCCAGAATCGGCCAAAACTATAAGTGTTGATGACCGACACGTAAGCGCACCTTTGGGTTCTTCAATCGTGGAAATCACTCCGAGACCCCAAAACAGTGAGTAATAGTCCACAAAACGGGCCAGAATCGGCCAAAACTATAAGTGTTGATGACCGACACGTAAGCGCACTTTGGGTTCGTCAATCGTGGAAATCACTCCGAGACCCCAAAACAGTGAGTAATAGTCCACAAAACGGGCCAGAATCGGCCAAAACTATGAGGGTTGATGACCGACACGTAAGCGTACCTTGGGGTTCGTCAATCGTGGAAATCACTCCGAGACCCCAAAACAGTGAGTAGTAGTCCATGAAACGGGCCAGAATCGGCCAAAACTGCGAGTGTTGATGACCGACAGGTAAGCGCACCCTGGGGATCGTCAATCGTGAAAATTGCTCTGGCATCCCAAAACGGGCCAGAATCGTGAGTAATTGACCATGAAACGGGACATAATCGGCTAAAACTGCAAGGATTGATGACCGACCCGTAAGCGCACCTCGGGGTTCGTTAGTAGTGGAAATCACTCAGAGAACCAAAAACAGTGATTAATAGTCCACGAAACGGGCCAGAATCTACCAAAACTGCGAGTGTTGATGACCGACACGTAAGCGCACCTTTGGTTTCGTCAATCGTGGAAATCACTCCGAGAGCCCAAAACAGTGAGTAATAGTCCACAAAACGGGCCAGAATCGGCCAAAACTATAAGTGTTGATGACCGAGACATAACCGCACCTTTGGGTTCGTCAATCGTGGAAATCACTCCGAGACCCTAAAACAGTGAGTAATAGTCCACAAAACGGGCCAGAATCCGCCAAAACTATGAGGGTTGATGACCCACAGGTAAGCGCACCCTTGGGATCGTCAATCGTGAAAATCACTCGGGGACCCCAAAACAGGCCAGAATCGTGAGTAATAGACCATGAAACGGGCTAGAATCGGCCAAAACTGCGAGGATTGATGTCCGACCCGTAAGCGCACCCCGAGGTTCATTAGTAGTGGAAATCACTCCGAGAACCCAACAGTGATTAATAGTCCACAAAACGGGCCAGAATCTAGTAAAACTGCAAGTGTTGATGACCGACAGGTAAGCGCACCCTGGGGATCTCCAATCCTGAAAATCGCTCTGGGACCCCAAAACGGGCCAGAATCGTGAGTAATAGACCATGAAACGGGCTAGAATCGGCCAAAACTGCGAGGATTGATGACCGACCAGTAAGCGCACCCCGGGGTTCGCTAGTAGTGGAAATCACTCCGAGAACCCAAAACAGTGATTAATAGTCCACAAAACGGGCCAGAATCTACCAAAACTGCGAGTGTTGATGACCAACACGTAAGCGCACCTTTGGGTTCGTCAATCGTGGAAATCACTCCGAGACCCCAAAACAGTGAGTAATAGTCCACAAAACGGGCCAGAATCGGCCAAAACTATAAGTGTTGATGACCGACACGTAAGCGCACCTTTGGGTTCGTCAATCGTGGAAATCACTCCGAGACCCCAAAATAGTGAGTAATAGTCCACAAAACGGGCTAGAATCGGCCAAAACTATGAGTGTTGATGACCGACACGTAAGCGTACCTTGGGGTTCGTCAATCGTGGAAATCACTCCGAGAGCCCAAAACAGTGAGTAATAGTTCATGAAACGGGCCAGAATCGGCCAGAACTGCGAGTGTTGATGACCGACAGGTAAGCGCACCCTGGGGATCGTCAATCGTGAAAATCGCTCTCGGACCCCAAAACGGGCCAGAATCGTGAGTAATAGACCATGAAACGGGCCAGAATCGGCTAAAACTGCAAGGATTGATGACCGACCCGTAAGCGCATCCCGGGGTTCGTTAGTAGTGGAAATCACTCCGAGAACCCAAAGCAGTGATTAATAGTCCGCGAAACGGGCCAGAATCTACCAAAACTACGAGTGTTGATGACCGACACGTAAGCGCACCTTTGGGTTCGTCAATCGTGGAAATCACTCCGAGACCCCAAAACAGTGAGTAATAGTCCACAAAACGGGCCAGAATCGGCCAAAACTATAAGTGTTGATGACCGACACGTAACCGCACCTTTTGGTTCGTCAATCGTGGAAATCACTCCGAGACCCTAAAACAGTGAGTAATAGTCCACAAAACGTGCCAGAATCGGCCAAAACTATGAGGGTTGATGACCGACACGTAAGCGTACCTTGGGGTTCGATAATCATGGAAATCACTTCGAGACCCCAAAACAGTGAGTAATAGTCCATGAAATGGGCCAGAATCGGCCAAAACTGCGAGTGTTGATGACCCACAGGTAAGCGTACCCTAGGGATCATCAATCGTGAAAATCGCTCGGGGACCCCAAAACGGGCCAGAATCGTGAGTAATAGACCATGAAATGGGCTAGAATCGGCCAAAACTGCGAGGATTGATGACCGACCCGTAAGCGCACCCCGGGGTTCGTTAGTAGTGGAAATCACTCCGAGAACCCAAAACAGTGATTAATAGTCCACAAAACGGGCCAGAATCTACCAAAACTGCAAGTGTTGATGACCGACAGGTAAGCGCACCCTGGGGATCGTCAATCCTGAAAATCGCTCTGGGACCACAAAACGGGCCAGAATCGTGAGTAATAGACCATGAAACGGGCTAGAATCGGCCAAAACTGCGAGGATTGATGACCGACCCATAAGCGCACCCCGGGGTTCGTTAGTAGTGGAAATCACTCCGAGAACCCAACAGTGATTAATAGTCCACAAAACGGGCCAGAATCGGCCAAAACTATAAGTGTTGATGACCGACACGTAAGCGCACCTTTGGGTTCGTCAATCGTGGAAATCACTCCGAGACCCCAAAACAGTGAGTAATAGTCCACAAAACGGGCCAGAATCGGCCAAAACTATAAGTGTTGATGACCGACACGTAAGCGCACCTTTGAGTTCGTCAATCGTGGTAATCACTCCGAGACCCCAAAACAGTGAGTAATAGTCCACAAAACGGGCCAGAATCGGCCAAAACTATGAGGGTTGATGACCGACACGTAAGCGTACCTTGGGGTTCGTCAATCGTGGAAATCACTCCGAGACCCCAAAACAGTGAGTAATAGTCCATGAAACGGGCCAGAATCGGCCAAAACTGCGAGTGTTGATGACCGACACGTAAGCGCACCTTTGGTTTCGTCAATCGTGGAAATCACTCCGAGAGCCCAAAACAGTGAGTAATAGTCCACAAAACGGGCCAGAATCGGCCAAAACTATAAGTGTTGATGACCGAGACATAACCGCACCTTTGGGTTCGTCAATCGTGGAAATCACTCCAAGACCCTAAAACAGTGAGTAATAGTCCACAAAACGGGCCAGAATCCGCCAAAACTATGAGGGTTAATGACCGACACGTAAGCGTACCTTGGGGTTCGATAATCGTGGAAATCACTCCGAGACCCCAAAACAGTGAGTAATAGTCCATGAAACGGGCCAGAATCAGCCAAAACTGTGAGTGTTGATGACCCACAGGTAAGCGCACCCTTGGGATCGTCAATCGTGAAAATCACTCGGGGACCCCAAAACAGGCCAGAATCGTGAGTAATAGACCATGAAACGGGCTAGAATCGGCCAAAACTGCGAGGATTGATGACCGACCCGTAAGCGCACCCCGAGGTTCATTAGTAGTGGAAATCACTCCGAGAACCCAACAGTGATTAATAGTCCACAAAACGGGCCAGAATCTACTAAAACTGCAAGTGTTGATGACCGACAGGTAAGCGCACCCTGGGAATCTCCAATCCTGAAAATCGCTCTGGGACCCCAAAACGGGCCAGAATCGTGAGTAATAGACCATGAAACAGGCTAGAATCGGCCAAAACTGCGAGGATTGATGACCGACCAGTAAGCGCACCCCGGGGTTCGTTAGTAGTGGAAATCACTCCGAGAACCCAAAACAGTTATTAATAGTCCACAAAACGGGCCAGAATCTACAAAAACTGCGAGTGTTGATGACCAACACGTAAGCGCACCTTTGGGTTCGTCAATCGTGGAAATCACTCCGAGACCCCAAAACAGTGAGTAATAGTCCACAAAACGGGCCAGAATCGGCCAAAACTATAAGTGTTGATGACCGACACGTAAGCGCACCTTTGGGTTCGTCAATCGTGGAAATCACTCCGAGACCCCAAAATAGTGAGTAATAGTCCACAAAACGGGCTAGAATCGGCCAAAACTATGAGTGTTGATGACCGACACGTAAGCGTACCTTGGGGTTCGTCAATCATGGAAATCACTCCGAGAGCCCAAAACAGTGAGTAATAGTTCATGAAACGGGCCAGAATCGGCCAGAACTGCGAGTGTTGATGACTGACAGGTAAGCGCACCCTGGGGATCGTCAATCGTGAAAATCGCTCTGGGACCCCAAAACGGGCCAGAATCGTGAGTAATAGACCATGAAACGGGCCAGAATCGGCTAAAACTGCAAGGATTGATGACCGACCCGTAAGCGCATCCCGGGGTTCGTTAGTAGTGGAAATCACTCCGAGAACCCAAAGCAGTGATTAATAGTCCGCGAAACGGGCCAGAATCTACCAAAACTACGAGTGTTGATGACCGACACGTAAGCGCACCTTTGGGTTCGTCAATCGTGGAAATCACTCCGAGACCCCAAAACAGTGAGTAATAGTCCACAAAACGGGCCAGAATCGGCCAAAACTATATGTGTTGATGACCGACACGTAACCGCACCTTTTGGTTCGTCAATCGTGGAAATCACTCCGAGACCCTAAAACAGTGAGTAATAGTCCACAAAACGGGCCAGAATCGGCCAAAACTATGAGGGTTGATGACCGACACGTAAGCGTACCTTGGGGTTCGATAATCATGGAAATCACTCCGAGACCCCAAAACAGTGAGTAATAGTCCATGAAATGGGCCAGAATCGGCCAAAACTGCGAGTGTTGATGACCCACAGGTAAGCGCACCCTAGGGATCGTCAATCGTGAAAATCGCTCGGGGACCCCAAAACGGGCCAGAATCGTGAGTAATAGACCATGAAATGGGCTAGAATCGGCCAAAACTGCGAGGATTGATGACCGACCCGTAAGCGCACCCCGGGGTTCGTTAGTAGTGGAAATCACTCCGAGAACCCAAAACAGTGATTAATAGTCCACAAAACGGGCCAGAATCTACCAAAACTGCAAGTGTTGATGACCGACAGGTAAGCGCACCCTGGGGATCGTCAATCCTGAAAATCGCTCTGGGACCACAAAACGGGCCAGAATCGTGAGTAATAGACCATGAAACGGGCTAGAATCAGCCAAAACTGCGAGGATTGATGACCGACCCATAAGCGCACCCCGGGGTTCGTTAGTAGTGGAAATCACTCCGAGAACCCAACAGTGATTAATAGTCCACAAAACGGGCCAGAATCGGCCAAAACTATAAGTGTTGATGACCGACACGTAAGCGCACCTTTGGGTTCGTCAATCGTGGAAATCACTCCGAGACCCCAAAACAGTGAGTAATAGTCCACAAAACGGGCCAGAATCGGCCAAAACTATAAGTGTTGATGACCGACACGTAAGCGCACCTTTGGGTTCGTTAATCGTGGAAATCACTCCGAGACCCCGAAACAGTGAGTAATAGTCCACAAAACGGGCCAGAATCGGCCAAAACTATGAGGGTTGATGACCGACACGTAAGCGTACCTTGGGGTTCGTCAATCGTGGAAATCACTCCGAGACCCCAAAACAGTGAGTAATAGTCCATGAAACGGGCCAGAATCGGCCAAAACTGCGAGTGTTGATGACCGACAAGTAAGCGCACCCTGGGGATCGTCAATCGTGAAAATTGCTCTGGCATCCCAAAACGGGCCAGAATCGTGAGTAATTGACCATGAAACGGGACATAATCGGCTAAAACTGCAAGGATTGATGACCGACCCGTAAGCGCACCTCGGGGTTCGTTAGTAGTGGAAATCACTCAGAGAACCAAAAACAGTGATTAATAGTCCACGAAACGGGCCAGAATCTACCAAAACTGCGAGTGTTGATGACCGACACGTAAGCGCACCTTTGGTTTCGTCAATCGTGGAAATCACTCCGAGAGCCCAAAACAGTGAGTAATAGTCCACAAAACGGGCCAGAATCGGCCAAAACTATAAGTGTTGATGACCGAGACATAACCGCACCTTTGGGTTCGTCAATCGTGGAAATCACTCCGAGACCCTAAAACAGTGAGTAATAGTCCACAAAACGGTCCAGAATCGGCCAAAACTATGAGGGTTGATGACCGACACGTAAGCGCACCTTGGGGTTCGATAATCGTGGAAATCACTCCGAGACCCCAAAACAGTGAGTAATAGTCCATGAAACGGGCCAGAATCAGCCAAAACTGTGAGTGTTGATGACCCACAGGTAAGCGCACCCTTGGGATCGTCAATCGTGAAAATCACTCGGGGACCCCAAAACAGGCCAGAATCGTGAGTAATAGACCATGAAACGGGCTAGAATCGGCCAAAACTGCGAGGATTGATGACCGACCCGTAAGCGCACCCCGAGGTTCATTAGTAGTGGAAATCACTCCGAGAACCCAACAGTGATTAATAGTCCACAAAACGGGCCAGAATCTACTAAAACTGCAAGTGTTGATGACCGACAGGTAAGCGCACCCTGGGAATCTCCAATCCTGAAAATCGCTCTGGGACCCCAAAACGGGCCAGAATCGTGAGTAATAGACCATGAAACAGGCTAGAATCGGCCAAAACTGCGAGGATTGATGACCGACCAGTAAGCGCACCCCGGGGTTCGTTAGTAGTGGAAATCACTCCGAGAACCCAAAACAGTTATTAATAGTCCACAAAACGGGCCAGAATCTACAAAAACTGCGAGTGTTGATGACCAACACGTAAGCGCACCTTTGGGTTCGTCAATCGTGGAAATCACTCCGAGACCCCAAAACAGTGAGTAATAGTCCACAAAACGGGCCAGAATCGGCCAAAACTATAAGTGTTGATGACCGACACGTAAGCGCACCTTTGGGTTCGTCAATCGTGGAAATCACTCCGAGACCCCAAAATAGTGAGTAATAGTCCACAAAACGGGCTAGAATCGGCCAAAACTATGAGTGTTGATGACCGACACGTAAGCGTACCTTGGGGTTCGTCAATCATGGAAATCACTCCGAGAGCCCAAAACAGTGAGTAATAGTTCATGAAACGGGCCAGAATCGGCCAGAACTGCGAGTGTTGATGACTGACAGGTAAGCGCACCCTGGGGATCGTCAATCGTGAAAATCGCTCTGGGACCCCAAAACGGGCCAGAATCGTGAGTAATAGACCATGAAACGGGCCAGAATCGGCTAAAACTGCAAGGATTGATGACCGACCCGTAAGCGCATCCCGGGGTTCGTTAGTAGTGGAAATCACTCCGAGAACCCAAAGCAGTGATTAATAGTCCGCGAAACGGGCCAGAATCTACCAAAACTACGAGTGTTGATGACCGACACGTAAGCGCACCTTTGGGTTCGTCAATCGTGGAAATCACTCCGAGACCCCAAAACAGTGAGTAATAGTCCACAAAACGGGCCAGAATCGGCCAAAACTATATGTGTTGATGACCGACACGTAACCGCACCTTTTGGTTCGTCAATCATGGAAATCACTCCGAGACCCTAAAACAGTGAGTAATAGTCCACAAAACGGGCCAGAATCGGCCAAAACTATGAGGGTTGATGACCGACACGTAAGCGTACCTTGGGGTTCGATAATCATGGAAATCACTCCGAGACCCCAAAACAGTGAGTAATAGTCCATGAAATGGGCCAGAATCGGCCAAAACTGCGAGTGTTGATGACCCACAGGTAAGCGCACCCTAGGGATCGTCAATCGTGAAAATCGCTCGGGGACCCCAAAACGGGCCAGAATCGTGAGTAATAGACCATGAAATGGGCTAGAATCGGCCAAAACTGCGAGGATTGATGACCGACCCGTAAGCGCACCCCGGGGTTCGTTAGTAGTGGAAATCACTCCGAGAACCCAAAACAGTGATTAATAGTCCACAAAACGGGCCAGAATCTACCAAAACTGCAAGTGTTGATGACCGACAGGTAAGCGCACCCTGGGGATCGTCAATCCTGAAAATCGCTCTGGGACCACAAAACGGGCCAGAATCGTGAGTAATAGACCATGAAACGGGCTAGAATCAGCCAAAACTGCGAGGATTGATGACCGACCCATAAGCGCACCCCGGGGTTCGTTAGTAGTGGAAATCACTCCGAGAACCCAACAGTGATTAATAGTCCACAAAACGGGCCAGAATCGGCCAAAACTATAAGTGTTGATGACCGACACGTAAGCGCACCTTTGGGTTCGTCAATCGTGGAAATCACTCCGAGACCCCAAAACAGTGAGTAATAGTCCACAAAACGGGCCAGAATCGGCCAAAACTATAAGTGTTGATGACCGACACGTAAGCGCACCTTTGGGTTCGTTAATCGTGGAAATCACTCCGAGACCCCGAAACAGTGAGTAATAGTCCACAAAACGGGCCAGAATCGGCCAAAACTATGAGGGTTGATGACCGACACGTAAGCGTACCTTGGGGTTCGTCAATCGTGGAAATCACTCCGAGACCCCAAAACAGTGAGTAATAGTCCATGAAACGGGCCAGAATCGGCCAAAACTGCGAGTGTTGATGACCGACAAGTAAGCGCACCCTGGGGATCGTCAATCGTGAAAATTGCTCTGGCATCCCAAAACGGGCCAGAATCGTGAGTAATTGACCATGAAACGGGACATAATCGGCTAAAACTGCAAGGATTGATGACCGACCCGTAAGCGCACCTCGGGGTTCGTTAGTAGTGGAAATCACTCAGAGAACCAAAAACAGTGATTAATAGTCCACGAAACGGGCCAGAATCTACCAAAACTGCGAGTGTTGATGACCGACACGTAAGCGCACCTTTGGTTTCGTCAATCGTGGAAATCACTCCGAGAGCCCAAAACAGTGAGTAATAGTCCACAAAACGGGCCAGAATCGGCCAAAACTATAAGTGTTGATGACCGACACATAACCGCACCTTTGGGTTCGTCAATCGTGGAAATCACTCCGAGACCCTAAAACAGTGAGTAATAGTCCACAAAACGGTCCAGAATCGGCCAAAACTATGAGGGTTGATGACCGACACGTAAGCGCACCTTGGGGTTCGATAATCGTGGAAATCACTCCGAGACCCCAAAACAGTGAGTAATAGTCCATGAAACGGGCCAGAATCAGCCAAAACTGTGAGTGTTGATGACCCACAGGTAAGCGCACCCTTGGGATCGTCAATCGTGAAAATCACTCGGGGACCCCAAAACAGGCCAGAATCGTGAGTAATAGACCATGAAACGGGCTAGAATCGGCCAAAACTGCGAGGATTGATGACCGACCCGTAAGCGCACCCCGAGGTTCATTAGTAGTGGAAATCACTCCGAGAACCCAACAGTGATTAATAGTCCACAAAACGGGCCAGAATCTAGTAAAACTGCAAGTGTTGATGACCGACAGGTAAGCGCACCCTGGGGATCTCCAATCCTGAAAATCGCTCTGGGACCCCAAAACGGGCCAGAATCGTGAGTAATAGACCATGAAACGGGCTAGAATCGGCCAAAACTGCGAGGATTGATGACCGACCAGTAAGCGCACCCCGGGGTTCGCTAGTAGTGGAAATCACTCCGAGAACCCAAAACAGTGATTAATAGTCCACAAAACGGGCCAGAATCTACCAAAACTGCGAGTGTTGATGACCAACACGTAAGCGCACCTTTGGGTTCGTCAATCGTGGAAATCACTCCGAGACCCCAAAACAGTGAGTAATAGTCCACAAAACGGGCCAGAATCGGCCAAAACTATAAGTGTTGATGACCGACACGTAAGCGCACCTTTGGGTTCGTCAATCGTGGAAATCACTCCGAGACCCCAAAATAGTGAGTAATAGTCCACAAAACGGGCTAGAATCGGCCAAAACTATGAGTGTTGATGACCGACACGTAAGCGTACCTTGGGGTTCGTCAATCGTGGAAATCACTCCGAGAGCCCAAAACAGTGAGTAATAGTTCATGAAACGGGCCAGAATCGGCCAGAACTGCGAGTGTTGATGACCGACAGGTAAGCGCACCCTGGGGATCGTCAATCGTGAAAATCGCTCTCGGACCCCAAAACGGGCCAGAATCGTGAGTAATAGACCATGAAACGGGCCAGAATCGGCTAAAACTGCAAGGATTGATGTCCGACCCGTAAGCGCATCCCGGGGTTCGTTAGTAGTGGAAATCACTCCGAGAACCCAAAGCAGTGATTAATAGTCCGCGAAACGGGCCAGAATCTACCAAAACTACGAGTGTTGATGACCGACACGTAAGCGCACCTTTGGGTTCGTCAATCGTGGAAATCACTCCGAGACCCCAAAACAGTGAGTAATAGTCCACAAAACGGGCCAGAATCGGCCAAAACTATAAGTGTTGATGACCGACACGTAACCGCACCTTTTGGTTCGTCAATCGTGGAAATCACTCCGAGACCCTAAAACAGTGAGTAATAGTCCACAAAACGTGCCAGAATCGGCCAAAACTATGAGGGTTGATGACCGACACGTAAGCGTACCTTGGGGTTCGATAATCATGGAAATCACTCCGAGACCCCAAAACAGTGAGTAATAGTCCATGAAATGGGCCAGAATCGGCCAAAACTGCGAGTGTTGATGACCCACAGGTAAGCGTACCCTAGGGATCATCAATCGTGAAAATCGCTCGGGGACCCCAAAACGGGCCAGAATCGTGAGTAATAGACCATGAAATGGGCTAGAATCGGCCAAAACTGCGAGGATTGATGACCGACCCGTAAGCGCACCCCGGGGTTCGTTAGTAGTGGAAATCACTCCGAGAACCCAAAACAGTGATTAATAGTCCACAAAACGGGCCAGAATCTACCAAAACTGCAAGTGTTTATGACCGACAGGTAAGCGCACCCTAGGGATCGTCAATCCTGAAAATCGCTCTGGGACCACAAAACGGGCCAGAATCGTGAGTACTAGACCATGAAACGGGCTAGAATCGGCCAAAACTGCGAGGATTGATGACCGACCCATAAGCGCACCCCGGGGTTCGTTAGTAGTGGAAATCACTCCGAGAACCCAACAGTGATTAATAGTCCACAAAACGGACCAGAATCGGCCAAAACTATAAGTGTTGATGACCGACACGTAAGCGCACCTTTGGGTTCGTCAATCGTGGAAATCACTCCGAGACCCCAAAACAGTGAGTAATAGTCCACAAAACGGGCCAGAATCGGCCAAAACTATAAGTGTTGATGACCGACACGTAAGCGCACCTTTGAGTTCGTCAATCGTGGAAATCACTCCGAGACCCCAAAACAGTGAGTAATAGTCCACAAAACGGGCCAGAATCGGCCAAAACTATGAGGGTTGATGACCGACACGTAAGCGTACCTTGGGGTTCGTCAATCGTGGAAATCACTCCGAGACCCCAAAACAGTGAGTAATAGTTCATGAAACGGGCCAGAATCGGCCAAAACTGCGAGTGTTGATGACCGACAGGTAAGCGCACCCTGGGGATCGTCAATCGTGAAAATCGCTCTCGGACCCCAAAACGGGCCAGAATCGTGAGTAATAGACCATGAAACGGGACATAATCGGCTAAAACTGCAAGGATTGATGTCCGACCCGTAAGCGCATCCCGGGGTTCGTTAGTAGTGGAAATCACTCCGAGAACCCAAAGCAGTGATTAATAGTCCGCGAAACGGGCCAGAATCTACCAAAACTACGAGTGTTGATGACCGACACGTAAGCGCACCTTTGGGTTCGTCAATCGTGGAAATCACTCCGAGACCCCAAAACAGTGAGTAATAGTCCACAAAACGGGCCAGAATCGGCCAAAACTATAAGTGTTGATGACCGACACGTAACCGCACCTTTTGGTTCGTCAATCGTGGAAATCACTCCGAGACCCTAAAACAGTGAGTAATAGTCCACAAAACGTGCCAGAATCGGCCAAAACTATGAGGGTTGATGACCGACACGTAAGCGTACCTTGGGGTTCGATAATCATGGAAATCACTCCGAGACCCCAAAACAGTGAGTAATAGTCCATGAAATGGGCCAGAATCGGCCAAAACTGCGAGTGTTGATGACCCACAGGTAAGCGTACCCTAGGGATCATCAATCGTGAAAATCGCTCGGGGACCCCAAAACGGGCCAGAATCGTGAGTAATAGACCATGAAATGGGCTAGAATCGGCCAAAACTGCGAGGATTGATGACCGACCCGTAAGCGCACCCCGGGGTTCGTTAGTAGTGGAAATCACTCCGAGAACCCAAAACAGGGATTAATAGTCCACAAAACGGGCCAGAATCTACCAAAACTGCAAGTGTTTATGACCGACAGGTAAGCGCACCCTAGGGATCGTCAATCCTGAAAATCGCTCTGGGACCACAAAACGGGCCAGAATCGTGAGTAATAGACCATGAAACGGGCTAGAATCGGCCAAAACTGCGAGGATTGATGACCGACCCATAAGCGCACCCCGGGGTTCGTTAGTAGTGGAAATCACTCCGAGAACCCAACAGTGATTAATAGTCCACAAAACGGACCAGAATCGGCCAAAACTATAAGTGTTGATGACCGACACGTAAGCGCACCTTTGGGTTCGTGAATCGTGAAATCACTCCGAGACCCCAAAACAGTGAGTAATAGTCCACAAAACGGGCCAGAATCGGCCAAAACTATAAGTGTTGATGACCGACACGTAAGCGCACCTTTGAGTTCGTCAATCGTGGAAATCACTCCGAGACCCCAAAACAGTGAGTAATAGTCCACAAAACGGGCCAGAATCGGCCAAAACTATGAGGGTTGATGACCGACACGTAAGCGTACCTTGGGGTTCGTCAATCGTGGAAATCACTCCGAGACCCCAAAACAGTGAGTAATAGTCCATGAAACGGGCCAGAATCGGCCAAAACTGCGAGTGTTGATGACCGACAGGTAAGCGCACCCTGGGGATCGTCAATCGTGAAAATTGCTCTGGCATCCCAAAACGGGCCAGAATCGTGAGTAATTGACCATGAAACGGGACATAATCGGCTAAAACTGCAAGGATTGATGACCGACCCGTAAGCGCACCCCGGGTTCGTTAGTAGTGGAAATCACTCCGAGAACCCAAAACAGTGATTAATAGTCCACAAAACGGGCCAGAATCTACCAAAACTGCAAGTGTTTATGACCGACAGGTAAGCGCACCCTAGGGATCGTCAATCCTGAAAATCGCTCTGGGACCACAAAACGGGCCAGAATCGTGAGTACTAGACCATGAAACGGGCTAGAATCGGCCAAAACTGCGAGGATTGATGACCGACCCATAAGCGCACCCCGGGGTTCGTTAGTAGTGGAAATCACTCCGAGAACCCAACAGTGATTAATAGTCCACAAAACGGACCAGAATCGGCCAAAACTATAAGTGTTGATGACCGACACGTAAGCGCACCTTTGGGTTCGTCAATCGTGGAAATCACTCCGAGACCCCAAAACAGTGAGTAATAGTCCACAAAACGGGCCAGAATCGGCCAAAACTATAAGTGTTGATGACCGACACGTAAGCGCACCTTTGAGTTCGTCAATCGTGGAAATCACTCCGAGACCCCAAAACAGTGAGTAATAGTCCACAAAACGGGCCAGAATCGGCCAAAACTATGATGGTTGATGACCGACACGTAAGCGTACCTTGGGGTTCGTCAATCGTGGAAATCACTCCGAGACCCCAAAACAGTGAGTAATAGTTCATGAAACGGGCCAGAATCGGCCAAAACTGCGAGTGTTGATGACCGACAGGTAAGCGCACCCTGGGGATCGTCAATCGTGAAAATCGCTCTCGGACCCCAAAACGGGCCAGAATCGTGAGTAATAGACCATGAAACGGGACATAATCGGCTAAAACTGCAAGGATTGATGTCCGACCCGTAAGCGCATCCCGGGGTTCGTTAGTAGTGGAAATCACTCCGAGAACCCAAAGCAGTGATTAATAGTCCGCGAAACGGGCCAGAATCTACCAAAACTACGTGTGTTGATGACCGACACGTAAGCGCACCTTTGGGTTCGTCAATCGTGGAAATCACTCCGAGACCCCAAAACAGTGAGTAATAGTCCACAAAACGGGCCAGAATCGGCCAAAACTATAAGTGTTGATGACCGACACGTAACCGCACCTTTTGGTTCGTCAATCGTGGAAATCACTCCGAGACCTAAAACAGTGAGTAATAGTCCACAAAACGTGCCAGAATCGGCCAAAACTATGAGGGTTGATGACCGACACGTAAGCGTACCTTGGGGTTCGATAATCATGGAAATCACTCCGAGACCCCAAAACAGTGAGTAATAGTCCATGAAATGGGCCAGAATCGGCCAAAAACTGCGAGTGTTGATGACCCACAGGTAAGCGTACCCTAGGGATCATCAATCGTGAAAATCGCTCGGGGACCCCAAAACGGGCCAGAATCGTGAGTAATAGACCATGAAATGGGCTAGAATCGGCCAAAACTGCGAGGATTGATGACCGACCCGTAAGCGCACCCCGGGGTTCGTTAGTAGTGGAAAATCACTCCGAGAACCCAAAACAGGGATTAATAGTCCACAAAACGGGCCAGAATCTACCAAAACTGCAAGTGTTTATGACCGACAGGTAAGCGCACCCTAGGGATCGTCAATCCTGAAAATCGCTCTGGGACCACAAAACGGGCCAGAATCGTGAGTAATAGACCATGAAACGGGCTAGAATCGGCCAAAACTGCGAGGATTGATGACCGACCCATAAGCGCACCCCGGGGTTCGTTAGTAGTGGAAATCACTCCGAGAACCCAACAGTGATTAATAGTCCACAAAACGGACCAGAATCGGCCAAAACTATAAGTGTTGATGACCGACACGTAAGCGCACCTTTGGGTTCGTCAATCGTGGAAATCACTCCGAGACCCCAAAACAGTGAGTAATAGTCCACAAAACGGGCCAGAATCGGCCAAAACTATAAGTGTTGATGACCGACACGTAAGCGCACCTTTGAGTTCGTCAATCGTGGAAATCACTCCGAGACCCCAAAACAGTGAGTAATAGTCCACAAAACGGGCCAGAATCGGCCAAAACTATGAGGGTTGATGACCGACACGTAAGCGTACCTTGGGGTTCGTCAATCGTGGAAATCACTCCGAGACCCCAAAACAGTGAGTAATAGTCCATGAAACGGGCCAGAATCGGCCAAAACTGCGAGTGTTGATGACCGACAGGTAAGCGCACCCTGGGGATCGTCAATCGTGAAAATTGCTCTGGCATCCCAAAACGGGCCAGAATCGTGAGTAATTGACACCATGAAACGGGACATAATCGGCTAAAACTGCAAGGATTGATGACCGACCCGTAAGCGCACCTCGGGGTTCGTTAGTAGTGGAAATCACTCAGAGAACCAAAAACAGTGATTAATAGTCCACGAAACGGGCCAGAATCTACCACAACTGCGAGTGTTGATGACCGACACGTAAGCGCACCTTTGGTTTCGTCAATCGTGGAAATCACTCCGAGAGCCCAAAACAGTGAGTAATAGTCCACAAAACGGGCCAGAATCGGCCAAAACTATAAGTGTTGATGACCGAGACATAACCGCACCTTTGGGTTCGTCAATCGTGGAAATCACTCCAAGACCCTAAAACAGTGAGTAATAGTCCACAAAACGGGCCAGAATCCGCCAAAACTATGAGGGTTAATGACCGACACGTAAGCGTACCTTGGGGTTCGATAATCGTGGAAATCACTCCGAGACCCCAAAACAGTGAGTAATAGTCCATGAAACGGGCCAGAATCAGCCAAAACTGTGAGTGTTGATGACCCACAGGTAAGCGCACCCTTGGGATCGTCAATCGTGAAAATCACTCGGGGACCCCAAAACAGGCCAGAATCGTGAGTAATAGACCATGAAACGGGCTAGAATCGGCCAAAACTGCGAGGATTGATGACCGACCCGTAAGCGCACCCCGAGGTTCATTAGTAGTGGAAATCACTCCGAGAACCCAACAGTGATTAATAGTCCACAAAACGGGCCAGAATCTACTAAAACTGCAAGTGTTGATGACCGACAGGTAAGCGCACCCTGGGGATCTCCAATCCTGAAAATCGCTCTGGGACCCCAAAACGGGCCAGAATCGTGAGTAATAGACCATGAAACAGGCTAGAATCGGCCAAAACTGCGAGGATTGATGACCGACCAGTAAGCGCACCCCGGGGTTCGTTAGTAGTGGAAATCACTCCGAGAACCCAAAACAGTGATTAATAGTCCACAAAACGGGCCAGAATCTACAAAAACTGCGAGTGTTGATGACCAGCACGTAAGCGCACCTTTGGGTTCGTCAATCGTGGAAATCACTCCGAGACCCCAAAACAGTGAGTAATAGTCCACAAAACGGGCCAGAATCGGCCAAAACTATAAGTGTTGATGACCGACACGTAAGCGCACCTTTGGGTTCGTCAATCGTGGACATCACTCCGAGACCCCAAAATAGTGAGTAATAGTCCACAAAACGGGCTAGAATCGGCCAAAACTATGAGTGTTGATGACCGACATGTAAGCGTACCTTGGGGTTCGTCAATCATGGAAATCACTCCGAGAGCCCAAAACAGTGAGTAATAGTTCATGAAACGGGCCAGAATCGGCCAGAACTGCGAGTGTTGATGACTGACAGGTAAGCGCACCCTGGCGATCGTCAATCGTGAAAATCGCTCTGGGACCCCAAAACGGGCCAGAATCGTGAGTAATAGACCATGAAACGGGCCAGAATCGGCTAAAACTGCAAGGATTGATGACCGACCCGTAAGCGCATCCCGGGGTTCGTTAGTAGTGGAAATCACTCCGAGAACCCAAAGCAGTGATTAATAGTCCGCGAAATGGGGCCAGAATCTACCAAAACTACGAGTGTTGATGACCGACACGTAAGCGCACCTTTGGGTTCGTCAATCGTGGAAATCACTCCGAGACCCCAAAACAGTGAGTAATAGTCCACAAAACGGGCCAGAATCGGCCAAAACTATATGTGTTGATGACCGACACGTAACCGCACCTTTTGGTTCGTCAATCGTGGAAATCACTCCGAGACCCTAAAACAGTGAGTAATAGTCCACAAAATGGGCCAGAATCGGCCAAAACTATGAGGGTTGATGACCGACACGTAAGCGTACCTTGGGGTTCGATAATCATGGAAATCACTCCGAGACCCCAAAACAGTGAGTAATAGTCCATGAAATGGGCCAGAATCGGCCAAAACTGCGAGTGTTGATGACCCACAGGTAAGCGCACCCTAGGGATCGTCAATCGTGAAAATCGCTCGGGGACCCCAAAACGGGCCAGAATCGTGAGTAATAGACCATGAAATGGGCTAGAATCGGCCAAAACTGCGAGGATTGATGACCGACCCGTAAGCGCACCCCGGGGTTCGTTAGTAGTGGAAATCACTCCGAGAACCCAAAACAGTGATTAATAGTCCACAAAACGGGCCAGAATCTACCAAAACTGCAAGTGTTGATGACCGACAGGTAAGCGCACCCTAGGGATCGTCAATCCTGAAAATCGCTCTGGGACCACAAAACGGGCCAGAATCGTGAGTAATAGACCATGAAACGGGCTAGAATCAGCCAAAACTGCGAGGATTGATGACCGACCCATAAGCGCACCCCGGGGTTCGTTAGTAGTGGAAATCACTCCGAGAACCCAACAGTGATTAATAGTCCACAAAACGGGCCAGAATCGGCCAAAACTATAAGTGTTGATGACCGACACGTAAGCGCACCTTTGGGTTCGTCAATCGTGGAAATCACTCCGAGACCCCAAAACAGTGAGTAATAGTCCACAAAACGGGCCAGAATCGGCCAAAACTATAAGTGTTGATGACCGACACGTAAGCGCACCTTTGGGTTCGTCAATCGTGGAAATCACTCCGAGACCCAAAACAGTGAGTAATAGTCCACAAAACGGGCCAGAATCGGCCAAAACTATGAGGGTTGATGACCGACAAGTAAGCGCACCCTGGGGATCGTCAATCGTGAAAATTGCTCTGGCATCCCAAAACGGGCCAGAATCGTGAGTAATTGACCATGAAACGGGACATAATCGGCTAAAACTGCAAGGATTGATGACCGACCCGTAAGCGCACCTCGGGGTTCGTTAGTAGTGGAAATCACTCAGAGAACCAAAAACAGTGATTAATAGTCCACGAAACGGGCCAGAATCTACCAAAACTGCGAGTGTTGATGACCGACACGTAAGCGCACCTTTGGTTTCGTCAATCGTGGAAATCACTCCGAGAGCCAAAACAGTGAGTAATAGTGCACAAAACGGGCCAGAATCGGCCAAAACTATAAGTGTTGATGACCGACACATAACCGCACCTTTGGGTTCGTCAATCGTGGAAATCACTCCGAGACCCTAAAACAGTGAGTAATAGTCCACAAAACGGTCCAGAATCGGCCAAAACTATGAGGGTTGATGACCGACACGTAAGCGCACCTTGGGGTTCGATAATCGTGGAAATCACTCCGAGACCCCAAAACAGTGAGTAATAGTCCATGAAACAGGCCAGAATCAGCCAAAACTGTGAGTGTTGATGACCCACAGGTAAGCGCACCCTGGGGATCGTCAATCGTGAAAATCGCTCGGGGACCCCAAAACGGGCCAGAATCGTGAGTAATAGACCATGAAACAGGATAGAATCGGCCAAAACTGCGAGGATTGATGACCGACCCGTAAGCGCACCCCGGGGTTCGTTAGTAGTGGAAATCACTCCGAGAACCCAACAGTGATTAATAGTCCACAAAACGGGCCAGAATCTACTAAAACTGCGAGTGTTGATGACCGATAGGTAAGCGCACCCTGGGGATCGTCAATCCTGAAAATCGCTCTGGGACCCCAAAACGGGCCAGAATCGTGAGTAATAGACCATGAAACGGGCTAGAATCGGCCAAAACTGCGAGGATTGATGACCGACCAGTAAGCGCACCCCGGGGTTCGTTAGTAGTGGAAATCACTCCGAGAACCCAAAACAGTGATTAATAGTCCACAAAACGGGCCAGAATCGGCCAAAACTATGAGGGTTGATGACCGACCCCTAAGCGTACCTTGGGGTTCGTCAATCGTGGAAATCACTCCGAGACCCCAAAACAGTGAGTAATAGTCCATGAAATGGGCCAGAATCGGCCAAAACTGCGAGTGTTGATGACCCACAGGTAAGCGCACCCTGGGGATCGTCAATCGTGAAAATCGCTCGGGGACCCCAAAACAGGCCAGAATCGTAAGTAATAGACCATGAAACGGGCTAGAATCGGCCAAAACTGCGAGGATTGATGACCGACCCGTAAGCGCACCCCGGGGTTCGTTAGTAGTGGAAATCACTCAGAGAACCCAAAACAGTGATTAATAGTCCACAAAACGGGCCAGAATCTACCAAAACTGCGAGTGTTGATGACCGACAGGTAAGCGCACCCTGGGGATCGTCAATCCTGAAAATCGCCCTGGGACCCCAAAACGGGCCAGAATCGTGAGTAATAGACCATGAAACGGGCTAGAATCGGCCAAAACTGCGAGGATTGAAGACCGACCCGTAAGCACGCGCTATCTCAGAGTAGTAGTGGAAATCACTCCGAGAACCCAAAACAGTGATTAATAGTCCACAAAACGGGCCAGAATCTACCAAAACTGCGAGTGTTGATGACCAACACGTAAGCGCACCTTTGGGTTCGTCAATCGTGGAAATCACTCCGAGACCCCAAAACTGTGAGTAATAGTCCACAAACGGGCCAGAATCGGCCAAAACTATAAGTGTTGATGACCGACACGTAACCGCACCTTTGGTTCGTCAATCGTGGAAATCACTCCGAGACCCCCAAAACAGTGAGTAATAGTCCACAAAACGGGCCAGAATCGGCCAAAACTATGAGGGTTGATGACCGACACGTAAGCGTACCTTGGGGTTCGTCAATCGTGGAAATCACTCCGAGACCCCAAAACAGTGAGTAATAGTCATGAAACGTGCCAGAATCGGCCAAAACTGCGAGTGTTGATGACCGACAGGTAAGCGCACCCTGGGGATCGTCAATCGTGAAAATCGCTCTGGCACCCCAAAACGGGCCAGAATCTTGAGTAATAGACCATGAAACGGGACAGAATCGGCTAAAACTGCAAGGATTGATGACCGACCCGTAAGCGCACCTTTGGGTTCGTCAATCGTGGAAATCACTCCGAGACCCCAAAATAGTGAGTAATAGTCCACAAAACGGGCTAGAATCGGCAAAACTATGAGTGTTGATGACCGACACGTAAGCGTACCTTGGGGTTCGTCAATCATGGAAATCACTCCGAGAGCCCAAAACAGTGAGTAATAGTTCATGAAACGGGCCAGAATCGTGAGTAATAGACCATGAAACGGGCTAGAATCGGCCAAAACTGCGAGGATTGATGACCGACCCGTAAGCGCACCCCGAGGTTCATTAGTAGTGGAAATCACTCCGAGAACCCAACAGTGATTAATAGTCCACAAAACGGGCCAGAATCTACTAAAACTGCAAGTGTTGATGACCGACAGGTAAGCGCACCCTGGGGATCTCCAATCCTGAAAATCGCTCTGGGACCCCAAAACGGGCCAGAATCGTGAGTAATAGACCATGAAACAGGCTAGAATCGGCCAAAACTGCGAGGATTGATGACCGACCAGTAAGCGCACCCCGGGGTTCGTTAGTAGTGGAAATCACTCCGAGAACCCAAAACAGTGATTAATAGTCCACAAAACGGGCCAGAATCTACAAAAACTGCGAGTGTTGATGACCAACACGTAAGCGCACCTTTGGGTTCGTCAATCGTGGAAATCACTCCGAGACCCCAAAACAGTGAGTAATAGTCCACAAAACGGGCCAGAAGCGGCCAAAACTATAAGTGTTGATGACCGACACGTAAGCGCACCTTTGGGTTCGTCAATCGTGGAAATCACTCCGAGACCCCAAAATAGTGAGTAATAGTCCACAAAACGGGCTAGAATCGGCCAAAACTATGAGTGTTGATGACCGACACGTAAGCGTACCTTGGGGTTCGTCAATCATGGAAATCACTCCGAGAGCCCAAAACAGTGAGTAATAGTTCATGAAACGGGCCAGAATCGGCCAGAACTGCGAGTGTTGATGACTGACAAGTAAGCGCACCCTGGGGATCGTCAATCGTGAAAATCTCTCTGGGACCCCAAAACGGGCCAGAATCGTGAGTAATAGACCATGAAACGGGCCAGAATCGGCTAAAACTGCAAGGATTGATGACCGACCCGTAAGCGCATCCCGGGGTTCGTTAGTAGTGGAAATCACTCCGAGAACCCATAGCAGTGATTAATAGTCCGCGAAACGGGCCAGAATCTACCAAAACTACGAGTGTTGATGACCGACACGTAAGCGCACCTTTGGGTTCGTCAATCGTGGAAATCACTCCGAGACCCCAAAACAGTGAGTAATAGTCCACAAAACGGGCCAGAATCGGCCAAAACTATATGTGTTGATGACCGACACGTAACCGCACCTTTTGGTTCGTCAATCGTGGAAATCACTCCGAGACCCTAAAACAGTGAGTAATAGTCCACAAAACGGGCCAGAATCGGCCAAAACTATGAGGGTTGATGACCGACACGTAAGCGTACCTTGGGGTTCGATAATCATGGAAATCACTCCGAGACCCCAAAACAGTGAGTAATAGTCCATGAAATGGGCCAGAATCGGCCAAAACTGCGAGTGTTGATGACCCACAGGTAAGCGCACCCTAGGGATCGTCAATCGTGAAAATCGCTCGGGGACCCCAAAACGGGCCAGAATCGTGAGTAATAGACCATGAAATGGGCTAGAATCGGCCAAAACTGCGAGGATTGATGACCGACCCGTAAGCGCACCCCGGGGTTCGTTAGTAGTGGAAATCACTCCGAGAACCCAAAACAGTGATTAATAGTCCACAAAACGGGCCAGAATCTACCAAAACTGCAAGTGTTGATGACCCACAGGTAAGCGCACCCTGGGGATCGTCAATCGTGAAAATCGCTCGGGGACCCCAAAACGGGCCAGAATCGTGAGTAATAGACCATGAAACAGGATAGAATCGGCCAAAACTGCGAGGATTGATGACCGACCCGTAAGCGCACCCCGGGGGTTCGTTAGTAGTGGAAATCACTCCGAGAACCCAAAACAGTGATTAATAGTCCACAAAACGGGCCAGAATCTACCAAAACTGCGAGTGTTGATGACCAACACGTAAGCGCACCTTTGGGTTCGTCAATCGTGGAAATCACTCCCAGACCCCAAAACAGTGAGTAATAGTCCACAAAACGGGCCAGAATCGGCCAAAACTATGAGGGTTGATGACCGACACGTAAGCGTACCTTGGGGTTCGTAAATCGTGGAAATCACTCCGAGAGCCCAAAACAATGAGTAATAGTCCATGAAACGGGCCAGAATCGGCTAAAACTGCAAGGATTGATGACCGACCCGTAAGCGCATCCCGGGGTTCATTAGTAGTGGAAATCACTCCGAGAACCCAAAACAGTGATTAATAGTCCACGAAACGGGCCAGAATCTACCA
The DNA here is from genome assembly GCA_963921465.1 of Triticum timopheevii. Classification (NCBI taxonomy): domain Eukaryota; kingdom Viridiplantae; phylum Streptophyta; class Magnoliopsida; order Poales; family Poaceae; genus Triticum; species Triticum timopheevii. Next base: position 263,166 of record OY997272.1, on the reverse strand, counting down.
AAACTGTGAGTGTTGATGACCGACACGTAAGCGCACCTTTGGGTTCGTCAATCGTGGAAATCACTCCGAGACCCCAAAACAGTGAGTAATAGTCCACAAAACGGGCCAGAATCGGCCAAAACTATAAGTGTTGATGACCGACACGTAACCGCTCCTTTGGGTTCGTCAATCGTGGAAATCACTCCGAGACCCCAAAACAGTGAGTAATAGTCCACAAAACGGGCCAGAATCGGCCAAAACTATGAGGGTTGATGACCGACACGTAAGCGTACCTTGGGGTTCGTCAATCGTGGAAATCACTCCGAGACCCCAAAATAGTGAGTAATAGTCCATGAAACGGGCCAGAATCGGCCAAAACTGCGAGTGTTGATGACCGACAGGTAAGCGCACCCTGGGGATCGTCAATCGTGAAAATTGCTCTGGCATCCCAAAACGGTCCAGAATCGTGAGTAATTGACCATGAAACGGGACATAATCGGCTAAAACTGCAAGGATTGATGACCGACCCATAAGCGCACCTCGGGGTTCGTTAGTAGTGGAAATCACTCAGAGAACCAAAAACAGTGATTAATAGTCCACGAAACGGGCCAGAATCTACCAAAACTGCGAGTGTTGATGACCGACACGTAAGCGCACCTTTGGTTTCGTCAATCGTGGAAATCACTCCGAGAGCCCAAAACAGTGAGTAATAGTCCACAAAACGGGCCAGAATCGGCCAAAACTATAAGTGTTGATGACCGAGACATAACCGCACCTTTGGGTTCGTCAATCGTGGAAATCACTCCAAGACCCTAAAACAGTGAGTAATAGTCCACAAAACGGGCCAGAATCCGCCAAAACTATGAGGGTTAATGACCGACACGTAAGCGTACCTTGGGGTTCGATAATCGTGGAAATCACTCCGAGACCCAAAACAGTGAGTAATAGACATGAAAAGGGCCAGAATCAGCCAAAACTATGAGTGTTGATGACCCACAGGTAAGCGCACCCTTGGGATCGTCAATCGTGAAAATCACTCGGGGACCCCAAAACAGGCCAGAATCGTGAGTATAGACCATGAAACGGGCTAGAATCGGCCAAAACTGCGAGGATTGATGACCGACCCGTAAGCGCACCCCGAGGTTCATTAGTAGTGGAAATCACTCCGAGAACCCAACAGTGATTAATAGTCCACAAAACGGGCCAGAATCTACTAAAACTGCAAGTGTTGATGACCGACAGGTAAGCGCACCCTGGGGATCTCCAATCCTGAAAATCGCTCTGGGACCCCAAAACGGGCCAGAATCGTGAGTAATAGACCATGAAACAGGCTAGAATCGGCCAAAACTGCGAGGATTGATGACCGACCAGTAAGCGCACCCCGGGGTTCGTTAGTAGTGGAAATCACTCCGAGAACCCAAAACAGTGATTAATAGTCCCACAAAACGGGCCAGAATCTACAAAAACTGCGAGTGTTGATGACCAACACGTAAGCGCACCTTTGGGTTCGTCAATCGTGGAAATCACTCCGAGACCCCAAAACAGTGAGTAATAGTCCACAAAACGGGCCAGAATCGGCCAAAACTATAAGTGTTGATGACCGACACATAACCGCACCTTTGGGTTCGTCAATCGTGGAAATCACTCCGAGACCCTAAAACAGTGAGTAATAGTCCACAAAACGGTCCAGAATTGGCCAAAACTATGAGGGTTGATGACCGACACGTAAGCGCACCTTGGGGTTCGATAATCGTGGAAATCACTCCGAGACCCCAAAACAGTGAGTAATAGTCCATGAAACGGGCCAGAATCAGCCAAAACTGTGAGTGTTGATGACCGACAGGTAAGCGCACCCTGGGGATCGTCAATCGTGAAAATCGCTCTGGCACCCCAAAACGGGCCAGAATCTTGAGTAATAGACCATGAAACGGGACAGAATCGGCTAAAACTGCAAGGATTGATGACCGACCCGTAAGCGCACCTTTGGGTTCGTCAATCGTGGAAATCACTCCGAGACCCCAAAATAGTGAGTAATAGTCCACAAAACGGGCTAGAATCGGCCAAAACTATGAGTGTTGATGACCGACACGTAAGCGTACCTTGGGGTTCGTCAATCATGGAAATCACTCCGAGAGCCCAAAACAGTGAGTAATAGTTCATGAAACGGGCCAGAATCGGCCAGAACTGCGAGTGTTGATGACTGACAGGTAAGCGCACCCTGGGGATCGTCAATCCTGAAAATCGCTCTGGGACCCCAAAACGGGCCAGAATCGTGAGTAATAGACCATGAAACGGGCTAGAATCGGCCAAAACTGCGAGGATTGATGACCGACCCGTAAGCGCACCCCGAGGTTCATTAGTAGTGGAAATCACTCCGAGAACCCAACAGTGATTAATAGTCCACAAAACGGGCCAGAATCTACTAAAACTGCAAGTGTTGATGACCGACAGGTAAGCGCACCCTGGGGATCTCCAATCCTGAAAATCGCTCTGGGACCCCAAAACGGGCCAGAATCGTGAGTAATAGACCATGAAACAGGCTAGAATCGGCCAAAACTGCGAGGATTGATGACCGACCAGTAAGCGCACCCCGGGGTTCGTTAGTAGTGGAAATCACTCCGAGAACCCAAAACAGTGATTAATAGTCCACAAAACGGGCCAGAATCTACAAAAACTGCGAGTGTTGATGACCAACACGTAAGCGCACCTTTGGGTTCGTCAATCGTGGAAATCACTCCGAGACCCCAAAATAGTGAGTAATAGTCCACAAAACGGGCTAGAATCGGCCAAAACTATGAGTGTTGATGACCGACACGTAAGCGTACCTTGGGGTTCGTCAATCATGGAAATCACTCCGAGAGCCCAAAACAGTGAGTAATAGTTCATGAAACGGGCCAGAATCGGCCAGAACTGCGAGTGTTGATGACTGACAGGTAAGCGCACCCTGGGGATCGTCAATCGTGAAAATCGCTCTGGGACCCCAAAACGGGCCAGAATCGTGAGTAATAGACCATGAAACGGGCCAGAATCGGCTAAAACTGCAAAGATTGATGACCGACCCGTAAGCGCATCCCGGGGTTCGTTAGTAGTGGAAATCACTCCGAGAACCCAAAGCAGTGATTAATAGTCCGCGAAACGGGCCAGAATCTACCAAAACTACGAGTGTTGATGACCGACACGTAAGCGCACCTTTGGGTTCGTCAATCGTGGAAATCACTCCGAGACCCCAAAACAGTGAGTAATAGTCCACAAAACGGGCCAGAATCGGCCAAAACTATATGTGTTGATGACCGACACGTAACCGCACCTTTTGGTTCGTCAATCGTGGAAATCACTCCGAGACCCTAAAACAGTGAGTAATAGTCCACAAAACGGGCCAGAATCGGCCAAAACTATGAGGGTTGATGACCGACACGTAAGCGTACCTTGGGGTTCGATAATCATAGAAATCACTCCGAGACCCCAAAACAGTGAGTAATAGTCCATGAAATGGGCCAGAATCGGCCAAAACTGCGAGTGTTGATGACCGATAGGTAAGCGCACCCTGGGGATCTCCAATCCTGAAAATCGCTCTGGGACCCCAAAATGGGCCAGAATCGTGAGTAATAGACCATGAAACAGGCTAGAATCGGCCAAAACTGCGAGGATTGATGACCGACCAGTAAGCGCACCCCGGGGTTCGTTAGTAGTGGAAATCACTCCGAGAACCCAAAACAGTGATTAATAGTCCACAAAACGGGCCAGAATCTACAAAAACTGCGAGTGTTGATGACCAACACGTAAGCGCACCTTTGGGTTCGTCAATCGTGGAAATCACTCCGAGACCCCAAAACAGTGAGTAATAGTCCACAAAACGGGCCAGAAGCGGCCAAAACTATAAGTGTTGATGACCGACACGTAAGCGCACCTTTGGGTTCGTCAATCGTGGAAATCACTCCGAGACCCCAAAATAGTGAGTAATAGTCCACAAAACGGGCTAGAATCGGCCAAAACTATGAGTGTTGATGACCGACACGTAAGCGTACCTTGGGGTTCGTCAATCATGGAAATCACTCCGAGAGCCCAAAACAGTGAGTAATAGTTCATGAAACGGGCCAGAATCGGCCAGAACTGCGAGTGTTGATGACTGACAGGTAAGCGCACCCTGGGGATCGTCAATCGTGAAAATCGCTCTGGGACCCCAAAACGGGCCAGAATCGTGAGTAATAGACCATGAAACGGGCCAGAATCGGCTAAAACTGCAAGGATTGATGACCGACCCGTAAGCGCATCCCGGGGTTCGTTAGTAGTGGAAATCACTCCGAGAACCCAAAGCAGTGATTAATAGTCCGCGAAACGGGCCAGAATCTACCAAAACTACGAGTGTTGATGACCGACACGTAAGCGCACCTTTGGGTTCGTCAATCGTGGAAATCACTCCGAGACCCCAAAACAGTGAGTAATAGTCCACAAAACGGGCCAGAATCGGCCAAAACTATATGTGTTGATGACCGACACGTAACCGCACCTTTTGGTTCGTCAATCGTGGAAATCACTCCGAGACCCTAAAACAGTGAGTAATAGTCCACAAAACGGGCCAGAATCGGCCAAAACTATGAGGGTTGATGACCGACACGTAAGCGTACCTTGGGGTTCGATAATCATGGAAATCACTCCGAGACCCCAAAACAGTGAGTAATAGTCCATGAAATGGGCCAGAATCGGCCAAAACTGCGAGTGTTGATGACCCACAGGTAAGCGCACCCTAGGGATCGTCAATCGTGAAAATCGCTCGGGGACCCCAAAACGGGCCAGAATCGTGAGTAATAGACCATGAAATGGGCTAGAATCGGCCAAAACTGCGAGGATTGATGACCGACCCGTAAGCGCACCCCGGGGTTCGTTAGTAGTGGAAATCACTCCGAGAACCCAAAACAGTGATTAATAGTCCACAAAACGGGCCAGAATCTACCAAAACTGCAAGTGTTGATGACCCACAGGTAAGCGCACCCTGGGGATCGTCAATCGTGAAAATCGCTCGGGGACCCCAAAACGGGCCAGAATCGTGAGTAATAGACCATGAAACAGGATAGAATCGGCCAAAACTGCGAGGATTGATGACCGACCCGTAAGCGCACCCCGGGGTTCGTTAGTAGTGGAAATCACTCCGAGAACCCAAAACAGTGATTAATAGTCCACAAAACGGGCCAGAATCTACCAAAACTGCAAGTGTTGATGACCCACAGGTAAGCGCACCCTGGGGATCGTCAATCGTGAAAATCGCTCTGGGACCCCAAAACGGGCCAGAATCGTGAGTAATAGGCCATGAAACGGGCCAGAATCGGCTAAAACTGCAAGGATTGATGACCGACCCGTAAGCGCATCCCGGGGTTCGTTAGTAGTGGAAATCACTCCGAGAACCCAAAGCAGTGATTAATAGTCCGCGAAACGGGCCAGAATCTACCAAAACTACGAGTGTTGATGACCGACACGTAAGCGCACCTTTGGGTTCGTCAATCGTGGAAATCACTCCGAGACCCCAAAACAGTGAGTAATAGTCCACAAAACGGGCCAGAATCGGCCAAAACTATATGTGTTGATGACCGACACGTAACCGCACCTTTTGGTTCGTCAATCGTGGAAATCACTCCGAGACCCTAAAACAGTGAGTAATAGTCCACAAAACGGGCCAGAATCGGCCAAAACTATGAGGGTTGATGACCGACACGTAAGCGTACCTTGGGGTTCGATAATCATGGAAATCACTCCGAGACCCCAAAACAGTGAGTAATAGTCCATGAAATGGGCCAGAATCGGCCAAAACTGCGAGTGTTGATGACCCACAGGTAAGCGCACCCTAGGGATCGTCAATCGTGAAAATCGCTCGGGGACCCCAAAACGGGCCAGAATCGTGAGTAATAGACCATGAAATGGGCTAGAATCGGCCAAAACTGCGAGGATTGATGACCGACCCGTAAGCGCACCCCGGGGTTCGTTAGTAGTGGAAATCACTCCGAGAACCCAAAACAGTGATTAATAGTCCACAAAACGGGCCAGAATCTACCAAAACTGCAAGTGTTGATGACCCACAGGTAAGCGCACCCTGGGGATCGTCAATCATGAAAATCGCTCGGGGACCCCAAAACGGGCCAGAATCGTGAGTAATAGACCATGAAACAGGATAGAATCGGCCAAAACTGCGAGGATTGATGACCGACCCGTAAGCGCACCCCGGGGTTCGTTAGTAGTGGAAATCACTCCGAGAACCCAAAACAGTGATTAATAGTCCACAAAACGGGCCAGAATCTACAAAAACTGCGAGTGTTGATGACCAACACGTAAGCGCACCTTTGGGTTCGTCAATCGTGGAAATCACTCCGAGACCCCAAAACAGTGAGTAATAGTCCACAAAACGGGCCAGAAGCGGCCAAAACTATAAGTGTTGATGACCGACACGTAAGCGCACCTTTGGGTTCGTCAATCGTGGAAATCACTCCGAGACCCCAAAATAGTGAGTAATAGTCCACAAAACGGGCTAGAATCGGCCAAAACTATGAGTGTTGATGACCGACACGTAAGCGTACCTTGGGGTTCGTCAATCATGGAAATCACTCCGAGAGCCCAAAACAGTGAGTAATAGTTCATGAAACGGGCCAGAATCGGCCAGAACTGCGAGTGTTGATGACTGACAGGTAAGCGCACCCTGGGGATCGTCAATCGTGAAAATCGCTCTGGGACCCCAAAACGGGCCAGAATCGTGAGTAATAGACCATGAAACGGGCCAGAATCGGCTAAAACTGCAAGGATTGATGACCGACCCGTAAGCGCATCCCGGGGTTCGTTAGTAGTGGAAATCACTCCGAGAACCCAAAGCAGTGATTAATAGTCCGCGAAACGGGCCAGAATCTACCAAAACTACGAGTGTTGATGACCGACACGTAAGCGCACCTTTGGGTTCGTCAATCGTGGAAATCACTCCGAGACCCCAAAACAGTGAGTAATAGTCCACAAAACGGGCCAGAATCGGCCAAAACTATATGTGTTGATGACCGACACGTAACCGCACCTTTTGGTTCGTCAATCGTGGAAATCACTCCGAGACCCTAAAACAGTGAGTAATAGTCCACAAAACGGGCCAGAATCGGCCAAAACTATGAGGGTTGATGACCGACACGTAAGCGTACCTTGGGGTTCGATAATCATGGAAATCACTCCGAGACCCCAAAACAGTGAGTAATAGTCCATGAAATGGGCCAGAATCGGCCAAAACTGCGAGTGTTGATGACCCACAGGTAAGCGCACCCTAGGGATCGTCAATCGTGAAAATCGCTCGGGGACCCCAAAACGGGCCAGAATCGTGAGTAATAGACCATGAAATGGGCTAGAATCGGCCAAAACTGCGAGGATTGATGACCGACCCGTAAGCGCACCCCGGGGTTCGTTAGTAGTGGAAATCACTCCGAGAACCCAAAACAGTGATTAATAGTCCACAAAACGGGCCAGAATCTACCAAAACTGCAAGTGTTGATGACCCACAGGTAAGCGCACCCTGGGGATCGTCAATCGTGAAAATCGCTCGGGGACCCCAAAACGGGCCAGAATCGTGAGTAATAGACCATGAAACAGGATAGAATCGGCCAAAACTGCGAGGATTGATGACCGACCCGTAAGCGCACCCCGGGGTTCGTTAGTAGTGGAAATCACTCCGAGAACCCAAAACAGTGATTAATAGTCCACAAAACGGGCCAGAATCTACCAAAACTGCAAGTGTTGATGACCCACAGGTAAGCGCACCCTGGGGATCGTCAATCGTGAAAATCGCTCTGGGACCCCAAAACGGGCCAGAATCGTGAGTAATAGGCCATGAAACGGGCCAGAATCGGCTAAAACTGCAAGGATTGATGACCGACCCGTAAGCGCATCCCGGGGTTCGTTAGTAGTGGAAATCACTCCGAGAACCCAAAGCAGTGATTAATAGTCCGCGAAACGGGCCAGAATCTACCAAAACTACGAGTGTTGATGACCGACACGTAAGCGCACCTTTGGGTTCGTCAATCGTGGAAATCACTCCGAGACCCCAAAACAGTGAGTAATAGTCCACAAAACGGGCCAGAATCGGCCAAAACTATATGTGTTGATGACCGACACGTAACCGCACCTTTTGGTTCGTCAATCGTGGAAATCACTCCGAGACCCTAAAACAGTGAGTAATAGTCCACAAAACGGGCCAGAATCGGCCAAAACTATGAGGGTTGATGACCGACACGTAAGCGTACCTTGGGGTTCGATAATCATGGAAATCACTCCGAGACCCCAAAACAGTGAGTAATAGTCCATGAAATGGGCCAGAATCGGCCAAAACTGCGAGTGTTGATGACCCACAGGTAAGCGCACCCTAGGGATCGTCAATCGTGAAAATCGCTCGGGGACCCCAAAACGGGCCAGAATCGTGAGTAATAGACCATGAAATGGGCTAGAATCGGCCAAAACTGCGAGGATTGATGACCGACCCGTAAGCGCACCCCGGGGTTCGTTAGTAGTGGAAATCACTCCGAGAACCCAAAACAGTGATTAATAGTCAACAAAACGGGCCAGAATCTACCAAAACTGCAAGTGTTGATGACCCACAGGTAAGCGCACCCTGGGGATCGTCAATCATGAAAATCGCTCGGGGACCCCAAAACGGGCCAGAATCGTGAGTAATAGACCATGAAACAGGATAGAATCGGCCAAAACTGCGAGGATTGATGACCGACCCGTAAGCGCACCCCGGGGTTCGTTAGTAGTGGAAATCACTCCGAGAACCCAAAACAGTGATTAATAGTCCACAAAACGGGCCAGAATCTACAAAAACTGCGAGTGTTGATGACCAACACGTAAGCGCACCTTTGGGTTCGTCAATCGTGGAAATCACTCCGAGACCCCAAAATAGTGAGTAATAGTCCACAAAACGGGCCAGAAGCGGCCAAAACTATAAGTGTTGATGACCGACACGTAAGCGCACCTTTGGGTTCGTCAATCGTGGAAATCACTCCGAGACCCCAAAATAGTGAGTAATAGTCCACAAAACGGGCTAGAATCGGCCAAAACTATGAGTGTTGATGACCGACACGTAAGCGTACCTTGGGGTTCGTCAATCATGGAAATCACTCCGAGAGCCCAAAACAGTGAGTAATAGTTCATGAAACGGGCCAGAATCGGCCAGAACTGCGAGTGTTGATGACTGACAGGTAAGCGCACCCTGGGGATCGTCAATCGTGAAAATCGCTCTGGGACCCCAAAACGGGCCAGAATCGTGAGTAATAGACCATGAAACGGGCCAGAATCGGCTAAAACTGCAAGGATTGATGACCGACCCGTAAGCGCATCCCGGGGTTCGTTAGTAGTGGAAATCACTCCGAGAACCCAAAGCAGTGATTAATAGTCCGCGAAACGGGCCAGAATCTACCAAAACTACGAGTGTTGATGACCGACACGTAAGCGCACCTTTGGGTTCGTCAATCGTGGAAATCACTCCGAGACCCCAAAACAGTGAGTAATAGTCCACAAAACGGGCCAGAATCGGCCAAAACTATATGTGTTGATGACCGACACGTAACCGCACCTTTTGGTTCGTCAATCGTGGAAATCACTCCGAGACCCTAAAACAGTGAGTAATAGTCCACAAAACGGGCCAGAATCGGCCAAAACTATGAGGGTTGATGACCGACACGTAAGCGTACCTTGGGGTTCGATAATCATGGAAATCACTCCGAGACCCCAAAACAGTGAGTAATAGTCCATGAAATGGGCCAGAATCGGCCAAAACTGCGAGTGTTGATGACCCACAGGTAAGCGCACCCTAGGGATCGTCAATCGTGAAAATCGCTCGGGGACCCCAAAACGGGCCAGAATCGTGAGTAATAGACCATGAAATGGGCTAGAATCGGCCAAAACTGCGAGGATTGATGACCGACCCGTAAGCGCACCCCGGGGTTCGTTAGTAGTGGAAATCACTCCGAGAACCCAAAACAGTGATTAATAGTCCACAAAACGGGCCAGAATCTACCAAAACTGCAAGTGTTGATGACCCACAGGTAAGCGCACCCTGGGGATCGTCAATCGTGAAAATCGCTCGGGGACCCCAAAACGGGCCAGAATCGTGAGTAATAGACCATGAAACAGGATAGAATCGGCCAAAACTGCGAGGATTGATGACCGACCCGTAAGCGCACCCCGGGGTTCGTTAGTAGTGGAAATCACTCCGAGAACCCAAAACAGTGATTAATAGTCCACAAAACGGGCCAGAATCTACCAAAACTGCAAGTGTTGATGACCCACAGGTAAGCGCACCCTGGGGATCGTCAATCGTGAAAATCGCTCTGGGACCCCAAAACGGGCCAGAATCGTGAGTAATAGGCCATGAAACGGGCCAGAATCGGCTAAAACTGCAAGGATTGATGACCGACCCGTAAGCGCATCCCGGGGTTCGTTAGTAGTGGAAATCACTCCGAGAACCCAAAGCAGTGATTAATAGTCCGCGAAACGGGCCAGAATCTACCAAAACTACGAGTGTTGATGACCGACACGTAAGCGCACCTTTGGGTTCGTCAATCGTGGAAATCACTCCGAGACCCCAAAACAGTGAGTAATAGTCCACAAAACGGGCCAGAATCGGCCAAAACTATATGTGTTGATGACCGACACGTAACCGCACCTTTTGGTTCGTCAATCGTGGAAATCACTCCGAGACCCTAAAACAGTGAGTAATAGTCCACAAAACGGGCCAGAATCGGCCAAAACTATGAGGGTTGATGACCGACACGTAAGCGTACCTTGGGGTTCGATAATCATGGAAATCACTCCGAGACCCCAAAACAGTGAGTAATAGTCCATGAAATGGGCCAGAATCGGCCAAAACTGCGAGTGTTGATGACCCACAGGTAAGCGCACCCTAGGGATCGTCAATCGTGAAAATCGCTCGGGGACCCCAAAACGGGCCAGAATCGTGAGTAATAGACCATGAAATGGGCTAGAATCGGCCAAAACTGCGAGGATTGATGACCGACCCGTAAGCGCACCCCGGGGTTCGTTAGTAGTGGAAATCACTCCGAGAACCCAAAACAGTGATTAATAGTCCACAAAACGGGCCAGAATCTACCAAAACTGCAATTGTTGATGACCCACAGGTAAGCGCACCCTGGGGATCGTCAATCGTGAAAATCGCTCGGGGACCCCAAAACGGGCCAGAATCGTGAGTAATAGACCATGAAACAGGATAGAATCGGCCAAAACTGCGAGGATTGATGACCGACCCGTAAGCGCACCCCGGGGTTCGTTAGTAGTGGAAATCACTCCGAGAACCCAAAACAGTGATTAATAGTCCACAAAACGGGCCAGAATCTACCAAAACTGCGAGTGTTGATGACCAACACGTAAGCGCACCTTTGGGTTCGTCAAATCGTGGAAATCACTCCCAGACCCCAAAACAGTGAGTAATAGTCCACAAAACGGGCCAGAATCGGCCAAAACTATGAGGGTTGATGACCGACACGTAAGCGTACCTTGGGGTTCGTAAATCGTGGAAATCACTCCGAGAGCCCAAAACAATGAGTAATAGTCCATGAAACGGGCCAGAATCGGCTAAAACTGCAAGGATTGATGACCGACCCGTAAGCGCATCCCGGGGTTCATTAGTAGTGGAAATCACTCCGAGAACCCAAAACAGTGATTAATAGTCCACGAAACGGGCCAGAATCTACCAAAACTGTGAGTGTTGATGACCGACACGTAAGCGCACCTTTGGGTTCGTCAATCGTGGAAATCACTCCGAGACCCCAAAACAGTGAGTAATAGTCCACAAAACGGGCCAGAATCGGCCAAAACTATAAGTGTTGATGACCGACACGTAACCGCTCCTTTGGGTTCGTCAATCGTGGAAATCACTCCGAGACCCCAAAACAGTGAGTAATAGTCCACAAAACGGGCCAGAATCGGCCAAAACTATGAGGGTTGATGACCGACACGTAAGCGTACCTTGGGGTTCGTCAATCGTGGAAATCACTCCGAGACCCCAAAATAGTGAGTAATAGTCCATGAAACGGGCCAGAATCGGCCAAAACTGCGAGTGTTGATGACCGACAGGTAAGCGCACCCTGGGGATCGTCAATCGTGAAAATTGCTCTGGCATCCCAAAACGGTCCAGAATCGTGAGTAATTGACCATGAAACGGGACATAATCGGCTAAAACTGCAAGGATTGATGACCGACCCGTAAGCGCACCTCGGGGTTCGTTAGTAGTGGAAATCACTCAGAGAACCAAAAACAGTGATTAATAGTCCACGAAACGGGCCAGAATCTACCAAAACTGTGAGTGTTGATGACCGACACGTAAGCGCACCTTTGGTTTCGTCAATCGTGGAAATCACTCCGAGAGCCCAAAACAGTGAGTAATAGTCCACAAAACGGGCCAGAATCGGCCAAAACTATAAGTGTTGATGACCGAGACATAACCGCACCTTTGGGTTCGTCAATCGTGGAAATCACTCCAAGACCCTAAAACAGTGAGTAATAGTCCACAAAACGGGCCAGAATCCGCCAAAACTATGAGGGTTAATGACCGACACGTAAGCGTACCTTGGGGTTCGATAATCGTGGAAATCACTCCGAGACCCCAAAACAGTGAGTAATCGACCATGAAACGGGCCAGAATCAGCCAAAACTATGAGTGTTGATGACCCACAGGTAAGCGCACCCTAGGGATCGTCAATCGTGAAAATCGCTCGGGGACCCCAAAACGGGCCAGAATCGTGAGTAATAGACCATGAAATGGGCTAGAATCGGCCAAAACTGCGAGGATTGATGACCGACCCGTAAGCGCACCCCGGGGTTCGTTAGTAGTGGAAATCACTCCGAGAACCCAAAACAGTGATTAATAGTCCACAAAACGGGCCAGAATCTACCAAAACTGCAATTGTTGATGACCCACAGGTAAGCGCACCCTGGGGATCGTCAATCGTGAAAATCGCTCGGGGACCCCAAAACGGGCCAGAATCGTGAGTAATAGACCATGAAACAGGATAGAATCGGCCAAAACTGCGAGGATTGATGACCGACCCGTAAGCGCACCCCGGGGTTCGTTAGTAGTGGAAATCACTCCGAGAACCCAAAACAGTGATTAATAGTCCACAAAACGGGCCAGAATCTACCAAAACTGCGAGTGTTGATGACCAACACGTAAGCGCACCTTTGGGTTCGTCAAATCGTGGAAATCACTCCCAGACCCCAAAACAGTGAGTAATAGTCCACAAAACGGGCCAGAATCGGCCAAAACTATGAGGGTTGATGACCGACACGTAAGCGTACCTTGGGGTTCGTAAATCGTGGAAATCACTCCGAGAGCCCAAAACAATGAGTAATAGTCCATGAAACGGGCCAGAATCGGCTAAAACTGCAAGGATTGATGACCGACCCGTAAGCGCATCCCGGGGTTCATTAGTAGTGGAAATCACTCCGAGAACCCAAAACAGTGATTAATAGTCCACGAAACGGGCCAGAATCTACCAAAACTGTGAGTGTTGATGACCGACACGTAAGCGCACCTTTGGGTTCGTCAATCGTGGAAATCACTCCGAGACCCCAAAACAGTGAGTAATAGTCCACAAAACGGGCCAGAATCGGCCAAAACTATAAGTGTTGATGACCGACACGTAACCGCTCCTTTGGGTTCGTCAATCGTGGAAATCACTCCGAGACCCCAAAACAGTGAGTAATAGTCCACAAAACGGGCCAGAATCGGCCAAAACTATGAGGGTTGATGACCGACACGTAAGCGTACCTTGGGGTTCGTCAATCGTGGAAATCACTCCGAGACCCCAAAATAGTGAGTAATAGTCCATGAAACGGGCCAGAATCGGCCAAAACTGCGAGTGTTGATGACCGACAGGTAAGCGCACCCTGGGGATCGTCAATCGTGAAAATTGCTCTGGCATCCCAAAACGGTCCAGAATCGTGAGTAATTGACCATGAAACGGGACATAATCGGCTAAAACTGCAAGGATTGATGACCGACCCGTAAGCGCACCTCGGGGTTCGTTAGTAGTGGAAATCACTCAGAGAACCAAAAACAGTGATTAATAGTCCACGAAACGGGCCAGAATCTACCAAAACTGTGAGTGTTGATGACCGACACGTAAGCGCACCTTTGGTTTCGTCAATCGTGGAAATCACTCCGAGAGCCCAAAACAGTGAGTAATAGTCCACAAAACGGGCCAGAATCGGCCAAAACTATAAGTGTTGATGACCGAGACATAACCGCACCTTTGGGTTCGTCAATCGTGGAAATCACTCCAAGACCCTAAAACAGTGAGTAATAGTCCACAAAACGGGCCAGAATCCGCCAAAACTATGAGGGTTAATGACCGACACGTAAGCGTACCTTGGGGTTCGATAATCGTGGAAATCACTCCGAGACCCCAAAACAGTGAGTAATCGACCATGAAACGGGCCAGAATCAGCCAAAACTATGAGTGTTGATGACCCACAGGTAAGCGCACCCTTGGGATCGTCAATCGTGAAAATCACTCGGGGACCCCAAAACAGGCCAGAATCGTGAGTAATAGACCATGAAACGGGCTAGAATCGGCCAAAACTGCGAGGATTGATGACCGACCCGTAAGCGCACCCCGAGGTTCATTAGTAGTGGAAATCACTCCGAGAACCCAACAGTGATTAATAGTCCACAAAACGGGCCAGAATCTACTAAAACTGCAAGTGTTGATGACCGACAGGTAAGCGCACCCTGGGGATCTCCAATCCTGAAAATCGCTCTGGGACCCCAAAACGGGCCAGAATCGTGAGTAATAGACCATGAAACAGGCTAGAATCGGCCAAAACTGCGAGGATTGATGACCGACCAGTAAGCGCACCCCGGGGTTCGTTAGTAGTGGAAATCACTCCGAGAACCCAAAACAGTGATTAATAGTCCACAAAACGGGCCAGAATCTACAAAAACTGCGAGTGTTGATGACCAACACGTAAGCGCACCTTTGGGTTCGTCAATCGTGGAAATCACTCCGAGACCCCAAAACAGTGAGTAATAGTCCACAAAACGGGCCAGAATCGGCCAAAACTATAAGTGTTGATGACCGACACGTAAGCGCACCTTTGGGTTCGTCAATCGTGGAAATCACTCCGAGACCCCAAAACAGTGAGTAATAGTCCACAAAACGGGCCAGAATCGGCCAAAACTATGAGGGTTGATGACCGACACGTAAGCGTACCTTGGGGTTCGTCAATCGTGGAAATCACTCCGAGACCCCAAAACAGTGAGTAATAGTCCATGAAATGGGCCAGAATCGGCCAAAACTGCGAGTGTTGATGACCCACAGGTAAGCGCACCCTAGGGATCGTCAATCGTGAAAATCGCTCGGGGACCCCAAAACGGGCCAGAATCGTGAGTAATAGACCATGAAATGGGCTAGAATCGGCCAAAACTGCGAGGATTGATGACCGACCCGTAAGCGCACCCCGGGGTTCGTTAGTAGTGGAAATCACTCCGAGAACCCAAAACAGTGATTAATAGTCCACAAAACGGGCCAGAATCTACCAAAACTGCAAGTGTTGATGACCCACAGGTAAGCGCACCCTGGGGATCGTCAATCGTGAAAATCGCTCGGGGACCCCAAAACGGGCCAGAATCGTGAGTAATAGACCATGAAACAGGATAGAATCGGCCAAAACTGCGAGGATTGATGACCGACCCGTAAGCGCACCCCGGGGTTCGTTAGTAGTGGAAATCACTCCGAGAACCCAAAACAGTGATTAATAGTCCACAAAACGGGCCAGAATCTACCAAAACTGCGAGTGTTGATGACCAACACGTAAGCGCACCTTTGGGTTCGTCAATCGTGGAAATCACTCCCAGACCCCAAAACAGTGAGTAATAGTCCACAAAACGGGCCAGAATCGGCCAAAACTATGAGGGTTGATGACCGACACGTAAGCGTACCTTGGGGTTCGTAAATCGTGGAAATCACTCCGAGAGCCCAAAACAATGAGTAATAGTCCATGAAACGGGCCAGAATCGGCTAAAACTGCAAGGATTGATGACCGACCCGTAAGCGCATCCCGGGGTTCATTAGTAGTGGAAATCACTCCGAGAACCCAAAACAGTGATTAATAGTCCACGAAACGGGCCAGAATCTACCAAAACTGTGAGTGTTGATGACCGACACGTAAGCGCACCTTTGGGTTCGTCAATCGTGGAAATCACTCCGAGACCCCAAAACAGTGAGTAATAGTCCACAAAACGGGCCAGAATCGGCCAAAACTATAAGTGTTGATGACCGACACGTAACCGCTCCTTTGGGTTCGTCAATCGTGGAAATCACTCCGAGACCCCAAAACAGTGAGTAATAGTCCACAAAACGGGCCAGAATCGGCCAAAACTATGAGGGTTGATGACCGACACGTAAGCGTACCTTGGGGTTCGTCAATCGTGGAAATCACTCCGAGACCCCAAAATAGTGAGTAATAGTCCATGAAACGGGCCAGAATCGGCCAAAACTGCGAGTGTTGATGACCGACAGGTAAGCGCACCCTGGGGATCGTCAATCGTGAAAATTGCTCTGGCATCCCAAAACGGTCCAGAATCGTGAGTAATTGACCATGAAACGGGACATAATCGGCTAAAACTGCAAGGATTGATGACCGACCCGTAAGCGCACCTCGGGGTTCGTTAGTAGTGGAAATCACTCAGAGAACCAAAAACAGTGATTAATAGTCCACGAAACGGGCCAGAATCTACCAAAACTGCGAGTGTTGATGACCGACACGTAAGCGCACCTTTGGTTTCGTCAATCGTGGAAATCACTCCGAGAGCCCAAAACAGTGAGTAATAGTCCACAAAACGGGCCAGAATCGGCCAAAACTATAAGTGTTGATGACCGAGACATAACCGCACCTTTGGGTTCGTCAATCGTGGAAATCACTCCAAGACCCTAAAACAGTGAGTAATAGTCCACAAAACGGGCCAGAATCCGCCAAAACTATGAGGGTTAATGACCGACACGTAAGCGTACCTTGGGGTTCGATAATCGTGGAAATCACTCCGAGACCCCAAAACAGTGAGTAATAGACCATGAAACGGGCCAGAATCAGCCAAAACTATGAGTGTTGATGACCCACAGGTAAGCGCACCCTTGGGATCGTCAATCGTGAAAATCACTCGGGGACCCCAAAACAGGCCAGAATCGTGAGTAATAGACCATGAAACGGGCTAGAATCGGCCAAAACTGCGAGGATTGATGACCGACCCGTAAGCGCACCCCGAGGTTCATTAGTAGTGGAAATCACTCCGAGAACCCAACAGTGATTAATAGTCCACAAAACGGGCCAGAATCTACTAAAACTGCAAGTGTTGATGACCGACAGGTAAGCGCACCCTGGGGATCTCCAATCCTGAAAATCGCTCTGGGACCCCAAAACGGGCCAGAATCGTGAGTAATAGACCATGAAACAGGCTAGAATCGGCCAAAACTGCGAGGATTGATGACCGACCAGTAAGCGCACCCCGGGGTTCGTTAGTAGTGGAAATCACTCCGAGAACCCATAACAGTGATTAATAGTCCACAAAACGGGCCAGAATCTACAAAAACTGCGAGTGTTGATGACCAACACGTAAGCGCACCTTTGGGTTCGTCAATCGTGGAAATCACTCCGAGACCCCAAAACAGTGAGTAATAGTCCACAAAACGGGCCAGAATCGGCCAAAACTATAAGTGTTGATGACCGACACGTAAGCGCACCTTTGGGTTCGTCAATCGTGGAAATCACTCCGAGACCCCAAAACAGTGAGTAATAGTCCACAAAACGGGCCAGAATCGGCCAAAACTATGAGGGTTGATGACCGACACGTAAGCGTACCTTGGGGTTCGTCAATCGTGGAAATCACTCCGAGACCCCAAAACAGTGAGTAATAGTCCATGAAATGGGCCAGAATCGGCCAAAACTGCGAGTGTTGATGACCCACAGGTAAGCGCACCCTAGGGATCGTCAATCGTGAAAATCGCTCGGGGACCCCAAAACGGGCCAGAATCGTGAGTAATAGACCATGAAATGGGCTAGAATCGGCCAAAACTGCGAGGATTGATGACCGACCCGTAAGCGCACCCCGGGGTTCGTTAGTAGTGGAAATCACTCCGAGAACCCAAAACAGTGATTAATAGTCCACAAAACGGGCCAGAATCTACCAAAACTGCAAGTGTTGATGACCCACAGGTAAGCGCACCCTGGGGATCGTCAATCGTGAAAATCGCTCGGGGACCCCAAAACGGGCCAGAATCGTGAGTAATAGACCATGAAACAGGATAGAATCGGCCAAAACTGCGAGGATTGATGACCGACCCGTAAGCGCACCCCGGGGTTCGTTAGTAGTGGAAATCACTCCGAGAACCCAAAACAGTGATTAATAGTCCACAAAACGGGCCAGAATCTACCAAAACTGCGAGTGTTGATGACCAACACGTAAGCGCACCTTTGGGTTCGTCAATCGTGGAAATCACTCCCAGACCCCAAAACAGTGAGTAATAGTCCACAAAACGGGCCAGAATCGGCCAAAACTATGAGGGTTGATGACCGACACGTAAGCGTACCTTGGGGTTCGTAAATCGTGGAAATCACTCCGAGAGCCCAAAACAATGAGTAATAGTCCATGAAACGGGCCAGAATCGGCTAAAACTGCAAGGATTGATGACCGACCCGTAAGCGCATCCCGGGGTTCATTAGTAGTGGAAATCACTCCGAGAACCCAAAACAGTGATTAATAGTCCACGAAACGGGCCAGAATCTACCAAAACTGTGAGTGTTGATGACCGACACGTAAGCGCACCTTTGGGTTCGTCAATCGTGGAAATCACTCCGAGACCCCAAAACAGTGAGTAATAGTCCACAAAACGGGCCAGAATCGGCCAAAACTATAAGTGTTGATGACCGACACGTAACCGCTCCTTTGGGTTCGTCAATCGTGGAAATCACTCCGAGACCCCAAAACAGTGAGTAATAGTCCACAAAACGGGCCAGAATCGGCCAAAACTATGAGGGTTGATGACCGACACGTAAGCGTACCTTGGGGTTCGTCAATCGTGGAAATCACTCCGAGACCCCAAAATAGTGAGTAATAGTCCATGAAACGGGCCAGAATCGGCCAAAACTGCGAGTGTTGATGACCGACAGGTAAGCGCACCCTGGGGATCGTCAATCGTGAAAATTGCTCTGGCATCCCAAAACGGTCCAGAATCGTGAGTAATTGACCATGAAACGGGACATAATCGGCTAAAACTGCAAGGATTGATGACCGACCCGTAAGCGCACCTCGGGGTTCGTTAGTAGTGGAAATCACTCAGAGAACCAAAAACAGTGATTAATAGTCCACGAAACGGGCCAGAATCTACCAAAACTGCGAGTGTTGATGACCGACACGTAAGCGCACCTTTGGTTTCGTCAATCGTGGAAATCACTCCGAGAGCCCAAAACAGTGAGTAATAGTCCACAAAACGGGCCAGAATCGGCCAAAACTATAAGTGTTGATGACCGAGACATAACCGCACCTTTGGGTTCGTCAATCGTGGAAATCACTCCAAGACCCTAAAACAGTGAGTAATAGTCCACAAAACGGGCCAGAATCCGCCAAAACTATGAGGGTTAATGACCGACACGTAAGCGTACCTTGGGGTTCGATAATCGTGGAAATCACTCCGAGACCCCAAAACAGTGAGTAATAGACCATGAAACGGGCCAGAATCAGCCAAAACTATGAGTGTTCATGACCCACAGGTAAGCGCACCCTTGGGATCGTCAATCGTGAAAATCACTCGGGGACCCCAAAACAGGCCAGAATCGTGAGTAATAGACCATGAAACGGGCTAGAATCGGCCAAAACTGCGAGGATTGATGACCGACCCGTAAGCGCACCCCGAGGTTCATTAGTAGTGGAAATCACTCCGAGAACCCAACAGTGATTAATAGTCCACAAAACGGGCCAGAATCTACTAAAACTGCAAGTGTTGATGACCGACAGGTAAGCGCACCCTGGGGATCTCCAATCCTGAAAATCGCTCTGGGACCCCAAAACGGGCCAGAATCGTGAGTAATAGACCATGAAACAGGCTAGAATCGGCCAAAACTGCGAGGATTGATGACCGACCAGTAAGCGCACCCCGGGGTTCGTTAGTAGTGGAAATCACTCCGAGAACCCAAAACAGTGATTAATAGTCCACAAAACGGGCCAGAATCTACAAAAACTGCGAGTGTTGATGACCAACACGTAAGCGCACCTTTGGGTTCGTCAATCGTGGAAATCACTCCGAGACCCCAAAACAGTGAGTAATAGTCCACAAAACGGGCCAGAATCGGCCAAAACTATAAGTGTTGATGACCGACACGTAAGCGCACCTTTGGGTTCGTCAATCGTGGAAATCACTCCGAGACCCCAAAATAGTGAGTAATAGTCCACAAAACGGGCTAGAATCGGCCAAAACTATGAGTGTTGATGACCGACACGTAAGCGTACCTTGGGGTTCGTCAATCATGGAAATCACTCCGAGAGCCCAAAACAGTGAGTAATAGTTCATGAAACGGGCCAGAATCGGCCAGAACTGCGAGTGTTGATGACTGACAGGTAAGCGCACCCTGGGGATCGTCAATCGTGAAAATCGCTCTGGGACCCCAAAACGGGCCAGAATTGTGAGTAATAGACCATGAAACGGGCCAGAATCGGCTAAAACTGCAAGGATTGATGACCGACCCGTAAGCGCATCCCGGGGTTCGTTAGTAGTGGAAATCACTCCGAGAACCCAAAGCAGTGATTAATAGTCCGCGAAACGGGCCAGAATCTACCAAAACTACGAGTGTTGATGACCGACACGTAAGCGCACCTTTGGGTTCGTCAATCGTGGAAATCACTCCGAGACCCCAAAACAGTGAGTAATAGTCCACAAAACGGGCCAGAATCGGCCAAAACTATCAGTGTTGATGACCGACACGTAACCGCACCTTTTGGTTCGTCAATCGTGGAAATCACTCCGAGACCCTAAAACAGTGAGTAATAGTCCACAAAACGGGCCAGAATCGGCCAAAACTATGAGGGTTGATGACCGACACGTAAGCGTACCTTGGGGTTCGTCAATCATGGAAATCACTCCGAGACCCCAAAACAGTGAGTAATAGTCCATGAAATGGGCCAGAATCGGCCTAAACTGCGAGTGTTGATGACCCACAGGTAAGCGCACCCTAGGGATCATCAATCGTGAAAATCGCTCGGGGACCCCAAAACGGGCCAGAATCGTGAGTAATAGACCATGAAATGGGCTAGAATCGGCCAAAACTGCGAGGATTGATGACCGACCCGTAAGCGCACCCCGGGGTTCGTTAGTAGTGGAAATCACTCCGAGAACCCAAAACAGTGATTAATAGTCCACAAAACGGGCCAGAATCTACCAAAACTGCAAGTGTTGATGACCGACAGGTAAGCGCACCCTGGGGATCGTCAATCCTGAAAATCGCTCTGGGACCACAAAACGGGCCAGAATCGTGAGTAATAGACCATGAAACGGGCTAGAATCGGCCAAAACTGCGAGGATTGATGACCGACCCATAAGCGCACCCCGGGGTTCGTTAGTAGTGGAAATCACTCCGAGAACCCAACAGTGATTAATAGTCCACAAAATGGGCCAGAATCGGCCAAAACTATAAGTGTTGATGACCGACACGTAAGCGCACCTTTGGGTTCGTCAATCGTGGAAATCACTCCGAGACCCCAAAACAGTGAGTAATAGTCCACAAAACGGGCCAGAATCGGCCAAAACTATAAGTGTTGATGACCGACACGTAAGCGCACCTTTGGGTTCGTCAATCGTGGAAATCACTCCGAGACCCCAAAACAGTGAGTAATAGTCCACAAAACGGGCCAGAATCGGCCAAAACTATGAGGGTTGATGACCGACACGTAAGCGTACCTTGGGGTTCGTCAATCGTGGAAATCACTCCGAGACCCCAAAACAGTGAGTAATAGTCCATGAAACGGGCCAGAATCGGCCAAAATTGTGAGTGTTGATGACCGACAGGTAAGCGCACCCTGGGGATCGTCAATCGTGAAAATTGCTCTGGCATCCCAAAACGGGCCAGAATCGTGAGTAATTGACCATGAAACGGGACATAATCGGCTAAAACTGCAAGGATTGATGACCGACCCGTAAGCGCACCTCGGGGTTCGTTAGTAGTGGAAATCACTCAGAGAACCAAAAACAGTGATTAATAGTCCACGAAACGGGCCAGAATCTACCAAAACTGCGAGTGTTGATGACCGACACGTAAGCGCACCTTTGGTTTCGTCAATCGTGGAAATCACTCCGAGAGCCCAAAACAGTGAGTAATAGTCCACAAAACGGGCCAGAATCGGCCAAAACTATAAGTGTTGATGACCGACACATAACCGCACCTTTGGGTTCGTCAATCGTGGAAATCACTCCGAGACCCTAAAACAGTGAGTAATAGTCCACAAAACGGTCCAGAATCGGCCAAAACTATGAGGGTTGATGACCGACACGTAAGCGCACCTTGGGGTTCGATAATCGTGGAAATCACTCCGAGACCCCAAAACAGTGAGTAATAGTCCATGAAACGGGCCAGAATCAGCCAAAACTGTGAGTGTTGATGACCCACAGGTAAGCGCACCCTGGGGATCGTCAATCGTGAAAATCGCTCGGGGACCCCAAAACGGGCCAGAATCGTGAGTAATAGACCATGAAACAGGATAGAATCGGCCAAAACTGCGAGGATTGATGACCGACCCGTAAGCGCACCCCGGGGTTCGTTAGTAGTGGAAATCACTCCGAGAACCCAAAACAGTGATTAATAGTCCACAAAACGGGCCAGAATCTACCAAAACTGCGAGTGTTGATGACCGATAGGTAAGCGCACCCTGGGGATCGTCAATCCTGAAAATCGCTCTGGGACCCCAAAACGGGCCAGAATCGTGAGTAATAGACCATGAAACGGGCTAGAATCGGCCAAAACTGCGAGGATTGATGACCGACCAGTAAGCGCACCCCGGGGTTCGTTAGTAGTGGAAATCACTCCGAGAACCCAAAGCAGTGATTAATAGTCCGCGAAACGGGCCAGAATCTACCAAAACTACGAGTGTTGATGACCGACACGTAAGCGCACCTTTGGGTTCGTCAATCGTGGAAATCACTCCGAGACCCCAAAACAGTGAGTAATAGTCCACAAAACGGGCCAGAATCGGCCAAAACTATAAGTGTTGATGACCGACAGGTAAGCGCACCCTGGGGATCGTCAATCCTGAAAATCGCTCTGGGACCACAAAACGGGCCAGAATCGTGAGTAATAGACCATGAAACGGGCTAGAATCGGCCAAAACTGCGAGGATTGATGACCGACCCATAAGCGCACCCCGGGGTTCGTTAGTAGTGGAAATCACTCCGAGACCCCAAAATAGTGAGTAATAGTCCACAAAACGGGCTAGAATCGGCCAAAACTATGAGTGTTGATGACCGACACGTAAGCGTACCTTGGGGTTCGTCAATCATGGAAATCACTCCGAGAGCCCAAAACAGTGAGTAATAGTTCATGAAACGGGCCAGAATCGGCCAGAACTGCGAGTGTTGATGACCGACAGGTAAGCGCACCCTGGGGATCGTCAATCGTGAAAATTGCTCTGGCATCCCAAAACGGGCCAGAATCGTGAGTAATTGACCATGAAACGGGACATAATCGGCTAAAACTGCAAGGATTGATGACCGACCCGTAAGCGCACCTCGGGGTTCGTTAGTAGTGGAAATCACTCAGAGAACCAAAAACAGTGATTAATAGTCCACGAAACGGGCCAGAATCTACCAAAACTGCGAGTGTTGATGACCGACACGTAAGCGCACCTTTGGTTTCGTCAATCGTGGAAATCACTCCGAGAGCCCAAAACAGTGAGTAATAGTCCACAAAATGGGCCAGAATCGGCCAAAACTATAAGTGTTGATGACCGACACATAACCGCACCTTTGGGTTCGTCAATCGTGGAAATCACTCCGAGACCCTAAAACAGTGAGTAATAGTCCACAAAACGGTCCAGAATCGGCCAAAACTATGAGGGTTGATGACCGACACGTAAGCGCACCTTGGGGTTCGATAATCGTGGAAATCACTCC
Source organism: Triticum timopheevii (assembly GCA_963921465.1). Classification (NCBI taxonomy): domain Eukaryota; kingdom Viridiplantae; phylum Streptophyta; class Magnoliopsida; order Poales; family Poaceae; genus Triticum; species Triticum timopheevii. The sequence goes on along the minus strand of OY997272.1, from coordinate 239,011 downwards.
GAGACCCCAAAACAGTGAGTAATAGTCCATGAAACGGGCCAGAATCAGCCAAAACTGTGAGTGTTGATGACCCACAGGTAAGCGCACCCTGGGGATCGTCAATCGTGAAAATCGCTCGGGGACCCCAAAACGGGCCAGAATCGTGAGTAATAGACCATGAAACAGGATAGAATCGGCCAAAACTGCGAGGATTGATGACCGACCCGTAAGCGCACCCCGGGGTTCGTTAGTAGTGGAAATCACTCCGAGAACCCAAAACAGTGATTAATAGTCCACAAAACGGGCCAGAATCTACCAAAACTGCGAGTGTTGATGACCGATAGGTAAGCGCACCCTGGGGATCGTCAATCCTGAAAATCGCTCTGGGACCCCAAAACGGGCCAGAATCGTGAGTAATAGACCATGAAACGGGCTAGAATCGGCCAAAACTGCGAGGATTGATGACCGACCAGTAAGCGCACCCCGGGGTTCGTTAGTAGTGGAAATCACTCCGAGAACCCAAAGCAGTGATTAATAGTCCGCGAAACGGGCCAGAATCTACCAAAACTACGAGTGTTGATGACCGACACGTAAGCGCACCTTTGGGTTCGTCAAATCGTGGAAATCACTCCGAGACCCCAAAACAGTGAGTAATAGTCCACAAAACGGGCCAGAATCGGCCAAAACTATAAGTGTTGATGACCGACACGTAACCGCACCTTTTGGTTCGTCAATCGTGGAAATCACTCCGAGACCCTAAAACAGTGAGTAATAGTCCACAAAACGGGCCAGAATCGGCCAAAACTATGAGGGTTGATGACCGACACGTAAGCATACCTTGGGGTTCGTCAATCATGGAAATCACTCCGAGACCCCAAAACAGTGAGTAATAGTCCATGAAATGGGCCAGAATCGGCCTAAAACTGCGAGTGTTGATGACCCCACAGGTAAGCGCACCCTAGGGATCGTCAATCGTGAAAATCGCTCGGGGACCCCAAAACGGGCCAGAATCGTGAGTAATAGACCATGAAATGGGCTAGAATCGGCCAAAACATGCGAGGATTGATGACCGACCGTAAGCGCACCCGGGGTTCGTTAGTAGTGGATATCACTCCGAGAACCCAAAACAGTGATTAATAGTCCACAAAACGGGCCAGAATCTACCAAAACTGCAAGTGTTGATGACCGACAGGTAAGCGCACCCTGGGGATCGTCAATCCTGAAAATCGCTCTGGGACCACAAAACGGGCCAGAATCGTGAGTAATAGACCATGAAACGGGCTAGAATCGGCCAAAACTGCGAGGATTGATGACCGACCCATAAGCGCACCCCGGGGTTCGTTAGTAGTGGAAATCACTCCGAGAACCCAACAGTGATTAATAGTCACAAAACGGGCCAGAATCGGCCAAAACTATAAAGTGTTGATGACCGACACGTAAGCGCACCTTTGGGTTCGTCAATCGTGGAAATCACTCCGAGACCCCAAAACAGTGAGTAATAGTCCACAAAACGGGCCAGAATCGGCCAAAACTATGAGGGTTGATGACCGACACGTAAGGCGTACCTTGGGGTTCGTCAATCGTGGAAATCACTCGAGACCCCAAAACAGTGAGTAATAGTCCATGAAAACGGGCCAGAATCGGCCAAAACTGCGAGTGTTGATGACCGACAGGTAAGCGCACCCTGGGGATCGTCAATCGTGAAAATTGCTCTGGCATCCCAAAACGGGCCAGAATCGTGAGTAATTGACCATGAAACGGGACATAATCGGCTAAAACTGCAAGGATTGATGACCGACCCGTAAGCGCACCTCGGGGTTCTGTTAGTAGTGGAAATCACTCAGAGAACCAAAAACAGTGATTAATAGTCCACGAAACGGGCCAGAATCTACCAAAACTGCGAGTGTTGATGACCGACACGTAAGCGCACCTTTGGTTTCGTCAATCGTGGAAATCACTCCGAGAGCCCAAAACAGTGAGTAATAGTCCACAAAACGGGCCAGAATCGGCCAAAACTATAAGTGTTGATGACCGACACATAACCGCACCTTTGGGTTCGTCAATCGTGGAAATCACTCCGAGACCCTAAAACAGTGAGTAATAGTCCACAAAACGGTCCAGAATCGGCCAAAACTATGAGGGTTGATGACCGACACGTAAGCGCACCTTGGGGTTCGATAATCGTGGAAATCACTCCGAGACCCCAAAACAGTGAGTAATAGTCCATGAAACGGGCCAGAATCAGCCAAAACTGTGAGTGTTGATGACCCACAGGTAAGCGCACCCTGGGGATCGTCAATCGTGAAAATCGCTCGGGGACCCCAAAACGGGCCAGAATCGTGAGTAATAGACCATGAAACAGGATAGAATCGGCCAAAACTGCGAGGATTGATGACCGACCCGTAAGCGCACCCCGGGGTTCGTTAGTAGTGGAAATCACTCCGAGAACCCAAAACAGTGATTAATAGTCCACAAAACGGGCCAGAATCTACCAAAACTGCGAGTGTTGATGACCGATAGGTAAGCGCACCCTGGGGATCGTCAATCCTGAAAATCGCTCTGGGACCCCAAAACGGGCCAGAATCGTGAGTAATAGACCATGAAACGGGCTAGAATCGGCCAAAACTGCGAGGATTGATGACCGACCAGTAAGCGCACCCCGGGGTTCGTTAGTAGTGGAAATCACTCCGAGAACCCAAAGCAGTGATTAATAGTCCGCGAAACGGGCCAGAATCTACCAAAACTACGAGTGTTGATGACCGACACGTAAGCGCACCTTTGGGTTCGTCAATCGTGGAAATCACTCCGAGACCCCAAAACAGTGAGTAATAGTCCACAAAACGGGCCAGAATCTACCAAAACTGCAAGTGTTGATGACCGAGAGGTAAGCGCACCCTGGGGATCGTCAATCCTGAAAATCGCTCTGGGACCACAAAACGGGCCAGAATCGTGAGTAATAGACCATGAAACGGGCTAGAATCGGCCAAAACTGCGAGGATTGATGACCGACCCATAAGCGCACCCCGGGGTTCGTTAGTAGTGGAAATCACTCCGAGAACCCAACAGTGATTAATAGTCCACAAAACGGGCCAGAATCGGCCAAAACTATAAGTGTTGATGACCGACACGTAAGCGCACCTTTGGGTTCGTCAATCGTGGAAATCACTCCGAGACCCCAAAACAGTGAGTAATAGTCCACAAAACGGGCCAGAATCGGCCAAAACTATGAGGGTTGATGACCGACACGTAAGCGTACCTTGGGGTTCGTCAATCGTGGAAATCACTCCGAGACCCCAAAACATTGAGTAATAGTCCATGAAACGGGCCAGAATCGGCCAAAACTGCGAGTGTTGATGACCGACAGGTAAGCGCACCCTGGGGATCGTCAATCGTGAAAATTGCTCTGGCATCCCAAAACGGGCCAGAATCGTGAGTAATTGACCATGAAACGGGACATAATCGGCTAAAACTGCAAGGATTGATGACCGACCCGTAAGCGCACCTCGGGGTTCGTTAGTAGTGGAAATCACTCAGAGAACCAAAAACAGTGATTAATAGTCCACGAAACGGGCCAGAATCTACCAAAACTGCGAGTGTTGATGACCGACACGTAAGCGCACCTTTGGTTTCGTCAATCGTGGAAATCACTCCGAGAGCCCAAAACAGTGAGTAATAGTCCACAAAACGGGCCAGAATCGGCCAAAACTATAAGTGTTGATGACCGACACATAACCGCACCTTTGGGTTCGTCAATCGTGGAAATCACTCCGAGACCCTAAAACAGTGAGTAATAGTCCACAAAACGGTCCAGAATCGGCCAAAACTATGAGGGTTGATGACCGACACGTAAGCGCACCTTGGGGTTCGATAATCGTGGAAATCACTCCGAGACCCCAAAACAGTGAGTAATAGTCCATGAAACGGGCCAGAATCAGCCAAAACTGTGAGTGTTGATGACCCACAGGTAAGCGCACCCTGGGGATCGTCAATCGTGAAAATCGCTCGGGGACCCCAAAACGGGCCAGAATCGTGAGTAATAGACCATGAAACAGGATAGAATCGGCCAAAACTGCGAGGATTGATGACCGACCCGTAAGCGCACCCCGGGGTTCGTTAGTAGTGGAAATCACTCCGAGAACCCAAAACAGTGATTAATAGTCCACAAAACGGGCCAGAATCTACCAAAACTGCGAGTGTTGATGACCGATAGGTAAGCGCACCCTGGGGATCGTCAATCCTGAAAATCGCTCTGGGACCCCAAAACGGGCCAGAATCGTGAGTAATAGACCATGAAACGGGCTAGAATCGGCCAAAACTGCGAGGATTGATGACCGACCAGTAAGCGCACCCCGGGGTTCGTTAGTAGTGGAAATCACTCCGAGAACCCAAAGCAGTGATTAATAGTCCGCGAAACGGGCCAGAATCTACCAAAACTACGAGTGTTGATGACCGACACGTAAGCGCACCTTTGGGTTCGTCAATCGTGGAAATCACTCCGAGACCCCAAAACAGTGAGTAATAGTCCACAAAACGGGCCAGAATCTACCAAAACTGCAAGTGTTGATGACCGAGAGGTAAGCGCACCCTGGGGATCGTCAATCCTGAAAATCGCTCTGGGACCACAAAACGGGCCAGAATCGTGAGTAATAGACCATGAAACGGGCTAGAATCGGCCAAAAACTGCGAGGATTGATGACCGACCCATAAGCGCACCCCGGGGTTCGTTAGTAGTGGAAATCACTCCGAGAACCCAACAGTGATTAATAGTCCACAAAATGGGCCAGAATCGGCCAAAAACTATAAGTGTTGATGACCGACACGTAAGCGCACCTTTGGGTTTGTCAATCGTGGAAATCACTCCGAGACCCCAAAACAGTGAGTAATAGTCCACAAAACGGGCCAGAATCGGCCAAAACTATAAGTGTTGATGACCGACACGTAAGCGCACCTTTGGGTTCGTCAATCGTGGAAATCACTCCGAGACCCCAAAACAGTGAGTAATAGTCCACAAAACGGGCCAGAATCGGCCAAAACTATGAGGGTTGATGACCGACACGTAAGCGTACCTTGGGGTTCGTCAATCGTGGAAATCACTCCGAGACCCCCAAAACAGTGAGTAATAGTCCATGAACGGGCCAGAATTGGCCAAAACATGCGAGTGTTGATGACCGACAGGTAAGCGCACCCTGGGGATCGTCAATCGTGAAAATTGCTCTGGCATCCCAAAACGGGCCAGAATCGTGAGTAATTGACCATGAAACGGGACATAATCGGCTAAAACTGCAAGGATTGATGACCGACCCGTAAGCGCACCTCGGGGTTCGTTAGTAGTGGAAATCACTCAGAGAACCAAAAACAGTGATTAATAGTCCACGAAACGGGCCAGAATCTACCAAAACTGCGAGTGTTGATGACCGACACGTAAGCGCACCTTTGGTTTCGTCAATCGTGGAAATCACTCCGAGAGCCCAAAACAGTGAGTAATAGTCCACAAAACGGGCCAGAATCGGCCAAAACTATAAGTGTTGATGACCGACACATAACCGCACCTTTGGGTTCGTCAATCGTGGAAATCACTCCGAGACCCTAAAACAGTGAGTAATAGTCCACAAACGGTCCAGAATCGGCCAAAACTATGAGGGTTGATGACCGACACGTAAGCGCACCTTGGGGTTCGATAATCGTGGAAATCACTCCGAGACCCCAAAACAGTGAGTAATAGTCCATGAAACGGGCCAGAATCAGCCAAAACTGTGAGTGTTGATGACCCACAGGTAAGCGCACCCTGGGATCGTCAATCGTGAAAATCGCTCGGGGACCCCAAAACGGGCCAGAATCGTGAGTAATAGACCATGAAACAGGATAGAATCGGCCAAAACTGCGAGGATTGATGACCGACCCGTAAGCGCACCCCGGGGTTCGTTAGTAGTGGAAATCACTCCGAGAACCCAAAACAGTGATTAATAGTCCACAAAACGGGCCAGAATCTACCAAAACTGCGAGTGTTGATGACCGATAGGTAAGCGCACCCTGGGGATCGTCAATCCTGAAAATCGCTCTGGGACCCCAAAACGGGCCAGAATCGTGAGTAATAGACCATGAAACGGGCTAGAATCGGCCAAAACTGCGAGGATTGATGACCGACCAGTAAGCGCACCCCGGGGTTCGTTAGTAGTGGAAATCACTCCGAGAACCCAAAGCAGTGATTAATAGTCCGCGAAACGGGCCAGAATCTACCAAAACTACGAGTGTTGATGACCGACACGTAAGCGCACCTTTGGGTTCGTCAATCGTGGAAATCACTCCGAGACCCCAAAACAGTGAGTAATAGTCCACAAAACGGGCCAGAATCTACCAAAACTGCAAGTGTTGATGACCGAGAGGTAAGCGCACCCTGGGGATCGTCAATCCTGAAAATCGCTCTGGGACCACAAAACGGGCCAGAATCGTGAGTAATAGACCATGAAACGGGCTAGAATCGGCCAAAACTGCGAGGATTGATGACCGACCCATAAGCGCACCCCGGGGTTCGTTAGTAGTGGAAATCACTCCGAGAACCCAACAGTGATTAATAGTCCACAAAACGGGCCAGAATCGGCCAAAACTATAAGTGTTGATGACCGACACGTAAGCGCACCTTTGGGTTCGTCAATCGTGGAAATCACTCCGAGACCCCAAAACAGTGAGTAATAGTCCACAAAACGGGCCAGAATCGGCCAAAACTATAAGTGTTGATGACCGACACGTAAGCGCACCTTTGGGTTCGTCAATCGTGGAAATCACTCCGAGACCCCAAAACAGTGAGTAATAGTCCACAAAACGGGCCAGAATCGGCCAAAACTATGAGGGTTGATGACCGACACGTAAGCGTACCTTGGGGTTCGTCAATCGTGGAAATCACTCCGAGACCCCAAAACAGTGAGTAATAGTCCATGAAACGGGCCAGAATCGGCCAAAACTGCGAGTGTTGATGACCGACAGGTAAGCGCACCCTGGGGATCGTCAATCGTGAAAATTGCTCTGGCATCCCAAAACGGGCCAGAATCGTGAGTAATTGACCATGAAACGGGACATAATCGGCTAAAACTGCAAGGATTGATGACCGACCCGTAAGCGCACCTCGGGGTTCGTTAGTAGTGGAAATCACTCAGAGAACCAAAAACAGTGATTAATAGTCCACGAAACGGGCCAGAATCTACCAAAACTGCGAGTGTTGATGACCGACACGTAAGCGCACCTTTGGTTTCGTCAATCGTGGAAATCACTCCGAGAGCCCAAAACAGTGAGTAATAGTCCACAAAACGGGCCAGAATCGGCCAAAACTATAAGTGTTGATGACCGACACATAACCGCACCTTTGGGTTCGTCAATCGTGGAAATCACTCCGAGACCCTAAAACAGTGAGTAATAGTCCACAAAACGGTCCAGAATCGGCCAAAACTATGAGGGTTGATGACCGACACGTAAGCGCACCTTGGGGTTCGATAATCGTGGAAATCACTCCGAGACCCCAAAACAGTGAGTAATAGTCCATGAAACGGGCCAGAATCAGCCAAAACTGTGAGTGTTGATGACCCACAGGTAAGCGCACCCTGGGGATCGTCAATCGTGAAAATCGCTCGGGGACCCCAAAACGGGCCAGAATCGTGAGTAATAGACCATGAAACAGGATAGAATCGGCCAAAACTGCGAGGATTGATGACCGACCCGTAAGCGCACCCCGGGGTTCGTTAGTAGTGGAAATCACTCCGAGAACCCAAAACAGTGATTAATAGTCCACAAAACGGGCCAGAATCTACCAAAACTGCGAGTGTTGATGACCGATAGGTAAGCGCACCCTGGGGATCGTCAATCCTGAAAATCGCTCTGGGACCCCAAAACGGGCCAGAATCGTGAGTAATAGACCATGAAACGGGCTAGAATCGGCCAAAACTGCGAGGATTGATGACCGACCAGTAAGCGCACCCCGGGGTTCGTTAGTAGTGGAAATCACTCCGAGAACCCAAAACAGTGATTAATAGTCCACGAAACGGGCCAGAATCTACCAAAACTGCGAGTGTTGATGACCGACACGTAAACGCACCTTTGGTTTCGTCAATCGTGGAAATCACTCCGAGACCCCAAAACAGTGAGTAATAGTCCACAAAACGGGCCAGAATCTACCAAAACTGCGAGTGTTGATGACCCACAGGTAAGCGCACCCTAGGGATCGTCAATCGTGAAAATCGCTCGGGGACCCCAAAACAGGCCAGAATCGTAAGTAATAGACCATGAAACGGGCTAGAATCGGCCAAAACTGCGAGGATTGATGACCGACCCGTAAGCGCACCCCGGGGTTCGTTAGTAGTGGAAATCACTCAGAGAACCCAAAACAGTGATTAATAGTCCACAAAACGGGCCAGAATCGGCCAAAACTATGAGGGTTGATGACCGACACGTAAGCGTACCTTGGGGTTCGTCAATCGTGGAAATCACTCCGAGACCCCAAAACAGTGAGTAATAGTCCACAAAACGGGCCAGAATCGGCCAAAACTATAAGTGTTGATGACCGACACGTAAGCGCACCTTTGGGTTCGTCAATCGTGGAAATCACTCCGAGACCCCAAAACAGTGAGTAATAGTCCACAAAACGGGCCAGAATCGGCCAAAACTATGAGGGTTGATGACCGACACGTAAGCGTACCTTGGGGTTCGTCAATCGTGGAAATCACTCCGAGACCCCAAAACAGTGAGTAATAGTCCATGAAACGGGCCAGAATCGGCCAAAACTGCGAGTGTTGATGACCGACAGGTAAGCGCACCCTGGGGATCGTCAATCGTGAAAATTGCTCTGGCATCCCAAAACGGGCCAGAATCGTGAGTAATTGACCATGAAACGGGACATAATCGGCTAAAACTGCAAGGATTGATGACCGACCCGTAAGCGCACCTCGGGGTTCGTTAGTAGTGGAAATCACTCAGAGAACCAAAAACAGTGATTAATAGTCCACGAAACGGGCCAGAATCTACCAAAACTGCGAGTGTTGATGACCGACACGTAAGCGCACCTTTGGTTTCGTCAATCGTGGAAATCACTCCGAGAGCCCAAAACAGTGAGTAATAGTCCACAAAACGGGCCAGAATCGGCCAAAACTATAAGTGTTGATGACCGACACATAACCGCACCTTTGGGTTCGTCAATCGTGGAAATCACTCCGAGACCCTAAAACAGTGAGTAATAGTCCACAAAACGGTCCAGAATCGGCCAAAACTATGAGGGTTGATGACCGACACGTAAGCGCACCTTGGGGTTCGATAATCGTGGAAATCACTCCGAGACCCCAAAACAGTGAGTAATAGTCCATGAAACGGGCCAGAATCAGCCAAAACTGTGAGTGTTGATGACCCACAGGTAAGCGCACCCTGGGGATCGTCAATCGTGAAAATCGCTCGGGGACCCCAAAACGGGCCAGAATCGTGAGTAATAGACCATGAAACAGGATAGAATCGGCCAAAACTGCGAGGATTGATGACCGACCCGTAAGCGCACCCCGGGGTTCGTTAGTAGTGGAAATCACTCCGAGAACCCAAAACAGTGATTAATAGTCCACAAAACGGGCCAGAATCTACCAAAACTGCGAGTGTTGATGACCGATAGGTAAGCGCACCCTGGGGATCGTCAATCCTGAAAATCGCTCTGGGACCCCAAAACGGGCCAGAATCGTGAGTAATAGACCATGAAACGGGCTAGAATCGGCCAAAACTGCGAGGATTGATGACCGACCAGTAAGCGCACCCCGGGGTTCGTTAGTAGTGGAAATCACTCCGAGAACCCAAAACAGTGATTAATAGTCCACGAAACGGGCCAGAATCTACCAAAACTGCGAGTGTTGATGACCGACACGTAAACGCACCTTTGGTTTCGTCAATCGTGGAAATCACTCCGAGACCCCAAAACAGTGAGTAATAGTCCACAAAACGGGCCAGAATCTACCAAAACTGCGAGTGTTGATGACCCACAGGTAAGCGCACCCTGGGGATCGTCAATCGTGAAAATCGCTCGGGGACCCCAAAACAGGCCAGAATCGTAAGTAATAGACCATGAAACGGGCTAGAATCGGCCAAAACTGCGAGGATTGATGACCGACCCGTAAGCGCACCCCGGGGTTCGTTAGTAGTGGAAATCACTCAGAGAACCCAAAACAGTGATTAATAGTCCACAAAACGGGCCAGAATCGGCCAAAACTATGAGGGTTGATGACCGACACGTAAGCGTACCTTGGGGTTCGTCAATCGTGGAAATCAATCCGAGACCCCAAAACAGTGAGTAATAGTCCATGAAATGGGCCAGAATCGGCCAAAACTGCGAGTGTTGATGACCCACAGGTAAGCGCACCCTGGGGATCGTCAATCGTGAAAATCGCTCGGGGACCCCAAAACAGGCCAGAATCGTAAGTAATAGACCATGAAATGGGCTAGAATCGGCCAAAACTGCGAGGATTGATGACCGACCCGTAAGCGCACCCCGGGGTTCGTTAGTAGTGGAAATCACTCAGAGAACCCAAAACAGTGATTAATAGTCCACAAAACGGGCCAGAATCTACCAAAACTGCGAGTGTTGATGACCGACAGGTAAGCGCACCCTGGGGATCGTCAATCCTGAAAATCGCCCTGGGACCCCAAAACGGGCCAGAATCGTGAGTAATAGACCATGAAACGGGCTAGAATCGGCCAAAACTGCGAGGATTGAAGACCGACCCGTAAGCGCACCCCGGGGTTCGTTAGTAGTGGAAATCACTCCGAGAACCCAAAACAGTGATTAATAGTCCACAAAACGGGCCAGAATCTACCAAAACTGCGAGTGTTGATGACCAACACGTAAGCGCACCTTTGGGTTCGTCAATCGTGGAAATCACTCCGAGACCCCAAAACTGTGAGTAATAGTCCACAAAACGGGCCACAATCGGCCAAAACTATAAGTGTTGATGACCGACACGTAAGTGCACCTTTGGGTTCGTCAATCGTGGAAATCACTCCGAGACCCCAAAACAGTGAGTAATAGTCCACAAAACGGGCCAGAATCGGCCAAAACTATGAGGGTTGATGACCGACACGTAAGCGTACCTTGGGGTTCGTCAATCGTGGAAATCACTCCGAGACCCCAAAACAGTGAGTAATAGTCATGAAACGTGCCAGAATCGGCTAAAACTGCAAGGATTGATGACCGACCCGTAAGCGCACCTCGGGGTTCGTTGGTAGTGGAAATCACTCAGAGAACCAAAAACAGTGATTAATAGTCCACGAAACGGGCCAGAAACTACCAAAACTGCGAGTGTTGATGACCAACACGTAAGCGCACCTTTGGGTTCGTCAATCGTGGAAATCACTCCGAGACCCCAAAACAGTGAGTAATAGTCCACAAAACGGGCCAGAATCGGCCAAAACTATAAGTGTTGATGACCGACACGTAAGCGCACCTTTGGGTTCGTCAATCGTGGAAATCACTCCGAGACCCCAAAACAGTGAGTAATAGTCCACAAAACGGGCCAGAATCGGCCAAAACTATGAGTGTTGATGACCGACACGTAAGCGTACCTTGGGGTTCGTCAATCGTGGAAATCACTCTAAGAGCCCAAAACAGTGAGTAATAGTTCATGAAACGGGCCAGAATCGGCCAGAACTGCGAGTGTTGATGACCGACAGGTAAGCGCACCCTGGGGATCGTCAATCGTGAAAATCGCTCTGGGACCCCAAAACGGGCCAGAATCGTGAGTAATAGACCATGAAACGGGCCAGAATCGGCTAAAACTGCAAGGATTGATGACCGACCCGTAAGCGCATCCCGGGGTTCGTTAGTAGTGGAAATCACTCCGAGAACCCAAAGCAGTGATTAATAGTCCGCGAAACGGGCCAGAATCTACCAAAACTACGAGTGTTGATGACCGACACGTAAGCGCACCTTTGGGTTCGTCAATCGTGGAAATCACTCCGAGACCCCAAAACAGTGAGTAATAGTCCACAAAACGGGCCAGAATCGGCCAAAACTATAAGTGTTGATGACCGACACGTAACCGCACCTTTTGGTTCGTCAATCGTGGAAATCACTCCGAGACCCTAAAACAGTGAGTAATAGTCCACAAAACGGGCCAGAATCGGCCAAAACTACGAGGGTTGATGACCGACACGTAAGCGTACCTTGGGGTTCGTCAATCATGGAAATCACTCCGAGACCCCAAAACAGTGAGTAATAGTCCATGAAATGGGCCAGAATCGGCCTAAACTGCGAGTGTTGATGACCCACAGGTAAGCGCACCCTAGGGATCTTCAATCGTGAAAATCGCTCGGGGACCCCAAAACGGGCCAGAATCGTGAGTAATAGACCATGAAATGGGCTAGAATCGGCCAAAAATGCGAGGATTGATGACCGACCCGTAAGCGCACCCCGGGGTTCGTTAGTAGTGGAAATCACTCCGAGAACCCAAAACAGTGATTAATAGTCCACAAAACGGGCCAGAATCTACCAAAACTGCAAGTGTTGATGACCGACAGGTAAGCGCACCCTGGGGATCGTCAATCCTGAAAATCGCTCTGGGACCACAAAACGGGCCAGAATCGTGAGTAATAGACCATGAAACGGGCTAGAATCGGCCAAAACTGCGAGGATTGATGACCGACCCGTAAGCGCACCCCGGGGTTCGTTAGTAGTGGAAATCACTCCGAGAACCCAAAACAGTGATTAATAGTCCACAAAACGGGCCAGAATCTACCAAAACTGCGAGTGTTGATGACCAACACGTAAGCGCACCTTTGGGTTCGTCAATCGTGGAAATCACTCCGAGACCCCAAAACTGTGAGTAATAGTCCACAAAACGGGCCAGAATCGGCCAAAACTATAAGTGTTGATGACCGACACGTAAGTGCACCTTTGGGTTCGTCAATCGTGGAAATCACTCCGAGACCCCAAAACAGTGAGTAATAGTCCACAAAACGGGCCAGAATCGGCTAAAACTATGAGGGTTGATGACCGACACGTAAGCGTACCTTGGGGTTCGTCAATCGTGGAAATCACTCCGAGACCCCAAAACAGTGAGTAATAGTCATGAAACGTGCCAGAATCGGCCAAAACTGCGAGTGTTGATGACCGACAGGTAAGCGCACCCTGGGGATCGTCAATCGTGAAAATCGCTCTGGCACCCCAAAACGGGCCAGAATCTTGAGTAATAGACCATGAAACGGGACAGAATCGGCTAAAACTGCAAGGATTGATGACCGACCCGTAAGCGCACCTCGGGGTTCGTTAGTAGTGGAAATCACTCAGAGAAGCAAAAACAGTGATTAATAGTCCACGAAACGGGCCAGAAACTACCAAAACTGCGAGTGTTGATGACCAACACGTAAGCGCACCTTTGGGTTCGTCAATCGTGGAAATCACTCCGAGACCCCAAAACAGTGAGTAATAGTCCACAAAACGGGCCAGAATCGGCCAAAACTATAAGTGTTGATGACCGACACGTAAGCGCACCTTTGGGTTCGTCAATCGTGGAAATCACTCCGAGACCCCAAAACAGTGAGTAATAGTCCACAAAACGGGCCAGAATCGGCCAAAACTATGAGTGTTGATGACCGACACGTAAGCGTACCTTGGGGTTCGTCAATCGTGGAAATCACTCTAAGAGCCCAAAACAGTGAGTAATAGTTCATGAAACGGGCCAGAATCGGCCAGAACTGCGAGTGTTGATGACCGACAGGTAAGCGCACCCTGGGGATCGTCAATCGTGAAAATCGCTCTGGGACCCCAAAACGGGCCAGAATCGTGAGTAATAGACCATGAAACGGGCCAGAATCGGCTAAAACTGCAAGGATTGATGACCGACCCGTAAGCGCATCCCGGGGTTCGTTAGTAGTGGAAATCACTCCGAGAACCCAAAGCAGTGATTAATAGTCCGCGAAACGGGCCAGAATCTACCAAAACTACGAGTGTTGATGACCGACACGTAAGCGCACCTTTGGGTTCGTCAATCGTGGAAATCACTCCGAGACCCCAAAACAGTGAGTAATAGTCCACAAAACGGGCCAGAATCGGCCAAAACTATAAGTGTTGATGACCGACACGTAACCGCACCTTTTGGTTCGTCAATCGTGGAAATCACTCCGAGACCCTAAAACAGTGAGTAATAGTCCACAAAACGGGCCAGAATCGGCCAAAACTACGAGGGTTGATGACCGACACGTAAGCGTACCTTGGGGTTCGTCAATCATGGAAATCACTCCGAGACCCCAAAACAGTGAGTAATAGTCCATGAAATGGGCCAGAATCGGCCTAAACTGCGAGTGTTGATGACCCACAGGTAAGCGCACCCTAGGGATCTTCAATCGTGAAAATCGCTCGGGGACCCCAAAACGGGCCAGAATCGTGAGTAATAGACCATGAAATGGGCTAGAATCGGCCAAAAATGCGAGGATTGATGACCGACCCGTAAGCGCACCCCGGGGTTCGTTAGTAGTGGAAATCACTCCGAGAACCCAAAACAGTGATTAATAGTCCACAAAACGGGCCAGAATCTACCAAAACTGCAAGTGTTGATGACCGACAGGTAAGCGCACCCTGGGGATCGTCAATCCTGAAAATCGCTCTGGGACCACAAAACGGGCCAGAATCGTGAGTAATAGACCATGAAACGGGCTAGAATCGGCCAAAACTGCGAGGATTGATGACCGACCCGTAAGCGCACCCCGGGGTTCGTTAGTAGTGGAAATCACTCCGAGAACCCAAAACAGTGATTAATAGTCCACAAAACGGGCCAGAATCTACCAAAACTGCGAGTGTTGATGACCAACACGTAAGCGCACCTTTGGGTTCGTCAATCGTGGAAATCACTCCGAGACCCCAAAACTGTGAGTAATAGTCCACAAAACGGGCCAGAATCGGCCAAAACTATAAGTGTTGATGACCGACACGTAAGTGCACCTTTGGGTTCGTCAATCGTGGAAATCACTCCGAGACCCCAAAACAGTGAGTAATAGTCCACAAAACGGGCCAGAATCGGCTAAAACTATGAGGGTTGATGACCGACACGTAAGCGTACCTTGGGGTTCGTCAATCGTGGAAATCACTCCGAGACCCCAAAACAGTGAGTAATAGTCATGAAACGTGCCAGAATCGGCCAAAACTGCGAGTGTTGATGACCGACAGGTAAGCGCACCCTGGGGATCGTCAATCGTGAAAATCGCTCTGGCACCCCAAAACGGGCCAGAATCTTGAGTAATAGACCATGAAACGGGACAGAATCGGCTAAAACTGCAAGGATTGATGACCGACCCGTAAGCGCACCTCGGGGTTCGTTAGTAGTGGAAATCACTCAGAGAAGCAAAAACAGTGATTAATAGTCCACGAAACGGGCCAGAAACTACCAAAACTGCGAGTGTTGATGACCAACACGTAAGCGCACCTTTGGGTTCGTCAATCGTGGAAATCACTCCGAGACCCCAAAACAGTGAGTAATAGTCCACAAAACGGGCCAGAATCGGCCAAAACTATAAGTGTTGATGACCGACACGTAAGCGCACCTTTGGGTTCGTCAATCGTGGAAATCACTCCGAGACCCCAAAACAGTGAGTAATAGTCCACAAAACGGGCCAGAATCGGCCAAAACTATGAGTGTTGATGACCGACACGTAAGCGTACCTTGGGGTTCGTCAATCGTGGAAATCACTCTAAGAGCCCAAAACAGTGAGTAATAGTTCATGAAACGGGCCAGAATCGGCCAGAACTGCGAGTGTTGATGACCGACAGGTAAGCGCACCCTGGGGATCGTCAATCGTGAAAATCGCTCTGGGACCCCAAAACGGGCCAGAATCGTGAGTAATAGACCATGAAACGGGCCAGAATCGGCTAAAACTGCAAGGATTGATGACCGACCCGTAAGCGCATCCCGGGGTTCGTTAGTAGTGGAAATCACTCCGAGAACCCAAAGCAGTGATTAATAGTCCGCGAAACGGGCCAGAATCTACCAAAACTACGAGTGTTGATGACCGACACGTAAGCGCACCTTTGGGTTCGTCAATCGTGGAAATCACTCCGAGACCCCAAAACAGTGAGTAATAGTCCACAAAACGGGCCAGAATCGGCCAAAACTATAAGTGTTGATGACCGACACGTAACCGCACCTTTTGGTTCGTCAATCGTGGAAATCACTCCGAGACCCTAAAACAGTGAGTAATAGTCCACAAAACGGGCCAGAATCGGCCAAAACTATGAGGGTTGATGACCGACACGTAAGCGTACCTTGGGGTTCGTCAATCATGGAAATCACTCCGAGACCCCAAAACAGTGAGTAATAGTCCATGAAATGGGCCAGAATCGGCCTAAACTGCGAGTGTTGATGACCCACAGGTAAGCGCACCCTAGGGATCTTCAATCGTGAAAATCGCTCGGGGACCCCAAAACGGGCCAGAATCGTGAGTAATAGACCATGAAATGGGCTAGAATCGGCCAAAAATGCGAGGATTGATGACCGACCCGTAAGCGCACCCCGGGGTTCGTTAGTAGTGGAAATCACTCCGAGAACCCAAAACAGTGATTAATAGTCCACAAAACGGGCCAGAATCTACCAAAACTGCAAGTGTTGATGACCGACAGGTAAGCGCACCCTGGGGATCGTCAATCCTGAAAATCGCTCTGGGACCACAAAACGGGCCAGAATCGTGAGTAATAGACCATGAAACGGGCTAGAATCGGCCAAAACTGCGAGGATTGATGACCGACCCATAAGCGCACACCGGGGTTCGTTAGTAGTGGAAATCACTCCGAGAACCCAACAGTGATTAATAGTCCACAAAACGGGCAAGAATCGGCCAAAACTATAAGTGTTGATGACCGACACGTAAGCGCACCTTTGGGTTCGTCAATCATGGAAATCACTCCGAGACCCCAAAACAGTGAGTAATAGTCCACAAAACGGGCCAGAATCGGCGAAAACTATAAGTGTTGATGACCGACACGTAAGCGCACCTTTGGGTTCGTCAATCGTGGAAATCACTCCGAGACCCCAAAACAGTGAGTAATAGTCCACAAAACGGGCCAGAATCGGCCAAAACTATGAGGGTTGATGACCGACACGTAAGCGTACCTTGGGGTTCGTCAATCATGGAAATCACTCCGAGACCCCAAAACAGTGAGTAATAGTCCATGAAATGGGCCAGAATCGGCCTAAACTGCGAGTGTTGATGACCCACAGGTAAGCGCACCCTAGGGATCTTCAATCGTGAAAATCGCTCGGGGACCCCAAAACGGGCCAGAATCGTGAGTAATAGACCATGAAATGGGCTAGAATCGGCCAAAAATGCGAGGATTGATGACCGACCCGTAAGCGCACCCCGGGGTTCGTTAGTAGTGGAAATCACTCCGAGAACCCAAAACAGTGATTAATAGTCCACAAAACGGGCCAGAATCTACCAAAACTGCAAGTGTTGATGACCGACAGGTAAGCGCACCCTGGGGATCGTCAATCCTGAAAATCGCTCTGGGACCACAAAACGGGCCAGAATCGTGAGTAATAGACCATGAAACGGGCTAGAATCGGCCAAAACTGCGAGGATTGATGACCGACCCGTAAGCGCACCCCGGGGTTCGTTAGTAGTGGAAATCACTCCGAGAACCCAAAACAGTGATTAATAGTCCACAAAACGGGCCAGAATCTACCAAAACTGCGAGTGTTGATGACCAACACGTAAGCGCACCTTTGGGTTCGTCAATCGTGGAAATCACTCCGAGACCCCAAAACTGTGAGTAATAGTCCACAAAACGGGCCAGAATCGGCCAAAACTATAAGTGTTGATGACCGACACGTAAGTGCACCTTTGGGTTCGTCAATCGTGGAAATCACTCCGAGACCCCAAAACAGTGAGTAATAGTCCACAAAACGGGCCAGAATCGGCTAAAACTATGAGGGTTGATGACCGACACGTAAGCGTACCTTGGGGTTCGTCAATCGTGGAAATCACTCCGAGACCCCAAAACAGTGAGTAATAGTCATGAAACGTGCCAGAATCGGCCAAAACTGCGAGTGTTGATGACCGACAGGTAAGCGCACCCTGGGGATCGTCAATCGTGAAAATCGCTCTGGCACCCCAAAACGGGCCAGAATCTTGAGTAATAGACCATGAAACGGGACAGAATCGGCTAAAACTGCAAGGATTGATGACCGACCCGTAAGCGCACCTCGGGGTTCGTTAGTAGTGGAAATCACTCAGAGAACCAAAAACAGTGATTAATAGTCCACGAAACGGGCCAGAAACTACCAAAACTGCGAGTGTTGATGACCAACACGTAAGCGCACCTTTGGGTTCGTCAATCGTGGAAATCACTCCGAGACCCCAAAACAGTGAGTAATAGTCCACAAAACGGGCCAGAATCGGCCAAAACTATGAGGGTTGATGACCGACACGTAAGCGTACCTTGGGGTTCGTCAATCATGGAAATCACTCCGAGACCCCAAAACAGTGAGTAATAGTCCATGAAATGGGCCAGAATCGGCCTAAACTGCGAGTGTTGATGACCCACAGGTAAGCGCACCCTAGGGATCTTCAATCGTGAAAATCGCTCGGGGACCCCAAAACGGGCCAGAATCGTGAGTAATAGACCATGAAATGGGCTAGAATCGGCCAAAAATGCGAGGATTGATGACCGACCCGTAAGCGCACCCCGGGGTTCGTTAGTAGTGGAAATCACTCCGAGAACCCAAAACAGTGATTAATAGTCCACAAAACGGGCCAGAATCTACCAAAACTGCAAGTGTTGATGACCGACAGGTAAGCGCACCCTGGGGATCGTCAATCCTGAAAATCGCTCTGGGACCACAAAACGGGCCAGAATCGTGAGTAATAGACCATGAAACGGGCTAGAATCGGCCAAAACTGCGAGGATTGATGACCGACCCGTAAGCGCACCCCGGGGTTCGTTAGTAGTGGAAATCACTCCGAGAACCCAAAACAGTGATTAATAGTCCACAAAACGGGCCAGAATCTACCAAAACTGCGAGTGTTGATGACCAACACGTAAGCGCACCTTTGGGTTCGTCAATCGTGGAAATCACTCCGAGACCCCAAAACTGTGAGTAATAGTCCACAAAACGGGCCAGAATCGGCCAAAACTATAAGTGTTGATGACCGACACGTAAGTGCACCTTTGGGTTCGTCAATCGTGGAAATCACTCCGAGACCCCAAAACAGTGAGTAATAGTCCACAAAACGGGCCAGAATCGGCTAAAACTATGAGGGTTGATGACCGACACGTAAGCGTACCTTGGGGTTCGTCAATCGTGGAAATCACTCCGAGACCCCAAAACAGTGAGTAATAGTCATGAAACGTGCCAGAATCGGCCAAAACTGCGAGTGTTGATGACCGACAGGTAAGCGCACCCTGGGGATCGTCAATCGTGAAAATCGCTCTGGCACCCCAAAACGGGCCAGAATCTTGAGTAATAGACCATGAAACGGGACAGAATCGGCTAAAACTGCAAGGATTGATGACCGACCCGTAAGCGCACCTCGGGGTTCGTTAGTAGTGGAAATCACTCAGAGAACCAAAAACAGTGATTAATAGTCCACGAAACGGGCCAGAAACTACCAAAACTGCGAGTGTTGATGACCAACACGTAAGCGCACCTTTGGGTTCGTCAATCGTGGAAATCACTCCGAGACCCCAAAACAGTGAGTAATAGTCCACAAAACGGGCCAGAATCGGCCAAAACTATAAGTGTTGATGACCGACACGTAAGCGCACCTTTGGGTTCGTCAATCGTGGAAATCACTCCGAGACCCCAAAACAGTGAGTAATAGTCAACAAAACGGGCCAGAATCGGCCAAAACTATGAGTGTTGATGACCGACACGTAAGCGTACCTTGGGGTTCGTCAATCGTGGAAATCACTCTAAGAGCCCAAAACAGTGAGTAATAGTTCATGAAACGGGCCAGAATCGGCCAGAACTGCGAGTGTTGATGACCGACAGGTAAGCGCACCCTGGGGATCGTCAATCGTGAAAATCGCTCTGGGACCCCAAAACGGGCCAGAATCGTGAGTAATAGACCATGAAACGGGCCAGAATCGGCTAAAACTGCAAGGATTGATGACCGACCCGTAAGCGCATCCCGGGGTTCGTTAGTAGTGGAAATCACTCCGAGAACCCAAAGCAGTGATTAATAGTCCGCGAAACGGGCCAGAATCTACCAAAACTACGAGTGTTGATGACCGACACGTAAGCGCACCTTTGGGTTCGTCAATCGTGGAAATCACTCCGAGACCCCAAAACAGTGAGTAATAGTCCACAAAACGGGCCAGAATCGGCCAAAACTATAAGTGTTGATGACCGACACGTAACCGCACCTTTTGGTTCGTCAATCGTGGAAATCACTCCGAGACCCTAAAACAGTGAGTAATAGTCCACAAAACGGGCCAGAATCGGCCAAAACTATGAGGGTTGATGACCGACACGTAAGCGTACCTTGGGGTTCGTCAATCATGGAAATCACTCCGAGACCCCAAAACAGTGAGTAATAGTCCATGAAATGGGCCAGAATCGGCCTAAACTGCGAGTGTTGATGACCCACAGGTAAGCGCACCCTAGGGATCTTCAATCGTGAAAATCGCTCGGGGACCCCAAAACGGGCCAGAATCGTGAGTAATAGACCATGAAATGGGCTAGAATCGGCCAAAAATGCGAGGATTGATGACCGACCCG
Source organism: Triticum timopheevii (assembly GCA_963921465.1). NCBI lineage: Eukaryota > Viridiplantae > Streptophyta > Magnoliopsida > Poales > Poaceae > Triticum > Triticum timopheevii. The sequence goes on along the minus strand of OY997272.1, from coordinate 218,315 downwards.
TAAGCGCACCCCGGGGTTCGTTAGTAGTGGAAATCACTCCGAGAACCCAAAACAGTGATTAATAGTCCACAAAACGGGCCAGAATCTACCAAAACTGCAAGTGTTGATGACCGACAGGTAAGCGCACCCTGGGGATCGTCAATCCTGAAAATCGCTCTGGGACCACAAAACGGGCCAGAATCGTGAGTAATAGACCATGAAACGGGCTAGAATCGGCCAAAACTGCGAGGATTGATGACCGACCCATAAGCGCACACCGGGGTTCGTTAGTAGTGGAAATCACTCCGAGAACCCAACTGTGATTAATAGTCCACAAAACGGGCAAGAATCGGCCAAAACTATAAGTGTTGATGACCGACACGTAAGCGCACCTTTGGGTTCGTCAATCGTGGAAATCACTCCGAGACCCCAAAACAGTGAGTAATAGTCCACAAAACGGGCCAGAATCGGCGAAAACTATAAGTGTTGATGACCGACACGTAAGCGCACCTTTGGGTTCGTCAATCGTGGAAATCACTCCGAGACCCCAAAACAGTGAGTAATAGTCCACAAAACGGGCCAGAATCGGCCAAAACTATGAGGGTTGATGACCGACACGTAAGCGTACCTTGGGGTTCGTCAATCGTGGAAATCACTCCGAGACCCCAAAACAGTGAGTAATAGTCCATGAAACGGGCCAGAATCGGCCAAAACTGCGAGTGTTGATGACCGACAGGTAAGCGCACCCTGTGGATCGTCAATCGTGAAAATTGCTCTGGCATCCCAAAACGGGCCAGAATCGTGAGTAATTGACCATGAAACGGGACATAATCGGCTAAAACTGCAAGGATTGATGACCGACCCGTAAGCGCACCTCGGGGTTCGTTAGTAGTGGAAATCACTCAGAGAACCAAAAACAGTGATTAATAGTCCACGAAACGGTCCAGAATCTACCAAAACTGCGAGTGTTGATGACCGACACGTAAGCGCACCTTTGGTTTCGTCAATCGTGGAAATCACTCCGAGAGCCCAAAACAGTGAGTAATAGTCCACAAAACGGGCCAGAATCGGCCAAAACTATAAGTGTTGATGACCGACACATAACCGCACCTTTGGGTTCGTCAATCGTGGAAATCACTCCGAGACCCTAAAACAGTGAGTAATAGTCCACAAAACGGTCCAGAATCGGCCAAAACTATGAGGGTTGATGACCGACACGTAAGCACACCTTGGGGTTCGATAATCGTGGAAATCACTCCGAGACCCCAAAACAGTGAGTAATAGTCCATGAAACGGGCCAGAATCAGCCAAAACTGTGAGTGTTGATGACCCACAGGTAAGCGCACCCTGGGGATCGTCAATCGTGAAAATCGCTCGGGGACCCCAAAACGGGCCAGAATCGTGAGTAATAGACCATGAAACAGGATAGAATCGGCCAAAACTGCGAGGATTGATGACCGACCCGTAAGCGCACCCCGGGGTTCGTTAGTAGTGGAAATCACTCCAAGAACCCAACAGTGATTAATAGTCCACAAAACGGGCCAGAATCTACTAAAACTGCAAGTGTTGATGACCGACAGGTAAGCGCACCCTGGGGATCGTCAATCGTGAAAATCGCTCTGGGACCCCAAAACGGGCCAGAATCGTGAGTAATAGACCATGAAACGGGCTAGAATCGGCCAAAACTGCGAGGATTGATGACCGACCAGTAAGCGCACCCCGGGGTTCGTTAGTAGTGGAAATCACTCCGAGAACCCAAAACAGTGATTAATAGTCCACAAAACGGGCCAGAATCTACCAAAACTGCGAGTGTTGATGACCAACACGTAAGCGCACCTTTGGGTTCGTCAATCGTGGAAATCACTCCCAGACCCCAAAACAGTGAGTAATAGTCCACAAAACGGGCCAGAATCGGCCAAAACTATAAGTGTTGATGACCGACACGTAAGCGCACCTTTGGGTTCGTCAATCGTGGAAATCACTCCGAGACCCCAAAACAGTGAGTAATAGTCAACAAAACGGGCCAGAATCGGCCAAAACTATGAGTGTTGATGACCGACACGTAAGCGTACCTTGGGGTTCGTCAATCGTGGAAATCACTCTAAGAGCCCAAAACAGTGAGTAATAGTTCATGAAACGGGCCAGAATCGGCCAGAACTGCGAGTGTTGATGACCGACAGGTAAGCGCACCCTGGGGATCGTCAATCGTGAAAATCGCTCTGGGACCCCAAAACGGGCCAGAATCGTGAGTAATAGACCATGAAACGGGCCAGAATCGGCTAAAACTGCAAGGATTGATGACCGACCCGTAAGCGCATCCCGGGGTTCGTTAGTAGTGGAAATCACTCCGAGAACCCAAAGCAGTGATTAATAGTCCGCGAAACGGGCCAGAATCTACCAAAACTACGAGTGTTGATGACCGACACGTAAGCGCACCTTTGGGTTCGTCAATCGTGGAAATCACTCCGAGACCCCAAAACAGTGAGTAATAGTCCACAAAACGGGCCAGAATCGGCCAAAACTATAAGTGTTGATGACCGACACGTAACCGCACCTTTTGGTTCGTCAATCGTGGAAATCACTCCGAGACCCTAAAACAGTGAGTAATAGTCCACAAAACGGGCCAGAATCGGCCAAAACTATGAGGGTTGATGACCGACACGTAAGCGTACCTTGGGGTTCGTCAATCATGGAAATCACTCCGAGACCCCAAAACAGTGAGTAATAGTCCATGAAATGGGCCAGAATCGGCCTAAACTGCGAGTGTTGATGACCCACAGGTAAGCGCACCCTAGGGATCTTCAATCGTGAAAATCGCTCGGGGACCCCAAAACGGGCCAGAATCGTGAGTAATAGACCATGAAATGGGCTAGAATCGGCCAAAAATGCGAGGATTGATGACCGACCCGTAAGCGCACCCCGGGGTTCGTTAGTAGTGGAAATCACTCCGAGAACCCAAAACAGTGATTAATAGTCCACAAAACGGGCCAGAATCTACCAAAACTGCAAGTGTTGATGACCGACAGGTAAGCGCACCCTGGGGATCGTCAATCCTGAAAATCGCTCTGGGACCACAAAACGGGCCAGAATCGTGAGTAATAGACCATGAAACGGGCTAGAATCGGCCAAAACTGCGAGGATTGATGACCGACCCATAAGCGCACACCGGGGTTCGTTAGTAGTGGAAATCACTCCGAGAACCCAACTGTGATTAATAGTCCACAAAACGGGCAAGAATCGGCCAAAACTATAAGTGTTGATGACCGACACGTAAGCGCACCTTTGGGTTCGTCAATCGTGGAAATCACTCCGAGACCCCAAAACAGTGAGTAATAGTCCACAAAACGGGCCAGAATCGGCGAAAACTATAAGTGTTGATGACCGACACGTAAGCGCACCTTTGGGTTCGTCAATCGTGGAAATCACTCCGAGACCCCAAAACAGTGAGTAATAGTCCACAAAACGGGCCAGAATCGGCCAAAACTATGAGGGTTGATGACCGACACGTAAGCGTACCTTGGGGTTCGTCAATCGTGGAAATCACTCCGAGACCCCAAAACAGTGAGTAATAGTCCATGAAACGGGCCAGAATCGGCCAAAACTGCGAGTGTTGATGACCGACAGGTAAGCGCACCCTGTGGATCGTCAATCGTGAAAATTGCTCTGGCATCCCAAAACGGGCCAGAATCGTGAGTAATTGACCATGAAACGGGACATAATCGGCTAAAACTGCAAGGATTGATGACCGACCCGTAAGCGCACCTCGGGGTTCGTTAGTAGTGGAAATCACTCAGAGAACCAAAAACAGTGATTAATAGTCCACGAAACGGGCCAGAATCTACCAAAACTGCGAGTGTTGATGACCGACACGTAAGCGCACCTTTGGTTTCGTCAATCGTGGAAATCACTCCGAGAGCCCAAAACAGTGAGTAATAGTCCACAAAACGGGCCAGAATCGGCCAAAACTATAAGTGTTGATGACCGACACATAACCGCACCTTTGGGTTCGTCAATCGTGGAAATCACTCCGAGACCCTAAAACAGTGAGTAATAGTCCACAAAACGGGCCAGAATCGGCCAAAACTATGAGGGTTGATGACCGACACGTAAGCGTACCTTGGGGTTCGTCAATCATGGAAATCACTCCGAGACCCCAAAACAGTGAGTAATAGTCCATGAAATGGGCCAGAATCGGCCTAAACTGCGAGTGTTGATGACCCACAGGTAAGCGCACCCTAGGGATCTTCAATCGTGAAAATCGCTCGGGGACCCCAAAACGGGCCAGAATCGTGAGTAATAGACCATGAAATGGGCTAGAATCGGCCAAAAATGCGAGGATTGATGACCGACCCGTAAGCGCACCCCGGGGTTCGTTAGTAGTGGAAATCACTCCGAGAACCCAAAACAGTGATTAATAGTCCACAAAACGGGCCAGAATCTACCAAAACTGCAAGTGTTGATGACCGACAGGTAAGCGCACCCTGGGGATCGTCAATCCTGAAAATCGCTCTGGGACCACAAAACGGGCCAGAATCGTGAGTAATAGACCATGAAACGGGCTAGAATCGGCCAAAACTGCGAGGATTGATGACCGACCCATAAGCGCACACCGGGGTTCGTTAGTAGTGGAAATCACTCCGAGAACCCAACTGTGATTAATAGTCCACAAAACGGGCAAGAATCGGCCAAAACTATAAGTGTTGATGACCGACACGTAAGCGCACCTTTGGGTTCGTCAATCGTGGAAATCACTCCGAGACCCCAAAACAGTGAGTAATAGTCCACAAAACGGGCCAGAATCGGCGAAAACTATAAGTGTTGATGACCGACACGTAAGCGCACCTTTGGGTTCGTCAATCGTGGAAATCACTCCGAGACCCCAAAACAGTGAGTAATAGTCCACAAAACGGGCCAGAATCGGCCAAAACTATGAGGGTTGATGACCGACACGTAAGCGTACCTTGGGGTTCGTCAATCGTGGAAATCACTCCGAGACCCCAAAACAGTGAGTAATAGTCCATGAAACGGGCCAGAATCGGCCAAAACTGCGAGTGTTGATGACCGACAGGTAAGCGCACCCTGTGGATCGTCAATCGTGAAAATTGCTCTGGCATCCCAAAACGGGCCAGAATCGTGAGTAATTGACCATGAAACGGGACATAATCGGCTAAAACTGCAAGGATTGATGACCGACCCGTAAGCGCACCTCGGGGTTCGTTAGTAGTGGAAATCACTCAGAGAACCAAAAACAGTGATTAATAGTCCACGAAACGGGCCAGAATCTACCAAAACTGCGAGTGTTGATGACCGACACGTAAGCGCACCTTTGGTTTCGTCAATCGTGGAAATCACTCCGAGAGCCCAAAACAGTGAGTAATAGTCCACAAAACGGGCCAGAATCGGCCAAAACTATAAGTGTTGATGACCGACACATAACCGCACCTTTGGGTTCGTCAATCGTGGAAATCACTCCGAGACCCTAAAACAGTGAGTAATAGTCCACAAAACGGTCCAGAATCGGCCAAAACTATGAGGGTTGATGACCGACACGTAAGCACACCTTGGGGTTCGATAATCGTGGAAATCACTCCGAGACCCCAAAACAGTGAGTAATAGTCCATGAAACGGGCCAGAATCAGCCAAAACTGTGAGTGTTGATGACCCACAGGTAAGCGCACCCTGGGGATCGTCAATCGTGAAAATCGCTCGGGGACCCCAAAACGGGCCAGAATCGTGAGTAATAGACCATGAAACAGGATAGAATCGGCCAAAACTGCGAGGATTGATGACCGACCCGTAAGCGCACCCCGGGGTTCGTTAGTAGTGGAAATCACTCCAAGAACCCAACAGTGATTAATAGTCCACAAAACGGGCCAGAATCTACTAAAACTGCAAGTGTTGATGACCGACAGGTAAGCGCACCCTGGGGATCGTCAATCCTGAAAATCGCTCTGGGACCCCAAAACGGGCCAGAATCGTGAGTAATAGACCATGAAACGGGCTAGAATCGGCCAAAACTGCGAGGATTGATGACCGACCAGTAAGCGCACCCCGGGGTTCGTTAGTAGTGGAAATCACTCCGAGAACCCAAAACAGTGATTAATAGTCCACAAAACGGGCCAGAATCTACCAAAACTGCGAGTGTTGATGACCAACACGTAAGCGCACCTTTGGGTTCGTCAATCGTGGAAATCACTCCCAGACCCCAAAACAGTGAGTAATAGTCCACAAAACGGGCCAGAATCGGCCAAAACTATAAGTGTTGATGACCGACACGTAAGCGCACCTTTGGGTTCGTCAATCGTGGAAATCACTCCGAGACCCCAAAACAGTGAGTAATAGTCCACAAAACGGGCCAGAATCGGCCAAAACTATGAGTGTTGATGACCGACACGTAAGCGTACCTTGGGGTTCGTCAATCGTGGAAATCACTCTAAGAGCCCAAAACAGTGAGTAATAGTTCATGAAACGGGCCAGAATCGGCCAGAACTGCGAGTGTTGATGACCGACAGGTAAGCGCACCCTGGGGATCGTCAATCGTGAAAATCGCTCTGGGACCCCAAAACGGGCCAGAATCATGAGTAATAGACCATGAAACGGGCCAGAATCGGCTAAAACTGCAAGGATTGATGACCGACCCGTAAGCGCATCCCGGGGTTCGTTAGTAGTGGAAATCACTCCGAGAACCCAAAGCAATGATTAATAGTCCGCGAAACGGGCCAGAATCTACCAAAACTACGAGTGTTGATGACCGACACGTAAGCGCACCTTTGGGTTCGTCAATCGTGGAAATCACTCCGAGACCCCAAAACAGTGAGTAATAGTCCACAAAACGGGCCAGAATCGGCCAAAACTATAAGTGTTGATGACCGACACGTAACCGCACCTTTTGGTTCGTCAATCGTGGAAATCACTCCGAGACCCTAAAACAGTGAGTAATAGTCCACAAAACGGGCCAGAATCGGCCAAAACTATGAGGGTTGATGACCGACACGTAAGCGTACCTTGGGGTTCGTCAATCATGGAAATCACTCCGAGACCCCAAAACAGTGAGTAATAGTCCATGAAATGGGCCAGAATCGGCCTAAACTGCGAGTGTTGATGACCCACAGGTAAGCGCACCCTAGGGATCTTCAATCGTGAAAATCGCTCGGGGACCCCAAAACGGGCCAGAATCGTGAGTAATAGACCATGAAATGGGCTAGAATCGGCCAAAAATGCGAGGATTGATGACCGACCCGTAAGCGCACCCCGGGGTTCGTTAGTAGTGGAAATCACTCCGAGAACCCAAAACAGTGATTAATAGTCCACAAAACGGGCCAGAATCTACCAAAACTGCAAGTGTTGATGACCGACAGGTAAGCGCACCCTGGGGATCGTCAATCCTGAAAATCGCTCTGGGACCACAAAACGGGCCAGAATCGTGAGTAATAGACCATGAAACGGGCTAGAATCGGCCAAAACTGCGAGGATTGATGACCGACCCATAAGCGCACACCGGGGTTCGTTAGTAGTGGAAATCACTCCGAGAACCCAACAGTGATTAATAGTCCACAAAACGGGCAAGAATCGGCCAAAACTATAAGTGTTGATGACCGACACGTAAGCGCACCTTTGGGTTCGTCAATCGTGGAAATCACTCCGAGACCCCAAAACAGTGAGTAATAGTCCACAAAACGGGCCAGAATCGGCGAAAACTATAAGTGTTGATGACCGACACGTAAGCGCACCTTTGGGTTCGTCAATCGTGGAAATCACTCCGAGACCCCAAAACAGTGAGTAATAGTCCACAAAACGGGCCAGAATCGGCCAAAACTATGAGGGTTGATGACCGACACGTAAGCGTACCTTGGGGTTCGTCAATCGTGGAAATCACTCTGAGACCCCAAAACAGTGAGTAATAGTCCATGAAACGGGCCAGAATCGGCCAAAACTGCGAGTGTTGATGACCGACAGGTAAGCGCACCCTGGGGATCGTCAATCGTGAAAATTGCTCTGGCATCCCAAAACGGGCCAGAATCGTGAGTAATTGACCATGAAACGGGACATAATCGGCTAAAACTGCAAGGATTGATGACCGACCCGTAAGCGCACCTCGGGGTTCGTTAGTAGTGGAAATCACTCAGAGAACCAAAAACAGTGATTAATAGTCCACGAAACGGGCCAGAATCTACCAAAACTGCGAGTGTTGATGACCGACACGTAAGCGCACCTTTGGTTTCGTCAATCGTGGAAATCACTCCGAGAGCCCAAAATAGTGAGTAATAGTCCACAAAACGGGCCAGAATCGGCCAAAACTATAAGTGTTGATGACCGACACATAACCGCACCTTTGGGTTCGTCAATCGTGGAAATCACTCCGAGACCCTAAAACAGTGAGTAATAGTCCAGAAAACGGTCCAGAATCGGCCAAAACTATGAGGGTTGATGACCGACACGTAAGCACACCTTGGGGTTCGATAATCGTGGAAATCACTCCGAGACCCCAAAACAGTGAGTAATAGTCCATGAAACGGTCCAGAATCAGCCAAAACTGTGAGTGTTGATGACCCACAGGTAAGCGCACCCTGGGGATCGTCAATCGTGAAAATCGCTCGGGGACCCCAAAACGGGCCAGAATCGTGAGTAATAGACCATGAAACAGGATAGAATCGGCCAAAACTGCGAGGATTGATGACCGACCCGTAAGCGCACCCCGGGGTTCGTTAGTAGTGGAAATCACTCCAAGAACCCAACAGTGATTAATAGTCCACAAAACGGGCCAGAATCTACTAAAACTGCAAGTGTTGATGACCGACAGGTAAGCGCACCCTGGGGATCGTCAATCCTGAAAATCGCTCTGGGACCCCAAAACGGGCCAGAATCGTGAGTAATAGACCATGAAACGGGCTAGAATCGGCCAAAACTGCGAGGATTGATGACCGACCAGTAAGCGCACCCCGGGGTTCGTTAGTAGTGGAAATCACTCCGAGAACCCAAAACAGTGATTAATAGTCCACAAAACGGGCCAGAATCTACCAAAACTGCGAGTGTTGATGACCAACACGTAAGCGCACCTTTGGGTTCGTCAATCGTGGAAATCACTCCCAGACCCCAAAACAGTGAGTAATAGTCCACAAAACGGGCCAGAATCGGCCAAAACTATGAGGGTTGATGACCGACACGTAAGCGTACCTTGGGGTTCGTCAATCGTGGAAATCACTCCGAGAGCCCAAAACAATGAGTAATAGTCCATGAAACGGGCCAGAATCGGCTAAAACTGCAAGGATTGATGACCGACCCGTAAGCGCATCCCGGGGTTCATTAGTAGTGGAAATCACTCCGAGAACCCAAAACAGTGATTAATAGTCCACGAAACGGGCCAGAATCTACCAAAACTATGAGTGTTGATGACCGACACGTAAGCGCACCTTTGGGTTCGTCAATCGTGGAAATCACTCCGAGACCCTAAAACAGTGAGTAATAGTCCACAAAACGGGCCAGAATCGGCCAAAACTATAAGTGTTGATGACCGACACGTAACCGCACCTTTGGGTTCGTCAATCGTGGAAATCACTCCGAGACCCTAAAACAGTGAGTAATAGTCCACAAAACGGGCCAGAATCGGCCAAAACTATGAGGGTTGATGACCGACACGTAAGCGTACCTTGGGGTTCGATAATCGTGGAAATCACTCCGAGACCCCAAAACAGTGAGTAATAGTCCATGAAACGGGCCAGAATCGGCCAAAACTGCGAGTGTTGATGACCCACAGGTAAGCGCACCCTAGGGATCGTCAATCGTGAAAATCGCTCGGGGACCCCAAAATGGGCCAGAATCGTGAGTAATAGACCATGAAATGGGCTAGAATCGGCCACAACTGCGAGGATTGATGACTAACCCGTAAGCGCACCCCGGGGTTCGTTAGTAGTGGAAATCACTCCGAGAACCCAAAACAGTGATTAATAGTCCACAAAACGGGCCAGAATCTACCAAAACTGCAAGTGTTGATGACCGACAGGTTAGCGCACCCTGGGGATCGTCAATCCTGAAAATCGCTCTGGGACCCAAAACGGGACAGAATCGTGAGTAATAGACCATGAAACGGGCTAGAATCGGCCAATACTGCGAGGATTGATGACCGACCCGTAAGCGCACCCCGGGGTTCATTAGTAGTGGAAATCACTCCGAGAACCCAACAGTGATTAATAGTCCACAAAACGGGCCAGAATCTACTAAAACTGCAAGTGTTGATGACCGAGAGGTAAGCGCACCCTGGGGATCGTCAATCCTGAAAATCGCTCTGGGACCCCAAAACGGGCCAGAATCGTGAGTAATAGACCATGAAACGGGCTAGAATCGGCCAAAACTGCGAGGATTGATGACGGACCAGTAAGTGCATCCCGGGGTTCGTTAGTAGTGGAAATCACTCCGAGAACCCAAAACAGTGATTAATAGTCCACAAAACGGGCCAGAATCTACCAAAACTGCGAGTGTTGATGACCGACACGTAAGCGTACCTTTGGGTTCGTCAATCGTGGAAATCAGTCCGAGACCCCAAAAGAGTGAGTAATAGTCCACAAAACGGGCCAGAATCGGCCAAAACTATGAGGGTTGATGACCGACACGTAAGCGTACCTTGGGGTTCGTCAATCGTGGAAATCACTCGGAGACCCCAAAACAGTGAGTAATAGTCCATGAAACGGGCCAGAATCGGCCAAAACTGCGAGTGTTGATGACCGACAGGTAAGCGCACCCTGGGGATCGTCAATCGTGAAAATTGCTCTGGCATCCCAAAACGGGCCAGAATCGTGAGTAATTGACCATGAAACGGGACATAATCGGCTAAAACTGCAAGGATTGATGACCGACCCGTAAGCGCACCTCGGGGTTCGTTAGTAGTGGAAATCACTCAGAGAACCAAAAACAGTGATTAATAGTCCACGAAACGGGCCAGAATCTACCAAAACTGCGAGTGTTGATGACCGACACGTAAGTGCACCTTTGGTTTCGTCAATCGTGGAAATCACTCCGAGAGCCCAAAATAGTGAGTAATAGTCCACAAAACGGGCCAGAATCGGCCAAAACTATAAGTGTTGATGACCGACACATAACCGCACCTTTGGGTTCGTCAATCGTGGAAATCACTCCGAGACCCTAAAACAGTGAGTAATAGTCCAGAAAACGGTCCAGAATCGGCCAAAACTATGAGGGTTGATGACCGACACGTAAGCACACCTTGGGGTTCGATAATCGTGGAAATCACTCCGAGACCCCAAAACAGTGAGTAATAGTCCATGAAACGGTCCAGAATCAGCCAAAACTGTGAGTGTTGATGACCCACAGGTAAGCGCACCCTGGGGATCGTCAATCGTGAAAATCGCTCGGGGACCCCAAAACGGGCCAGAATCGTGAGTAATAGACCATGAAACAGGATAGAATCGGCCAAAACTGCGAGGATTGATGACCGACCCGTAAGCGCACCCCGGGGTTCGTTAGTAGTGGAAATCACTCCAAGAACCCAACAGTGATTAATAGTCCACAAAACGGGCCAGAATCTACTAAAACTGCAAGTGTTGATGACCGACAGGTAAGCGCACCCTGGGGATCGTCAATCCTGAAAATCGCTCTGGGACCCCAAAACGGGCCAGAATCGTGAGTAATAGACCATGAAACGGGCTAGAATCGGCCAAAACTGCGAGGATTGATGACCGACCAGTAAGCGCACCCCGGGGTTCGTTAGTAGTGGAAATCACTCCGAGAACCCAAAACAGTGATTAATAGTCCACAAAACGGGCCAGAATCTACCAAAACTGCGAGTGTTGATGACCAACACGTAAGCGCACCTTTGGTTTCGTCAATCGTGGAAATCACTCCCAGACCCCAAAACAGTGAGTAATAGTCCACAAAACGGGCCAGAATCGGCCAAAACTATGAGGGTTGATGACCGACACGTAAGCGTACCTTGGGGTTCGTCAATCGTGGAAATCACTCCGAGAGCCCAAAACAATGAGTAATAGTCCATGAAACGGGCCAGAATCGGCTAAAACTGCAAGGATTGATGACCGACCCGTAAGCGCATCCCGGGGTTCATTAGTAGTGGAAATCACTCCGAGAACCCAAAACAGTGATTAATAGTCCACAAAACGGGCCAGAATCTACCAAAACTATGAGTGTTGATGACCGACACGTAAGCGCACCTTTGGGTTCGTCAATCGTGGAAATCACTCCGAGACCCTAAAACAGTGAGTAATAGTCCACAAAACGGGCCAGAATCGGCCAAAACTATAAGTGTTGATGACCGACACGTAACCGCACCTTTGGGTTCGTCAATCGTGGAAATCACTCCGAGACCCTAAAACAGTGAGTAATAGTCCACAAAACGGGCCAGAATCGGCCAAAACTATGAGGGTTGATGACCGACACGTAAGCGTACCTTGGGGTTCGATAATCGTGGAAATCACTCCGAGACCCCAAAACAGTGAGTAATAGTCCATGAAACGGGCCAGAATCGGCCAAAACTGCGAGTGTTGATGACCCACAGGTAAGCGCACCCTAGGGATCGTCAATCGTGAAAATCGCTCGGGGACCCCAAAATGGGCCAGAATCGTGAGTAATAGACCATGAAATGGGCTAGAATCGGCCACAACTGCGAGGATTGATGACTAACCCGTAAGCGCACCCCGGGGTTCGTTAGTAGTGGAAATCACTCCGAGAACCCAAAACAGTGATTAATAGTCCACAAAACGGGCCAGAATCTACCAAAACTGCAAGTGTTGATGACCGACAGGTTAGCGCACCCTGGGGATCGTCAATCCTGAAAATCGCTCTGGGACCCAAAACGGGACAGAATCGTGAGTAATAGACCATGAAACGGGCTAGAATCGGCCAATACTGCGAGGATTGATGACCGACCCGTAAGCGCACCCCGGGGTTCATTAGTAGTGGAAATCACTCCGAGAACCCAACAGTGATTAATAGTCCACAAAACGGGCCAGAATCTACTAAAACTGCAAGTGTTGATGACCGAGAGGTAAGCGCACCCTGGGGATCGTCAATCCTGAAAATCGCTCTGGGACCCCAAAACGGGCCAGAATCGTGAGTAATAGACCATGAAACGGGCTAGAATCGGCCAAAACTGCGAGGATTGATGACGGACCAGTAAGTGCATCCCGGGGTTCGTTAGTAGTGGAAATCACTCCGAGAACCCAAAACAGTGATTAATAGTCCACAAAACGGGCCAGAATCTACCAAAACTATGAGTGTTGATGACCGACACGTAAGCGCACCTTTGGTTTCGTCAATCGTGGAAATCACTCCCAGACCCCAAAACAGTGAGTAATAGTCCACAAAACGGGCCAGAATCGGCCAAAACTATGAGGGTTGATGACCGACACGTAAGCGTACCTTGGGGTTCGTCAATCGTGGAAATCACTCCGAGAGCCCAAAACAATGAGTAATAGTCCATGAAACGGGCCAGAATCGGCTAAAACTGCAAGGATTGATGACCGACCCGTAAGCGCATCCCGGGGTTCATTAGTAGTGGAAATCACTCCGAGAACCCAAAACAGTGATTAATAGTCCACAAAACGGGCCAGAATCTACCAAAACTATGAGTGTTGATGACCGACACGTAAGCGCACCTTTGGGTTCGTCAATCGTGGAAATCACTCCGAGACCCTAAAACAGTGAGTAATAGTCCACAAAACGGGCCAGAATCGGCCAAAACTATAAGTGTTGATGACCGACACGTAACCGCACCTTTGGGTTCGTCAATCGTGGAAATCACTCCGAGACCCTAAAACAGTGAGTAATAGTCCACAAAACGGGCCAGAATCGGCCAAAACTATGAGGGTTGATGACCGACACGTAAGCGTACCTTGGGGTTCGATAATCGTGGAAATCACTCCGAGACCCCAAAACAGTGAGTAATAGTCCATGAAACGGGCCAGAATCGGCCAAAACTGCGAGTGTTGATGACCCACAGGTAAGCGCACCCTAGGGATCGTCAATCGTGAAAATCGCTCGGGGACCCCAAAATGGGCCAGAATCGTGAGTAATAGACCATGAAATGGGCTAGAATCGGCCACAACTGCGAGGATTGATGACTAACCCGTAAGCGCACCCCGGGGTTCGTTAGTAGTGGAAATCACTCCGAGAACCCAAAACAGTGATTAATAGTCCACAAAACGGGCCAGAATCTACCAAAACTGCAAGTGTTGATGACCGACAGGTTAGCGCACCCTGGGGATCGTCAATCCTGAAAATCGCTCTGGGACCCAAAACGGGACAGAATCGTGAGTAATAGACCATGAAACGGGCTAGAATCGGCCAATACTGCGAGGATTGATGACCGACCCGTAAGCGCACCCCGGGGTTCATTAGTAGTGGAAATCACTCCGAGAACCCAACAGTGATTAATAGTCCACAAAACGGGCCAGAATCTACTAAAACTGCAAGTGTTGATGACCGAGAGGTAAGCGCACCCTGGGGATCGTCAATCCTGAAAATCGCTCTGGGACCCCAAAACGGGCCAGAATCGTGAGTAATAGACCATGAAACGGGCTAGAATCGGCCAAAACTGCGAGGATTGATGACGGACCAGTAAGTGCATCCCGGGGTTCGTTAGTAGTGGAAATCACTCCGAGAACCCAAAACAGTGATTAATAGTCCACAAAACGGGCCAGAATCTACCAAAACTGCGAGTGTTGATGACCGACACGTAAGCGTACCTTTGGGTTCGTCAATCGTGGAAATCAGTCCGAGACCCCAAAACAGTGAGTAATAGTCCACAAAACGGGCCAGAATCGGCCAAAACTATGAGGGTTGATGACCGACACCTAAGCGTACCTTGGGGTTCGTCAATCGTGGAAATCACTCCGAGACCCCAAAACAGTGAGTAATAGTCCATGAAATGGGCCAGAATCGGCCAAAACTGCGAGTGTTGATGACCCACAGGTAAGCGCACCCTGGGGATCGTCAATCGTGAAAATCGCTCGGGGACCCCAAAACAGGCCAGAATCGTAAGTAATAGACCATGAAACGGGCTAGAATCGGCCAAAACTGCGAGGATTGATGACCGACCCGTAAGCGCACCCCGGGGTTCGTTAGTAGTGGAAATCACTCAGAGAACCCAAAACAGTGATTAATAGTCCACAAAACGGGCCAGAATCTACCAAAACTATGAGTGTTGATGACCGACACGTAAGCGCACCTTTGGGTTCGTCAATCGTGGAAATCACTCCGAGACCCTAAAACAGTGAGTAATAGTCCACAAAACGGGCCAGAATCGGCCAAAACTATAAGTGTTGATGACCGACACGTAACCGCACCTTTGGGTTCGTCAATCGTGGAAATCACTCCGAGACCCTAAAACAGTGAGTAATAGTCCACAAAACGGGCCAGAATCGGCCAAAACTATGAGGGTTGATGACCGACACGTAAGCGTACCTTGGGGTTCGATAATCGTGGAAATCACTCCGAGACCCCAAAACAGTGAGTAATAGTCCATGAAACGGGCCAGAATCGGCCAAAACTGCGAGTGTTGATGACCCACAGGTAAGCGCACCCTAGGGATCGTCAATCGTGAAAATCGCTCGGGGACCCCAAAATGGGCCAGAATCGTGAGTAATAGACCATGAAATGGGCTAGAATCGGCCACAACTGCGAGGATTGATGACTAACCCGTAAGCGCACCCCGGGGTTCGTTAGTAGTGGAAATCACTCCGAGAACCCAAAACAGTGATTAATAGTCCACAAAACGGGCCAGAATCTACCAAAACTGCAAGTGTTGATGACCGACAGGTTAGCGCACCCTGGGGATCGTCAATCCTGAAAATCGCTCTGGGACCCAAAACGGGACAGAATCGTGAGTAATAGACCATGAAACGGGCTAGAATCGGCCAATACTGCGAGGATTGATGACCGACCCGTAAGCGCACCCCGGGGTTCATTAGTAGTGGAAATCACTCCGAGAACCCAACAGTGATTAATAGTCCACAAAACGGGCCAGAATCTACTAAAACTGCAAGTGTTGATGACCGAGAGGTAAGCGCACCCTGGGGATCGTCAATCCTGAAAATCGCTCTGGGACCCCAAAACGGGCCAGAATCGTGAGTAATAGACCATGAAACGGGCTAGAATCGGCCAAAACTGCGAGGATTGATGACGGACCAGTAAGTGCATCCCGGGGTTCGTTAGTAGTGGAAATCACTCCGAGAACCCAAAACAGTGATTAATAGTCCACAAAACGGGCCAGAATCTACCAAAACTGCGAGTGTTGATGACCGACACGTAAGCGTACCTTTGGGTTCGTCAATCGTGGAAATCAGTCCGAGACCCCAAAACAGTGAGTAATAGTCCACAAAACGGGCCAGAATCGGCCAAAACTATGAGGGTTGATGACCGACACCTAAGCGTACCTTGGGGTTCGTCAATCGTGGAAATCACTCCGAGACCCCAAAACAGTGAGTAATAGTCCATGAAATGGGCCAGAATCGGCCAAAACTGCGAGTGTTGATGACCCACAGGTAAGCGCACCCTGGGGATCGTCAATCGTGAAAATCGCTCGGGGACCCCAAAACAGGCCAGAATCGTAAGTAATAGACCATGAAACGGGCTAGAATCGGCCAAAACTGCGAGGATTGATGACCGACCCGTAAGCGCACCCCGGGGTTCGTTAGTAGTGGAAATCACTCAGAGAACCCAAAACAGTGATTAATAGTCCACAAAACGGGCCAGAATCTACCAAAACTATGAGTGTTGATGACCGACACGTAAGCGCACCTTTGGGTTCGTCAATCGTGGAAATCACTCCGAGACCCTAAAACAGTGAGTAATAGTCCACAAAACGGGCCAGAATCGGCCAAAACTATAAGTGTTGATGACCGACACGTAACCGCACCTTTGGGTTCGTCAATCGTGGAAATCACTCCGAGACCCTAAAACAGTGAGTAATAGTCCACAAAACGGGCCAGAATCGGCCAAAACTATGAGGGTTGATGACCGACACGTAAGCGTACCTTGGGGTTCGATAATCGTGGAAATCACTCCGAGACCCCAAAACAGTGAGTAATAGTCCATGAAACGGGCCAGAATCGGCCAAAACTGCGAGTGTTGATGACCCACAGGTAAGCGCACCCTAGGGATCGTCAATCGTGAAAATCGCTCGGGGACCCCAAAATGGGCCAGAATCGTGAGTAATAGACCATGAAATGGGCTAGAATCGGCCACAACTGCGAGGATTGATGACTAACCCGTAAGCGCACCCCGGGGTTCGTTAGTAGTGGAAATCACTCCGAGAACCCAAAACAGTGATTAATAGTCCACAAAACGGGCCAGAATCTACCAAAACTGCAAGTGTTGATGACCGACAGGTTAGCGCACCCTGGGGATCGTCAATCCTGAAAATCGCTCTGGGACCCAAAACGGGACAGAATCGTGAGTAATAGACCATGAAACGGGCTAGAATCGGCCAATACTGCGAGGATTGATGACCGACCCGTAAGCGCACCCCGGGGTTCATTAGTAGTGGAAATCACTCCGAGAACCCAACAGTGATTAATAGTCCACAAAACGGGCCAGAATCTACTAAAACTGCAAGTGTTGATGACCGAGAGGTAAGCGCACCCTGGGGATCGTCAATCCTGAAAATCGCTCTGGGACCCCAAAACGGGCCAGAATCGTGAGTAATAGACCATGAAACGGGCTAGAATCGGCCAAAACTGCGAGGATTGATGACGGACCAGTAAGTGCATCCCGGGGTTCGTTAGTAGTGGAAATCACTCCGAGAACCCAAAACAGTGATTAATAGTCCACAAAACGGGCCAGAATCTACCAAAACTGCGAGTGTTGATGACCGACACGTAAGCGTACCTTTGGGTTCGTCAATCGTGGAAATCAGTCCGAGACCCCAAAACAGTGAGTAATAGTCCACAAAACGGGCCAGAATCGGCCAAAACTATGAGGGTTGATGACCGACACCTAAGCGTACCTTGGGGTTCGTCAATCGTGGAAATCACTCCGAGACCCCAAAACAGTGAGTAATAGTCCATGAAATGGGCCAGAATCGGCCAAAACTGCGAGTGTTGATGACCCACAGGTAAGCGCACCCTGGGGATCGTCAATCGTGAAAATCGCTCGGGGACCCCAAAACAGGCCAGAATCGTAAGTAATAGACCATGAAACGGGCTAGAATCGGCCAAAACTGCGAGGATTGATGACCGACCCGTAAGCGCACCCCGGGGTTCGTTAGTAGTGGAAATCACTCAGAGAACCCAAAACAGTGATTAATAGTCCACAAAACGGGCCAGAATCTACCAAAACTATGAGTGTTGATGACCGACACGTAAGCGCACCTTTGGGTTCGTCAATCGTGGAAATCACTCCGAGACCCTAAAACAGTGAGTAATAGTCCACAAAACGGGCCAGAATCGGCCAAAACTATAAGTGTTGATGACCGACACGTAACCGCACCTTTGGGTTCGTCAATCGTGGAAATCACTCCGAGACCCTAAAACAGTGAGTAATAGTCCACAAAACGGGCCAGAATCGGCCAAAACTATGAGGGTTGATGACCGACACGTAAGCGTACCTTGGGGTTCGATAATCGTGGAAATCACTCCGAGACCCCAAAACAGTGAGTAATAGTCCATGAAACGGGCCAGAATCGGCCAAAACTGCGAGTGTTGATGACCCACAGGTAAGCGCACCCTAGGGATCGTCAATCGTGAAAATCGCTCGGGGACCCCAAAATGGGCCAGAATCGTGAGTAATAGACCATGAAATGGGCTAGAATCGGCCACAACTGCGAGGATTGATGACTAACCCGTAAGCGCACCCCGGGGTTCGTTAGTAGTGGAAATCACTCCGAGAACCCAAAACAGTGATTAATAGTCCACAAAACGGGCCAGAATCTACCAAAACTGCAAGTGTTGATGACCGACAGGTTAGCGCACCCTGGGGATCGTCAATCCTGAAAATCGCTCTGGGACCCAAAACGGGACAGAATCGTGAGTAATAGACCATGAAACGGGCTAGAATCGGCCAATACTGCGAGGATTGATGACCGACCCGTAAGCGCACCCCGGGGTTCATTAGTAGTGGAAATCACTCCGAGAACCCAACAGTGATTAATAGTCCACAAAACGGGCCAGAATCTACTAAAACTGCAAGTGTTGATGACCGAGAGGTAAGCGCACCCTGGGGATCGTCAATCCTGAAAATCGCTCTGGGACCCCAAAACGGGCCAGAATCGTGAGTAATAGACCATGAAACGGGCTAGAATCGGCCAAAACTGCGAGCATTGATGACGGACCAGTAAGTGCATCCCGGGGTTCGTTAGTAGTGGAAATCACTCCGAGAACCCAAAACAGTGATTAATAGTCCACAAAACGGGCCAGAATCTACCAAAACTGCGAGTGTTGATGACCGACACGTAAGCGTACCTTTGGGTTCGTCAATCGTGGAAATCAGTCCGAGACCCCAAAAGAGTGAGTAATAGTCCACAAAACGGGCCAGAATCGGCCAAAACTATGAGGGTTGATGACCGACACGTAAGCGTACCTTGGGGTTCGTCAATCGTGGAAATCACTCTGAGACCCCAAAACAGTGAGTAATAGTCCATGAAACGGGCCAGAATCGGCCAAAACTGCGAGTGTTGATGACCGACAGGTAAGCGCACCCTGGGGATCGTCAATCGTGAAAATTGCTCTGGCATCCCAAAACGGGCCAGAATCGTGAGTAATTGACCATGAAACGGGACATAATCGGCTAAAACTGCAAGGATTGATGACCGACCCGTAAGCGCACCTCGGGGTTCGTTAGTAGTGGAAATCACTCAGAGAACCAAAAACAGTGATTAATAGTCCACGAAACGGGCCAGAATCTACCAAA
This sequence comes from Triticum timopheevii, assembly GCA_963921465.1. Taxonomy (NCBI): domain Eukaryota; kingdom Viridiplantae; phylum Streptophyta; class Magnoliopsida; order Poales; family Poaceae; genus Triticum; species Triticum timopheevii. The sequence goes on along the minus strand of OY997272.1, from coordinate 198,464 downwards.
ACTGCGAGTGTTGATGACCGACACGTAAGCGCACCTTTGGTTTCGTCAATCGTGGAAATCACTCCGAGAGCCCAAAATAGTGAGTAATAGTCCACAAAACGGGCCAGAATCGGCCAAAACTATAAGTGTTGATGACCGACACATAACCGCACCTTTGGGTTCGTCAATCGTGGAAATCACTCCGAGACCCTAAAACAGTGAGTAATAGTCCAGAAAACGGTCCAGAATCGGCCAAAACTATGAGGGTTGATGACCGACACGTAAGCACACCTTGGGGTTCGATAATCGTGGAAATCACTCCGAGACCCCAAAACAGTGAGTAATAGTCCATGAAACGGTCCAGAATCAGCCAAAACTGTGAGTGTTGATGACCCACAGGTAAGCGCACCCTGGGGATCGTCAATCGTGAAAATCGCTCGGGGACCCCAAAACGGGCCAGAATCGTGAGTAATAGACCATGAAACAGGATAGAATCGGCCAAAACTGCGAGGATTGATGACCGACCCGTAAGCGCACCCCGGGGTTCGTTAGTAGTGGAAATCACTCCAAGAACCCAACAGTGATTAATAGTCCACAAAACGGGCCAGAATCTACTAAAACTGCAAGTGTTGATGACCGACAGGTAAGCGCACCCTGGGGATCGTCAATCCTGAAAATCGCTCTGGGACCCCAAAACGGGCCAGAATCGTGAGTAATAGACCATGAAACGGGCTAGAATCGGCCAAAACTGCGAGGATTGATGACCGACCAGTAAGCGCACCCCGGGGTTCGTTAGTAGTGGAAATCACTCCGAGAACCCAAAACAGTGATTAATAGTCCACAAAACGGGCCAGAATCTACCAAAACTGCGAGTGTTGATGACCAACACGTAAGCGCACCTTTGGGTTCGTCAATCGTGGAAATCACTCCCAGACCCCAAAACAGTGAGTAATAGTCCACAAAACGGGCCAGAATCGGCCAAAACTATGAGGGTTGATGACCGACACGTAAGCGTACCTTGGGGTTCGTCAATCGTGGAAATCACTCCGAGAGCCCAAAACAATGAGTAATAGTCCATGAAACGGGCCAGAATCGGCTAAAACTGCAAGGATTGATGACCGACCCGTAAGCGCATCCCGGGGTTCATTAGTAGTGGAAATCACTCCGAGAACCCAAAACAGTGATTAATAGTCCACGAAACGGGCCAGAATCTACCAAAACTATGAGTGTTGATGACCGACACGTAAGCGCACCTTTGGGTTCGTCAATCGTGGAAATCACTCCGAGACCCTAAAACAGTGAGTAATAGTCCACAAAACGGGCCAGAATCGGCCAAAACTATAAGTGTTGATGACCGACACGTAACCGCACCTTTGGGTTCGTCAATCGTGGAAATCACTCCGAGACCCTAAAACAGTGAGTAATAGTCCACAAAACGGGCCAGAATCGGCCAAAACTATGAGGGTTGATGACCGACACGTAAGCGTACCTTGGGGTTCGATAATCGTGGAAATCACTCCGAGACCCCAAAACAGTGAGTAATAGTCCATGAAACGGGCCAGAATCGGCCAAAACTGCGAGTGTTGATGACCCATAGGTAAGCGCACCCTAGGGATCGTCAATCGTGAAAATCGCTCGGGGACCCCAAAATGGGCCAGAATCGTGAGTAATAGACCATGAAATGGGCTAGAATCGGCCACAACTGCGAGGATTGATGACTAACCCGTAAGCGCACCCCGGGGTTCGTTAGTAGTGGAAATCACTCCGAGAACCCAAAACAGTGATTAATAGTCCACAAAACGGGCCAGAATCTACCAAAACTGCAAGTGTTGATGACCGACAGGTTAGCGCACCCTGGGGATCGTCAATCCTGAAAATCGCTCTGGGACCCAAAACGGGACAGAATCGTGAGTAATAGACCATGAAACGGGCTAGAATCGGCCAATACTGCGAGGATTGATGACCGACCCGTAAGCGCACCCCGGGGTTCATTAGTAGTGGAAATCACTCCGAGAACCCAACAGTGATTAATAGTCCACAAAACGGGCCAGAATCTACTAAAACTGCAAGTGTTGATGACCGAGAGGTAAGCGCACCCTGGGGATCGTCAATCCTGAAAATCGCTCTGGGACCCCAAAACGGGCCAGAATCGTGAGTAATAGACCATGAAACGGGCTAGAATCGGCCAAAACTGCGAGGATTGATGACGGACCAGTAAGTGCATCCCGGGGTTCGTTAGTAGTGGAAATCACTCCGAGAACCCAAAACAGTGATTAATAGTCCACAAAACGGGCCAGAATCTACCAAAACTGCGAGTGTTGATGACCGACACGTAAGCGTACCTTTGGGTTCGTCAATCGTGGAAATCAGTCCGAGACCCCAAAACAGTGAGTAATAGTCCACAAAACGGGCCAGAATCGGCCAAAACTATGAGGGTTGATGACCGACACCTAAGCGTACCTTGGGGTTCGTCAATCGTGGAAATCACTCCGAGACCCCAAAACAGTGAGTAATAGTCCATGAAATGGGCCAGAATCGGCCAAAACTGCGAGTGTTGATGACCCACAGGTAAGCGCACCCTGGGGATCGTCAATCGTGAAAATCGCTCGGGGACCCCAAAACAGGCCAGAATCGTAAGTAATAGACCATGAAACGGGCTAGAATCGGCCAAAACTGCGAGGATTGATGACCGACCCGTAAGCGCACCCCGGGGTTCGTTAGTAGTGGAAATCACTCAGAGAACCCAAAACAGTGATTAATAGTCCACAAAACGGGCCAGAATCTACCAAAACTGCGAGTGTTGATGACCGACAGGTAAGCGCACCCTGGGGATCGTCAATCCTGAAAATCGCCCTGGGACCCCAAAACGGGCCAGAATCGTGAGTAATAGACCATGAAACGGGCTAGAATCGGCCAAAACTGCGAGGATTGAAGACCGACCCGTAAGCGCACCCCGGGGTTCGTTAGTAGTGGAAATCACTCCGAGAACCCAAAACAGTGATTAATAGTCCACAAAACGGGCCAGAATCTACCAAAACTGCGAGTGTTGATGACCAACACGTAAGCGCACCTTTGGGTTCGTCAATCGTGGAAATCACTCCGAGACCCCAAAACTGTGAGTAATAGTCCACAAAACGGGCCAGAATCGGCCAAAACTATAAGTGTTGATGACCGACACGTAAGTGCACCTTTGGGTTCGTCAATCGTGGAAATCACTCCGAGACCCCAAAACAGTGAGTAATAGTCCACAAAACGGGCCAGAATCGGCCAAAACTATGAGGGTTGATGACCGACACGTAAGCGTACCTTGGGGTTCGTCAATCGTGGAAATCACTCCGAGACCCCAAAACAGTGAGTAATAGTCATGAAACGTGCCAGAATCGGCCAAAACTGCGAGTGTTGATGACCGACAGGTAAGCGCACCCTGGGGATCGTCAATCGTGAAAATCGCTCTGGCACCCCAAAACGGGCCAGAATCTTGAGTAATAGACCAAGAAACGGGACAGAATCGGCTAAAACTGCAAGGATTGATGACCGACCCGTAAGCGCACCTCGGGGTTCGTTAGTAGTGGAAATCACTCAGAGAACCAAAAACAGTGATTAATAGTCCACGAAACGGGCCAGAAACTACCAAAACTGCGAGTGTTGATGACCAACACGTAAGCGCACCTTTGGGTTCGTCAATCGTGGAAATCACTCCGAGACCCCAAAACAGTGAGTAATAGTCCACAAAACGGGCCAGAATCGGCCAAAACTATAAGTGTTGATGACCGACACGTAAGCGCACCTTTGGGTTCGTCAATCGTGGAAATCACTCCGAGACCCCAAAACAGTGAGTAATAGTCCACAAAACGGGCCAGAATCGGCCAAAACTATGAGTGTTGATGACCGACACGTAAGCGTACCTTGGGGTTCGTCAATCGTGGAAATCACTCTAAGAGCCCAAAACAGTGAGTAATAGTTCATGAAACGGGCCAGAATCGGCCAGAACTGCGAGTGTTGATGACCGACAGGTAAGCGCACCCTGGGGATCGTCAATCGTGAAAATCGCTCTGGGACCCCAAAACGGGCCAGAATCGTGAGTAATAGACCATGAAACGGGCCAGAATCGGCTAAAACTGCAAGGATTGATGACCGACCCGTAAGCGCATCCCGGGGTTCGTTAGTAGTGGAAATCACTCCGAGAACCCAAAGCAGTGATTAATAGTCCGCGAAACGGGCCAGAATCTACCAAAACTACGAGTGTTGATGACCGACACGTAAGCGCACCTTTGGGTTCGTCAATCGTGGAAATCACTCCGAGACCCCAAAACAGTGAGTAATAGTCCACAAAACGGGCCAGAATCGGCCAAAACTATAAGTGTTGATGACCGACACGTAACCGCACCTTTTGGTTCGTCAATCGTGGAAATCACTCCGAGACCCCAAAACAGTGAGTAATAGTCCACAAAACGGGCCAGAATCGGCCAAAACTATGAGTGTTGATGACCGACACGTAAGCGTACCTTGGGGTTCGTCAATCGTGGAAATCACTCTAAGAGCCCAAAACAGTGAGTAATAGTTCATGAAACGGGCCAGAATCGGCCAGAACTGCGAGTGTTGATGACCGACAGGTAAGCGCACCCTGGGGATCGTCAATCGTGAAAATCGCTCTGGGACCCCAAAACGGGCCAGAATCGTGAGTAATAGACCATGAAACGGGCCAGAATCGGCTAAAACTGCAAGGATTGATGACCGACCCGTAAGCGCATCCCGGGGTTCGTTAGTAGTGGAAATCACTCCGAGAACCCAAAGCAGTGATTAATAGTCCGCGAAACGGGCCAGAATCTACCAAAACTACGAGTGTTGATGACCGACACGTAAGCGCACCTTTGGGTTCGTCAATCGTGGAAATCACTCCGAGACCCCAAAACAGTGAGTAATAGTCCACAAAACGGGCCAGAATCGGCCAAAACTATAAGTGTTGATGACCGACACGTAACCGCACCTTTTGGTTCGTCAATCGTGGAAATCACTCCGAGACACTAAAACAGTGAGTAATAGTCCACAAAACGGGCCAGAATCGGCCAAAACTATGAGGGTTGATGACCGACACGTAAGCGTACCTTGGGGTTCGTCAATCATGGAAATCACTCCGAGACCCCAAAACAGTGAGTAATAGTCCATGAAATGGGCCAGAATCGGCCTAAACTGCGAGTGTTGATGACCCACAGGTAAGCGCACCCTAGGGATCTTCAATCGTGAAAATCGCTCGGGGACCCCAAAACGGGCCAGAATCGTGAGTAATAGACCATGAAATGGGCTAGAATCGGCCAAAAATGCGAGGATTGATGACCGACCCGTAAGCGCACCCCGGGGTTCGTTAGTAGTGGAAATCACTCCGAGAACCCAAAACAGTGATTAATAGTCCACAAAACGGGCCAGAATCTACCAAAACTGCAAGTGTTGATGACCGACAGGTAAGCGCACCCTGGGGATCGTCAATCCTGAAAATCGCTCTGGGACCACAAAACGGGCCAGAATCGTGAGTAATAGACCATGAAACGGGCTAGAATCGGCCAAAACTGCGAGGATTGATGACCGACCCATAAGCGCACCCCGGGGTTCGTTAGTAGTGGAAATCACTCCGAGAACCCAACAGTGATTAATAGTCCACAAAACGGGCAAGAATCGGCCAAAACTATAAGTGTTGATGACCGACACGTAAGCGCACCTTTGGGTTCGTCAATCGTGGAAATCACTCCGAGACCCCAAAACAGTGAGTAATAGTCCACAAAACGGGCCAGAATCGGCGAAAACTATAAGTGTTGATGACCGACACGTAAGCGCACCTTTGGGTTCGTCAATCGTGGAAATCACTCCGAGACCCCAAAACAGTGAGTAATAGTCCACAAAACGGGCCAGAATCGGCCAAAACTATGAGGGTTGATGACCGACACGTAAGCGTACCTTGGGGTTCGTCAATCGTGGAAATCACTCTGAGACCCCAAAACAGTGAGTAATAGTCCATGAAACGGGCCAGAATCGGCCAAAACTGCGAGTGTTGATGACCGACAGGTAAGCGCACCCTGGGGATCGTCAATCGTGAAAATTGCTCTGGCATCCCAAAACGGGCCAGAATCGTGAGTAATTGACCATGAAACGGGACATAATCGGCTAAAACTGCAAGGATTGATGACCGACCCGTAAGCGCACCTCGGGGTTCGTTAGTAGTGGAAATCACTCAGAGAACCAAAAACAGTGATTAATAGTCCACGAAACGGGCCAGAATCTACCAAAACTGCGAGTGTTGATGACCGACACGTAAGCGCACCTTTGGTTTCGTCAATCGTGGAAATCACTCCGAGAGCCCAAAACAGTGAGTAATAGTCCACAAAACGGGCCAGAATCGGCCAAAACTATAAGTGTTGATGACCGACACATAACCGCACCTTTGGGTTCGTCAATCGTGGAAATCACTCCGAGACCCTAAAACAGTGAGTAATAGTCCACAAAACGGTCCAGAATCGGCCAAAACTATGAGGGTTGATGACCGACACGTAAGCACACCTTGGGGTTCGATAATCGTGGAAATCACTCCGAGACCCCAAAACAGTGAGTAATAGTCCATGAAACGGGCCAGAATCAGCCAAAACTGTGAGTGTTGATGACCCACAGGTAAGCGCACCCTGGGGATCGTCAATCGTGAAAATCGCTCGGGGACCCCAAAACGGGCCAGAATCGTGAGTAATAGACCATGAAACAGGAAAGAATCGGCCAAAACTGCGAGGATTGATGACCGACCCGTAAGCGCACCCCGGGGTTCGTTAGTAGTGGAAATCACTCCGAGAACCCAACAGTGATTAATAGTCCACAAAACGGGCCAGAATCTACTAAAACTGCAAGTGTTGATGACCGACAGGTAAGCGCACCCTGGGGATCGTCAATCCTGAAAATCGCTCTGGGACCCCAAAACGGGCCAGAATCGTGAGTAATAGACCATGAAACGGGCTAGAATCGGCCAAAACTGCGAGGATTGATGACCGACCAGTAAGCGCACCCCGGGGTTCGTTAGTAGTGGAAATCACTCCGAGAACCCAAAACAGTGATTAATATTCCACAAAACGGGCCAGAATCTACCAAAACTGCGAGTGTTGATGACCAACACGTAAGCGCACCTTTGGGTTCGTCAATCGTGGAAATCACTCCCAGACCCCAAAACAGTGAGTAATAGTCCACAAAACGGGCCAGAATCGGCCAAAACTATGAGGGTTGATGACCGACACGTAAGCGTACCTTGGGGTTCGTCAATAGTGGAAATCACTCCGAGAGCCCAAAAAAATGAGTAATAGTCCATGAAACGGGCCAGAATCGGCTAAAACTGCAAGGATTGATGACCGACCCGTAAGCGCATCCCGGGGTTCATTAGTAGTGGAAATCACTCCGAGAACCCAAAACAGTGATTAATAGTCCACGAAACGGGCCAGAATCTACCAAAACTATGAGTGTTGATGACCGACACGTAAGCGCACCTTTGGGTTCGTCAATCGTGGAAATCACTCCGAGACCCTAAAACAGTGAGTAATAGTCCACAAAACGGGCCAGAATCGGCCAAAACTATAAGTGTTGATGACCGACACGTAACCGCACCTTTGGGTTCGTCAATCATGGAAATCACTCCGAGACCCTAAAACAGTGAGTAATAGTCCACAAAACGGGCCAGAATCGGCCAAAACTATGAGGGTTGATGACCGACACGTAAGCGTACCTTGGGGTTCGATAATCGTGGAAATCACTCCGAGACCCCAAAACAGTGAGTAATAGTCCATGAAACGGGCCAGAATCGGCCAAAACTGCGAGTGTTGATGACCCACAGGTAAGCGCACCCTAGGGATCGTCAATCGTGAAAATCGCTCGGGGACCCCAAAATGGGCCAGAATCGTGAGTAATAGACCATGAAATGGGCTAGAATCGGCCACAACTGCGAGGATTGATGACTAACCCGTAAGCGCACCCCGGGGTTCGTTAGTAGTGGAAATCACTCCGAGAACCCAAAACAGTGATTAATAGTCCACAAAACGGGCCAGAATCTACCAAAACTGCAAGTGTTGATGACCGACAGGTTAGCGCACCCTGGGGATCGTCAATCCTGAAAATCGCTCTGGGACCCAAAACGGGACAGAATCGTGAGTAATAGACCATGAAACGGGCTAGAATCGGCCAATACTGCGAGGATTGATGACCGACCCGTAAGCGCACCCCGGGGTTCATTAGTAGTGGAAATCACTCCGGGAACCCAACAGTGATTAATAGTCCACAAAACGGGCCAGAATCTACTAAAACTGCAAGTGTTGATGACCGAGAGGTAAGCGCACCCTGGGGATCGTCAATCCTGAAAATCGCTCTGGGACCCCAAAACGGGCCAGAATCGTGAGTAATAGACCATGAAACGGGCTAGAATCGGCCAAAACTGCGAGGATTGATGACGGACCAGTAAGTGCATCCCGGGGTTCGTTAGTAGTGGAAATCACTCCGAGAACCCAAAACAGTGATTAATAGTCCACAAAACGGGCCAGAATCTACCAAAACTGCGAGTGTTGATGACCGACACGTAAGCGTACCTTTGGGTTCGTCAATCGTGGAAATCAGTCCGAGACCCCAAAACAGCGAGTAATAGTCCACAAAACGGGCCAGAATCGGCCAAAACTATGAGGGTTGATGACCGACACCTAAGCGTACCTTGGGGTTCGTCAATCGTGGAAATCACTCCGAGACCCCAAAACAGTGAGTAATAGTCCATGAAATGGGCCAGAATCGGCCAAAACTGCGAGTGTTGATGACCCACAGGTAAGCGCACCCTGGGGATCGTCAATCGTGAAAATCGCTCGGGGACCCCAAAACAGGCCAGAATCGTAAGTAATAGACCATGAAACGGGCTAGAATCGGCCAAAACTGCGAGGATTGATGACCGACCCGTAAGCGCACCCCGGGGTTCCTTAGTAGTGGAAATCACTCAGAGAACCCAAAACAGTGATTAATAGTCCACAAAACGGGCCAGAATCTACCAAAACTGCGAGTGTTGATGACCGACACGTAAGCGTACCTTTGGGTTCGTCAATCGTGGAAATCAGTCCGAGACCCCAAAACAGTGAGTAATAGTCCACAAAACGGGCCAGAATCGGCCAAAACTATGAGGGTTGATGACCGACACCTAAGCGCACCCCGGGGTTCGTTAGTAGTGGAAATCACTCCGAGAACCCAAAACAGTGATTAATAGTCCACAAAACGGGCCAGAATCTACCAAAACTGCGAGTGTTGATGACCGACAGGTAAGCACACCCTGGGGATCGTCAATCCTGAAAATCGCTCTGGGACCCCAAAACGGGCCAGAATCGTGAGTAATAGACCATGAAACGGGCTAGAATCGGCCAAAACTGCGAGGATTGATGACCGACCCGTAAGCGCACCCCGGGGTTCGTTAGTAGTGGAAATCACTCCGAGAACCCAAAACAGTGATTAATAGTCCACAAAACGGGCCAGAATCTACCAAAACTGCGAGTGTTGATGACCGACAGGTAAGCACACCCTGGGGATCGTCAATCCTGAAAATCGCTCTGGGACCCCAAAACGGGCCAGAATCGTGAGTAATAGACCATGAAACGGGCTAGAATCGGCCAAAACTGCGAGGATTGATGACCGACCCGTAAGCGCACCCCGGGGTTCGTTAGTAGTGGAAATCACTCCGAGAACCCAAAACAGTGATTAATAGTCCACAAAACGGGCCAGAATCTACCAAAACTGCGAGTGTTGATGACCGACACGTAAGCGTACCTTTGGGTTCGTCAATCGTGGAAATCAGTCCGAGACCCCAAAACAGCGAGTAATAGTCCACAAAACGGGCCAGAATCGGCCAAAACTATGAGGGTTGATGACCGACACCTAAGCGTACCTTGGGGTTCGTCAATCGTGGAAATCACTCCGAGACCCCAAAACAGTGAGTAATAGTCCATGAAATGGGCCAGAATCGGCCAAAACTGCGAGTGTTGATGACCCACAGGTAAGCGCACCCTGGGGATCGTCAATCGTGAAAATCGCTCGGGGACCCCAAAACAGGCCAGAATCGTAAGTAATAGACCATGAAACGGGCTAGAATCGGCCAAAACTGCGAGGATTGATGACCGACCCGTAAGCGCACCCCGGGGTTCGTTAGTAGTGGAAATCACTCAGAGAACCCAAAACAGTGATTAATAGTCCACAAAACGGGCCAGAATCTACCAAAACTGCGAGTGTTGATGACCGACAGGTAAGCACACCCTGGGGATCGTCAATCCTGAAAATCGCTCTGGGACCCCAAAACGGGCCAGAATCGTGAGTAATAGACCATGAAACGGGCTAGAATCGGCCAAAACTGCGAGGATGGATGACCGACCCGTAAGCGCACCCCGGGGTTCGTTAGTAGTGGAAATCACTCCGAGAACCCAAAACAGTGATTAATAGTCCACAAAACGGGCCAGAATCTACCAAAACTGCGAGTGTTGATGACCGACACGTAAGCGTACCTTTGGGTTCGTCAATCGTGGAAATCAGTCCGAGACCCCAAAACAGTGAGTAATAGTCCACAAAACGGGCCAGAATCGGCCAAAACTATGAGGGTTGATGACCGACACCTAAGCGTACCTTGGGGTTCGTCAATCGTGGAAATCACTCCGAGACCCCAAAACAGTGAGTAATAGTCCATGAAATGGGCCAGAATCGGCCAAAACTGCGAGTGTTGATGACCCACAGGTAAGCGCACCCTGGGGATCGTCAATCGTGAAAATCGCTCGGGGACCCCAAAACAGGCCAGAATCGTAAGTAATAGACCATGAAACGGGCTAGAATCGGCCAAAACTGCGAGGATTGATGACCGACCCGTAAGCGCACCCCGGGGTTCGTTAGTAGTGGAAATCACTCAGAGAACCCAAAACAGTGATTAATAGTCCACAAAACGGGCCAGAATCTACCAAAACTGCGAGTGTTGATGACCGACAGGTAAGCACACCCTGGGGATCGTCAATCCTGAAAATCGCTCTGGGACCCCAAAACGGGCCAGAATCGTGAGTAATAGACCATGAAACGGGCTAGAATCGGCCAAAACTGCGAGGATTGATGACCGACCCGTAAGCGCACCCCGGGGTTCGTTAGTAGTGGAAATCACTCCGAGAACCCAAAACAGTGATTAATAGTCCACAAAACGGGCCAGAATCTACCAAAACTGCGAGTGTTGATGACCGACAGGTAAGCACACCCTGGGGATCGTCAATCCTGAAAATCGCTCTGGGACCCCAAAACGGGCCAGAATCGTGAGTAATAGACCATGAAACGGGCTAGAATCGGCCAAAACTGCGAGGATTGATGACCGACCCGTAAGCGCACCCCGGGGTTCGTTAGTAGTGGAAATCACTCCGAGAACCCAAAACAGTGATTAATAGTCCACAAAACGGGCCAGAATCTACCAAAACTGCGAGTGTTGATGACCGACACGTAAGCGTACCTTTGGGTTCGTCAATCGTGGAAATCAGTCCGAGACCCCAAAACAGCGAGTAATAGTCCACAAAACGGGCCAGAATCGGCCAAAACTATGAGGGTTGATGACCGACACCTAAGCGTACCTTGGGGTTCGTCAATCGTGGAAATCACTCCGAGACCCCAAAACAGTGAGTAATAGTCCATGAAATGGGCCAGAATCGGCCAAAACTGCGAGTGTTGATGACCCACAGGTAAGCGCACCCTGGGGATCGTCAATCGTGAAAATCGCTCGGGGACCCCAAAACAGGCCAGAATCGTAAGTAATAGACCATGAAACGGGCTAGAATCGGCCAAAACTGCGAGGATTGATGACCGACCCGTAAGCGCACCCCGGGGTTCGTTAGTAGTGGAAATCACTCAGAGAACCCAAAACAGTGATTAATAGTCCACAAAACGGGCCAGAATCTACCAAAACTGCGAGTGTTGATGACCGACAGGTAAGCACACCCTGGGGATCGTCAATCCTGAAAATCGCTCTGGGACCCCAAAACGGGCCAGAATCGTGAGTAATAGACCATGAAACGGGCTAGAATCGGCCAAAACTGCGAGGATTGATGACCGACCCGTAAGCGCACCCCGGGGTTCGTTAGTAGTGGAAATCACTCCGAGAACCCAAAACAGTGATTAATAGTCCACAAAACGGGCCAGAATCTACCAAAACTGCGAGTGTTGATGACCGACACGTAAGCGTACCTTTGGGTTCGTCAATCGTGGAAATCAGTCCGAGACCCCAAAACAGCGAGTAATAGTCCACAAAACGGGCCAGAATCGGCCAAAACTATGAGGGTTGATGACCGACACCTAAGCGTACCTTGGGGTTCGTCAATCGTGGAAATCACTCCGAGACCCCAAAACAGTGAGTAATAGTCCATGAAATGGGCCAGAATCGGCCAAAACTGCGAGTGTTGATGACCCACAGGTAAGCGCACCCTGGGGATCGTCAATCGTGAAAATCGCTCGGGGACCCCAAAACAGGCCAGAATCGTAAGTAATAGACCATGAAACGGGCTAGAATCGGCCAAAACTGCGAGGATTGATGACCGACCCGTAAGCGCACCCCGGGGTTCGTTAGTAGTGGAAATCACTCAGAGAACCCAAAACAGTGATTAATAGTCCACAAAACGGGCCAGAATCTACCAAAACTGCGAGTGTTGATGACCGACAGGTAAGCACACCCTGGGGATCGTCAATCCTGAAAATCGCTCTGGGACCCCAAAACGGGCCAGAATCGTGAGTAATAGACCATGAAACGGGCTAGAATCGGCCAAAACTGCGAGGATGGATGACCGACCCGTAAGCGCACCCCGGGGTTCGTTAGTAGTGGAAATCACTCCGAGAACCCAAAACAGTGATTAATAGTCCACAAAACGGGCCAGAATCTACCAAAACTGCGAGTGTTGATGACCGACACGTAAGCGTACCTTTGGGTTCGTCAATCGTGGAAATCAGTCCGAGACCCCAAAACAGTGAGTAATAGTCCACAAAACGGGCCAGAATCGGCCAAAACTATGAGGGTTGATGACCGACACCTAAGCGTACCTTGGGGTTCGTCAATCGTGGAAATCACTCCGAGACCCCAAAACAGTGAGTAATAGTCCATGAAATGGGCCAGAATCGGCCAAAACTGCGAGTGTTGATGACCCACAGGTAAGCGCACCCTGGGGATCGTCAATCGTGAAAATCGCTCGGGGACCCCAAAACAGGCCAGAATCGTAAGTAATAGACCATGAAACGGGCTAGAATCGGCCAAAACTGCGAGGATTGATGACCGACCCGTAAGCGCACCCCGGGGTTCGTTAGTAGTGGAAATCACTCAGAGAACCCAAAACAGTGATTAATAGTCCACAAAACGGGCCAGAATCTACCAAAACTGCGAGTGTTGATGACCGACAGGTAAGCACACCCTGGGGATCGTCAATCCTGAAAATCGCTCTGGGACCCCAAAACGGGCCAGAATCGTGAGTAATAGACCATGAAACGGGCTAGAATCGGCCAAAACTGCGAGGATTGATGACCGACCCGTAAGCGCACCCCGGGGTTCGTTAGTAGTGGAAATCACTCCGAGAACCCAAAACAATGATTAATAGTCCACAAAACGGGCCAGAATCTACCAAAACTGCGAGTGTTGATGACCGACAGGTAAGCACACCCTGGGGATCGTCAATCCTGAAAATCGCTCTGGGACCCCAAAACGGGCCAGAATCGTGAGTAATAGACCATGAAACGGGCTAGAATCGGCCAAAACTGCGAGGATTGATGACCGACCCGTAAGCGCACCCCGGGGTTCGTTAGTAGTGGAAATCACTCCGAGAACCCAAAACAGTGATTAATAGTCCACAAAACGGGCCAGAATCTACCAAAACTGCGAGTGTTGATGACCGACACGTAAGCGTACCTTTGGGTTCGTCAATCGTGGAAATCAGTCCGAGACCCCAAAACAGTGAGTAATAGTCCACAAAACGGGCCAGAATCGGCCAAAACTATGAGGGTTGATGACCGACACCTAAGCGTACCTTGGGGTTCGTCAATCGTGGAAATCACTCCGAGACCCCAAAACAGTGAGTAATAGTCCATGAAATGGGCCAGAATCGGCCAAAACTGCGAGTGTTGATGACCCACAGGTAAGCGCACCCTGGGGATCGTCAATCGTGAAAATCGCTCGGGGACCCCAAAACAGGCCAGAATCGTAAGTAATAGACCATGAAACGGGCTAGAATCGGCCAAAACTGCGAGGATTGATGACCGACCCGTAAGCGCACCCCGGGGTTCGTTAGTAGTGGAAATCACTCAGAGAACCCAAAACAGTGATTAATAGTCCACAAAACGGGCCAGAATCTACCAAAACTGCGAGTGTTGATGACCGACAGGTAAGCACACCCTGGGGATCGTCAATCCTGAAAATCGCTCTGGGACCCCAAAACGGGCCAGAATCGTGAGTAATAGACCATGAAACGGGCTAGAATCGGCCAAAACTGCGAGGATTGATGACCGACCCGTAAGCGCACCCCGGGGTTCGTTAGTAGTGGAAATCACTCCGAGAACCCAAAACAGTGATTAATAGTCCACAAAACGGGCCAGAATCTACCAAAACTGCGAGTGTTGATGACCGACAGGTAAGCACACCCTGGGGATCGTCAATCCTGAAAATCGCTCTGGGACCCCAAAACGGGCCAGAATCGTGAGTAATAGACCATGAAACGGGCTAGAATCGGCCAAAACTGCGAGGATTGATGACCGACCCGTAAGCGCACCCCGGGGTTCGTTAGTAGTGGAAATCACTCCGAGAACCCAAAACAGTGATTAATAGTCCACAAAACGGGCCAGAATCTACCAAAACTGCGAGTGTTGATGACCGACACGTAAGCGTACCTTTGGGTTCGTCAATCGTGGAAATCAGTCCGAGACCCCAAAACAGTGAGTAATAGTCCACAAAACGGGCCAGAATCGGCCAAAACTATGAGGGTTGATGACCGACACCTAAGCGTACCTTGGGGTTCGTCAATCGTGGAAATCACTCCGAGACCCCAAAACAGTGAGTAATAGTCCATGAAATGGGCCAGAATCGGCCAAAACTGCGAGTGTTGATGACCCACAGGTAAGCGCACCCTGGGGATCGTCAATCGTGAAAATCGCTCGGGGACCCCAAAACAGGCCAGAATCGTAAGTAATAGACCATGAAACGGGCTAGAATCGGCCAAAACTGCGAGGATTGATGACCGACCCGTAAGCGCACCCCGGGGTTCGTTAGTAGTGGAAATCACTCAGAGAACCCAAAACAGTGATTAATAGTCCACAAAACGGGCCAGAATCTACCAAAACTGCGAGTGTTGATGACCGACAGGTAAGCACACCCTGGGGATCGTCAATCCTGAAAATCGCTCTGGGACCCCAAAACGGGCCAGAATCGTGAGTAATAGACCATGAAACGGGCTAGAATCGGCCAAAACTGCGAGGATGGATGACCGACCCGTAAGCGCACCCCGGGGTTCGTTAGTAGTGGAAATCACTCCGAGAACCCAAAACAGTGATTAATAGTCCACAAAACGGGCCAGAATCTACCAAAACTGCGAGTGTTGATGACCGACACGTAAGCGTACCTTTGGGTTCGTCAATCGTGGAAATCAGTCCGAGACCCCAAAACAGTGAGTAATAGTCCACAAAACGGGCCAGAATCGGCCAAAACTATGAGGGTTGATGACCGACACCTAAGCGTACCTTGGGGTTCGTCAATCGTGGAAATCACTCCGAGACCCCAAAACAGTGAGTAATAGTCCATGAAATGGGCCAGAATCGGCCAAAACTGCGAGTGTTGATGACCCACAGGTAAGCGCACCCTGGGGATCGTCAATCGTGAAAATCGCTCGGGGACCCCAAAACAGGCCAGAATCGTAAGTAATAGACCATGAAACGGGCTAGAATCGGCCAAAACTGCGAGGATTGATGACCGACCCGTAAGCGCACCCCGGGGTTCGTTAGTAGTGGAAATCACTCAGAGAACCCAAAACAGTGATTAATAGTCCACAAAACGGGCCAGAATCTACCAAAACTGCGAGTGTTGATGACCGACAGGTAAGCACACCCTGGGGATCGTCAATCCTGAAAATCGCTCTGGGACCCCAAAACGGGCCAGAATCGTGAGTAATAGACCATGAAACGGGCTAGAATCGGCCAAAACTGCGAGGATTGATGACCGACCCGTAAGCGCACCCCGGGGTTCGTTAGTAGTGGAAATCACTCCGAGAACCCAAAACAGTGATTAATAGTCCACAAAACGGGCCAGAATCTACCAAAACTGCGAGTGTTGATGACCGACAGGTAAGCACACCCTGGGGATCGTCAATCCTGAAAATCGCTCTGGGACCCCAAAACGGGCCAGAATCGTGAGTAATAGACCATGAAACGGGCTAGAATCGGCCAAAACTGCGAGGATTGATGACCGACCCGTAAGCGCACCCCGGGGTTCGTTAGTAGTGGAAATCACTCCGAGAACCCAAAACAGTGATTAATAGTCCACAAAACGGGCCAGAATCTACCAAAACTGCGAGTGTTGATGACCGACACGTAAGCGTACCTTTGGGTTCGTCAATCGTGGAAATCAGTCCGAGACCCCAAAACAGCGAGTAATAGTCCACAAAACGGGCCAGAATCGGCCAAAACTATGAGGGTTGATGACCGACACCTAAGCGTACCTTGGGGTTCGTCAATCGTGGAAATCACTCCGAGACCCCAAAACAGTGAGTAATAGTCCATGAAATGGGCCAGAATCGGCCAAAACTGCGAGTGTTGATGACCCACAGGTAAGCGCACCCTGGGGATCGTCAATCGTGAAAATCGCTCGGGGACCCCAAAACAGGCCAGAATCGTAAGTAATAGACCATGAAACGGGCTAGAATCGGCCAAAACTGCGAGGATTGATGACCGACCCGTAAGCGCACCCCGGGGTTCGTTAGTAGTGGAAATCACTCAGAGAACCCAAAACAGTGATTAATAGTCCACAAAACGGGCCAGAATCTACCAAAACTGCGAGTGTTGATGACCGACAGGTAAGCACACCCTGGGGATCGTCAATCCTGAAAATCGCTCTGGGACCCCAAAACGGGCCAGAATCGTGAGTAATAGACCATGAAACGGGCTAGAATCGGCCAAAACTGCGAGGATTGATGACCGACCCGTAAGCGCACCCCGGGGTTCGTTAGTAGTGGAAATCACTCCGAGAACCCAAAACAGTGATTAATAGTCCACAAAACGGGCCAGAATCTACCAAAACTGCGAGTGTTGATGACCGACACGTAAGCGTACCTTTGGGTTCGTCAATCGTGGAAATCAGTCCGAGACCCCAAAACAGCGAGTAATAGTCCACAAAACGGGCCAGAATCGGCCAAAACTATGAGGGTTGATGACCGACACCTAAGCGTACCTTGGGGTTCGTCAATCGTGGAAATCACTCCGAGACCCCAAAACAGTGAGTAATAGTCCATGAAATGGGCCAGAATCGGCCAAAACTGCGAGTGTTGATGACCCACAGGTAAGCGCACCCTGGGGATCGTCAATCGTGAAAATCGCTCGGGGACCCCAAAACAGGCCAGAATCGTAAGTAATAGACCATGAAACGGGCTAGAATCGGCCAAAACTGCGAGGATTGATGACCGACCCGTAAGCGCACCCCGGGGTTCGTTAGTAGTGGAAATCACTCAGAGAACCCAAAACAGTGATTAATAGTCCACAAAACGGGCCAGAATCTACCAAAACTGCGAGTGTTGATGACCGACAGGTAAGCACACCCTGGGGATCGTCAATCCTGAAAATCGCTCTGGGACCCCAAAACGGGCCAGAATCGTGAGTAATAGACCATGAAACGGGCTAGAATCGGCCAAAACTGCGAGGATGGATGACCGACCCGTAAGCGCACCCCGGGGTTCGTTAGTAGTGGAAATCACTCCGAGAACCCAAAACAGTGATTAATAGTCCACAAAACGGGCCAGAATCTACCAAAACTGCGAGTGTTGATGACCGACACGTAAGCGTACCTTTGGGTTCGTCAATCGTGGAAATCAGTCCGAGACCCCAAAACAGTGAGTAATAGTCCACAAAACGGGCCAGAATCGGCCAAAACTATGAGGGTTGATGACCGACACCTAAGCGTACCTTGGGGTTCGTCAATCGTGGAAATCACTCCGAGACCCCAAAACAGTGAGTAATAGTCCATGAAATGGGCCAGAATCGGCCAAAACTGCGAGTGTTGATGACCCACAGGTAAGCGCACCCTGGGGATCGTCAATCGTGAAAATCGCTCGGGGACCCCAAAACAGGCCAGAATCGTAAGTAATAGACCATGAAACGGGCTAGAATCGGCCAAAACTGCGAGGATTGATGACCGACCCGTAAGCGCACCCCGGGGTTCGTTAGTAGTGGAAATCACTCAGAGAACCCAAAACAGTGATTAATAGTCCACAAAACGGGCCAGAATCTACCAAAACTGCGAGTGTTGATGACCGACAGGTAAGCACACCCTGGGGATCGTCAATCCTGAAAATCGCTCTGGGACCCCAAAACGGGCCAGAATCGTGAGTAATAGACCATGAAACGGGCTAGAATCGGCCAAAACTGCGAGGATTGATGACCGACCCGTAAGCGCACCCCGGGGTTCGTTAGTAGTGGAAATCACTCCGAGAACCCAAAACAATGATTAATAGTCCACAAAACGGGCCAGAATCTACCAAAACTGCGAGTGTTGATGACCGACAGGTAAGCACACCCTGGGGATCGTCAATCCTGAAAATCGCTCTGGGACCCCAAAACGGGCCAGAATCGTGAGTAATAGACCATGAAACGGGCTAGAATCGGCCAAAACTGCGAGGATTGATGACCGACCCGTAAGCGCACCCCGGGGTTCGTTAGTAGTGGAAATCACTCCGAGAACCCAAAACAGTGATTAATAGTCCACAAAACGGGCCAGAATCTACCAAAACTGCGAGTGTTGATGACCGACACGTAAGCGTACCTTTGGGTTCGTCAATCGTGGAAATCAGTCCGAGACCCCAAAACAGTGAGTAATAGTCCACAAAACGGGCCAGAATCGGCCAAAACTATGAGGGTTGATGACCGACACCTAAGCGTACCTTGGGGTTCGTCAATCGTGGAAATCACTCCGAGACCCCAAAACAGTGAGTAATAGTCCATGAAATGGGCCAGAATCGGCCAAAACTGCGAGTGTTGATGACCCACAGGTAAGCGCACCCTGGGGATCGTCAATCGTGAAAATCGCTCGGGGACCCCAAAACAGGCCAGAATCGTAAGTAATAGACCATGAAACGGGCTAGAATCGGCCAAAACTGCGAGGATTGATGACCGACCCGTAAGCGCACCCCGGGGTTCGTTAGTAGTGGAAATCACTCAGAGAACCCAAAACAGTGATTAATAGTCCACAAAACGGGCCAGAATCTACCAAAACTGCGAGTGTTGATGACCGACAGGTAAGCACACCCTGGGGATCGTCAATCCTGAAAATCGCTCTGGGACCCCAAAACGGGCCAGAATCGTGAGTAATAGACCATGAAACGGGCTAGAATCGGCCAAAACTGCGAGGATTGATGACCGACCCGTAAGCGCACCCCGGGGTTCGTTAGTAGTGGAAATCACTCCGAGAACCCAAAACAGTGATTAATAGTCCACAAAACGGGCCAGAATCTACCAAAACTGCGAGTGTTGATGACCGACAGGTAAGCACACCCTGGGGATCGTCAATCCTGAAAATCGCTCTGGGACCCCAAAACGGGCCAGAATCGTGAGTAATAGACCATGAAACGGGCTAGAATCGGCCAAAACTGCGAGGATTGATGACCGACCCGTAAGCGCACCCCGGGGTTCGTTAGTAGTGGAAATCACTCCGAGAACCCAAAACAGTGATTAATAGTCCACAAAACGGGCCAGAATCTACCAAAACTGCGAGTGTTGATGACCGACACGTAAGCGTACCTTTGGGTTCGTCAATCGTGGAAATCAGTCCGAGACCCCAAAACAGTGAGTAATAGTCCACAAAACGGGCCAGAATCGGCCAAAACTATGAGGGTTGATGACCGACACCTAAGCGTACCTTGGGGTTCGTCAATCGTGGAAATCACTCCGAGACCCCAAAACAGTGAGTAATAGTCCATGAAATGGGCCAGAATCGGCCAAAACTGCGAGTGTTGATGACCCACAGGTAAGCGCACCCTGGGGATCGTCAATCGTGAAAATCGCTCGGGGACCCCAAAACAGGCCAGAATCGTAAGTAATAGACCATGAAACGGGCTAGAATCGGCCAAAACTGCGAGGATTGATGACCGACCCGTAAGCGCACCCCGGGGTTCGTTAGTAGTGGAAATCACTCAGAGAACCCAAAACAGTGATTAATAGTCCACAAAACGGGCCAGAATCTACCAAAACTGCGAGTGTTGATGACCGACAGGTAAGCACACCCTGGGGATCGTCAATCCTGAAAATCGCTCTGGGACCCCAAAACGGGCCAGAATCGTGAGTAATAGACCATGAAACGGGCTAGAATCGGCCAAAACTGCGAGGATTGATGACCGACCCGTAAGCGCACCCCGGGGTTCGTTAGTAGTGGAAATCACTCCGAGAACCCAAAACAATGATTAATAGTCCACAAAACGGGCCAGAATCTACCAAAACTGCGAGTGTTGATGACCGACAGGTAAGCACACCCTGGGGATCGTCAATCCTGAAAATCGCTCTGGGACCCCAAAACGGGCCAGAATCGTGAGTAATAGACCATGAAACGGGCTAGAATCGGCCAAAACTGCGAGGATTGATGACCGACCCGTAAGCGCACCCCGGGGTTCGTTAGTAGTGGAAATCACTCCGAGAACCCAAAACAGTGATTAATAGTCCACAAAACGGGCCAGAATCTACCAAAACTGCGAGTGTTGATGACCGACACGTAAGCGTACCTTTGGGTTCGTCAATCGTGGAAATCAGTCCGAGACCCCAAAACAGTGAGTAATAGTCCACAAAACGGGCCAGAATCGGCCAAAACTATGAGGGTTGATGACCGACACCTAAGCGTACCTTGGGGTTCGTCAATCGTGGAAATCACTCCGAGACCCCAAAACAGTGAGTAATAGTCCATGAAATGGGCCAGAATCGGCCAAAACTGCGAGTGTTGATGACCCACAGGTAAGCGCACCCTGGGGATCGTCAATCGTGAAAATCGCTCGGGGACCCCAAAACAGGCCAGAATCGTAAGTAATAGACCATGAAACGGGCTAGAATCGGCCAAAACTGCGAGGATTGATGACCGACCCGTAGGCGCACCCCGGGGTTCGTTAGTAGTGGAAATCACTCAGAGAACCCAAAACAGTGATTAATAGTCCACAAAACGGGCCAGAATCTACCAAAACTGCGAGTGTTGATGACCGACAGGTAAGCACACCCTGGGGATCGTCAATCCTGAAAATCGCTCTGGGACCCCAAAACGGGCCAGAATCGTGAGTAATAGACCATGAAACGGGCTAGAATCGGCCAAAACTGCGAGGATTGATGACCGACCCGTAAGCGCACCCCGGGGTTCGTTAGTAGTGGAAATCACTCCGAGAACCCAAAACAGTGATTAATAGTCCACAAAACGGGCCAGAATCTACCAAAACTGCGAGTGTTGATGACCGACAGGTAAGCACACCCTGGGGATCGTCAATCCTGAAAATCGCTCTGGGACCCCAAAACGGGCCAGAATCGTGAGTAATAGACCATGAAACGGGCTAGAATCGGCCAAAACTGCGAGGATTGATGACCGACCCGTAAGCGCACCCCGGGGTTCGTTAGTAGTGGAAATCACTCCGAGAACCCAAAACAGTGATTAATAGTCCACAAAACGGGCCAGAATCTACCAAAACTGCGAGTGTTGATGACCGACACGTAAGCGTACCTTTGGGTTCGTCAATCGTGGAAATCAGTCCGAGACCCCAAAACAGTGAGTAATAGTCCACAAAACGGGCCAGAATCGGCCAAAACTATGAGGGTTGATGACCGACACCTAAGCGTACCTTGGGGTTCGTCAATCGTGGAAATCACTCCGAGACCCCAAAACAGTGAGTAATAGTCCATGAAATGGGCCAGAATCGGCCAAAACTGCGAGTGTTGATGACCCACAGGTAAGCGCACCCTGGGGATCGTCAATCGTGAAAATCGCTCGGGGACCCCAAAACAGGCCAGAATCGTAAGTAATAGACCATGAAACGGGCTAGAATCGGCCAAAACTGCGAGGATTGATGACCGACCCGTAAGCGCACCCCGGGGTTCGTTAGTAGTGGAAATCACTCAGAGAACCCAAAACAGTGATTAATAGTCCACAAAACGGGCCAGAATCTACCAAAACTGCGAGTGTTGATGACCGACAGGTAAGCACACCCTGGGGATCGTCAATCCTGAAAATCGCTCTGGGACCCCAAAACGGGCCAGAATCGTGAGTAATAGACCATGAAACGGGCTAGAATCGGCCAAAACTGCGAGAATTGATGACCGACCCGTAAGCGCACCCCGGGGTTCGTTAGTAGTGGAAATCACTCCGAGAACCCAAAACAGTGATTAATAGTCCACAAAACGGGCCAGAATCTACCAAAACTGCGAGTGTTGATGACCAACACGTAAGCGCACCTTTGGGTTCGTCAATCGTGGAAATCACTCCGAGACCCCAAAACTGTGAGTAATAGTCCACAAAACGGGCCAGAATCGGCCAAAACTATAAGTGTTGATGACCGACACGTAAGTGCACCTTTGGGTTCGTCAATCGTGGAAATCACTCCGAGACCCCAAAACAGTGAGTAATAGTCCACAAAACGGGCCAGAATCGGCCAAAACTATGAGGGTTGATGACCGACACGTAAGCGTACCTTGGGGTTCGTCAATCGTGGAAATCACTCCGAGACCCCAAAACAGTGAGTAATAGTCCACAAAATGGGCCAGAATCGGCCAAAACTATGAGGGTTGATGACCGACACGTAAGCGCACCTTGGGGTTCGATAATCGTGAAAATCGCTCGGGGACCCCAAAACGGGCCAGAATCGTGAGTAATAGACCATGAAACAGGATAGAATCGGCCAAAACTGCGAGGATTGATGACCGACCCGTAAGCGCACCCCGGGGTTCGTTAGTAGTGGAAATCACTCCGAGAACCCAACAGTGATTAATAGTCCACAAAACGGGCCAGAATCTACTAAAACTGCAAGTGTTGATGACCGACAGGTAAGCGCACCCTGGGGATCGTCAATCCTGAAAATCGCTCTGGGACCCCAAAACGGGCCAGAATCGTAAGTAATAGACCATGAAACGGGCTAGAATCGGCCAAAACTGCGAGGATTGATGACCGACCAGTAAGCGCACCCCGGGGTTCGTTAGTAGTGGAAATCACTCCGAGAACCCAAAACAGTGATTAATAGTCCATGAAACGGGCCAGAATCAGCCAAAACTGTGAGTGTTGATGACCCACAGGTAAGCGCACCCTGGGGATCGTCAATCGTGAAAATCGCTCGGGGACCCCAAAACGGGCCAGAATCGTGAGTAATAGACCATGAAACAGGATAGAATCGGCCAAAACTGCGAGGATTGATGACCGACCCGTAAGCGCACCCCGGGGTTCGTTAGTAGTGGAAATCACTCCGAGAACCCAACAGTGATTAATAGTCCACAAAACGGGCCAGAATCTACTAAAACTGCAAGTGTTGATGACCGACAGGTAAGCGCACCCTGGGGATCGTCAATCCTGAAAATCGCTCTGGGACCCCAAAACGGGCCAGAATCGTAAGTAATAGACCATGAAACGGGCTAGAATCGGCCAAAACTGCGAGGATTGATGACCGACCAGTAAGCGCACCCCGGGGTTCGTTAGTAGTGGAAATCACTCCGAGAACCCAAAACAGTGATTAATAGTCCATGAAACGGGCCAGAATCAGCCAAAACTGTGAGTGTTGATGACCCACAGGTAAGCGCACCCTGGGGATCGTCAATCGTGAAAATCGCTCGGGGACCCCAAAACGGGCCAGAATCGTGAGTAATAGACCATGAAACAGGATAGAATCGGCCAAAACTGCGAGGATTGATGACCGACCCGTAAGCGCACCCCGGGGTTCGTTAGTAGTGGAAATCACTCCGAGAACCCAACAGTGATTAATAGTCCACAAAACGGGCCAGAATCTACTAAAACTGCAAGTGTTGATGACCGACAGGTAAGCGCACCCTGGGGATCGTCAATCCTGAAAATCGCTCTGGGACCCCAAAACGGGCCAGAATCGTGAGTAATAGACCATGAAACGGGCTAGAATCGGCCAAAACTGCGAGGATTGATGACCGACCAGTAAGCGCACCCCGGGGTTCGTTAGTAGTGGAAATCACTCCGAGAACCCAAAACAGTGATTAATAGTCCACAAAACGGGCCAGAATCTACCAAAACTGCGAGTGTTGATGACCAACACGTAAGCGCACCTTTGAGTTCGTCAATCGTGGAAATCACTCCCAGACCCCAAAACAGTGAGTAATAGTCCACAAAACGGGCCAGAATCGGCCAAAACTATGAGGGTTGATGACCGACACGTAAGCGTACCTTGGGGTTCGTCAATCGTGGAAATCACTCCGAGAGCCCAAAACAATGAGTAATAGTCCATGAAACGGGCCAGAATCGGCCAGAACTGCAAGTGTTGATGACCGACAGGTTAGCGCACCCTGGGGATCGTCAATCCTGAAAATCGCTCTGGGACCCAAAACGGGATAGAATCGTGAGTAATAGACCATGAAACGGGCTAGAATCGGCCAATACTGCGAGGATTGATGACCGACCCGTAAGCGCACCCCGGGGTTCATTAGTAGTGGAAATCACTCCGAGAACTCAACAGTGATTAATAGTCCACAAAACGGGCCAGAATCTACTAAAACTGCAAGTGTTGATGACCGAGAGGTAAGCGCACCCTGGGGATCGTCAATCCTGAAAATCGCTCTGGGACCCCAAAACGGGCCAGAATCGTGAGTAATAGACCATGAAACGGGCTAGAATCGGCCAAAACTGCGAGATTGATGACCAACCAGTAAGCGCACCCCGGGGTTCGTTAGTAGTGGAAATCACTCCGAGAACCCAAAACAGTGATTAATAGTCCACAAAACGGGCCAGAATCTACCAAAACTGCGAGTGTTGATGACCAACACGTAAGCGCACCTTTGAGTTCGTCAATCGTGGAAATCACTCCCAGACCCCAAAACAGTGAGTAATAGTCCACAAAACGGGCCAGAATCGGCCAAAACTATGAGGGTTGATGACCGACACGTAAGCGTACCTTGGGGTTCGTCAATCGTGGAAATCACTCCGAGAGCCCAAAACAATGAGTAATAGTCCATGAAACGGGCCAGAATCGGCCAGAACTGCGAGTGTTGATGACCGACAGGTAAGCGCACCCTGGGGATCGTCAATCGTGAAAATCGCTCAAGGACCCCAAAACGGGCCAGAATCGTGAGTAATAATAGACCATGAAACGGGCCAGAATCGGCTAAAACTGCAAGGATTGATGACCGACCCGTAAGCGCATCCCGGGGTTCATTAGTAGTGGAAATCACTCCGAGAACCCAAAACAGTGATTAATAGTCCACGAAACGGGCCAGAATCTACCAAAACTATGAGTGTTGATGACCGACACGTAAGCACACCTTTGGGTTCGTCAATCGTGGAAATCACTCCGAGACCCCAAAACAGTGAGTAATAGTCCACAAAATGGGCCAGAATCGGCCAAAACTATAAGTGTTGATGACCGACACGTAACCGCACCTTTGGGTTCGTCAATCGTGGAAATCACTCCGAGACCCTAAAACAGTGAGTAATAGTCCACAAAACGGGCCAGAATCGGCCAAAACTATGAGGGTTGATGACCGACACGTAAGCGTACCTTGGGGTTCGATAATCGTGGAAATCCCTCCGAGACCCCAAAACAGTGAGTAATAGTCCATGAAACGGGCCAGAATCGGCCAAAACTGCGAGTGTTGATGACCCACAGGTAAGCGCACCCTAGGGAACGTCAATCGCGAAAATCGCTCGGGGACCCCAAAACGGGCCAGAATCATGAGTAATAGACCATGAAATGGGCTAGAATCGGCCACAACTGCGAGGATTGATGACCGACCCGTAAGCGCACCCCGGGGTTCGTTAGTAGTGGAAATCACTCCGAGAACCCAAAACAGTGATTAATAGTCCACAAAACGGGCCAGAATCTACCAAAACTGCAAGTGTTGATGACCGACAGGTTAGCGCACCCTGGGGATCGTCAATCCTGAAAATCGCTCTGGGACCCAAAACGGGATAGAATCGTGAGTAATAGACCATGAAACGGGCTAGAATCGGCCAATACTGCGAGGATTGATGACCGACCCGTAAGCGCACCCCGGGGTTCATTAGTAGTGGAAATCACTCCGAGAACTCAACAGTGATTAATAGTCCACAAAACGGGCCAGAATCTACTAAAACTGCAAGTGTTGATGACCGAGAGGTAAGCGCACCCTGGGGATCGTCAATCCTGAAAATCGCTCTGGGACCCCAAAACGGGCCAGAATCGTGAGTAATAGACCATGAAACGGGCTAGAATCGGCCAAAACTGCGAGATTGATGACCAACCAGTAAGCGCACCCCGGGGTTCGTTAGTAGTGGAAATCACTCCGAGAACCCAAAACAGTGATTAATAGTCCACAAAACGGGCCAGAATCTACCAAAACTGCGAGTGTTGATGACCAACAAATAAGCGCACCTTTGAGTTCGTCAATCGTGGAAATCACTCCCAGACCCCAAAACAGTGAGTAATAGTCCACAAAACGGGCCAGAATCGGCCAAAACTATGAGGGTTGATGACCGACACGTAAGCGTACCTTGGGGTTCGTCAACCGTGGAAATCACTCCGAGAGCCCAAAACAATGAGTAATAGTCCATGAAACGGGCCAGAATCGGCCAGAACTGCGAGTGTTGATGACCGACAGGTAAGCGCACCCTGGGGATCGTCAATCGTGAAAATCGCTCTAGGACCCCAAAACGGGCCAGAATCGTGAGTAATAATAGACCATGAAACGGGCCAGAATCGGCTAAAACTGCAAGGATTGATGACCGACCCGTAAGCGCATCCCGGGGTTCATTAGTAGTGGAAATCACTCCGAGAACCCAAAACAGTGATTAATAGTCCACGAAACGGGCCAGAATCTACCAAAACTATGAGTGTTGATGACCGACACGTAAGCACACCTTTGGGTTCGTCAATCGTGGAAATCACTCCGAGACCCCAAAACAGTGAGTAATAGTCCACAAAATGGGCCAGAATCGGCCAAAACTATAAGTGTTGATGACCGACACGTAACCGCACCTTTGGGTTCGTCAATCGTGGAAATCACTCCGAGACCCTAAAACAGTGAGTAATAGTCCACAAAACGGGCCAGAATCGGCCAAAACTATGAGGGTTGATGACCGACACGTAAGCGTACCTTGGGGTTCGATAATCGTGGAAATCACTCCGAGACCCCAAAACAGTGAGTAATAGTCCATGAAACGGGCCAGAATCGGCAAAAACTGCGAGTGTTGATGACCCACAGGTAAGCGCACCCTAGGGAACGTCAATCGTGAAAATCGCTCGGGGACCCCAAAACGGGCCAGAATCATGAGTAATAGACCATGAAATGGGCTAGAATCGGCCACAACTGCGAGGATTGATGACCGACCCGTAAGCGCACCCCGGGGTTCGTTAGTAGTGGAAATCACTCCGAGAACCCAAAACAGTGATTAATAGTCCACAAAACGGGCCAGAATCTACCAAAACTGCAAGTGTTGATGACCGACAGGTTAGCGCACCCTGGGGATCGTCAATCCTGAAAATCGCTCTGGGACCCAAAACGGGATAGAATCGTGAGTAATAGACCATGAAACGGGCTAGAATCGGCCAATACTGCGAGGATTGATGACCGACCCGTAAGCGCACCCCGGGGTTCATTAGTAGTGGAAATCACTCCGAGAACTCAACAGTGATTAATAGTCCACAAAACGGGCCAGAATCTACTAAAACTGCAAGTGTTGATGACCGAGAGGTAAGCGCACCCTGGGGATCGTCAATCCTGAAAATCGCTCTGGGACCCCAAAACGGGCCAGAATCGTGAGTAATAGACCATGAAACGGGCTAGAATCGGCCAAAACTGCGAGGATTGATGACGGACCAGTAAGTGCATCCCGGGGTTCGTTAGTAGTGGAAATCACTCCGAGAACCCAAAACAGTGATTAATAGTCCACAAAACGGGCCAGAATCTACCAAAACTGCGAGTGTTGATGACCGACACCTAAGCGTACCTTTGGGTTCGTCAATCGTGGAAATCACTCCCAGACCCCAAAACAGTGAGTAATAGTCCACAAAACGGGCCAGAATCGGCCAAAACTATGAGGGTTGATGACCGACACGTAAGCGTACCTTGGGGTTCGTCAATCGTGGAAATCACTCCGAGAGCCCAAAACAATGAGTAATAGTCCATGAAACGGGCCAGAATCGGCCAGAACTGCGAGTGTTGATGACCGACAGGTAAGCGCACCCTGGGGATCGTCAATCGTGAAAATCGCTCTGGGACCCCAAAACGGGCCAGAATCGTGAGTAATAGACCATGAAACGGGCCAGAATCGGCTAAAACTGCAAGGATTGATGACCGACCCGTAAGCGCATCCCGGGGTTCATTAGTAGTGGAAATCACTCCGAGAACCCAAAACAGTGATTAATAGTCCACGAAACGGGCCAGAATCTACCAAAACTATGAGTGTTGATGACCGACACGTAAGCGCACCTTTGGGTTCGTCAATCGTGGAAATCACTCCGAGACCCCAAAACAGTGAGTAATAGTCCACAAAACGGGCCAGAATCGGCCAAAACTATAAGTGTTGATGACCGACACGTAACCGCACCTTTGGGTTCGTCAATCGTGGAAATCACTCCGAGACCCTAAAACAGTGAGTAATAGTCCACAAAACGGGCCAGAATCGGCCAAAACTATGAGGGTTGATGACCGACACGTAAGCGTACCTTGGGGTTCGATAATCGTGGAAATCACTCCGAGACCCCAAAACAGTGAGTAATAGTCCATGAAACGGGCCAGAATCGGCCAAAACTGCGAGTGTTGATGACCCACAGGTAAGCGCACCCTAGGGAACGTCAATCGTGAAAATCGCTCGGGGACCCCAAAACGGGCCAGAATCATGAGTAATAGACCATGAAATGGGCTAGAATCGGCCACAACTGCGAGGATTGATGACCGACCCGTAAGCGCACCCCGGGGTTCGTTAGTAGTGGAAATCACTTCGAGAACCCAAAACAGTGATTAATAGTCCACAAAACGGGCCAGAATCTACCAAAACTGCAAGTGTTGATGACCGACAGGTTTGCGCACCCTGGGGATCGTCAATCCTGAAAATCGCTCTGGGACCCAAAACGGGATAGAATCGTGAGTAATAGACCATGAAACGGGCTAGAATCGGCCAATACTGCGAGGATTGATGACCGACCCGTAAGCGCACCCCGGGGTTCATTAGTAGTGGAAATCACTCCGAGAACTCAACAGTGATTAATAGTCCACAAAACGGGCCAGAATCTACTAAAACTGCAAGTGTTGATGACCGAGAGGTAAGCGCACCCTGGGGATCGTCAATCCTGAAAATCGCTCTGGGACCCCAAAACGGGCCAGAATCGTGAGTAATAGACCATGAAACGGGCTAGAATCGGCCAAAACTGCGAGGATTGATGACGGACCAGTAAGTGCATCCCGGGGTTCGTTAGTAGTGGAAATCACTCCGAGAACCCAAAACAGTGATTAATAGTCCACAAAACGGGCCAGAATCTACCAAAACTGCGAGTGTTGATGACCGACACATAAGCGTACCTTTGGGTTCGTCAATCGTGGAAATCAGTCCGAGACCCCAAAACAGTGAGTAATAGTCCACAAAACGGGCCAGAATCAGCCAAAACTATGAGGGTTGATGACCGACACCTAAGCGTACCTTGGGGTTCGTCAATCGTGGAAATCACTCCGAGACCCCAAAACAGTGAGTAATAGTCCATGAAATGGGCAGAATCGGCCAAAACTGCGAGTGTTGATGACCCACAGGTAAGCGCACCCTGGGGATCGTCAATCGTGAAAATCGCTCGGGGACCCCAAAACAGGCCAGAATCGTAAGTAATAGACCATGAAACGGGCTAGAATCGGCCAAAACTGCGAGGATTGATGACCGACCCGTAAGCGCACCCCGGGGTTCGTTAGTAGTGGAAATCACTCAGAGAACCCAAAACAGTGATTAATAGTCCACAAAACGGGCCAGAATCTACCAAAACTGCGAGTGTTGATGACCGACAGGTAAGCGCACCCTGGGGATCGTCAATCCTGAAAATCGCTCTGGGACCCCAAAACGGGCCAGAATCGTGAGTAATAGACCATGAAACGGGCTAGAATCGGCCAAAACTGCGAGGATTGATGACCGACCCGTAAGCGCACCCCGGGGTTCGTTAGTAGTGGAAATCACTCCGAGAACCCAAAACAGTGATTAATAGTCCACAAAACGGGCCAGAATCTACCAAAACTGCGAGTGTTGATGACCAACACGTAAGCGCACCATTGGGTTCGTCAATCGTGGAAATCACTCCGAGACACCAAAACTGTGAGTAATAGTCCACAAAACGGGCCAGAATCGGCCAAAACTATAAGTGTTGATGACCGACACGTAAGTGCACCTTTGGGTTCGTCAATCGTGGAAATCACTCCGAGACCCCAAAACAGTGAGTAATAGTCCACAAAACGGGCCAGAATCGGCCAAAACTATGAGGGTTGATGACCGACACGTAAGCGTACCTTGGGGTTCGTCAATCGTGGAAATCACTCCGAGACCCCAAAACAGTGAGTAATAGTCCACAAAACGGGCCAGAATCGGCCAAAACTATGAGGGTTGATGACCGACACGTAAGCGCACCTTGGGGTTCGATAATCGTGGAAATCACTCCGAGACCCCAAAACAGTGAGTAATAGTCCATGAAACGGGCTAGAATCAGCCAAAACTGTGAGTGTTGATGACCCACAGGTAAGCGCACCCTGGGGATCGTCAATCGTGAAAATCGCTCGGGGACCCCAAAACGGGCCAGAATCGTGAGTAATAGACCATGAAACAGGATAGAATCGGCCAAAACTGCGAGGATTGATGACCGACCCGTAAGCGCACCCCGGGGTTCGTTAGTAGTGGAAATCACTCCGAGAACCCAACAGTGATTAATAGTCCACAAAACGGGCCAGAATCTACTAAAACTGCAAGTGTTGATGACCGACAGGTAAGCGCACCCTGGGGATCGTCAATCCTGAAAATCGCTCTGGGACCCCAAAACGGGCCAGAATCGTGAGTAATAGACCATGAAACGGGCTAGAATTGGCCAAAATTGCGAGGATTGTTGACCGACCAGTAAGCGCACCCCGGGGTTCGTTAGTAGTGGAAATCACTCCGAGAACCCAAAACAGTGATTAATAGTCCACAAAACGGGCCAGAATCTACCAAAACTGCGAGTGTTGATGACCAACACGTAAGCGCACCTTTGGGTTCGTCAATCGTGGAAATCACTCCCAGACCCCAAAACAGTGAGTAATAGTCCACAAAACGGGCCAGAATCGGCCAAAACTATGAGGGTTGATGACCGACACGTAAGCGTACCTTGGGGTTCGTCAATCGTGGAAATCACTCCGAGAGCCCAAAACAATGAGTAATAGTCCATGAAACGGGCCAGAATCGGCCAGAACTGCGAGTGTTGATGACCGACAGGTAAGCGCACCCTGGGGATCGTCAATCGTGAAAATCGCTCTGGGACCCCAAAACGGGCCAGAATCGTGAGTAATAATAGACCATGAAACGGGCCAGAATCGGCTAAAACTGCAAGGATTGATGACCGACCCGTAAGCGCATCCCGGGGTTCATTAGTAGTGGAAATCACTCCGAGAACCCAAAACAGTGATTAATAGTCCACGAAACGGGCCAGAATCTACCAAAACTATGAGTGATGATGACCGACACGTAAGCGCACCTTTGGGTTCGTCAATCGTGGAAATCACTCCGAGACCCCAAAATAGTGAGTAATAGTCCACAAAACGGGCCAGAATCGGCCAAAACTATAAGTGTTGATGACCGACACGTAACCGCACCTTTGGGTTCGTCAATCGTGGAAATCACTCCGAGACCCTAAAACAGTGAGTAATAGTCCACAAAACGGGCCAGAATCGGCCAAAACTATGAGGGTTGATGACCGACACGTAAGCATACCTTGGGGTTCGATAATCGTGGAAATCACTCCGAGACCCCAAAACAGTGAGTAATAGTCCATGAAACGGGCCAGAATCGGCCAAAACTGCGAGTGTTGATGACCCACAGGTAAGCGCACCCTAGGGAACGTCAATCGTGAAAATCGCTCGGGGACCCCAAAACGGGCCAGAATCATGAGTAATAGACCATGAAATGGGCTAGAATCGGCCACAACTGCGAGGATTGATGACCGACCCGTAAGCGCACCCCGGGGTTCGTTAGTAGTGGAAATCACTCCGAGAACCCAAAACAGTGATTAATAGTCCACAAAACGGGCCAGAATCTACCAAAACTGCAAGTGTTGATGACCGACAGGTTAGCGCACCCTGGGGATCGTCAATCCTGAAAATTGCTCTGGGACCCAAAACGGGATAGAATCGTGAGTAATAGACCATGAAACGGGCTAGAATCGGCCAATACTGCGAGGATTGATGACCGACCCGTAAGCGCACCCCGGGGTTCATTAGTAGTGGAAATCACTCCGAGAACTCAACAGTGATTAATAGTCCACAAAACGGGCCAGAATCTACTAAAACTGCAAGTGTTGATGACCGAGAGGTAAGCGCACCCTGGGGATCGTCAATCCTGAAAATCGCTCTGGGACCCCAAAACGGGCCAGAATCGTGAGTAATAGACCATGAAACGGGCTAGAATCGGCCAAAACTGCGAGGATTGATGACGGACCAGTAAGTGCATCAGGGGGTTCGTTAGTAGTGGAAATCACTCCGAGAACCCAAA
The DNA here is from genome assembly GCA_963921465.1 of Triticum timopheevii. NCBI lineage: Eukaryota > Viridiplantae > Streptophyta > Magnoliopsida > Poales > Poaceae > Triticum > Triticum timopheevii. The sequence continues at coordinate 165,334 of OY997272.1, read as the reverse complement.
ACAGTGATTAATAGTCCACAAAACGGGCCAGAATCTACCAAAACTGCGAGTGTTGATGACCGACACGTAAGCGTACCTTTGGGTTCGTCAATCGTGGAAATCAGTCCGAGACCCCAAAACAGTGAGTAATAGTCCACAAAACGGGCCAGAATCAGCCAAAACTATGAGGGTTGATGACCGACACCTAAGCGTACATTGGGGTTCGTCAATCGTGGAAATCACTCCAAGACCCCAAAACAGTGAGTAATAGTCCATGAAATGGGCAGAATCGGCCAAAACTGCGAGTGTTGATGACCCACAGGTAAGCGCACCCTGGGGATCGTCAATCGTGAAAATCGCTCGGGGACCCCAAAACAGGCCAGAATCGTAAGTAATAGACCATGAAACGGGCTAGAATCGGCCAAAACTGCGAGGATTGATGACCGACCCGTAAGCGCACCCCGGGGTTCGTTAGTAGTGGAAATCACTCAGAGAACCCAAAACAGTGATTAATAGTCCACAAAACGGGCCAGAATCTACCAAAACTGCGAGTGTTGATGACCGACAGGTAAGCGCACCCTGGGGATCGTCAATCCTGAAAATCGCTCTGGGACCCCAAAACGGGCCAGAATCGTGAGTAATAGACCATGAAACGGGCTAGAATCGGCCAAAACTGCGAGGATTGATGACCGACCCGTAAGCGCACCCCGGGGTTCGTTAGTAGTGGAAATCACTCCGAGAACCCAAAACAGTGATTAATAGTCCACAAAACGGGCCAGAATCTACCAAAACTGCGAGTGTTGATGACCAACACGTAAGCGCACCATTGGGTTCGTCAATCGTGGAAATCACTCCGAGACACCAAAACTGTGAGTAATAGTCCACAAAACGGGCCAGAATCGGCCAAAACTATAAGTGTTGATGACCGACACGTAAGTGCACCTTTGGGTTCGTCAATCGTGGAAATCACTCCGAGACCCCAAAACAGTGAGTAATAGTCCACAAAACGGGCCAGAATCGGCCAAAACTATGAGGGTTGATGACCGACACGTAAGCGTACCTTGGGGTTCGTCAATCGTGGAAATCACTCCGAGACCCCAAAACAGTGAGTAATAGTCCACAAAACGGGCCAGAATCGGCCAAAACTATGAGGGTTGATGACCGACACGTAAGCGCACCTTGGGGTTCGATAATCGTGGAAATCACTCCGAGACCCCAAAACAGTGAGTAATAGTCCATGAAACGGGCTAGAATCAGCCAAAACTGTGAGTGTTGATGACCCACAGGTAAGCGCACCCTGGGGATCGTCAATCGTGAAAATCGCTCGGGGACCCCAAAACGGGCCAGAATCGTGAGTAATAGACCATGAAACAGGATAGAATCGGCCAAAACTGCGAGGATTGATGACCGACCCGTAAGCGCACCCCGGGGTTCGTTAGTAGTGGAAATCACTCCGAGAACCCAACAGTGATTAATAGTCCACAAAACGGGCCAGAATCTACTAAAACTGCAAGTGTTGATGACCGACAGGTAAGCGCACCCTGGGGATCGTCAATCCTGAAAATCGCTCTGGGACCCCAAAACGGGCCAGAATCGTGAGTAATAGACCATGAAACGGGCTAGAATTGGCCAAAATTGCGAGGATTGTTGACCGACCAGTAAGCGCACCCCGGGGTTCGTTAGTAGTGGAAATCACTCCGAGAACCCAAAACAGTGATTAATAGTCCACAAAACGGGCCAGAATCTACCAAAACTGCGAGTGTTGATGACCAACACGTAAGCGCACCTTTGGGTTCGTCAATCGTGGAAATCACTCCCAGACCCCAAAACAGTGAGTAATAGTCCACAAAACGGGCCAGAATCGGCCAAAACTATGAGGGTTGATGACCGACACGTAAGCGTACCTTGGGGTTCGTCAATCGTGGAAATCACTCCGAGAGCCCAAAACAATGAGTAATAGTCCATGAAACGGGCCAGAATCGGCCAGAACTGCGAGTGTTGATGACCGACAGGTAAGCGCACCCTGGGGATCGTCAATCGTGAAAATCGCTCTGGGACCCCAAAACGGGCCAGAATCGTGAGTAATAATAGACCATGAAACGGGCCAGAATCGGCTAAAACTGCAAGGATTGATGACCGACCCGTAAGCGCATCCCGGGGTTCATTAGTAGTGGAAATCACTCCGAGAACCCAAAACAGTGATTAATAGTCCACGAAACGGGCCAGAATCTACCAAAACTATGAGTGATGATGACCGACACGTAAGCGCACCTTTGGGTTCGTCAATCGTGGAAATCACTCCGAGACCCCAAAATAGTGAGTAATAGTCCACAAAACGGGCCAGAATCGGCCAAAACTATAAGTGTTGATGACCGACACGTAACCGCACCTTTGGGTTCGTCAATCGTGGAAATCACTCCGAGACCCTAAAACAGTGAGTAATAGTCCACAAAACGGGCCAGAATCGGCCAAAACTATGAGGGTTGATGACCGACACGTAAGCATACCTTGGGGTTCGATAATCGTGGAAATCACTCCGAGACCCCAAAACAGTGAGTAATAGTCCATGAAACGGGCCAGAATCGGCCAAAACTGCGAGTGTTGATGACCCACAGGTAAGCGCACCCTAGGGAACGTCAATCGTGAAAATCGCTCGGGGACCCCAAAACGGGCCAGAATCATGAGTAATAGACCATGAAATGGGCTAGAATCGGCCACAACTGCGAGGATTGATGACCGACCCGTAAGCGCACCCCGGGGTTCGTTAGTAGTGGAAATCACTCCGAGAACCCAAAACAGTGATTAATAGTCCACAAAACGGGCCAGAATCTACCAAAACTGCAAGTGTTGATGACCGACAGGTTAGCGCACCCTGGGGATCGTCAATCCTGAAAATTGCTCTGGGACCCAAAACGGGATAGAATCGTGAGTAATAGACCATGAAACGGGCTAGAATCGGCCAATACTGCGAGGATTGATGACCGACCCGTAAGCGCACCCCGGGGTTCATTAGTAGTGGAAATCACTCCGAGAACTCAACAGTGATTAATAGTCCACAAAACGGGCCAGAATCTACTAAAACTGCAAGTGTTGATGACCGAGAGGTAAGCGCACCCTGGGGATCGTCAATCCTGAAAATCGCTCTGGGACCCCAAAACGGGCCAGAATCGTGAGTAATAGACCATGAAACGGGCTAGAATCGGCCAAAACTGCGAGGATTGATGACGGACCAGTAAGTGCATCAGGGGGTTCGTTAGTAGTGGAAATCACTCCGAGAACCCAAAACAGTGATTAATAGTCCACAAAACGGGCCAGAATCTACCAAAACTGCGAGTGTTGATGACCCACAGGTAAGCGCACCCTAGGGAACGTCAATCGTGAAAATCGCTCGGGGACCCCAAAACGGGCCAGAATCATGAGTAATAGACCATGAAATGGGCTAGAATCGGCCACAACTGCGAGGATTGATGACCGACCCGTAAGCGCACCCCGGGGTTCGTTAGTAGTGGAAATCACTCCGAGAACCCAAAACAGTGATTAATAGTCCACAAAACGGGCCAGAATCTACCAAAACTGCAAGTGTTGATGACCGACAGGTTAGCGCACCCTGGGGATCGTCAATCCTGAAAATTGCTCTGGGACCCAAAACGGGATAGAATCGTGAGTAATAGACCATGAAACGGGCTAGAATCGGCCAATACTGCGAGGATTGATCACCGACCCGTAAGCGCACCCCGGGGTTCATTAGTAGTGGAAATCACTCCGAGAACTCAACAGTGATTAATAGTCCACAAAACGGGCCAGAATCTACTAAAACTGCAAGTGTTGATGACCGAGAGGTAAGCGCACCCTGGGGATCGTCAATCCTGAAAATCGCTCTGGGACCCCAAAACGGGCCAGAATCGTGAGTAATAGACCATGAAACGGGCTAGAATCGGCCAAAACTGCGAGGATTGATGACGGACCAGTAAGTGCATCAGGGGGTTCGTTAGTAGTGGAAATCACTCCGAGAACCCAAAACAGTGATTAATAGTCCACAAAACGGGCCAGAATCTACCAAAACTGCGAGTGTTGATGACCGACAGGTAAGCGCACCCTGGGGATCGTCAATCCTGAAAATCGCTCTGGGACCCCAAAACGGGCCAGAATCGTGAGTAATAGACCATGAAACGGGCTAGAATCGGCCAAAACTGCGAGGATTGATGACCGACCCGTAAGCGCACCCCGGGGTTCGTTAGTAGTGGAAATCACTCCGAGAACCCAAAACAGTGATTAATAGTCCACAAAACGGGCCAGAATCTACCAAAACTGCGAGTGTTGATGACCAACACGTAAGCGCACCATTGGGTTCGTCAATCGTGGAAATCACTCCGAGACACCAAAACTGTGAGTAATAGTCCACAAAACGGGCCAGAATCGGCCAAAACTATAAGTGTTGATGACCGACACGTAAGTGCACCTTTGGGTTCGTCAATCGTGGAAATCACTCCGAGACCCCAAAACAGTGAGTAATAGTCCACAAAACGGGCCAGAATCGGCCAAAACTATGAGGGTTGATGACCGACACGTAAGCGTACCTTGGGGTTCGTCAATCGTGGAAATCACTCCGAGACCCCAAAACAGTGAGTAATAGTCCACAAAACGGGCCAGAATCGGCCAAAACTATGAGGGTTGATGACCGACACGTAAGCGCACCTTGGGGTTCGATAATCGTGGAAATCACTCCGAGACCCCAAAACAGTGAGTAATAGTCCATGAAACGGGCTAGAATCAGCCAAAACTGTGAGTGTTGATGACCCACAGGTAAGCGCACCCTGGGGATCGTCAATCGTGAAAATCGCTCGGGGACCCCAAAACGGGCCAGAATCGTGAGTAATAGACCATGAAACAGGATAGAATCGGCCAAAACTGCGAGGATTGATGACCGACCCGTAAGCGCACCCCGGGGTTCGTTAGTAGTGGAAATCACTCCGAGAACCCAACAGTGATTAATAGTCCACAAAACGGGCCAGAATCTACTAAAACTGCAAGTGTTGATGACCGACAGGTAAGCGCACCCTGGGGATCGTCAATCCTGAAAATCGCTCTGGGACCCCAAAACGGGCCAGAATCGTGAGTAATAGACCATGAAACGGGCTAGAATTGGCCAAAATTGCGAGGATTGTTGACCGACCAGTAAGCGCACCCCGGGGTTCGTTAGTAGTGGAAATCACTCCGAGAACCCAAAACAGTGATTAATAGTCCACAAAACGGGCCAGAATCTACCAAAACTGCGAGTGTTGATGACCAACACGTAAGCGCACCTTTGGGTTCGTCAATCGTGGAAATCACTCCCAGACCCCAAAACAGTGAGTAATAGTCCACAAAACGGGCCAGAATCGGCCAAAACTATGAGGGTTGATGACCGACACGTAAGCGTACCTTGGGGTTCGTCAATCGTGGAAATCACTCCGAGAGCCCAAAACAATGAGTAATAGTCCATGAAACGGGCCAGAATCGGCCAGAACTGCGAGTGTTGATGACCGACAGGTAAGCGCACCCTGGGGATCGTCAATCGTGAAAATCGCTCTGGGACCCCAAAACGGGCCAGAATCGTGAGTAATAATAGACCATGAAACGGGCCAGAATCGGCTAAAACTGCAAGGATTGATGACCGACCCGTAAGCGCATCCCGGGGTTCATTAGTAGTGGAAATCACTCCGAGAACCCAAAACAGTGATTAATAGTCCACGAAACGGGCCAGAATCTACCAAAACTATGAGTGATGATGACCGACACGTAAGCGCACCTTTGGGTTCGTCAATCGTGGAAATCACTCCGAGACCCCAAAATAGTGAGTAATAGTCCACAAAACGGGCCAGAATCGGCCAAAACTATAAGTGTTGATGACCGACACGTAACCGCACCTTTGGGTTCGTCAATCGTGGAAATCACTCCGAGACCCTAAAACAGTGAGTAATAGTCCACAAAACGGGCCAGAATCGGCCAAAACTATGAGGGTTGATGACCGACACGTAAGCATACCTTGGGGTTCGATAATCGTGGAAATCACTCCGAGACCCCAAAACAGTGAGTAATAGTCCATGAAACGGGCCAGAATCGGCCAAAACTGCGAGTGTTGATGACCCACAGGTAAGCGCACCCTAGGGAACGTCAATCGTGAAAATCGCTCGGGGACCCCAAAACGGGCCAGAATCATGAGTAATAGACCATGAAATGGGCTAGAATCGGCCACAACTGCGAGGATTGATGACCGACCCGTAAGCGCACCCCGGGGTTCGTTAGTAGTGGAAATCACTCCGAGAACCCAAAACAGTGATTAATAGTCCACAAAACGGGCCAGAATCTACCAAAACTGCAAGTGTTGATGACCGACAGGTTAGCGCACCCTGGGGATCGTCAATCCTGAAAATTGCTCTGGGACCCAAAACGGGATAGAATCGTGAGTAATAGACCATGAAACGGGCTAGAATCGGCCAATACTGCGAGGATTGATGACCGACCCGTAAGCGCACCCCGGGGTTCATTAGTAGTGGAAATCACTCCGAGAACTCAACAGTGATTAATAGTCCACAAAACGGGCCAGAATCTACTAAAACTGCAAGTGTTGATGACCGAGAGGTAAGCGCACCCTGGGGATCGTCAATCCTGAAAATCGCTCTGGGACCCCAAAACGGGCCAGAATCGTGAGTAATAGACCATGAAACGGGCTAGAATCGGCCAAAACTGCGAGGATTGATGACGGACCAGTAAGTGCATCAGGGGGTTCGTTAGTAGTGGAAATCACTCCGAGAACCCAAAACAGTGATTAATAGTCCACAAAACGGGCCAGAATCTACCAAAACTGCGAGTGTTGATGACCCACAGGTAAGCGCACCCTAGGGAACGTCAATCGTGAAAATCGCTCGGGGACCCCAAAACGGGCCAGAATCATGAGTAATAGACCATGAAATGGGCTAGAATCGGCCACAACTGCGAGGATTGATGACCGACCCGTAAGCGCACCCCGGGGTTCGTTAGTAGTGGAAATCACTCCGAGAACCCAAAACAGTGATTAATAGTCCACAAAACGGGCCAGAATCTACCAAAACTGCAAGTGTTGATGACCGACAGGTTAGCGCACCCTGGGGATCGTCAATCCTGAAAATTGCTCTGGGACCCAAAACGGGATAGAATCGTGAGTAATAGACCATGAAACGGGCTAGAATCGGCCAATACTGCGAGGATTGATGACCGACCCGTAAGCGCACCCCGGGGTTCATTAGTAGTGGAAATCACTCCGAGAACTCAACAGTGATTAATAGTCCACAAAACGGGCCAGAATCTACTAAAACTGCAAGTGTTGATGACCGAGAGGTAAGCGCACCCTGGGGATCGTCAATCCTGAAAATCGCTCTGGGACCCCAAAACGGGCCAGAATCGTGAGTAATAGACCATGAAACGGGCTAGAATCGGCCAAAACTGCGAGGATTGATGACGGACCAGTAAGTGCATCAGGGGGTTCGTTAGTAGTGGAAATCACTCCGAGAACCCAAAACAGTGATTAATAGTCCACAAAACGGGCCAGAATCTACCAAAACTGCGAGTGTTGATGACCGACACGTAAGCGTACCTTTGGGTTCGTCAATCGTGGAAATCAGTCCGAGACCCCAAAACAGTGAGTAATAGTCCACAAAACGGGCCAGAATCAGCCAAAACTATGAGGGTTGATGACCGACACCTAAGCGTACATTGGGGTTCGTCAATCGTGGAAATCACTCCGAGACCCCAAAACAGTGAGTAATAGTCCATGAAATGGGCCAGAATCGGCCAAAACTGCGAGTGTTGATGACCCACAGGTAAGCGCACCCTGGGGATCGTCAATCGTGAAAATCGCTCGGGGACCCAAAACAGGGCAGAATCGTAAGTAATAGACCATGAAACGGGCTAGAATCGGCCAAAACTGCGAGGATTGATGACCGACCCGTAAGCGCACCCCGGGGTTCGTTAGTAGTGGAAATCACTCAGAGAACCCAAAACAGTGATTAATAGTCCACAAAACGGGCCAGAATCTACCAAAACTGCGAGTGTTGATGACCGACAGGTAAGCGCACCCTGGGGATCGTCAATCCTGAAAATCGCTCTAGGACCCCAAAACGGGCCAGAATCGTGAGTAATAGACCATGAAACGGGCTAGAATCGGCCAAAACTGCGAGGATTGATGACCGACCCGTAAGCGCACCCCGGGGTTCGTTAGTAGTGGAAATCACTCCGAGAACCGAAAACAGTGATTAATAGTCCACAAAACGGGCCAGAATCTACCAAAACTGCGAGTGTTGATGACCAACACGTAAGCGCACCATTGGGTTCGTCAATCGTGGAAATCACTCCGAGACCCCAAAACTGTGAGTAATAGTCCACAAAACGGGCCAGAATCGGCCAAAACTATAAGTGTTGATGACCGACACGTAAGTGCACCTTTGGGTTCGTCAATCGTGGAAATCACTCCGAGACCCCAAAACAGTGAGTAATAGTCCACAAAACGGGCCAGAATCGGCCAAAACTATGAGGGTTGATGACCGACACGTAAGCGTACCTTGGGGTTCGTCAATCGTGGAAATCACTCCGAGACCCCAAAACAGTGAGTAATAGTCCACAAAACGGGCCAGAATCGGCCAAAACTATGAGGGTTGATGACCGACACGTAAGCGCACCTTGGGGTTCGATAATCGTGGAAATCACTCCGAGACCCCAAAACAGTGAGTAATAGTCCATGAAACGGGCTAGAATCAGCCAAAACTGTGAGTGTTGATGACCCACAGGTAAGCGCACCCTGGGGATCGTCAATCGTGAAAATCGCTCGGGGACCCCAAAACGGGCCAGAATCGTGAGTAATAGACCATGAAACAGGATAGAATCGGCCAAAACTGCGAGGATTGATGACCGACCCGTAAGCGCACCCCGGGGTTCGTTAGTAGTGGAAATCACTCCGAGAACCCAACAGTGATTAATAGTCCACAAAACGGGCCAGAATCTACTAAAACTGCAAGTGTTGATGACCGACAGGTAAGCGCACCCTGGGGATCGTCAATCCTGAAAATCGCTCTGGGACCCCAAAACGGGCCAGAATCGTGAGTAATAGACCATGAAACGGGCTAGAATTGGCCAAAATTGCGAGGATTGATGACCGACCAGTAAGCGCACCCCGGGGTTCGTTAGTAGTGGAAATCACTCCGAGAACCCAAAACAGTGATTAATAGTCCACAAAACGGGCCTGAATCTACCAAAACTGCGAGTGTTGATGACCAACACGTAAGCGCACCTTTGGGTTCGTCAATCGTGGAAATCACTCCCAGACCCCAAAACAGTGAGTAATAGTCCACAAAACGGGCCAGAATCGGCCAAAACTATGAGGGTTGATGACCGACACGTAAGCGTACCTTGGGGTTCGTCAATCGTGGAAATCACTCCGAGAGCCCAAAACAATGAGTAATAGTCCATGAAACGGGCCAGAATCGGCCAGAACTGCGAGTGTTGATGACCGACAGGTAAGCGCACCCTGGGGATCGTCAATCGTGAAAATCGCTCTGGGACCCCAAAACGGGCCAGAATCGTGAGTAATAATAGACCATGAAACGGGCCAGAATCGGCTAAAACTGCAAGGATTGATGACCGACCCGTAAGCGCATCCCGGGGTTCATTAGTAGTGGAAATCACTCCGAGAACCCAAAACAGTGATTAATAGTCCACGAAACGGGCCAGAATCTACCAAAACTATGAGTGTTGATGACCGACACGTAAGCGCACCTTTGGGTTCGTCAATCGTGGAAATCACTCCGAGACCCCAAAACAGTGAGTAATAGTCCACAAAACGGGCCAGAATCGGCCAAAACTATAAGTGTTGATGACCGACACGTAACCGCACCTTTGGGTTCGTCAATCGTGGAAATCACTCCGAGACCCTAAAACAGTGAGTAATAGTCCACAAAACGGGCCAGAATCGGACAAAACTATGAGGGTTGATGACCGACACGTAAGCGTACCTTGGGGTTCGATAATCGTGGAAATCACTCCGAGACCCCAAAACAGTGAGTAATAGTCCATGAAACGGGCCAGAATCGGCCAAAACTGCGAGTGTTGATGACCCACAGGTAAGCGCACCCTAGGGAACGTCAATCGTGAAAATCGCTCGGGGACCCCAAAACGGGCCAGAATCATGAGTAATAGACCATGAAATGGGCTAGAATCGGCCACAACTGCGAGGATTGATGACCGACCCGTAAGCGCACCCCGGGGTTCGTTAGTAGTGGAAATCACTCCGAGAACCCAAAACAGTGATTAATAGTCCACAAAACGGGCCAGAATCTACCAAAACTGCAAGTGTTGATGACCGACAGGTTAGCGCACCCTGGGGATCGTCAATCCTGAAAATCGCTCTGGGACCCAAAACGGGATAGAATCGTGAGTAATAGACCATGAAACGGGCTAGAATCGGCCAATACTGCGAGGATTGATGACCGACCCGTAAGCGCACCCCGGGGTTCATTAGTAGTGGAAATCACTCCGAGAACTCAACAGTGATTAATAGTCCACAAAACGGGCCAGAATCTACTAAAACTGCAAGTGTTGATGACCGAGAGGTAAGCGCACCCTGGGGATCGTCAATCCTGAAAATCGCTCTGGGACCCCAAAACGGGCCAGAATCGTGAGTAATAGACCATGAAACGGGCTAGAATCGGCCAAAACTGCGAGGATTGATGACGGACCAGTAAGTGCATCCCGGGGTTCGTTAGTAGTGGAAATCACTCCGAGAACCCAAAACAGTGATTAATAGTCCACAAAACGGGCCAGAATCTACCAAAACTGCGAGTGTTGATGACCGACACGTAAGCGTACCTTTGGGTTCGTCAATCGTGGAAATCAGTCCGAGACCCCAAAACAGTGAGTAATAGTCCACAAAACGGGCCAGAATCAGCCAAAACTATGAGGGTTGATGACCGACACCTAAGCGTACCTTGGGGTTCGTCAATCGTGGAAATCACTCCGAGACCCCAAAACAGTGAGTAATAGTCCATGAAATGGGCCAGAATCGGCCAAAACTGCGAGTGTTGATGACCCACAGGTAAGCGCACCCTGGGGATCGTCAATCGTGAAAATCGCTCGGGGACCCCAAAACAGGCCAGAATCGTAAGTAATAGACCATGAAACGGGCTAGAATCGGCCAAAACTGCGAGGATTGATGACCGACCCGTAAGCGCACCCCGGGGTTCGTTAGTAGTGGAAATCACTCAGAGAACCCAAAACAGTGATTAATAGTCCACAAAACGGGCCAGAATCTACCAAAACTGCGAGTGTTGATGACCGACAGGTAAGCGCACCCTGGGGATCGTCAATCCTGAAAATCGCTCTGGGACCCCAAAACGGGCCAGAATCGTGAGTAATAGACCATGAAACGGGCTAGAATCGGCCAAAACTGCGAGGATTGATGACCGACCCGTAAGCGCACCCCGGGGTTCGTTAGTAGTGGAAATCACTCCGAGAACCCAAAACAGTGATTAATAGTCCACAAAACGGGCCAGAATCTACCAAAACTGCGAGTGTTGATGACCAACACGTAAGCGCACCATTGGGTTCGTCAATCGTGGAAATCACTCCGAGACCCCAAAACTGTGAGTAATAGTCCACAAAACGGGCCAGAATCGGCCAAAACTATAAGTGTTGATGACCGACACGTAAGTGCACCTTTGGGTTCGTCAATCGTGGAAATCACTCCGAGACCCCAAAACAGTGAGTAATAGTCCACAAAACGGGCCAGAATCGGCCAAAACTATGAGGGTTGATGACCGACACGTAAGCGTACCTTGGGGTTCGTCAATCGTGGAAATCACTCCGAGACCCCAAAACAGTGAGTAATAGTCCACAAAACGGGCCAGAATCGGCCAAAACTATGAGGGTTGATGACCGACATGTAAGCGCACCTTGGGGTTCGATAATCGTCGAAATCACTCCGAGACCCCAAAACAGTGAGTAATAGTCCATGAAACGGGCTAGAATCAGCCAAAACTGTGAGTGTTGATGACCCACAGGTAAGCGCACCCTGGGGATCGTCAATCGTGAAAATCGCTCGGGGACCCCAAAACGGGCCAGAATCGTGAGTAATAGACCATGAAACAGGATAGAATCGGCCAAAACTGCGAGGATTGATGACCGACCCGTAAGCGCACCCCGGGGTTCGTTAGTAGTGGAAATCACTCCGAGAACCCAACAGTGATTAATAGTCCACAAAACGGGCCAGAATCTACTAAAACTGCAAGTGTTGATGACCGACAGGTAAGCGCACCCTGGGGATCGTCAATCCTGAAAATCGCTCTGGGACCCCAAAACGGGCCAGAATCGTGAGTAATAGACCATGAAACGGGCTAGAATTGGCCAAAATTGCGAGGATTGATGACCGACCAGTAAGCGCACCCCGGGGTTCGTTAGTAGTGGAAATCACTCCGAGAACCCAAAACAGTGATTAATAGTCCACAAAACGGGCCAGAATCTACCAAAACTGCGAGTGTTGATGACCAACACGTAAGCGCACCTTTGGGTTCGTCAATCGTGGAAATCACTCCCAGACCCCAAAACAGTGAGTAATAGTCCACAAAACGGGCCAGAATCGGCCAAAACTATGAGGGTTGATGACCGACACGTAAGCGTACCTTGGGGTTCGTCAATCGTGGAAATCACTCCGAGAGCCCAAAACAATGAGTAATAGTCCATGAAACGGGCCAGAATCGGCCAGAACTGCGAGTGTTGATGACCGACAGGTAAGCGCACCCTGGGGATCGTCAATCGTGAAAATCGCTCTGGGACCCCAAAACGGGCCAGAATCGTGAGTAATAATAGACCATGAAACGGGCCAGAATCGGCTAAAACTGCAAGGATTGATGACCGACCCGTAAGCGCATCCCGGGGTTCATTAGTAGTGGAAATCACTCCGAGAACCCAAAACAGTGATTAATAGTCCACGAAACGGGCCAGAATCTACCAAAACTATGAGTGTTGATGACCGACACGTAAGCGCACCTTTGGGTTCGTCAATCGTGGAAATCACTCCGAGACCCCAAAACAGTGAGTAATAGTCCACAAAACGGGCCAGAATCGGCCAAAACTATAAGTGTTGATGACCGACACGTAACCGCACCTTTGGGTTCGTCAATCGTGGAAATCACTCCGAGACCCTAAAACAGTGAGTAATAGTCCACAAAACGGGCCAGAATCGGCCAAAACTATGAGGGTTGATGACCGACACGTAAGCGTACCTTGGGGTTCGATAATCGTGGAAATCACTCCGAGACCCCAAAACAGTGAGTAATAGTCCATGAAACGGGCCAGAATCGGCCAAAACTGCGAGTGTTGATGACCCACAGGTAAGCGCACCCTAGGGAACGTCAATCGTGAAAATCGCTCGGGGACCCCAAAACGGGCCAGAATCATGAGTAATAGACCATGAAATGGGCTAGAATCGGCCACAACTGCGAGGATTGATGACCGACCCGTAAGCGCACCCCGGGGTTCGTTAGTAGTGGAAATCACTCCGAGAACCCAAAACAGTGATTAATAGTCCACAAAACGGGCCAGAATCTACCAAAACTGCAAGTGTTGATGACCGACAGGTTAGCGCACCCTGGGGATCGTCAATCCTGAAAATCGCTCTGGGACCCAAAACGGGATAGAATCGTGAGTAATAGACCATGAAACGGGCTAGAATCGGCCAATACTGCGAGGATTGATGACCGACCCGTAAGCGCACCCCGGGGTTCATTAGTAGTGGAAATCACTCCGAGAACTCAACAGTGATTAATAGTCCACAAAACGGGCCAGAATCTACTAAAACTGCAAGTGTTGATGACCGAGAGGTAAGCGCACCCTGGGGATCGTCAATCCTGAAAACCCTCTGGGACCCCAAAACGGGCCAGAATCGTGAGTAATAGACCATGAAACGGGCTAGAATCGGCCAAAACTGCGAGGATTGATGACGGACCAGTAAGTGCATCCCGGGGTTCGTTAGTAGTGGAAATCACTCCGAGAACCCAAAACAGTGATTAATAGTCCACAAAACGGGCCAGAATCTACCAAAACTGCGAGTGTTGATGACCGACACGTAAGCGTACCTTTGGGTTCGTCAATCGTGGAAATCAGTCCGAGACCCCAAAACAGTGAGTAATAGTCCACAAAACGGGCCAGAATCAGCCAAAACTATGAGGGTTGATGACCGACACCTAAGCGTACCTTGGGGTTCGTCAATCGTGGAAATCACTCCGAGACCCCAAAACAGTGAGTAATAGTCCATGAAATGGGCCAGAATCGGCCAAAACTGCGAGTGTTGATGACCCACAGGTAAGCGCACCCTGGGGATCGTCAATCGTGAAAATCGCTCGGGGACCCCAAAACAGGCCAGAATCGTAAGTAATAGACCATGAAACGGGCTAGAATCGGCCAAAACTGCGAGGATTGATGACCGACCCGTAAGCGCACCCCGGGGTTCGTTAGTAGTGGAAATCACTCAGAGAACCCAAAACAGTGATTAATAGTCCACAAAACGGGCCAGAATCTACCAAAACTGCGAGTGTTGATGACCGACAGGTAAGCGCACCCTGGGGATCGTCAATCCTGAAAATCGCTCTGGGACCCCAAAACGGGCCAGAATCGTGAGTAATAGACCATGAAACGGGCTAGAATCGGCCAAAACTGCGAGGATTGATGACCGACCCGTAAGCGCACCCCGGGGTTCGTTAGTAGTGGAAATCACTCCGAGAACCGAAAACAGTGATTAATAGTCCACAAAACGGGCCAGAATCTACCAAAACTGCGAGTGTTGATGACCAACACATAAGCGCACCATTGGGTTCGTCAATCGTGGAAATCACTCCGAGACCCCAAAACTGTGAGTAATAGTCCACAAAACGGGCCAGAATCGGCCAAAACTATAAGTGTTGATGACCGACACGTAAGTGCACCTTTGGGTTCGTCAATCGTGGAAATCACTCCGAGACCCCAAAACAGTGAGTAATAGTCCACAAAACGGGCCAGAATCGGCCAAAACTATGAGGGTTGATGACCGACACGTAAGCGTACCTTGGGGTTCGTCAATCGTGGAAATCACTCCGAGACCCCAAAACAGTGAGTAATAGTCCACAAAACGGGCCAGAATCGGCCAAAACTATGAGGGTTGATGACCGACACGTAAGCGCACCTTGGGGTTCGATAATCGTGGAAATCACTCCGAGACCCCAAAACAGTGAGTAATAGTCCATGAAACGGGCTAGAATCAGCCAAAACTGTGAGTGTTGATGACCCACAGGTAAGCGCACCCTGGGGATCGTCAATCGTGAAAATCGCTCGGGGACCCAAAACGGGCCAGAATCGTGAGTAATAGACCATGAAACAGGATAGAGTCGGCCAAAACTGCGAGGATTGATGACCGACCCGTAAGCGCACCCCGGGGTTCGTTAGTAGTGGAAATCACTCCGAGAACCCAACAGTGATTAATAGTCCACAAAACGGGCCAGAATCTACTAAAACTGCAAGTGTTGATGACCGACAGGTAAGCGCACCCTGGGGATCGTCAATCCTGAAAATCGCTCTGGGACCCCAAAACGGGCCAGAATCGTGAGTAATAGACCATGAAACGGGCTAGAATCGGCCAAAACTGCGAGGATTGATGACCGACCAGTAAGCGCACCCCGGGGTTCGTTAGTAGTGGAAATCACTCCGAGAACCCAAAACAGTGATTAATAGTCCACAAAACGGGCCAGAATCTACCAAAACTGCAAGTGTTGATGACCGACAGGTTAGCGCACCCTGGGGATCGTCAATCCGGAAAATCGCTCTGGGACCCAAAACGGGATAGAATCGTGAGTAATAGACCATGAAACGGGCTAGAATCGGCCAATACTGCGAGGATTGATGACCGACCCGTAAGCGCACCCCGGGGTTCATTAGTAGTGGAAATCACTCCGAGAACTCAACAGTGATTAATAGTCCACAAAACGGGCCAGAATCTACTAAAACTGCAAGTGTTGATGACCGAGAGGTAAGCGCACCCTGGGGATCGTCAATCCTGAAAATCGCTCTGGGACCCCAAAACGGGCCAGAATCGTGAGTAATAGACCATGAAACGGGCTAGAATCGGCCAAAACTGCGAGGATTGATGACGGACCAGTAAGTGCATCCCGGGGTTCGTTAGTAGTGGAAATCACTCCGAGAACCCAAAACAGTGATTAATAGTCCACAAAACGGGCCAGAATCTACCAAAACTGCGAGTGTTGATGACCGACACGTAAGCGTACCTTTGGGTTCGTCAATCGTGGAAATCAGTCCGAGACCCCAAAACAGTGAGTAATAGTCCACAAAACGGGCCAGAATCAGCCAAAATTATGAGGGTTGATGACCGACACCTAAGCGTACCTTGGGGTTCGTCAATCGTGGAAATCACTCCGAGACCCCAAAACAGTAAGTAATAGTCCATGAAATGGGCCAGAATCGGCCAAAACTGCGAGTGTTGATGACCCACAGGTAAGCGCACCCTGGGGATCGTCAATCGTGAAAATCGCTCTGGGACCCCAAAACGGGCCAGAATCGTGAGTAATAGACCATGAAACGGGCTAGAATCGGCCAAAACTGCGAGGATTGATGACCGACCCGTAAGCGCACCCCGGGGTTCGTTAGTAGTGGAAATCACTCCGAGAACCGAAAACAGTGATTAATAGTCCACAAAACGGGCCAGAATCTACCAAAACTGCGAGTGTTGATGACCAACACGTAAGCGCACCATTGGGTTCGTCAATCGTGGAAATCACTCCGAGACCCCAAAACTGTGAGTAATAGTCCACAAAACGGGCCAGAATCGGCCAAAACTATAAGTGTTGATGACCGACACGTAAGTGCACCTTTGGGTTCGTCAATCGTGGAAATCACTCCGAGACCCCAAAACAGTGAGTAATAGTCCACAAAACGGGCCAGAATCGGCCAAAACTATGAGGGTTGATGACCGACACGTAAGCGTACCTTGGGGTTCGTCAATCGTGGAAATCACTCTGAGACCCCAAAACAGTGAGTAATAGTCCACAAAACGGGCCAGAATCAGCCAAAACTATGAGGGTTGATGACCGACACCTAAGCGTACCTTGGGGTTCGTCAATCGTGGAAATCACTCCGAGACCCCAAAACAGTGAGTAATAGTCCATGAAATGGGCCAGAATCGGCCAAAACTGCGAGTGTTGATGACCCACAGGTAAGCGCACCCTGGGGATCGTCAATCGTGAAAATCGCTCGGGGACCCCAAAACAGGCCAGAATCGTAAGTAATAGACCATGAAACGGGCTAGAATCGGCCAAAACTGCGAGGATTGATGACCGACCCGTAAGCGCACCCCGGGGTTCGTTAGTAGTGGAAATCACTCAGAGAACCCAAAATAGTGATTAATAGTCCACAAAACGGGCCAGAATCTACCAAAACTGCGAGTGTTGATGACCGACAGGTAAGCGCACCCTGGGGATCGTCAATCCTGAAAATCGCTCTGGGACCCCAAAACGGGCCAGAATCGTGAGTAATAGACCATGAAACGGGCTAGAATCGGCCAAAACTGCGAGGATTGATGACCGACCCGTAAGCGCACCCCGGGGTTCGTTAGTAGTGGAAATCACTCCGAGAACCGAAAACAGTGATTAATAGTCCACAAAACGGGCCAGAATCTACCAAAACTGCGAGTGTTGATGACCAACACGTAAGCGCACCATTGGGTTCGTCAATCGTGGAAATCACTCCGAGACCCCAAAACTGTGAGTAATAGTCCACAAAACGGGCCAGAATCGGCCAAAACTATAAGTGTTGATGACCGACACGTAAGTGCACCTTTGGGTTCGTCAATCGTGGAAATCACTCCGAGACCCCAAAACAGTGAGTAATAGTCCACAAAACGGGCCAGAATCGGCCAAAACTATGAGGGTTGATGACCGACACGTAAGCGTACCTTTGGGTTCGTCAATCGTGGAAATCAGTCCGAGACCCCAAAACAGTGAGTAATAGTCCACAAAACGGGCCAGAATCGGCCAAAACTATGAGGGTTGATGACCGACACGTAAGCGCACCTTGGGGTTCGATAATCGTGGAAATCACTCCGAGACCCCAAAACAGTGAGTAATAGTCCATGAAACGGGCTAGAATCAGCCAAAACTGTGAGTGTTGATGACCCACAGGTAAGCGCACCCTGGGGATCGTCAATCGTGAAAATCGCTCTGGGACCCCAAAACGGGCCAGAATCGTGAGTAATAGACCATGAAACGGGCTAGAATCGGCCAAAACTGCGAGGATTGATGACCGACCCGTAAGCGCACCCCGGGGTTCGTTAGTAGTGGAAATCACTCCGAGAACCGAAAACAGTGATTAATAGTCCACAAAACGGGCCAGAATCTACCAAAACTGCGAGTGTTGATGACCAACACGTAAGCGCACCATTGGGTTCGTCAATCGTGGAAATCACTCCGAGACCCCAAAACTGTGAGTAATAGTCCACAAAACGGGCCAGAATCGGCCAAAACTATAAGTGTTGATGACCGACACGTAAGTGCACCTTTGGGTTCGTCAATCGTGGAAATCACTCCGAGACCCCAAAACAGTGAGTAATAGTCCACAAAACGGGCCAGAATCGGCCAAAACTATGAGGGTTGATGACCGACACGTAAGCGTACCTTGGGGTTCGTCAATCGTGGAAATCACTCCGAGACCCCAAAACAGTGAGTAATAGTCCACAAAACGGGCCAGAATCAGCCAAAACTATGAGGGTTGATGACCGACACCTAAGCGTACCTTGGGGTTCGTCAATCGTGGAAATCACTCCGAGACCCCAAAACAGTGAGTAATAGTCCATGAAATGGGCCAGAATCGGCCAAAACTGCGAGTGTTGATGACCCACAGGTAAGCGCACCCTGGGGATCGTCAATCGTGAAAATCGCTCGGGGACCCCAAAACAGGCCAGAATCGTAAGTAATAGACCATGAAACGGGCTAGAATCGGCCAAAACTGCGAGGATTGATGACCGACCCGTAAGCGCACCCCGGGGTTCGTTAGTAGTGGAAATCACTCAGAGAACCCAAAATAGTGATTAATAGTCCACAAAACGGGCCAGAATCTACCAAAACTGCGAGTGTTGATGACCGACAGGTAAGCGCACCCTGGGGATCGTCAATCCTGAAAATCGCTCTGGGACCCCAAAACGGGCCAGAATCGTGAGTAATAGACCATGAAACGGGCTAGAATCGGCCAAAACTGCGAGGATTGATGACCGACCCGTAAGCGCACCCCGGGGTTCGTTAGTAGTGGAAATCACTCCGAGAACCGAAAACAGTGATTAATAGTCCACAAAACGGGCCAGAATCTACCAAAACTGCGAGTGTTGATGACCAACACGTAAGCGCACCATTGGGTTCGTCAATCGTGGAAATCACTCCGAGACCCCAAAACTGTGAGTAATAGTCCACAAAACGGGCCAGAATCGGCCAAAACTATAAGTGTTGATGACCGACACGTAAGTGCACCTTTGGGTTCGTCAATCGTGGAAATCACTCCGAGACCCCAAAACAGTGAGTAATAGTCCACAAAACGGGCCAGAATCGGCCAAAACTATGAGGGTTGATGACCGACACGTAAGCGTACCTTGGGGTTCGTCAATCGTGGAAATCACTCCGAGACCCCAAAACAGTGAGTAATAGTCCACAAAACGGGCCAGAATCGGCCAAAACTATGAGGGTTGATGACCGACACGTAAGCGCACCTTGGGGTTCGATAATCGTGGAAATCACTCCGAGACCCCAAAACAGTGAGTAATAGTCCATGAAACGGGCTAGAATCAGCCAAAACTGTGAGTGTTGATGACCCACAGGTAAGCGCACCCTGGGGATCGTCAATCGTGAAAATCGCTCTGGGACCCCAAAACGGGCCAGAATCGTGAGTAATAGACCATGAAACGGGCTAGAATCGGCCAAAACTGCGAGGATTGATGACCGACCCGTAAGCGCACCCCGGGGTTCGTTAGTAGTGGAAATCACTCCGAGAACCGAAAACAGTGATTAATAGTCCACAAAACGGGCCAGAATCTACCAAAACTGCAAGTGTTGATGACCGACAGGTTAGCGCACCCTGGGGATCGTCAATCCGGAAAATCGCTCTGGGACCCAAAACGGGATAGAATCGTGAGTAATAGACCATGAAACGGGCTAGAATCGGCCAATACTGCGAGGATTGATGACCGACCCGTAAGCGCACCCCGGGGTTCATTAGTAGTGGAAATCACTCCGAGAACTCAACAGTGATTAATAGTCCACAAAACGGGCCAGAATCTACTAAAACTGCAAGTGTTGATGACCGAGAGGTAAGCGCACCCTGGGGATCGTCAATCCTGAAAATCGCTCTGGGACCCCAAAACGGGCCAGAATCGTGAGTAATAGACCATGAAACGGGCTAGAATCGGCCAAAACTGCGAGGATTGATGACGGACCAGTAAGTGCATCCCGGGGTTCGTTAGTAGTGGAAATCACTCCGAGAACCCAAAACAGTGATTAATAGTCCACAAAACGGGCCAGAATCTACCAAAACTGCGAGTGTTGATGACCGACACGTAAGCGTACCTTTGGGTTCGTCAATCGTGGAAATCAGTCCGAGACCCCAAAACAGTGAGTAATAGTCCACAAAACGGGCCAGAATCAGCCAAAACTATGAGGGTTGATGACCGACACCTAAGCGTACCTTGGGGTTCGTCAATCGTGGAAATCACTCCGAGACCCCAAAACAGTAAGTAATAGTCCATGAAATGGGCCAGAATCGGCCAAAACTGCGAGTGTTGATGACCCACAGGTAAGCGCACCCTGGGGATCGTCAATCGTGAAAATCGCTCTGGGACCCCAAAACGGGCCAGAATCGTGAGTAATAGACCATGAAACGGGCTAGAATCGGCCAAAACTGCGAGGATTGATGACCGACCCGTAAGCGCACCCCGGGGTTCGTTAGTAGTGGAAATCACTCCGAGAACCGAAAACAGTGATTAATAGTCCACAAAACGGGCCAGAATCTACCAAAACTGCGAGTGTTGATGACCAACACGTAAGCGCACCATTGGGTTCGTCAATCGTGGAAATCACTCCGAGACCCCAAAACTGTGAGTAATAGTCCACAAAACGGGCCAGAATCGGCCAAAACTATAAGTGTTGATGACCGACACGTAAGTGCACCTTTGGGTTCGTCAATCGTGGAAATCACTCCGAGACCCCAAAACAGTGAGTAATAGTCCACAAAACGGGCCAGAATCGGCCAAAACTATGAGGGTTGATGACCGACACGTAAGCGTACCTTGGGGTTCGTCAATCGTGGAAATCACTCCGAGACCCCAAAACAGTGAGTAATAGTCCACAAAACGGGCCAGAATCAGCCAAAACTATGAGGGTTGATGACCGACACCTAAGCGTACCTTGGGGTTCGTCAATCGTGGAAATCACTCCGAGACCCCAAAACAGTGAGTAATAGTCCATGAAATGGGCCAGAATCGGCCAAAACTGCGAGTGTTGATGACCCACAGGTAAGCGCACCCTGGGGATCGTCAATCGTGAAAATCGCTCGGGGACCCCAAAACAGGCCAGAATCGTAAGTAATAGACCATGAAACGGGCTAGAATCGGCCAAAACTGCGAGGATTGATGACCGACCCGTAAGCGCACCCCGGGGTTCGTTAGTAGTGGAAATCACTCAGAGAACCCAAAACAGTGATTAATAGTCCACAAAACGGGCCAGAATCTACCAAAACTGCGAGTGTTGATGACCGACAGGTAAGCGCACCCTGGGGATCGTCAATCCTGAAAATCGCTCTGGGACCCCAAAACGGGCCAGAATCGTGAGTAATAGACCATGAAACGGGCTAGAATCGGCCAAAACTGCGAGGATTGATGACCGACCCGTAAGCGCACCCCGGGGTTCGTTAGTAGTGGAAATCACTCCGAGAACCGAAAACAGTGATTAATAGTCCACAAAACGGGCCAGAATCTACCAAAACTGCGAGTGTTGATGACCAACACGTAAGCGCACCATTGGGTTCGTCAATCGTGGAAATCACTCCGAGACCCCAAAACTGTGAGTAATAGTCCACAAAACGGGCCAGAATCGGCCAAAACTATAAGTGTTGATGACCGACACGTAAGTGCACCTTTGGGTTCGTCAATCGTGGAAATCACTCCGAGACCCCAAAACAGTGAGTAATAGTCCACAAAACGGGCCAGAATCGGCCAAAACTATGAGGGTTGATGACCGACACGTAAGCGTACCTTGGGGTTCGTCAATCGTGGAAATCACTCCGAGACCCCAAAACAGTGAGTAATAGTCCACAAAACGGGCCAGAATCGGCCAAAACTATGAGGGTTGATGACCGACACGTAAGCGCACCTTGGGGTTCGATAATCGTGGAAATCACTCCGAGACCCCAAAACAGTGAGTAATAGTCCATGAAGCGGGCTAGAATCAGCCAAAACTGTGAGTGTTGATGACCCACAGGTAAGCGCACCCTGGGGATCGTCAATCGTGAAAATCGCTCGGGGACCCAAAACGGGCCAGAATCGTGAGTAATAGACCATGAAACAGGATAGAATCGGCCAAAACTGCGAGGATTGATGACCGACCCGTAAGCGCACCCCGGGGTTCGTTAGTAGTGGAAATCACTCCGAGAACCCAACAGTGATTAATAGTCCACAAAACGGGCCAGAATCTACTAAAACTGCAAGTGTTGATGACCGACAGGTAAGCGCACCCTGGGGATCGTCAATCCTGAAAATCGCTCTGGGACCCCAAAACGGGCCAGAATCGTGAGTAATAGACCATGAAACGGGCTAGAATCGGCCAAAACTGCGAGGATTGATGACCGACCAGTAAGCGCACCCCGGGGTTCGTTAGTAGTGGAAATCACTCCGAGAACCCAAAACAGTGATTAATAGTCCACAAAACGGGCCAGAATCTACCAAAACTGCAAGTGTTGATGACCGACAGGTTAGCGCACCCTGGGGATCGTCAATCCGGAAAATCGCTCTGGGACCCCAAAACGGGCCAGAATCGTGAGTAATAGACCATGAAACGGGCTAGAATCGGCCAAAACTGCGAGGATTGATGACCGACCCGTAAGCGCACCCCGGGGTTTGTTAGTAGTGGAAATCACTCCGAGAACCGAAAACAGTGATTAATAGTCCACAAAACGGGCCAGAATCTACCAAAACTGCGAGTGTTGATGACCAACACGTAAGCGCACCATTGGGTTCGTCAATCGTGGAAATCACTCCGAGACCCCAAAACTGTGAGTAATAGTCCACAAAACGGGCCAGAATCGGCCAAAACTATAAGTGTTGATGACCGACACGTAAGTGCACCTTTGGGTTCGTCAATCGTGGAAATCACTCCGAGACCCCAAAACAGTGAGTAATAGTCCACAAAACGGGCCAGAATCGGCCAAAACTATGAGGGTTGATGACCGACACGTAAGCGTACCTTGGGGTTCGTCAATCGTGGAAATCACTCCGAGACCCCAAAACAGTGAGTAATAGTCCACAAAACGGGCCAGAATCGGCCAAAACTATGAGGGTTGATGACCGACACGTAAGCGCACCTTGGGGTTCGATAATCGTGGAAATCACTCCGAGACCCCAAAACAGTGAGTAATAGTCCATGAAACGGGCTAGAATCAGCCAAAACTGTGAGTGTTGATGACCCACAGGTAAGCGCACCCTGGGGATCGTCAATCGTGAAAATCGCTCGGGGACCCAAAACGGGCCAGAATCGTGAGTAATAGACCATGAAACAGGATAGAATCGGCCAAAACTGCGAGGAGTGATGACCGACCCGTAAGCGCACCCCGGGGTTCGTTAGTAGTGGAAATCACTCCGAGAACCCAACAGTGATTAATAGTCCACAAAACGGGCCAGAATCTACCAAAACTGCGAGTGTTGATGACCGACAGGTAAGCGCACCCTGGGGATCGTCAATCCTGAAAATCGCTCTGGGACCCCAAAACGGGCCAGAATCGTGAGTAATAGACCATGAAACGGGCTAGAATCGGCCAAAACTGCGAGGATTGATGACCGACCCGTAAGCGCACCCCGGGGTTCGTTAGTAGTGGAAATCACTCCGAGAACCGAAAACAGTGATTAATAGTCCACAAAACGGGCCAGAATCTACCAAAACT
The DNA here is from genome assembly GCA_963921465.1 of Triticum timopheevii. Taxonomy (NCBI): domain Eukaryota; kingdom Viridiplantae; phylum Streptophyta; class Magnoliopsida; order Poales; family Poaceae; genus Triticum; species Triticum timopheevii. The sequence continues at coordinate 141,121 of OY997272.1, read as the reverse complement.
GCGAGTGTTGATGACCAACACGTAAGCGCACCATTGGGTTCGTCAATCGTGGAAATCACTCCGAGACCCCAAAACTGTGAGTAATAGTCCACAAAACGGGCCAGAATCGGCCAAAACTATAAGTGTTGATGACCGACACGTAAGTGCACCTTTGGGTTCGTCAATCGTGGAAATCACTCCGAGACCCCAAAACAGTGAGTAATAGTCCACAAAACGGGCCAGAATCGGCCAAAACTATGAGGGTTGATGACCGACACGTAAGCGTACCTTTGGGTTCGTCAATCGTGGAAATCAGTCCGAGACCCCAAAACAGTGAGTAATAGTCCACAAAACGGGCCAGAATCAGCCAAAACTATGAGGGTTGATGACCGACACCTAAGCGTACCTTGGGGTTCGTCAATCGTGGAAATCACTCCGAGACCCCAAAACAGTGAGTAATAGTCCATGAAATGGGCCAGAATCGGCCAAAACTGCGAGTGTTGATGACCCACAGGTAAGCGCACCCTGGGGATCGTCAATCGTGAAAATCGCTCGGGGACCCCAAAACAGGCCAGAATCGTAAGTAATAGACCATGAAACGGGCTAGAATCGGCCAAAACTGCGAGGATTGATGACCGACCCGTAAGCGCACCCCGGGGTTCGTTAGTAGTGGAAATCACTCAGAGAACCCAAAACAGTGATTAATAGTCCACAAAACGGGCCAGAATCTACCAAAACTGCGAGTGTTGATGACCGACAGGTAAGCGCACCCTGGGGATCGTCAATCCTGAAAATCGCTCTGGGACCCCAAAACGGGCCAGAATCGTGAGTAATAGACCATGAAACGGGCTAGAATCGGCCAAAACTGCGAGGATTGATGACCGACCCGTAAGCGCACCCCGGGGTTCGTTAGTAGTGGAAATCACTCCGAGAACCGAAAACAGTGATTAATAGTCCACGAAACGGGCCAGAATCTACCAAAACTGCGAGTGTTGATGACCAACACGTAAGCGCACCATTGGGTTCGTCAATCGTGGAAATCACTCCGAGACCCCAAAACTGTGAGTAATAGTCCACAAAACGGGCCAGAATCGGCCAAAACTATAAGTGTTGATGACCGACACGTAAGTGCACCTTTGGGTTCGTCAATCGTGGAAATCACTCCGAGACCCCAAAACAGTGAGTAATAGTCCACAAAACGGGCCAGAATCGGCCAAAACTATGAGGGTTGATGACCGACACGTAAGCGTACCTTGGGGTTCGTCAATCGTGGAAATCACTCCGAGACCCCAAAACAGTGAGTAATAGTCCACAAAACGGGCCAGAATCGGCCAAAACTATGAGGGTTGATGACCGACACGTAAGCGCACCTTGGGGTTCGATAATCGTGGAAATCACTCCGAGACCCCAAAACAGTGAGTAATAGTCCATGAAACGGGCTAGAATCAGCCAAAACTGTGAGTGTTGATGACCCACAGGTAAGCGCACCCTGGGGATCGTCAATCGTGAAAATCGCTCGGGGACCCAAAACGGGCCAGAATCGTGAGTAATAGACCATGAAACAGGATAGAATCGGCCAAAACTGCGAGGATTGATGACCGACCCGTAAGCGCACCCCGGGGTTCGTTAGTAGTGGAAATCACTCCGAGAACCCAACAGTGATTAATAGTCCACAAAACGGGCCAGAATCTACTAAAACTGCAAGTGTTGATGACCGACAGGTAAGCGCACCCTGGGGATCGTCAATCCTGAAAATCGCTCTGGGACCCCAAAACGGGCCAGAATCGTGAGTAATAGACCATGAAACGGGCTAGAATCGGCCAAAACTGCGAGGATTGATGACCGACCAGTAAGCGCACCCCGGGGTTCGTTAGTAGTGGAAATCACTCCGAGAACCCAAAACAGTGATTAATAGTCCACAAAACGGGCCAGAATCTACCAAAACTGCAAGTGTTGATGACCGACAGGTTAGCGCACCCTGGGGATCGTCAATCCGGAAAATCGCTCTGGGACCCAAAACGGGATAGAATCGTGAGTAATAGACCATGAAACGGGCTAGAATCGGCCAATACTGCGAGGATTGATGACCGACCCGTAAGCGCACCCCGGGGTTCATTAGTAGTGGAAATCACTCCGAGAACTCAACAGTGATTAATAGTCCACAAAACGGGCCAGAATCTACTAAAACTGCAAGTGTTGATGACCGAGAGGTAAGCGCACCCTGGGGATCGTCAATCCTGAAAATCGCTCTGGGACCCCAAAACGGGCCAGAATCGTGAGTAATAGACCATGAAACGGGCTAGAATCGGCCAAAACTGCGAGGATTGATGACGGACCAGTAAGTGCATCCCGGGGTTCGTTAGTAGTGGAAATCACTCCGAGAACCCAAAACAGTGATTAATAGTCCACAAAACGGGCCAGAATCTACCAAAACTGCGAGTGTTGATGACCGACACGTAAGCGTACCTTTGGGTTCGTCAATCGTGGAAATCAGTCCGAGACCCCAAAACAGTGAGTAATAGTCCACAAAACGGGCCAGAATCAGCCAAAACTATGAGGGTTGATGACCGACACCTAAGCGTACCTTGGGGTTCGTCAATCGTGGAAATCACTCCGAGACCCCAAAACAGTAAGTAATAGTCCATGAAATGGGCCAGAATCGGCCAAAACTGCGAGTGTTGATGACCCACAGGTAAGCGCACCCTGGGGATCGTCAATCGTGAAAATCGCTCTGGGACCCCAAAACGGGCCAGAATCGTGAGTAATAGACCATGAAACGGGCTAGAATCGGCCAAAACTGCGAGGATTGATGACCGACCCGTAAGCGCACCCCGGGGTTCGTTAGTAGTGGAAATCACTCCGAGAACCGAAAACAGTGATTAATAGTCCACAAAACGGGCCAGAATCTACCAAAACTGCGAGTGTTGATGACCAACACGTAAGCGCACCATTGGGTTCGTCAATCGTGGAAATCACTCCGAGACCCCAAAACTGTGAGTAATAGTCCACAAAACGGGCCAGAATCGGCCAAAACTATAAGTGTTGATGACCGACACGTAAGTGCACCTTTGGGTTCGTCAATCGTGGAAATCACTCCGAGACCCCAAAACAGTGAGTAATAGTCCACAAAACGGGCCAGAATCGGCCAAAACTATGAGGGTTGATGACCGACACGTAAGCGTACCTTGGGGTTCGTCAATCGTGGAAATCACTCCGAGACCCCAAAACAGTGAGTAATAGTCCACAAAACGGGCCAGAATCGGCCAAAACTATGAGGGTTGATGACCGACACGTAAGCGCACCTTGGGGTTCGATAATCGTGGAAATCACTCCGAGACCCCAAAACAGTGAGTAATAGTCCATGAAACGGGCTAGAATCAGCCAAAACTGTGAGTGTTGATGACCCACAGGTAAGCGCACCCTGGGGATCGTCAATCGTGAAAATCGCTCGGGGACCCCAAAACGGGCCAGAATCATGCGTAATAGACCATGAAACAGGATAGAATCGGCCAAAACTGCGAGGATTGATGACCGACCCGTAAGCGCACCCCGGGGTTCGTTAGTAGTGGAAATCACTCCGAGAACCCAACAGTGATTAATAGTCCACAAAACGGGCCAGAATCTACTAAAACTGCAAGTGTTGATGACCGACAGGTAAGCGCACCCTGGGGATCGTCAATCCTGAAAATCGCTCTGGGACCCCAAAACGGGCCAGAATCGTGAGTAATAGACCATGAAACGGGCTAGAATTGGCCAAAATTGCGAGGATTGATGACCGACCAGTAAGCGCACCCCGGGGTTCGTTAGTAGTGGAAATCACTCAGAGAACCCAAAACAGTGATTAATAGTCCACAAAACGGGCCAGAATCTACCAAAACTGCGAGTGTTGATGACCGACAGGTAAGCGCACCCTGGGGATCGTCAATCCTGAAAATCGCTCTGGGACCCCAAAACGGGCCAGAATCGTGAGTAATAGACCATGAAACGGGCTAGAATCGGCCAAAACTGCGAGGATTGATGACCGACCCGTAAGCGCACCCCGGGGTTCGTTAGTAGTGGAAATCACTCCGAGAACCGAAAACAGTGATTAGTAGTCCACAAAACGGGCCAGAATCTACCAAAACTGCGAGTGTTGATGACCAACACGTAAGCGCACCATTGGGTTCGTCAATCGTGGAAATCACTCCGAGACCCCAAAACTGTGAGTAATAGTCCACAAAACGGGCCAGAATCGGCCAAAACTATAAGTGTTGATGACCGACACGTAAGTGCACCTTTGGGTTCGTCAATCGTGGAAATCACTCCGAGACCCCAAAACAGTGAGTAATAGTCCACAAAACGGGCCAGAATCAGCCAAAACTATGAGGGTTGATGACCGACACCTAAGCGTACCTTGGGGTTCGTCAATCGTGGAAATCACTCCGAGACCCCAAAACAGTGAGTAATAGTCCATGAAATGGGCCAGAATCGGCCAAAACTGCGAGTGTTGATGACCCACAGGTAAGCGCACCCTGGGGATCGTCAATCGTGAAAATCGCTCGGGGACCCCAAAACAGGCCAGAATCGTAAGTAATAGACCATGAAACGGGCTAGAATCGGCCAAAACTGCGAGGATTGATGACCGACCCGTAAGCGCACCCCGGGGTTCGTTAGTAGTGGAAATCACTCAGAGAACCCAAAACAGTGATTAATAGTCCACAAAACGGGCCAGAATCTACCAAAACTGCGAGTGTTGATGACCGACAGGTAAGCGCACCCTGGGGATCGTCAATCCTGAAAATCGCTCTGGGACCCCAAAACGGGCCAGAATCGTGAGTAATAGACCATGAAACGGGCTAGAATCGGCCAAAACTGCGAGGATTGATGACCGACCCGTAAGCGCACCCCGGGGTTCGTTAGTAGTGGAAATCACTCCGAGAACCGAAAACAGTGATTAATAGTCCACAAAACGGGCCAGAATCTACCAAAACTGCGAGTGTTGATGACCAACACGTAAGCGCACCATTGGGTTCGTCAATCGTGGAAATCACTCCGAGACCCCAAAACTGTGAGTAATAGTCCACAAAACGGGCCAGAATCGGCCAAAACTATAAGTGTTGATGACCGACACGTAAGTGCACCTTTGGGTTCGTCAATCGTGGAAATCACTCCGAGACCCCAAAACAGTGAGTAATAGTCCACAAAACGGGCCAGAATCGGCCAAAACTATGAGGGTTGATGACCGACATGTAAGCGCACCTTGGGGTTCGATAATCGTGGAAATCACTCCGAGACCCCAAAACAGTGAGTAATAGTCCATGAAACGGGCTAGAATCAGCCAAAACTGTGAGTGTTGATGACCCACAGGTAAGCGCACCCTGGGGATCGTCAATCGTGAAAATCGCTCTGGGACCCCAAAACGGGCCAGAATCGTGAGTAATAGACCATGAAACGGGCTAGAATCGGCCAAAACTGCGAGGATTGATGACCGACCCGTAAGCGCACCCCGGGGTTCGTTAGTAGTGGAAATCACTCCGAGAACCGAAAACAGTGATTAATAGTCCACAAAACGGGCCAGAATCTACCAAAACTGCGAGTGTTGATGACCAACACGTAAGCGCACCATTGGGTTCGTCAATCGTGGAAATCACTCCGAGACCCCAAAACTGTGAGTAATAGTCCACAAAACGGGCCAGAATCGGCCAAAACTATAAGTGTTGATGACCGACACGTAAGTGCACCTTTGGGTTCGTCAATCGTGGAAATCACTCCGAGACCCCAAAACAGTGAGTAATAGTCCACAAAACGGGCCAGAATCGGCCAAAACTATGAGGGTTGATGACCGACACGTAAGCGTACCTTGGGGTTCGTCAATCGTGGAAATCACTCCGAGACCCCAAAACAGTGAGTAATAGTCCACAAAACGGGCCAGAATCGGCCAAAACTATGAGGGTTGATGACCGACACGTAAGCGCACCTTGGGGTTCGATAATCGTGGAAATCACTCCGAGACCCCAAAACAGTGAGTAATAGTCCATGAAACGGGCTAGAATCAGCCAAAACTGTGAGTGTTGATGACCCACAGGTAAGCGCACCCTGGGGATCGTCAATCGTGAAAATCGCTCGGGGACCCCAAAACGGGCCAGAATCATGCGTAATAGACCATGAAACAGGATAGAATCGGCCAAAACTGCGAGGATTGATGACCGACCCGTAAGCGCACCCCGGGGTTCGTTAGTAGTGGAAATCACTCCGAGAACCCAACAGTGATTAATAGTCCACAAAACGGGCCAGAATCTACTAAAACTGCAAGTGTTGATGACCGACAGGTAAGCGCACCCTGGGGATCGTCAATCCTGAAAATCGCTCTGGGACCCCAAAACGGGCCAGAATCGTGAGTAATAGACCATGAAACGGGCTAGAATTGGCCAAAATTGCGAGGATTGATGACCGACCAGTAAGCGCACCCCGGGGTTCGTTAGTAGTGGAAATCACTCAGAGAACCCAAAACAGTGATTAATAGTCCACAAAACGGGCCAGAATCTACCAAAACTGCGAGTGTTGATGACCGACAGGTAAGCGCACCCTGGGGATCGTCAATCCTGAAAATCGCTCTGGGACCCCAAAACGGGCCAGAATCGTGAGTAATAGACCATGAAACGGGCTAGAATCGGCCAAAACTGCGAGGATTGATGACCGACCCGTAAGCGCACCCCGGGGTTCGTTAGTAGTGGAAATCACTCCGAGAACCGAAAACAGTGATTAGTAGTCCACAAAACGGGCCAGAATCTACCAAAACTGCGAGTGTTGATGACCAACACGTAAGCGCACCATTGGGTTCGTCAATCGTGGAAATCACTCCGAGACCCCAAAACTGTGAGTAATAGTCCACAAAACGGGCCAGAATCGGCCAAAACTATAAGTGTTGATGACTGACACGTAAGTGCACCTTTGGGTTCGTCAATCGTGGAAATCACTCCGAGACCCCAAAACAGTGAGTAATAGTCCACAAAACGGGCCAGAATCAGCCAAAACTATGAGGGTTGATGACCGACACCTAAGCGTACCTTGGGGTTCGTCAATCGTGGAAATCACTCCGAGACCCCAAAACAGTGAGTAATAGTCCATGAAATGGGCCAGAATCGGCCAAAACTGCGAGTGTTGATGACCCACAGGTAAGCGCACCCTGGGGATCGTCAATCGTGAAAATCGCTCGGGGACCCCAAAACAGGCCAGAATCGTAAGTAATAGACCATGAAACGGGCTAGAATCGGCCAAAACTGCGAGGATTGATGACCGACCCGTAAGCGCACCCCGGGGTTCGTTAGTAGTGGAAATCACTCAGAGAACCCAAAACAGTGATTAATAGTCCACAAAACGGGCCAGAATCTACCAAAACTGCGAGTGTTGATGACCGACAGGTAAGCGCACCCTGGGGATCGTCAATCCTGAAAATCGCTCTGGGACCCCAAAACGGGCCAGAATCGTGAGTAATAGACCATGAAACGGGCTAGAATCGGCCAAAACTGCGAGGATTGATGACCGACCCGTAAGCGCACCCCGGGGTTCGTTAGTAGTGGAAATCACTCCGAGAACCGAAAACAGTGATTAATAGTCCACAAAACGGGCCAGAATCTACCAAAACTGCGAGTGTTGATGACCAACACGTAAGCGCACCATTGGGTTCGTCAATCGTGGAAATCACTCCGAGACCCCAAAACTGTGAGTAATAGTCCACAAAACGGGCCAGAATCGGCCAAAACTATAAGTGTTGATGACCGACACGTAAGTGCACCTTTGGGTTCGTCAATCGTGGAAATCACTCCGAGACCCCAAAACAGTGAGTAATAGTCCACAAAACGGGCCAGAATCGGCCAAAACTATGAGGGTTGATGACCGACATGTAAGCGCACCTTGGGGTTCGATAATCGTGGAAATCACTCCGAGACCCCAAAACAGTGAGTAATAGTCCATGAAACGGGCTAGAATCAGCCAAAACTGTGAGTGTTGATGACCCACAGGTAAGCGCACCCTGGGGATCGTCAATCGTGAAAATCGCTCTGGGACCCCAAAACGGGCCAGAATCGTGAGTAATAGACCATGAAACGGGCTAGAATCGGCCAAAACTGCGAGGATTGATGACCGACCCGTAAGCGCACCCCGGGGTTCGTTAGTAGTGGAAATCACTCCGAGAACCGAAAACAGTGATTAATAGTCCACAAAACGGGCCAGAATCTACCAAAACTGCGAGTGTTGATGACCAACACGTAAGCGCACCATTGGGTTCGTCAATCGTGGAAATCACTCCGAGACCCCAAAACTGTGAGTAATAGTCCACAAAACGGGCCAGAATCGGCCAAAACTATAAGTGTTGATGACCGACACGTAAGTGCACCTTTGGGTTCGTCAATCGTGGAAATCACTCCGAGACCCCAAAACAGTGAGTAATAGTCCACAAAACGGGCCAGAATCGGCCAAAACTATGAGGGTTGATGACCGACACGTAAGCGTACCTTTGGGTTCGTCAATCGTGGAAATCAGTCCGAGACCCCAAAACAGTGAGTAATAGTCCACAAAACGGGCCAGAATCAGCCAAAACTATGAGGGTTGATGACCGACACCTAAGCGTACCTTGGGGTTCGTCAATCGTGGAAATCACTCCGAGACCCCAAAACAGTGAGTAATAGTCCATGAAATGGGCCAGAATCGGCCAAAACTGCGAGTGTTGATGACCCACAGGTAAGCGCACCCTGGGGATCGTCAATCGTGAAAATCGCTCGGGGACCCCAAAACAGGCCAGAATCGTAAGTAATAGACCATGAAACGGGCTAGAATCGGCCAAAACTGCGAGGATTGATGACCGACCCGTAAGCGCACCCCGGGGTTCGTTAGTAGTGGAAATCACTCAGAGAACCCAAAACAGTGATTAATAGTCCACAAAACGGGCCAGAATCTACCAAAACTGCGAGTGTTGATGACCGACAGGTAAGCGCACCCTGGGGATCGACAATCCTGAAAATCGCTCTGGGACCCCAAAACGGGCCAGAATCGTGAGTAATAGACCATGAAACGGGCTAGAATCGGCCAAAACTGCGAGGATTGATGACCGACCCGTAAGCGCACCCCGGGGTTCGTTAGTAGTGGAAATCACTCCGAGAACCGAAAACAGTGATTAATAGTCCACAAAACGGGCCAGAATCTACCAAAACTGCGAGTGTTGATGACCAACACGTAAGCGCACCATTGGGTTCGTCAATCGTGGAAATCACTCCGAGACCCCAAAACTGTGAGTAATAGTCCACAAAACGGGCCAGAATCGGCCAAAACTATAAGTGTTGATGACCGACACGTAAGTGCACCTTTGGGTTCGTCAATCGTGGAAATCACTCCGAGACCCCAAAACAGTGAGTAATAGTCCACAAAACGGGCCAGAATCGGCCAAAACTATGAGGGTTGATGACCGACACGTAAGCGTACCTTGGGGTTCGTCAATCGTGGAAATCACTCCGAGACCCCAAAACAGTGAGTAATAGTCCACAAAACGGGCCAGAATCGGCCAAAACTATGAGGGTTGATGACCGACACGTAAGCGCACCTTGGGGTTCGATAATCGTGGAAATCACTCCGAGACCCCAAAACAGTGAGTAATAGTCCATGAAGCGGGCTAGAATCAGCCAAAACTGTGAGTGTTGATGACCCACAGGTAAGCGCACCCTGGGGATCGTCAATCGTGAAAATCGCTCGGGGACCCAAAACGGGCCAGAATCGTGAGTAATAGACCATGAAACAGGATAGAATCGGCCAAAACTGCGAGGATTGATGACCGACCCGTAAGCGCACCCCGGGGTTCGTTAGTAGTGGAAATCACTCCGAGAACCCAACAGTGATTAATAGTCCACAAAACGGGCCAGAATCTACTAAAACTGCAAGTGTTGATGACCGACAGGTAAGCGCACCCTGGGGATCGTCAATCCTGAAAATCGCTCTGGGACCCCAAAACGGGCCAGAATCGTGAGTAATAGACCATGAAACGGGCTAGAATCGGCCAAAACTGCGAGGATTGATGACCGACCAGTAAGCGCACCCCGGGGTTCGTTAGTAGTGGAAATCACTCCGAGAACCCAAAACAGTGATTAATAGTCCACAAAACGGGCCAGAATCTACCAAAACTGCAAGTGTTGATGACCGACAGGTTAGCGCACCCTGGGGATCGTCAATCCGGAAAATCGCTCTGGGACCCCAAAACGGGCCAGAATCGTGAGTAATAGACCATGAAACGGGCTAGAATCGGCCAAAACTGCGAGGATTGATGACCGACCCGTAAGCGCACCCCGGGGTTTGTTAGTAGTGGAAATCACTCCGAGAACCGAAAACAGTGATTAATAGTCCACAAAACGGGCCAGAATCTACCAAAACTGCGAGTGTTGATGACCAACACGTAAGCGCACCATTGGGTTCGTCAATCGTGGAAATCACTCCGAGACCCCAAAACTGTGAGTAATAGTCCACAAAACGGGCCAGAATCGGCCAAAACTATAAGTGTTGATGACCGACACGTAAGTGCACCTTTGGGTTCGTCAATCGTGGAAATCACTCCGAGACCCCAAAACAGTGAGTAATAGTCCACAAAACGGGCCAGAATCGGCCAAAACTATGAGGGTTGATGACCGACACGTAAGCGTACCTTGGGGTTCGTCAATCGTGGAAATCACTCCGAGACCCCAAAACAGTGAGTAATAGTCCACAAAACGGGCCAGAATCGGCCAAAACTATGAGGGTTGATGACCGACACGTAAGCGCACCTTGGGGTTCGATAATCGTGGAAATCACTCCGAGACCCCAAAACAGTGAGTAATAGTCCATGAAACGGGCTAGAATCAGCCAAAACTGTGAGTGTTGATGACCCACAGGTAAGCGCACCCTGGGGATCGTCAATCGTGAAAATCGCTCGGGGACCCAAAACGGGCCAGAATCGTGAGTAATAGACCATGAAACAGGATAGAATCGGCCAAAACTGCGAGGAGTGATGACCGACCCGTAAGCGCACCCCGGGGTTCGTTAGTAGTGGAAATCACTCCGAGAACCCAACAGTGATTAATAGTCCACAAAACGGGCCAGAATCGTAAGTAATAGACCATGAAACGGGCTAGAATCGGCCAAAACTGCGAGGATTGATGACCGACCCGTAAGCGCACCCCGGGGTTCGTTAGTAGTGGAAATCACTCAGAGAACCCAAAACAGTGATTAATAGTCCACAAAACGGGCCAGAATCTACCAAAACTGCGAGTGTTGATGACCGACAGGTAAGCGCACCCTGGGGATCGACAATCCTGAAAATCGCTCTGGGACCCCAAAACGGGCCAGAATCGTGAGTAATAGACCATGAAACGGGCTAGAATCGGCCAAAACTGCGAGGATTGATGACCGACCCGTAAGCGCACCCCGGGGTTCGTTAGTAGTGGAAATCACTCCGAGAACCGAAAACAGTGATTAATAGTCCACAAAACGGGCCAGAATCTACCAAAACTGCGAGTGTTGATGACCAACACGTAAGCGCACCATTGGGTTCGTCAATCGTGGAAATCACTCCGAGACCCCAAAACTGTGAGTAATAGTCCACAAAACGGGCCAGAATCGGCCAAAACTATAAGTGTTGATGACCGACACGTAAGTGCACCTTTGGGTTCGTCAATCGTGGAAATCACTCCGAGACCCCAAAACAGTGAGTAATAGTCCACAAAACGGGCCAGAATCGGCCAAAACTATGAGGGTTGATGACCGACACGTAAGCGTACCTTGGGGTTCGTCAATCGTGGAAATCACTCCGAGACCCCAAAACAGTGAGTAATAGTCCACAAAACGGGCCAGAATCGGCCAAAACTATGAGGGTTGATGACCGACACGTAAGCGCACCTTGGGGTTCGATAATCGTGGAAATCACTCCGAGACCCCAAAACAGTGAGTAATAGTCCATGAAGCGGGCTAGAATCAGCCAAAACTGTGAGTGTTGATGACCCACAGGTAAGCGCACCCTGGGGATCGTCAATCGTGAAAATCGCTCGGGGACCCAAAACGGGCCAGAATCGTGAGTAATAGACCATGAAACAGGATAGAATCGGCCAAAACTGCGAGGATTGATGACCGACCCGTAAGCGCACCCCGGGGTTCGTTAGTAGTGGAAATCACTCCGAGAACCCAACAGTGATTAATAGTCCACAAAACGGGCCAGAATCTACTAAAACTGCAAGTGTTGATGACCGACAGGTAAGCGCACCCTGGGGATCGTCAATCCTGAAAATCGCTCTGGGACCCCAAAACGGGCCAGAATCGTGAGTAATAGACCATGAAACGGGCTAGAATCGGCCAAAACTGCGAGGATTGATGACCGACCAGTAAGCGCACCCCGGGGTTCGTTAGTAGTGGAAATCACTCCGAGAACCCAAAACAGTGATTAATAGTCCACAAAACGGGCCAGAATCTACCAAAACTGCAAGTGTTGATGACCGACAGGTTAGCGCACCCTGGGGATCGTCAATCCGGAAAATCGCTCTGGGACCCCAAAACGGGCCAGAATCGTGAGTAATAGACCATGAAACGGGCTAGAATCGGCCAAAACTGCGAGGATTGATGACCGACCCGTAAGCGCACCCCGGGGTTTGTTAGTAGTGGAAATCACTCCGAGAACCGAAAACAGTGATTAATAGTCCACAAAACGGGCCAGAATCTACCAAAACTGCGAGTGTTGATGACCAACACGTAAGCGCACCATTGGGTTCGTCAATCGTGGAAATCACTCCGAGACCCCAAAACTGTGAGTAATAGTCCACAAAACGGGCCAGAATCGGCCAAAACTATAAGTGTTGATGACCGACACGTAAGTGCACCTTTGGGTTCGTCAATCGTGGAAATCACTCCGAGACCCCAAAACAGTGAGTAATAGTCCACAAAACGGGCCAGAATCGGCCAAAACTATGAGGGTTGATGACCGACACGTAAGCGTACCTTGGGGTTCGTCAATCGTGGAAATCACTCCGAGACCCCAAAACAGTGAGTAATAGTCCACAAAACGGGCCAGAATCGGCCAAAACTATGAGGGTTGATGACCGACACGTAAGCGCACCTTGGGGTTCGATAATCGTGGAAATCACTCCGAGACCCCAAAACAGTGAGTAATAGTCCATGAAACGGGCTAGAATCAGCCAAAACTGTGAGTGTTGATGACCCACAGGTAAGCGCACCCTGGGGATCGTCAATCGTGAAAATCGCTCGGGGACCCAAAACGGGCCAGAATCGTGAGTAATAGACCATGAAACAGGATAGAATCGGCCAAAACTGCGAGGAGTGATGACCGACCCGTAAGCGCACCCCGGGGTTCGTTAGTAGTGGAAATCACTCCGAGAACCCAACAGTGATTAATAGTCCACAAAACGGGCCAGAATCTACCAAAACTGCGAGTGTTGATGACCGACAGGTAAGCGCACCCTGGGGATCGTCAATCCTGAAAATCGCTCTGGGACCCCAAAACGGGCCAGAATCGTGAGTAATAGACCATGAAACGGGCTAGAATCGGCCAAAACTGCGAGGATTGATGACCGACCCGTAAGCGCACCCCGGGGTTCGTTAGTAGTGGAAATCACTCCGAGAACCGAAAACAGTGATTAATAGTCCACAAAACGGGCCAGAATCTACCAAAACTGCGAGTGTTGATGACCAACACGTAAGCGCACCATTGGGTTCGTCAATCGTGGAAATCACTCCGAGACCCCAAAACTGTGAGTAATAGTCCACAAAACGGGCCAGAATCGGCCAAAACTATAAGTGTTGATGACCGACACGTAAGTGCACCTTTGGGTTCGTCAATCGTGGAAATCACTCCGAGACCCCAAAACAGTGAGTAATAGTCCACAAAACGGGCCAGAATCGGCCAAAACTATGAGGGTTGATGACCGACACGTAAGCGTACCTTTGGGTTCGTCAATCGTGGAAATCAGTCCGAGACCCCAAAACAGTGAGTAATAGTCCACAAAACGGGCCAGAATCAGCCAAAACTATGAGGGTTGATGACCGACACCTAAGCGTACCTTGGGGTTCGTCAATCGTGGAAATCACTCCGAGACCCCAAAACAGTGAGTAATAGTCCATGAAATGGGCCAGAATCGGCCAAAACTGCGAGTGTTGATGACCCACAGGTAAGCGCACCCTGGGGATCGTCAATCGTGAAAATCGCTCGGGGACCCCAAAACAGGCCAGAATCGTAAGTAATAGACCATGAAACGGGCTAGAATCGGCCAAAACTGCGAGGATTGATGACCGACCCGTAAGCGCACCCCGGGGTTCGTTAGTAGTGGAAATCACTCAGAGAACCCAAAACAGTGATTAATAGTCCACAAAACGGGCCAGAATCTACCAAAACTGCGAGTGTTGATGACCGACAGGTAAGCGCACCCTGGGGATCGTCAATCCTGAAAATCGCTCTGGGACCCCAAAACGGGCCAGAATCGTGAGTAATAGACCATGAAACGGGCTAGAATCGGCCAAAACTGCGAGGATTGATGACCGACCCGTAAGCGCACCCCGGGGTTCGTTAGTAGTGGAAATCACTCCGAGAACCGAAAACAGTGATTAATAGTCCACGAAACGGGCCAGAATCTACCAAAACTGCGAGTGTTGATGACCAACACGTAAGCGCACCATTGGGTTCGTCAATCGTGGAAATCACTCCGAGACCCCAAAACTGTGAGTAATAGTCCACAAAACGGGCCAGAATCGGCCAAAACTATAAGTGTTGATGACCGACACGTAAGTGCACCTTTGGGTTCGTCAATCGTGGAAATCACTCCGAGACCCCAAAACAGTGAGTAATAGTCCACAAAACGGGCCAGAATCGGCCAAAACTATGAGGGTTGATGACCGACACGTAAGCGTACCTTGGGGTTCGTCAATCGTGGAAATCACTCCGAGACCCCAAAACAGTGAGTAATAGTCCACAAAACGGGCCAGAATCGGCCAAAACTATGAGGGTTGATGACCGACACGTAAGCGCACCTTGGGGTTCGATAATCGTGGAAATCACTCCGAGACCCCAAAACAGTGAGTAATAGTCCATGAAACGGGCTAGAATCAGCCAAAACTGTGAGTGTTGATGACCCACAGGTAAGCGCACCCTGGGGATCGTCAATCGTGAAAATCGCTCGGGGACCCAAAACGGGCCAGAATCGTGAGTAATAGACCATGAAACAGGATAGAATCGGCCAAAACTGCGAGGATTGATGACCGACCCGTAAGCGCACCCCGGGGTTCGTTAGTAGTGGAAATCACTCCGAGAACCCAACAGTGATTAATAGTCCACAAAACGGGCCAGAATCTACTAAAACTGCAAGTGTTGATGACCGACAGGTAAGCGCACCCTGGGGATCGTCAATCCTGAAAATCGCTCTGGGACCCCAAAACGGGCCAGAATCGTGAGTAATAGACCATGAAACGGGCTAGAATCGGCCAAAACTGCGAGGATTGATGACCGACCAGTAAGCGCACCCCGGGGTTCGTTAGTAGTGGAAATCACTCCGAGAACCCAAAACAGTGATTAATAGTCCACAAAACGGGCCAGAATCTACCAAAACTGCAAGTGTTGATGACCGACAGGTTAGCGCACCCTGGGGATCGTCAATCCGGAAAATCGCTCTGGGACCCAAAACGGGATA
This sequence comes from Triticum timopheevii, assembly GCA_963921465.1. NCBI lineage: Eukaryota > Viridiplantae > Streptophyta > Magnoliopsida > Poales > Poaceae > Triticum > Triticum timopheevii. The sequence goes on along the minus strand of OY997272.1, from coordinate 125,462 downwards.
GAATCGTGAGTAATAGACCATGAAACGGGCTAGAATCGGCCAATACTGCGAGGATTGATGACCGACCCGTAAGCGCACCCCGGGGTTCATTAGTAGTGGAAATCACTCCGAGAACTCAACAGTGATTAATAGTCCACAAAACGGGCCAGAATCTACTAAAACTGCAAGTGTTGATGACCGAGAGGTAAGCGCACCCTGGGGATCGTCAATCCTGAAAATCGCTCTGGGACCCCAAAACGGGCCAGAATCGTGAGTAATAGACCATGAAACGGGCTAGAATCGGCCAAAACTGCGAGGATTGATGACGGACCAGTAAGTGCATCCCGGGGTTCGTTAGTAGTGGAAATCACTCCGAGAACCCAAAACAGTGATTAATAGTCCACAAAACGGGCCAGAATCTACCAAAACTGCGAGTGTTGATGACCGACACGTAAGCGTACCTTTGGGTTCGTCAATCGTGGAAATCAGTCCGAGACCCCAAAACAGTGAGTAATAGTCCACAAAACGGGCCAGAATCAGCCAAAACTATGAGGGTTGATGACCGACACCTAAGCGTACCTTGGGGTTCGTCAATCGTGGAAATCACTCCGAGACCCCAAAACAGTAAGTAATAGTCCATGAAATGGGCCAGAATCGGCCAAAACTGCGAGTGTTGATGACCCACAGGTAAGCGCACCCTGGGGATCGTCAATCGTGAAAATCGCTCTGGGACCCCAAAACGGGCCAGAATCGTGAGTAATAGACCATGAAACGGGCTAGAATCGGCCAAAACTGCGAGGATTGATGACCGACCCGTAAGCGCACCCCGGGGTTCGTTAGTAGTGGAAATCACTCCGAGAACCGAAAACAGTGATTAATAGTCCACAAAACGGGCCAGAATCTACCAAAACTGCGAGTGTTGATGACCAACACGTAAGCGCACCATTGGGTTCGTCAATCGTGGAAATCACTCCGAGACCCCAAAACTGTGAGTAATAGTCCACAAAACGGGCTAGAATCGGCCAAAACTATAAGTGTTGATGACCGACACGTAAGTGCACCTTTGGGTTCGTCAATCGTGGAAATCACTCCGAGACCCCAAAACAGTGAGTAATAGTCCACAAAACGGGCCAGAATCGGCCAAAACTATGAGGGTTGATGACCGACACGTAAGCGTACCTTGGGGTTCGTCAATCGTGGAAATCACTCCGAGACCCCAAAACAGTGAGTAATAGTCCACAAAACGGGCCAGAATCGGCCAAAACTATGAGGGTTGATGACCGACACGTAAGCGCACCTTGGGGTTCGATAATCGTGGAAATCACTCCGAGACCCCAAAACAGTGAGTAATAGTCCATGAAACGGGCTAGAATCAGCCAAAACTGTGAGTGTTGATGACCCAGAGGTAAGCGCACCCTGGGGATCGTCAATCGTGAAAATCGCTCGGGGACCCCAAAACGGGCCAGAATCGTGCGTAATAGACCATGAAACAGGATAGAATCGGCCAAAACTGCGAGGATTGATGACCGACCCGTAAGCGCACCCCGGGGTTCGTTAGTAGTGGAAATCACTCCGAGAACCCAACAGTGATTAATAGTCCACAAAACGGGCCAGAATCTACTAAAACTGCAAGTGTTGATGACCGACAGGTAAGCGCACCCTGGGGATCGTCAATCCTGAAAATCGCTCTGGGACCCCAAAACGGGCCAGAATCGTGAGTAATAGACCATGAAACGGGCTAGAATTGGCCAAAATTGCGAGGATTGATGACCGACCAGTAAGCGCACCCCGGGGTTCGTTAGTAGTGGAAATCACTCCGAGAACCCAAAACAGTGATTAATAGTCCACAAAACGGGCCTGAATCTACCAAAACTGCGAGTGTTGATGACCAACACGTAAGCGCACCTTTGGGTTCGTCAATCGTGGAAATCACTCCCAGACCCCAAAACAGTGAGTAATAGTCCACAAAACGGGCCAGAATCGGCCAAAACTATGAGGGTTGATGACCGACACGTAAGCGTACCTTGGGGTTCGTCAATCGTGGAAATCACTCCGAGAGCCCAAAACAATGAGTAATAGTCCATGAAACGGGCCAGAATCGGCCAGAACTGCGAGTGTTGATGACCGACAGGTAAGCGCACCCTGGGGATCGTCAATCGTGAAAATCGCTCTGGGACCCCAAAACGGGCCAGAATCGTGAGTAATAATAGACCATGAAACGGGCCAGAATCGGCTAAAACTGCAAGGATTGATGACCGACCCGTAAGCGCATCCCGGGGTTCATTAGTAGTGGAAATCACTCCGAGAACCCAAAACAGTGATTAATAGTCCACGAAACGGGCCAGAATCTACCAAAACTATGAGTGTTGATGACCGACACGTAAGCGCACCTTTGGGTTCGTCAATCGTGGAAATCACTCCGAGACCCCAAAACAGTGAGTAATAGTCCACAAAACGGGCCAGAATCGGCCAAAACTATAAGTGTTGATGACCGACACGTAACCGCACCTTTGGGTTCGTCAATCGTGGAAATCACTCCGAGACCCTAAAACAGTGAGTAATAGTCCACAAAACGGGCCAGAATCGGCCAAAACTATGAGGGTTGATGACCGACACGTAAGCGTACCTTGGGGTTCGATAATCGTGGAAATCACTCCGAGACCCCAAAACAGTGAGTAATAGTCCATGAAACGGGCCAGAATCGGCCAAAACTGCGAGTGTTGATGACCCACAGGTAAGCGCACCCTAGGGAACGTCAATCGTGAAAATCGCTCGGGGACCCCAAAACGGGCCAGAATCATGAGTAATAGACCATGAAATGGGCTAGAATCGGCCACAACTGCGAGGATTGATGACCGACCCGTAAGCGCACCCCGGGGTTCGTTAGTAGTGGAAATCACTCCGAGAACCCAAAACAGTGATTAATAGTCCACAAAACGGGCCAGAATCTACCAAAACTGCAAGTGTTGATGACCGACAGGTTAGCGCACCCTGGGGATCGTCAATCCTGAAAATCGCTCTGGGACCCAAAACGGGATAGAATCGTGAGTAATAGACCATGAAACGGGCTAGAATCGGCCAATACTGCGAGGATTGATGACCGACCCGTAAGCGCACCCCGGGGTTCATTAGTAGCGGAAATCACTCCGAGAACTCAACAGTGATTAATAGTCCACAAAACGGGCCAGAATCTACTAAAACTGCAAGTGTTGATGACCGAGAGGTAAGCGCACCCTGGGATCGTCAATCCTGAAAATCGCTCTGGGACCCCAAAACGGGCCAGAATCGTGAGTAATAGACCGTGAAACGGGCTAGAATCGGCCAAAACTGCGAGGATTGATGACGGACCAGTAAGTGCATCCCGGGGTTCGTTAGTAGTGGAAATCACTCCGAGAACCCAAAACAGTGATTAATAGTCCACAAAACGGGCCAGAATCTACCAGAACTACGAGTGTTGATGACCGACACGTAAGCGTACCTTTGGGTTCGTCAATCGTGGAAATCAGTCCGAGACCCCAAAACAGTGAGTAATAGTCCACAAAACGGGCCAGAATCAGCCAAAACTATGAGGGTTGATGACCGACACCTAAGCGTACCTTGGGGTTCGTCAATCGTGGAAATCACTCCGAGACCCCAAAACAGTGAGTAATAGTCCATGAAATGGGCCAGAATCGGCCAAAACTGCGAGTGTTGATGACCCACAGGTAAGCGCACCCTGGGGATCGTCAATCGTGAAAATCGCTCGGGGACCCCAAAACAGGCCAGAATCGTAAGTAATAGACCATGAAACGGGCTAGAATCGGCCAAAACTGCGAGGATTGATGACCGACCCGTAAGCGCACCCCGGGGTTCGTTAGTAGTGGAAATCACTCAGAGAACCCAAAACAGTGATTAATAGTCCACAAAACGAGCCAGAATCTACCAAAACTGCGAGTGTTGATGACCGACAGGTAAGCGCACCCTGGGGATCGTCAATCCTGAAAATCGCTCTGGGACCCCAAAACGGGCCAGAATCGTGAGTAATAGACCATGAAACGGGCTAGAATCGGCCAAAACTGCGAGGATTGATGACCGACCCGTAAGCGCACCCCGGGGTTCGTTAGTAGTGGAAATCACTCCGAGAACCGAAAACGGTGATTAATAGTCCACAAAACGGGCCAGAATCTACCAAAACTGCGAGTGTTGATGACCAACACGTAAGCGCACCATTGGGTTCGTCAATCGTGGAAATCACTCCGAGACCCCAAAACTGTGAGTAATAGTCCACAAAACGGGCCAGAATCGGCCAAAACTATAAGTGTTGATGACCGACACGTAAGTGCACCTTTGGGTTCGTCAATCGTGGAAATCACTCCGAGACCCCAAAACAGTGAGTAATAGTCCACAAAACGGGCCAGAATCGGCCAAAACTATGAGGGTTGATGACCGACACGTAAGCGTACCTTGGGGTTCGTCAATCGTGGAAATCACTCCGAGACCCCAAAACAGTGAGTAATAGTCCACAAAACGGGCCAGAATCGGCCAAAACTATGAGGGTTGATGACCGACACGTAAGCGCACCTTGGGGTTCGATAATCGTGGAAATCACTCCGAGACCCCAAAACAGTGAGTAATAGTCCATGAAACGGGCTAGAATCATCCAAAACTGTGAGTGTTGATGACCCACAGGTAAGCGCACCCTGGGGATCGTCAATCGTGAAAATCGCTCGGGGACCCAAAACGGGCCAGAATCGTGAGTAATAGACCATGAAACAGGATAGAATCGGCCAAAACTGCGAGGATTGATGACCGACCCGTAAGCGCACCCCGGGGTTCGTTAGTAGTGGAAATCACTCCGAGAACCCAACAGTGATTAATAGTCCACAAAACGGGCCAGAATCTACTAAAACTGCAAGTGTTGATGACCGACAGGTAAGCGCACCCTGGGGATCGTCAATCCTGAAAATCGCTCTGGGACCCCAAAACGGGCCAGAATCGTGAGTAATAGACCATGAAACGGGCTAGAATTGGCCAAAACTGCGAGGATTGATGACCGACCAGTAAGCGCACCCCGGGGTTCGTTAGTAGTGGAAATCACTCCGAGAACCCAAAACAGTGATTAATAGTCCACAAAACGGGCCAGAATCTACCAAAACTGCAAGTGTTGATGACCGACAGGTTAGCGCACCCTGGGGATCGTCAATCCGGAAAATCGCTCTGGGACCCAAAACGGGATAGAATCGTGAGTAATAGACCATGAAACGGGCTAGAATCGGCCAATACTGCGAGGATTGATGACCGACCCGTAAGCGCACCCCGGGGTTCATTAGTAGTGGAAATCACTCCGAGAACTCAACAGTGATTAATAGTCCACAAAACGGGCCAGAATCTACTAAAACTGCAAGTGTTGATGACCGAGAGGTAAGCGCACCCTGGGGATCGTCAATCCTGAAAATCGCTCTGGGACCCCAAAACGGGCCAGAATCGTGAGTAATAGACCATGAAACGGGCTAGAATCGGCCAAAATTGCGAGGATTGATGACGGACCAGTAAGTGCATCCCGGGGTTCGTTAGTAGTGGAAATCACTCCGAGAACCCAAAACAGTGATTAATAGTCCACAAAACGGGCCAGAATCTACCAAAACTGCGAGTGTTGATGACTGACACGTAAGCGTACCTTTGGGTTCGTCAATCGTGGAAATCAGTCCGAGACCCCAAAACAGTGAGTAATAGTCCACAAAACGGGCCAGAATCAGCCAAAACTATGAGGGTTGATGACCGACACCTAAGCGTACCTTGGGGTTCGTCAATCGTGGAAATCACTCCGAGACCCCAAAACAGTAAGTAATAGTCCATGAAATGGGCCAGAATCGGCCAAAACTGCGAGTGTTGATGACCCACAGGTAAGCGCACCCTGGGGATCGTCAATCGTGAAAATCGCTCGGGGACCCCAAAACAGGCCAGAATCGTAAGTAATAGACCATGAAACGGGCTAGAATCGGCCAAAACTGCGAGGATTGATGACCGACCCGTAAGCGCACCCCGGGGTTCGTTAGTAGTGGAAATCACTCAGAGAACCCAAAACAGTGATTAATAGTCCACAAAACGGGCCAGAATCTACCAAAACTGCGAGTGTTGATGACCGACAGGTAAGCGCACCCTGGGGATCGTCAATCCTGAAAATCGCTCTGGGACCCCAAAACGGGCCAGAATCGTGAGTAATAGACCATGAAACGGGCTAGAATCGGCCAAAACTGCGAGGATTGATGACCGACCCGTAAGCGCACCCCGGGGTTCGTTAGTTGTGGAAATCACTCCGAGAACCGAAAACAGTGATTAATAGTCCACAAAACGGGCCAGAATCTACCAAAACTGCGAGTGTTCATGACCAACACGTAAGCGCACCATTGGGTTCGTCAATCGTGGAAATCACTCCGAGACCCCAAAACTGTGAGTAATAGTCCACAAAACGGGCCAGAATCGGCCAAAACTATAAGTGTTGATGACCGACACGTAAGTGCACCTTTGGGTTCGTCAATCGTGGAAATCACTCCGAGACCCCAAAACAGTGAGTAATAGTCCACAAAACGGGCCAGAATCGGCCAAAACTATGAGGGTTGATGACCGACACGTAAGCGTACCTTGGGGTTCGTCAATCGTGGAAATCACTCCGAGACCCCAAAACAGTGAGTAATAGTCCACAAAACGGGCCAGAATCGGCCAAAACTATGAGGGTTGATGACCGACACGTAAGCGCACCTTGGGGTTCGATAATCGTGGAAATCACTCCGAGACCCCAAAACAGTGAGTAATAGTCCATGAAACGGGCTAGAATCAGCCAAAACTGTGAGTGTTGATGACCCACAGGTAAGCGCACCCTGGGGATCGTCAATCGTGAAAATCGCTCGGGGACCCCAAAACGGGCCAGAATCGTGAGTAATAGACCATGAAACAGGATAGAATCGGCCAAAACTGCGAGGATTGATGACCGACCCGTAAGCGCACCCCGGGGTTCGTTAGTAGTGGAAATCACTCCGAGAACCGAAAACAGTGATTAATAGTCCACAAAACGGGCCAGAATCTACCAAAACTGCGAATGTTCATGACCAACACGTAAGCGCACCATTGGGTTCGTCAATCGTGGAAATCACTCCGAGACCCCAAAACTGTGAGTAATAGTCCACAAAACGGGCCAGAATCGGCCAAAACTATAAGTGTTGATGACCGACACGTAAGTGCACCTTTGGGTTCGTCAATCGTGGAAATCACTCCGAGACCCCAAAACAGTGAGTAATAGTCCACAAAACGGGCCAGAATCGGCCAAAACTATGAGGGTTGATGACCGACACGTAAGCGTACCTTGGGGTTCGTCAATCGTGGAAATCACTCCGAGACCCCAAAACAGTGAGTAATAGTCCACAAAACGGGCCGGAATCGGCCAAAACTATGAGGGTTGATGACCGACACGTAAGCGCACCTTGGGGTTCGATAATCGTGGAAATCACTCCGAGACCCCAAAACAGTGAGTAATAGTCCATGAAACGGGCTAGAATCAGCCAAAACTGTGAGTGTTGATGACCCACAGGTAAGCGCACCCTGGGGATCGTCAATCGTGAAAATCGCTCGGGGACCCCAAAACGGGCCAGAATCGTGAGTAATAGACCATGAAACAGGATAGAATCGGCCAAAACTGCGAGGATTGATGACCGACCCGTAAGCGCACCCCGGGGTTCGTTAGTAGTGGAAATCACTCCGAGAACCCAACAGTCATTAATAGTCCACAAAACGGGCCAGAATCTACTAAAACTGCAAGTGTTGATGACCGACAGGTAAGCGCACCCTGGGGATCGTCAATCCTGAAAATCGCTCTGGGACCCCAAAACGGGCCAGAATCGTGAGTAATAGACCATGAAACGGGCTAGAATCGGCCAAAACTGCGAGGATTGATGACCGACCAGTAAGCGCACCCCGGGGTTCGTTAGTAGTGGAAATCACTCCGAGAACCCAAAACAGTGATTAATAGTCCACAAAACGGGCCAGAATCTACCAAAACTGCGAGTGTTGATGACCGACACGTAAGCGTACCTTTGGGTTCGTCAATCGTGGAAATCAGTCCGAGACCCCAAAACAGTGAGTAATAGTCCACAAAACGGGCCAGAATCGGCCAAAACTATGAGGGTTGATGACCGACACCTAAGCGTACCTTGGGGTTCGTCAATCGTGGAAATCACTCCGAGACCCCAAAACAGTGAGTAATAGTCCATGAAATGGGCCAGAATCGGCCAAAACTGCGAGTGTTGATGACCCACAGGTAAGCGCACCCCAGGGATCGTCAATCGTGAAAATCGCTCGGGGAACCCAAAACAGGCCAGAATCGTAAGTAATAGACCATGAAACGGGCTAGAATCGGCCAAAACTGCGAGGATTGATGACCGACCCGTAAGCGCACCCCGGGGTTCGTTAGTAGTGGAAATCACTCAGAGAACCCAAAACAGTGATTAATAGTCCACAAAACGGGCCACAATCTACCAAAACTGCGAGTGTTGATGACCGACAGGTAAGCGCACCCTGGGGATCGTCAATCCTGAAAATCGCTCTGGGACCCCAAAACGGGCCAGAATCGTGAGTAATAGACCATGAAACGGGCTAGAATCGGCCAAAACTGCGAGGATTGATGACCGACCCGTAAGCGCACCCCGGGGTTCGTTAGTAGTGGAAATCACTCCGAGAACCCAAAACAGTGATTAATAGTCCACAAAACGGGCCAGAATCTACCAAAACTGCAAGTGTTGATGACCGACAGGTTAGCGCACCCTGGGGATCGTCAATCCGGAAAATCGCTCTGGGACCCAAAACGGGATAGAATCGTGAGTAATAGACCATGAAACGGGCTAGAATCGGCCAATACTGCGAGGATTGATGACCGACCCGTAAGCGCACCCCGGGGTTCATTAGTAGTGGAAATCACTCCGAGAACTCAACAGTGATTAATAGTCCACAAAACGGGCCAGAATCTACTAAAACTGCAAGTGTTGATGACCGAGAGGTAAGCGCACCCTGGGGATCGTCAATCCTGAAAATCGCTCTGGGACCCCAAAACGGGCCAGAATCGTGAGTAATAGACCATGAAACGGGCTAGAATCGGCCAAAATTGCGAGGATTGATGACGGACCAGTAAGTGCATCCCGGGGTTCGTTAGTAGTGGAAATCACTCCGAGAACCCAAAACAGTGATTAATAGTCCACAAAACGGACCAGAATCTACCAAAACTGCGAGTGTTGATGACCGACACGTAAGCGCACCTTTGGGTTCGTCAATCGTGGAAATCAGTCCGAGACCCCAAAACAGTGAGTAATAGTCCACAAAACGGGCCAGAATCAGCCAAAACTATGAGGGTTGATGACCGACACCTAAGCGTACCTTGGGGTTCGTCAATCGTGGAAATCACTCCGAGACCCCAAAACAGTAAGTAATAGTCCATGAAATGGGCCAGAATCGGCCAAAACTGCGAGTGTTGATGACCCACAGGTAAGCGCACCCTGGGGATCGTCAATCGTGAAAATCGCTCGGGGACCCCAAAACAGGCCAGAATCGTAAGTAATAGACCATGAAACGGGCTAGAATCGGCCAAAACTGCGAGGATTGATGACCGACCCGTAAGCGCACCCCGGGGTTCGTTAGTAGTGGAAATCACTCAGAGAACCCAAAACAGTGATTAATAGTCCACAAAACGGGCCAGAATCTACCAAAACTGCGAGTGTTGATGACCGACAGGTAAGCGCACCCTGGGGATCGTCAATCCTGAAAATCGCTCTGGGACCCCAAAACGGGCCAGAATCGTGAGTAATAGACCATGAAACGGGCTAGAATCGGCCAAAACTGCGAGGATTGATGACCGACCCGTAAGCGCACCCCGGGGTTCGTTAGTTGTGGAAATCACTCCGAGAACCGAAAACAGTGATTAATAGTCCACAAAACGGGCCAGAATCTACCAAAACTGCGAGTGTTCATGACCAACACGTAAGCGCACCATTGGGTTCGTCAATCGTGGAAATCACTCCGAGACCCCAAAACTGTGAGTAATAGTCCACAAAACGGGCCAGAATCGGCCAAAACTATAAGTGTTGATGACCGACACGTAAGTGCACCTTTGGGTTCGTCAATCGTGGAAATCACTCCGAGACCCCAAAACAGTGAGTAATAGTCCACAAAACGGGCCAGAATCGGCCAAAACTATGAGGGTTGATGACCGACACGTAAGCGTACCTTGGGGTTCGTCAATCGTGGAAATCACTCCGAGACCCCAAAACAGTGAGTAATAGTCCACAAAACGGGCCAGAATCGGCCAAAACTATGAGGGTTGATGACCGACACGTAAGCGCACCTTGGGGTTCGATAATCGTGGAAATCACTCCGAGACCCCAAAACAGTGAGTAATAGTCCATGAAACGGGCTAGAATCAGCCAAAACTGTGAGTGTTGATGACCCACAGGTAAGCGCACCCTGGGGATCGTCAATCGTGAAAATCGCTCGGGGACCCCAAAACGGGCCAGAATCGTGAGTAATAGACCATGAAACAGGATAGAATCGGCCAAAACTGCGAGGATTGATGACCGACCCGTAAGCGCACCCCGGGGTTCGTTAGTAGTGGAAATCACTCCGAGAACCGAAAACAGTGATTAATAGTCCACAAAACGGGCCAGAATCTACCAAAACTGCGAATGTTCATGACCAACACGTAAGCGCACCATTGGGTTCGTCAATCGTGGAAATCACTCCGAGACCCCAAAACTGTGAGTAATAGTCCACAAAACGGGCCAGAATCGGCCAAAACTATAAGTGTTGATGACCGACACGTAAGTGCACCTTTGGGTTCGTCAATCGTGGAAATCACTCCGAGACCCCAAAACAGTGAGTAATAGTCCACAAAACGGGCCAGAATCGGCCAAAACTATGAGGGTTGATGACCGACACGTAAGCGTACCTTGGGGTTCGTCAATCGTGGAAATCACTCCGAGACCCCAAAACAGTGAGTAATAGTCCACAAAACGGGCCGGAATCGGCCAAAACTATGAGGGTTGATGACCGACACGTAAGCGCACCTTGGGGTTCGATAATCGTGGAAATCACTCCGAGACCCCAAAACAGTGAGTAATAGTCCATGAAACGGGCTAGAATCAGCCAAAACTGTGAGTGTTGATGACCCACAGGTAAGCGCACCCTGGGGATCGTCAATCGTGAAAATCGCTCGGGGACCCCAAAACGGGCCAGAATCGTGAGTAATAGACCATGAAACAGGATAGAATCGGCCAAAACTGCGAGGATTGATGACCGACCCGTAAGCGCACCCCGGGGTTCGTTAGTAGTGGAAATCACTCCGAGAACCCAACAGTCATTAATAGTCCACAAAACGGGCCAGAATCTACTAAAACTGCAAGTGTTGATGACCGACAGGTAAGCGCACCCTGGGGATCGTCAATCCTGAAAATCGCTCTGGGACCCCAAAACGGGCCAGAATCGTGAGTAATAGACCATGAAACGGGCTAGAATCGGCCAAAACTGCGAGGATTGATGACCGACCAGTAAGCGCACCCCGGGGTTCGTTAGTAGTGGAAATCACTCCGAGAACCCAAAACAGTGATTAATAGTCCACAAAACGGGCCAGAATCTACCAAAACTGCGAGTGTTGATGACCGACACGTAAGCGTACCTTTGGGTTCGTCAATCGTGGAAATCAGTCCGAGACCCCAAAACAGTGAGTAATAGTCCACAAAACGGGCCAGAATCGGCCAAAACTATGAGGGTTGATGACCGACACCTAAGCGTACCTTGGGGTTCGTCAATCGTGGAAATCACTCCGAGACCCCAAAACAGTGAGTAATAGTCCATGAAATGGGCCAGAATCGGCCAAAACTGCGAGTGTTGATGACCCACAGGTAAGCGCACCCCAGGGATCGTCAATCGTGAAAATCGCTCGGGGAACCCAAAACAGGCCAGAATCGTAAGTAATAGACCATGAAACGGGCTAGAATCGGCCAAAACTGCGAGGATTGATGACCGACCCGTAAGCGCACCCCGGGGTTCGTTAGTAGTGGAAATCACTCAGAGAACCCAAAACAGTGATTAATAGTCCACAAAACGGGCCACAATCTACCAAAACTGCGAGTGTTGATGACCGACAGGTAAGCGCACCCTGGGGATCGTCAATCCTGAAAATCGCTCTGGGACCCCAAAACGGGCCAGAATCGTGAGTAATAGACCATGAAACGGGCTAGAATCGGCCAAAACTGCGAGGATTGATGACCGACCCGTAAGCGCACCCCGGGGTTCGTTAGTAGTGGAAATCACTCCGAGAACCCAAAACAGTGATTAATAGTCCACAAAACGGGCCAGAATCTACCAAAACTGCAAGTGTTGATGACCGACAGGTTAGCGCACCCTGGGGATCGTCAATCCGGAAAATCGCTCTGGGACCCAAAACGGGATAGAATCGTGAGTAATAGACCATGAAACGGGCTAGAATCGGCCAATACTGCGAGGATTGATGACCGACCCGTAAGCGCACCCCGGGGTTCATTAGTAGTGGAAATCACTCCGAGAACTCAACAGTGATTAATAGTCCACAAAACGGGCCAGAATCTACTAAAACTGCAAGTGTTGATGACCGAGAGGTAAGCGCACCCTGGGGATCGTCAATCCTGAAAATCGCTCTGGGACCCCAAAACGGGCCAGAATCGTGAGTAATAGACCATGAAACGGGCTAGAATCGGCCAAAATTGCGAGGATTGATGACGGACCAGTAAGTGCATCCCGGGGTTCGTTAGTAGTGGAAATCACTCCGAGAACCCAAAACAGTGATTAATAGTCCACAAAACGGACCAGAATCTACCAAAACTGCGAGTGTTGATGACCGACACGTAAGCGCACCTTTGGGTTCGTCAATCGTGGAAATCAGTCCGAGACCCCAAAACAGTGAGTAATAGTCCACAAAACGGGCCAGAATCAGCCAAAACTATGAGGGTTGATGACCGACACCTAAGCGTACCTTGGGGTTCGTCAATCGTGGAAATCACTCCGAGACCCCAAAACAGTAAGTAATAGTCCATGAAATGGGCCAGAATCGGCCAAAACTGCGAGTGTTGATGACCCACAGGTAAGCGCACCCTGGGGATCGTCAATCGTGAAAATCGCTCGGGGACCCCAAAACAGGCCAGAATCGTAAGTAATAGACCATGAAACGGGCTAGAATCGGCCAAAACTGCGAGGATTGATGACCGACCCGTAAGCGCACCCCGGGGTTCGTTAGTAGTGGAAATCACTCAGAGAACCCAAAACAGTGATTAATAGTCCACAAAACGGGCCAGAATCTACCAAAACTGCGAGTGTTGATGACCGACAGGTAAGCGCACCCTGGGGATCGTCAATCCTGAAAATCGCTCTGGGACCCCAAAACGGGCCAGAATCGTGAGTAATAGACCATGAAACGGGCTAGAATCGGCCAAAACTGCGAGGATTGATGACCGACCCGTAAGCGCACCCCGGGGTTCGTTAGTAGTGGAAATCACTCCGAGAACCGAAAACAGTGATTAATAGTCCACAAAACGGGCCAGAATCTACCAAAACTGCGAGTGTTCATGACCAACACGTAAGCGCACCATTGGGTTCGTCAATCGTGGAAATCACTCCGAGACCCCAAAACTGTGAGTAATAGTCCACAAAACGGGCCAGAATCGGCCAAAACTATAAGTGTTGATGACCGACACGTAAGTGCACCTTTGGGTTCGTCAATCGTGGAAATCACTCCGAGACCCCAAAACAGTGAGTAATAGTCCACAAAACGGGCCAGAATCGGCCAAAACTATGAGGGTTGATGACCGACACGTAAGCGTACCTTGGGGTTCGTCAATCGTGGAAATCACTCCGAGACCCCAAAACAGTGAGTAATAGTCCACAAAACGGGTCAGAATCGGCCAACACTATGAGGGTTGATGACCGACACGTAAGCGCACCTTGGGGTTCGATAATCGTGGAAATCACTCCGAGACCCCAAAACAGTGAGTAATAGTCCATGAAACGGGCTAGAATCAGCCAAAACTGTGAGTGTTGATGACCCACAGGTAAGCGCACCCTGGGGATCGTCAATCGTGAAAATCGCTCGGGGACCCCAAAACGGGCCAGAATCGTGAGTAATAGACCATGAAACAGGATAGAATCGGCCAAAACTGCGAGGATTGATGACCGACCCGTAAGCGCACCCCGGGGTTCGTTAGTAGTGGAAATCACTCCGAGAACCCAACAGTGATTAATAGTCCACAAAACGGGCCAGAATCTACTAAAACTGCAAGTGTTGATGACCGACAGGTAAGCGCACCCTGGGGATCGTCAATCCTGAAAATCGCTCTGGGACCCCAAAACGGGCCAGAATCGTGAGTAATAGACCATGAAACGGGCTAGAATCGGCCAAAACTGCGAGGATTGATGACCGACCAGTAAGCGCACCCCGGGGTTCGTTAGTAGTGGAAATCACTCCGAGAACCCAAAACAGTGATTAATAGTCCACAAAACGGGCCAGAATCTACCAAAACTGCGAGTGTTGATGACCGACACGTAAGCGTACCTTTGGGTTCGTCGATCGTGGAAATCAGTCCGAGACCCCAAAACAGTGAGTAATAGTCCACAAAACGGGCCAGAATCGGCCAAAACTATGAGGGTCGATGACCGACACCTAAGCGTACCTTGGGGTTCGTCAATCGTGGAAATCACTCCGAGACCCCAAAACAGTGAGTAATAGTCCATGAAATGGGCCAGAATCGGCCAAAACTGCGAGTGTTGATGACCCACAGGTAAGCGCACCCTGGGGATCGTCAATCGTGAAAATCGCTCGGGGAACCCAAAACAGGCCAGAATCGTAAGTAATAGACCATGAAACGGGCTAGAATCGGCCAAAACTGCGAGGATTGATGACCGACCCGTAAGCGCACCCCGGGGTTCGTTAGTAGTGGAAATCACTCAGAGAACCCAAAACAGTGATTAATAGTCCACAAAACGGGCCACAATCTACCAAAACTGCGAGTGTTGATGACCGACAGGTAAGCGCACCCTGGGGATCGTCAATCCTGAAAATCGCTCTGGGACCCCAAAACGGGCCAGAATCGTGAGTAATAGATCATGAAACGGGCTAGAATCGGCCAAAACTGCGAGGATTGATGACCGACCCGTAAGCGCACCCCGCGGTTCATTAGTAGTGGAAATCACTCCGAGAACCCAAAACAGTGATTAATAGTCCACAAAACGGGCCAGAATCTACCAAAACTGCAAGTGTTGATGACCAACACGTAAGCGCACCTTTGGGTTCGTCAATCGTGGAAATCACTCCGAGACCCCAAAACTGTGAGTAATAGTCCACAAAACGGGCCAGAATCGGCCAAAACTATAAGTGTTGATGACCGACACGTAAGTGCACCTTTGGGTTCGTCAATCGTGGAAATCACTCCGAGACCCCAAAACAGTGAGTAATAGTCCACAAAACGGGCCAGAATCGGCCAAAACTATAAGGGTTGATGACCGACACGTAAGCGTACCTTGCGGTTCGTCAATCGTGGAAATCACTCCGAGACCCCAAAACAGTGAGTAATAGTCCACAAAACGGGCCAGAATCGGCCAAAACTATGAGGGTTGATGACCGACACGTAAGCGCACCTTGGGGTTCGATAATCGTGGAAATCACTCCGAGACCCCAAAACAGTGAGTAATAGTCCATGAAACGGGCCAGAATCAGCCAAAACTGTGAGTGTTGATGACCCACAGGTAAGCGCACCCTGGGGATCGTCAATCGTGAAAATCGCTCGGGGACCCCAAAACGGGCCAGAATCGTGAGTAATAGACCATGAAACAGGTTAGAATCGGCCAAAACTGCGAGGATTGATGACCGACCCGTAAGCGCACCCCGGGGTTCGTTAGTAGTGGAAATCACTCAGAGAACCCAAAACAGTGATTAATAGTCCACAAAACGGGCCACAATCTACCAAAACTGCGAGTGTTGATGACCGACAGGTAAGCGCACCCTGGGGATCGTCAATCCTGAAAATCGCTCTGGGACCCCAAAACGGGCCAGAATCGTGAGTAATAGACCATGAAACGGGCTAGAATCGGCCAAAACTGCGAGGATTGATGACCGACCCGTAAGCGCACCCCGGGGTTCGTTAGTAGTGGAAATCACTCCGAGAACCGAAAACAGTGATTAATAGTCCACAAAACGGGCCAGAATCTACCAAAACTGCGAGTGTTCATGACCAACACGTAAGCGCACCATTGGGTTCGTCAATCGTGGAAATCACTCCGAGACCCCAAAACTGTGAGTAATAGTCCACAAAACGGGCCAGAATCGGCCAAAACTATAAGTGTTGATGACCGACACGTAAGTGCACCTTTGGGTTCGTCAATCGTGGAAATCACTCCGAGACCCCAAAACAGTGAGTAATAGTCCACAAAACGGGCCAGAATCGGCCAAAACTATGAGGGTTGATGACCGACACGTAAGCGTACCTTGGGGTTCGTCAATCGTGGAAATCACTCCGAGACCCCAAAACAGTGAGTAATAGTCCACAAAACGGGTCAGAATCGGCCAACACTATGAGGGTTGATGACCGACACGTAAGCGCACCTTGGGGTTCGATAATCGTGGAAATCACTCCGAGACCCCAAAACAGTGAGTAATAGTCCATGAAACGGGCTAGAATCAGCCAAAACTGTGAGTGTTGATGACCCACAGGTAAGCGCACCCTGGGGATCGTCAATCGTGAAAATCGCTCGGGGACCCCAAAACGGGCCAGAATCGTGAGTAATAGACCATGAAACAGGATAGAATCGGCCAAAACTGCGAGGATTGATGACCGACCCGTAAGCGCACCCCGGGGTTCGTTAGTAGTGGAAATCACTCCGAGAACCCAACAGTGATTAATAGTCCACAAAACGGGCCAGAATCTACTAAAACTGCAAGTGTTGATGACCGACAGGTAAGCGCACCCTGGGGATCGTCAATCCTGAAAATCGCTCTGGGACCCCAAAACGGGCCAGAATCGTGAGTAATAGACCATGAAACGGGCTAGAATCGGCCAAAACTGCGAGGATTGATGACCGACCAGTAAGCGCACCCCGGGGTTCGTTAGTAGTGGAAATCACTCCGAGAACCCAAAACAGTGATTAATAGTCCACAAAACGGGCCAGAATCTACCAAAACTGCGAGTGTTGATGACCGACACGTAAGCGTACCTTTGGGTTCGTCGATCGTGGAAATCAGTCCGAGACCCCAAAACAGTGAGTAATAGTCCACAAAACGGGCCAGAATCGGCCAAAACTATGAGGGTCGATGACCGACACCTAAGCGTACCTTGGGGTTCGTCAATCGTGGAAATCACTCCGAGACCCCAAAACAGTGAGTAATAGTCCATGAAATGGGCCAGAATCGGCCAAAACTGCGAGTGTTGATGACCCACAGGTAAGCGCACCCTGGGGATCGTCAATCGTGAAAATCGCTCGGGGAACCCAAAACAGGCCAGAATCGTAAGTAATAGACCATGAAACGGGCTAGAATCGGCCAAAACTGCGAGGATTGATGACCGACCCGTAAGCGCACCCCGGGGTTCGTTAGTAGTGGAAATCACTCAGAGAACCCAAAACAGTGATTAATAGTCCACAAAACGGGCCACAATCTACCAAAACTGCGAGTGTTGATGACCGACAGGTAAGCGCACCCTGGGGATCGTCAATCCTGAAAATCGCTCTGGGACCCCAAAACGGGCCAGAATCGTGAGTAATAGACCATGAAACGGGCTAGAATCGGCCAAAACTGCGAGGATTGATGACCGACCCGTAAGCGCACCCCGCGGTTCATTAGTAGTGGAAATCACTCCGAGAACCCAAAACAGTGATTAATAGTCCACAAAACGGGCCAGAATCTACCAAAACTGCAAGTGTTGATGACCAACACGTAAGCGCACCTTTGGGTTCGTCAATCGTGGAAATCACTCCGAGACCCCAAAACTGTGAGTAATAGTCCACAAAACGGGCCAGAATCGGCCAAAACTATAAGTGTTGATGACCGACACGTAAGTGCACCTTTGGGTTCGTCAATCGTGGAAATCACTCCGAGACCCCAAAACAGTGAGTAATAGTCCACAAAACGGGCCAGAATCGGCCAAAACTATAAGGGTTGATGACCGACACGTAAGCGTACCTTGCGGTTCGTCAATCGTGGAAATCACTCCGAGACCCCAAAACAGTGAGTAATAGTCCACAAAACGGGCCAGAATCGGCCAAAACTATGAGGGTTGATGACCGACACGTAAGCGCACCTTGGGGTTCGATAATCGTGGAAATCACTCCGAGACCCCAAAACAGTGAGTAATAGTCCATGAAACGGGCCAGAATCAGCCAAAACTGTGAGTGTTGATGACCCACAGGTAAGCGCACCCTGGGGATCGTCAATCGTGAAAATCGCTCGGGGACCCCAAAACGGGCCAGAATCGTGAGTAATAGACCATGAAACAGGTTAGAATCGGCCAAAACTGCGAGGATTGATGACCGACCCGTAAGCGCACCCCGGGGTTCGTTAGTAGTGGAAATCACTCCGAGAACCCAATAGTGATTAATAGTCCACAAAACGGGCCAGAATCTACTAAAACTGCAAGTGTTGATGACCGACAGGTAAGCGCACCCTGGGGATCGTCAATCCTGAAAATCGCTCTGGGACCCCAAAACGGGCCAGAATCGTGAGTAATAGACCATGAAACGGGCTAGATTCGGCCAAAACTGCGAGGATTGATGACCGACCAGTAAGCGCACCCCGGGGTTCGTTAGTAGTGGAAATCACTCCGAGAACCCAAAACAGTGATTAATAGTCCACAAAACGGGCCAGAATCTACCAAAACTGCGAGTGTTGATGACCGACACGTAAGCGTACCTTTGGGTTCGTCAATCGTGGAAATCAGTCCGAGACCCCAAAACAGTGAGTAATAGTCCACAAAACGGGCCAGAATCGGCCAAAACTATGAGGGTCGATGACCGACACCTAAGCGTACCTTGGGGTTCGTCAATCGTGGAAATCACTCCGAGACCCCAAAACAGTGAGTAATAGTCCATGAAATGGGCCAGAATCGGCCAAAACTGCGAGTGTTGATGACCCACAGGTAAGCGCACCCTGGGGATCGTCAATCGTGAAAATCGCTCGGGGAACCCAAAACAGGCCAGAATCGTAAGTAATAGACCATGAAACGGGCTAGAATCGGCCAAAACTGCGAGGATTGATGACCGACCCGTAAGCGCACCCCGGGGTTCGTTAGTAGTGGAAATCACTCAGAGAACCCAAAACAGTGATTAATAGTCCACAAAACGGGCCACAATCTACCAAAACTGCGAGTGTTGATGACCGACAGGTAAGCGCACCCTGGGGATCGTCAATCCTGAAAATCGCTCTGGGACCCCAAAACGGGCCAGAATCGTGAGTAATAGACCATGAAACGGGCTAGAATCGGCCAAAACTGCGAGGATTGATGACCGACCCGTAAGCGCACCCCGCGGTTCATTAGTAGTGGAAATCACTCCGAGAACCCAAAACAGTGATTAATAGTCCACAAAACGGGCCAGAATCTACCAAAACTGCAAGTGTTGATGACCAACACGTAAGCGCACCTTTGGGTTCGTCAATCGTGGAAATCACTCCGAGACCCCAAAACTGTGAGTAATAGTCCACAAAACGGGCCAGAATCGGCCAAAACTATAAGTGTTGATGACCGACACGTAAGTGCACCTTTGGGTTCGTCAATCGTGGAAATCACTCCGAGACCCCAAAACAGTGAGTAATAGTCCACAAAACGGGCCAGAATCGGCCAAAACTATAAGGGTTGATGACCGACACGTAAGCGTACCTTGCGGTTCGTCAATCGTGGAAATCACTCCGAGACCCCAAAACAGTGAGTAATAGTCCACAAAACGGGCCAGAATCGGCCAAAACTATGAGGGTTGATGACCGACACGTAAGCGCACCTTGGGGTTCGATCATCGTGGAAATCACTCCGAGACCCCAAAACAGTGAGTAATAGTCCATGAAACGGGCCAGAATCAGCCAAAACTGTGAGTGTTGATGACCCACAGGTAAGCGCACCCTGGGGATCGTCAATCGTGAAAATCGCTCGGGGACCCCAAAACGGGCCAGAATCGTGAGTAATAGACCATGAAACAGGTTAGAATCGGCCAAAACTGCGAGGATTGATGACCGACCCGTAAGCGCACCCCGGGGTTCGTTAGTAGTGGAAATCACTCCGAGAACCCAATAGTGATTAATAGTCCACAAAACGGGCCAGAATCTACTAAAACTTCAAGTGTTGATGACCGACAGGTAAGCGCACCCTGGGGATCGTCAATCCTGAAAATCGCTCTGGGACCCCAAAACGGGCCAGAATCGTGAGTAATAGACCATGAAACGGGCTAGAATCGGCCAAAACTGCGAGGATTGATGACCGACCAGTAAGCGCACCCCGGGGTTCGTTAGTAGTGGAAATCACTCCGAGAACCCAAAACAGTGATTAATAGTCCACAAAACGGGCCAGAATCTACCAAAACTGCGAGTGTTGATGACCAACACGTAAGCGCACCTTTGGGTTCGTCAATCGTGGAAATCACTCCGAGACCCCAAAACAGTGAGTAATAGTCCACAAAACGGGCCAGAATCGGCCAAAACTATGAGGGTTGATGACCGACACGTAAGCGTACCTTGGGGTTCGTCAATCGTGGAAATCACTCCGAGACCCCAAAACAGTGAGTAATAGTCCACAAAACGGGCCAGAATCGGCCAAAACTATGAGGGTTGATGACCGACACGTAAGCGCACCTTGGGGTTCGATAATCGTGGAAATCACTCCGAGACCCCAAAACAGTGAGTAATAGTCCATGAAACGGGCCAGAATCAGCCAAAACTGTGAGTGTTGATGACCCACAGGTAAGCGCACCCTGGGGATCGTCAATCGTGAAAATCGCTCGGGGACCCCAAAACGGGCCAGAATCGTGAGTAATAGACCATGAAACAGGATAGAATCGGCCAAAACTGCGAGGATTGACGACCGACCCGTAAGCGCACCCCGGGGTTCGTTAGTAGTGGAAATGACTCCGAGAACCCAAAACAGTGATTAATAGTCCACAAAACGGGCCAGAATCTACCGAAACTGCGAGTGTTGATGACCAACACGTAAGCGCACCTTTGGGTTCGTCAATCGTGGAAATTACTCCGAGACCCCAAAACTGTGAGTAATAGTCCACAAAACGGGCCAGAATCGGCCAAAACTATAAGTGTTGATGACCGACACGTAAGTGCACCTTTGGGTTCGTCAATCGTGGAAATCACTCTGAGACCCCAAAACAGTGAGTAATAGTCCACAAAACGGGCCAGAATCGGCCAAAACTATGAGGGTTGATGACCGACACGTAAGCGTACCTTGGGGTTCGTCAATCGTGGAAATCACTCCGAGACCCCAAAACAGTGATTAATAGTCCACAAAACGGGCCAGAATCGGCCAAAACTATGAGGGTTGATGACCGACACGTAAGCGCACCTTGGGGTTCGATAATCGTGGAAATCACTCCGAGACCCCAAAACAGTGAGTAATAGTCCATGAAATGGGCTAGAATCAGCCAAAACTGTGAGTGTTGATGACCCACAGGTAAGCGCACCCTGGGGATCGTCAATCCTGAAAATCGCTCTGGGACCCCAAAACGGGCCAGAATCGTGAGTAATAGACCATGAAACGGGCTAGAATCGGCCAAAACTGCGAGGATTGATGACCGACCCGTAAGCGCACCCCGGGGTTCGTTAGTAGTGGAAATCACTCCGAGAACCCAAAACAGTGATTAATAGTCCACAAAACGGGCCAGAATCTACCGAAACTGCGAGTGTTGATGACCAACACGTAAGCGCACCTTTGGGTTCGTCAATCGTGGAAATTACTCCGAGACCCCAAAACTGTGAGTAATAGTCCACAAAACGGGCCAGAATCGGCCAAAACTATAAGTGTTGATGACCGACACGTAAGTGCACCTTTGGGTTCGTCAATCGTGGAAATCACTCCGAGACCCCAAAACAGTGAGTAATAGTCCACAAAACGGGCCAGAATCGGCCAAAACTATGAGGGTTGATGACCGACACGTAAGCGTACCTTGGGGTTCGTCAATCGTGGAAATCACACCGAGACCCCAAAACAGTGAGTAATAGTCCACAAAACGGGCCAGAATCGGCCAAAACTATGAGGGTTGATGACCGACACGTAAGCGCACCTTGGGGTTCGATAATCGTGGAAATCACTCCGAGACCCCAAAACAGTGAGTAATAGTCCATGAAACGGGCTAGAATCAGCCAAAACTGTGAGTGTTGATGACCCACAGGTAAGCGCACCCTGGGGATCGTCAATCGTGAAAATCGCTCGGGGACCCCGAAACGGGCCAGAATCGTGAGTAATAGACCATGAAACAGGATAGAATCGGCCAAAACTGCGAGGATTGATGACCGACCCGTAAGCGCAACCCCGGGGTTCGTTAGTAGTGGAAATCACTCCGAGAACCCAACAGTGATTAATAGTCCACAAAACGGGCCAGAATCTACTAAAACTGCAAGTGTTGATGACCGACAGGTAAGCGCACCCTGGGGATCGTCAATCCTGAAAATCGCTCTGGGACCCCAAAACGGGCCAGAATCGTGAGTAATAGACCATGAAACGGGCTAGAATCGGCCAAAACTGCGAGGATTGATGACCGACCCGTAAGCGCACCCCGGGGTTCGTTAGTAGTGGAAATCACTCCGAGAACCCAAAACAGTGAGTAATAGTCCACAAAACGGGCCAGAATCGGCCAAAACTATGAGGGTTGATGACCGACACGTAAGCGCACCTTGGGGTTCGTCAATCGTGGAAATCACTCCGAGACCCCAAAACAGTGAGTAATAGTCCATGAAACGGGCCAGAATCAGCCAAAACTGTGAGTGTTGATGACCCACAGGTAAGCGCACCCTGGGGATCGTCAATCGTGAAAATCGCTCGGGGACCCCAAAACAGTGAGTAATAGTCCATGAAATGGGCCAGAATCGGCGAAAACTGCGAGTGTTGATGACCCACAGGTAAGCGCACCCTGGGGATCGTCAATCGTGAAAATCGCTCGGGGACCCCAAAACAGGCCAGAATCGTAAGTAATAGACCATGAAACGGGCTAGAATCGGCCAAAACTGCGAGGATTGATGACCGACCCGTAAGCGCACCCCGGGGTTCGTTAGTAGTGGAAATCACTCAGAGAACCCAAAACAGTGATTAATAGTCCACAAAACGGGCCAGAATCTACCAAAACTGCGAGTGTTGATGACCGACAGGTAAGCGCACCCTGGGGATCGTCAATCCTGAAAATCGCTCTGGGACCCCAAAACGGGCCAGAATCGTGAGTAATAGACCATGAAACGGGCTAGAATCGGCCAAAACTGCGAGGATTGATGACCGACCCGTAAGCGCACCCCGCGGTTCGTTAGTAGTGGAAATCACTCCGAGAACCCAAAACAGTGATTAATAGTCCACAAAACGGGCCAGAATCTACCAAAACTGCAAGTGTTGATTACCAACACGTAAGCGCACCTTTGGGTTCGTCAATCGTGGAAATCACTCCGAGACCCCAAAACTGTGAGTAATAGTCCACAAAACGGGCCAGAATCGGCCAAAACTATAAGTGTTGATGACCGACACGTAAGTGCACCTTTGGGTTCGTCAATCGTGGAAATCACTCCGAGACCCCAAAACAGTGAGTAATAGTCCACAAAACGGGCCAGAATCGGCCAAAACTATAAGGGTTGATGACCGACACGTAAGCGTACCTTGCGGTTCGTCAATCGTGGAAATCACTCCGAGACCCCAAAACAGTGAGTAATAGTCCACAAAACGGGCCAGAATCGGCCAAAACTATGAGGGTTGATGACCGACACGTAAGCGCACCTTGGGGTTCGATAATCGTGGAAATCACTCCGAGACCCCAAAACAGTGAGTAATAGTCCATGAAACGGGCCAGAATCAGCCAAAACTGTGAGTGTTGATGACCCACAGGTAAGCGCACCCTGGGGATCGTCAATCGTGAAAATCGCTCGGGGACCCCAAAACGGGCCAGAATCGTGAGTAATAGACCATGAAACAGGATAGAATCGGCCAAAACTGCGAGGATTGATGACCGACCCGTAAGCGCACCCCGGGGTTCGTTAGTAGTGGAAATCACTCCGAGAACCCAACAGTGATTAATAGTCCACAAAACGGGCCAGAATCTACTAAAACTGCAAGTGTTGATGACCGACAGGTAAGCGCACCCTGGGGATCGTCAATCCTGAAAATCGCTCTGGGTCCCCAAAACGGGCCAGAATCGTGAGTAATAGACCATGAAACGGGCTAGAATCGGCCAAAACTGCGAGGATTGATGACCGACCAGTAAGCGCACCCCGGGGTTCGTTAGTAGTGGAAATCACTCCGAGAACCCAAAACAGTGATTAATAGTCCACAAAACGGGCCAGAATCTACCAAAACTGCGAGTGTTGATGACCAACACGTAAGCGCACCTTTGGGTTCGTCAATCGTGGAAATCACTCCGAGACCCCAAAACAGTGAGTAATAGTCCACAAAACGGGCCAGAATCGGCCAAAACTATGAGGGTTGATGACCGACACGTAAGCGTACCTTGGGGTTCGTCAATCGTGGAAATCACTCCGAGACCCCAAAACAGTGAGTAATAGTCCACAAAACGGGCCAGAATCGGCCAAAACTATGAGGGTTGATGACCGACACGTAAGCGCACCTTGGGGTTCGATAATCGTGGAAATCACTCCGAGACCCCAAAACAGTGAGTAATAGTCCATGAAACGGGCTAGAATCAGCCAAAACTGTGAGTGTTGATGACCCACAGGTAAGCGCACCCTGGGGATCGTCAATCGTGAAAATCGCTCGGGGACCCCAAAACGGGCCAGAATCGTGAGTAATAGACCATGAAACAGGATAGAATCGGCCAAAACTGCGAGGATTGATGACCGACCCGTAAGCGCACCCCGGGGTTCGTTAGTAGTGGAAATCACTCCGAGAACCCAAAACAGTGATTAATAGTCCACAAAACGGGCCAGAATCTACCAAAACTACAAGTGTTGATGACCAACACGTAAGCGCACCTTTGGGTTCGTCAATCGTGGAAATCACTCCGAGACCCCAAAACTGTGAGTAATAGTCCACAAAACGGGCCAGAATCGGCCAAAACTATGAGGGTTGATGACCGACACGTAAGCGTACCTTGGGGTTCGTCAATCGTGGAAATCACTCCGAGACCCCAAAACAGTGAGTAATAGTCCACAAAACGGGCCAGAATCGGCCAAAACTATGAGGGTTGATGACCGACACGTAAGCGCACCTTGGGGTTCGATAATCGTGGAAATCACTCCGAGACCCCAAAACAGTGAGTAATAGTCCATGAAACGGGCTAGAATCAGCCAAAACTGTGAGTGTTGATGACCCACAGGTAAGCGCACCCTGGGGATCGTCAATCGTGAAAATCGCTCGGGGACCCCAAAACGGGCCAGAATCGTGAGTAATAGACCATGAAACAGGATAGAATCGGCCAAAACTGCGAGGATTGATGACCGACCCGTAAGCGCACCCCGGGGTTCGTTAGTAGTGGAAATCACTCCGAGAACCCAAAACAGTGATTAATAGTCCACAAAACGGGCCAGAATCTACCAAAACTACAAGTGTTGATGACCAACACGTAAGCGCACCTTTGGGTTCGTCAATCGTGGAAATCACTCCGAGACCCCAAAACTGTGAGTAATAGTCCACAAAACGGGCCAAAATCGGCCAAAACTATGAGGGTTGATGACCGACACGTAAGCGTACCTTGGGGTTCGTCAATCGTGGAAATCACTCCGAGACCCCAAAACAGTGAGTAATAGTCCACAAAACGGGCCAGAATCGGCCAAAACTATGAGGGTTGATGACCGACACGTAAGCGCACCTTGGGGTTCGATAATCGTGGAAATCACTCCGAGACCCCAAAACAGTGAGTAATAGTCCACAAAACGGGCCAGAATCGGCCAAAACTATGAGGGTTGATGACCGACACGTAAGCGCACCCTGGGGATCGTCAATCGTGAAAATCGCTCGGGGACCCCAAAACGGGCCAGAATCGTGAGTAATAGACCATGAAACAGGATAGAATCGGCCAAAACTGCGAGGATTGATGACCGACCCGTAAGCGCACCCCGGGGTTCGTTAGTAGTGGAAATCACTCCGAGAACCCAAAACAGTGATTAATAGTCCACAAAACGGGCCAGAATCTACCAAAACTACAAGTGTTGATGACCAACACGTAAGCGCACCTTTGGGTTCGTCAATCGTGGAAATCACTCCGAGACCCCAAAACTGTGAGTAATAGTCCACAAAACGGGCCAGAATCGGCCAAAACTATAAGTGTTGATGACCGACACGTAAGTGCACCTTTGGGTTCGTCAATCGTGGAAATCACTCCGAGACCCCAAAACAGTGAGTAATAGTCCACAAAACGGGCCAGAATCGGCCAAAACTATAAGGGTTGATGACCGACACGTAAGCGTACCTTGCGGTTCGTCAATCATGGAAATCACTCCGAGACCCCAAAACAGTGAGTAATAGTCCACAAAACGGGCCAGAATCGGCCAAAACTATGAGGGTTGATGACCGACACGTAAGCGCACCTTGGGGTTCGATAATCGTGGAAATCACTCCGAGACCCCAAAACAGTGAGTAATAGTCCATGAAACGGGCCAGAATCAGCCAAAACTGTGAGTGTTGATGACCCACAGGTAAGCGCACCCTGGGGATCGTCAATCGTGAAAATCGCTCGGGGACCCCAAAACGGGCCAGAATCGTGAGTAATAGACCATGAAACAGGATAGAATCGGCCAAAACTGCGAGGATTGATGACCGACCCGTAAGCGCACCCCGGGGTTCGTTAGTAGTGGAAATCACTCCGAGAACCCAACAGTGATTAATAGTCCACAAAACGGGCCAGAATCTACTAAAACTGCAAGTGTTGATGACCGACAGGTAAGCGCACCCTGGGGATCGTCAATCCTGAAAATCGCTCTGGGTCCCCAAAACGGGCCAGAATCGTGAGTAATAGACCATGAAACGGGCTAGAATCGGCCAAAACTGCGAGGATTGATGACCGACCAGTAAGCGCACCCCGGGGTTCGTTAGTAGTGGAAATCACTCCGAGAACCCAAAACAGTGATTAATAGTCCACAAAACGGGCCAGAATCTACCAAAACTGCGAGTGTTGATGACCAACACGTAAGCGCACCTTTGGGTTCGTCAATCGTGGAAATCACTCCGAGACCCCAAAACAGTGAGTAATAGTCCACAAAACGGGCCAGAATCGGCCAAAACTATGAGGGTTGATGACCGACACGTAAGCGTACCTTGGGGTTCGTCAATCGTGGAAATCACTCCGAGACCCCAAAACAGTGAGTAATAGTCCACAAAACGGGCCAGAATCGGCCAAAACTATGAGGGTTGATGACCGACACGTAAGCGCACCTTGGGGTTCGATAATCGTGGAAATCACTCCGAGACCCCAAAACAGTGAGTAATAGTCCATGAAACGGGCTAGAATCAGCCAAAACTGTGAGTGTTGATGACCCACAGGTAAGCGCACCCTGGGGATCGTCAATCGTGAAAATCGCTCGGGGACCCCAAAACGGGCCAGAATCGTGAGTAATAGACCATGAAACAGGATAGAATCGGCCAAAACTGCGAGGATTGATGACCGACCCGTAAGCGCACCCCGGGGTTCGTTAGTAGTGGAAATCACTCCGAGAACCCAAAACAGTGATTAATAGTCCACAAAACGGGCCAGAATCTACCAAAACTGCAAGTGTTGATGACCAACACGTAAGCGCACCTTTGGGTTCGTCAATCGTGGAAATCACTCCGAGACCCCAAAACTGTGAGTAATAGTCCACAAAACGGGCCAGAATCGGCCAAAACTATAAGTGTTGATGACCGACACGTAAGTGCACCTTTGGGTTCGTCAATCGTGGAAATCACTCCGAGACCCCAAAACAGTGAGTAATAGTCCACAAAACGGGCCAGAATCGGCCAAAACTATAAGGGTTGATGACCGACACGTAAGCGTACCTTGCGGTTCGTCAATCGTGGAAATCACTCCGAGACCCCAAAACAGTGAGTAATAGTCCACAAAACGGGCCAGAATCGGCCAAAACTATGAGGGTTGATGACCGACACGTAAGCGCACCTTGGGGTTCGATAATCGTGGAAATCACTCCGAGACCCCAAAACAGTGAGTAATAGTCCATGAAACGGGCCAGAATCAGCCAAAACTGTGAGTGTTGATGACCCACAGGTAAGCGCACCCTGGGGATCGTCAATCGTGAAAATCGCTCGGGGACCCCAAAACGGGCCAGAATCGTGAGTAATAGACCATGAAACAGGATAGAATCGGCCAAAACTGCGAGGATTGATGACCGACCCGTAAGCGCACCCCGGGGTTCGTTAGTAGTGGAAATCACTCCGAGAACCCAACAGTGATTAATAGTCCACAAAACGGGCCAGAATCTACTAAAACTGCAAGTGTTGATGACCGACAGGTAAGCGCACCCTGGGGATCGTCAATCCTGAAAATCGCTCTGGGACCCCAAAACGGGCCAGAATCGTGAGTAATAGACCATGAAACGGGCTAGAATCGGCCAAAACTGCGAGGATTGATGACCGACCAGTAAGCGCACCCCGGGGTTCGTTAGTAGTGGAAATCACTCCGAGAACCCAAAACAGTGATTAATAGTCCACAAAACGGGCCAGAATCTACCAAAACTGCGAGTGTTGATGACCGACACGTAAGCGTACCTTTGGGTTCGTCAATCGTGGAAATCAGTCCGAGACCCCAAAACAGTGAGTAATAGTCCACAAAACGGGCCAGAATCGGCCAAAACTATGAGGGTTGATGACCGACACCTAAGCGTACCTTGGGGTTCGTCAATCGTGGAAATCACTCCGAGACCCCAAAACAGTGAGTAATAGTCCATGAAATGGGCCAGAATCGGCCAAAACTGCGACTGTTGATGACCCACAGGTAAGCGCACCCTGGGGATCGTCAATCGTGAAAATCGCTCGGGGACCCCAAAACAGGCCAGAATCGTAAGTAATAGACCATGAAACGGGCTAGAATCGGCCAAAACTGCGAGGATTGATGACCGACCCGTAAGCGCACCCCGGGGTTCGTTAGTAGTGGAAATCACTCAGAGAACCCAAAACAGTGATTAATAGTCCACAAAACGGGCCAGAATCTACCAAAACTGCGAGTGTTGATGACCGACAGGTAAGCGCACCCTGGGGATCGTCAATCCTGAAAATCGCTCTGGGACCCCAAAACGGGCCAGAATCGTGAGTAATAGACCATGAAACGGGCTAGAATCGGCCAAAACTGCGAGGATTGATGACCGACCCGTAAGCGCACCCCGCGGTTCGTTAGTAGTGGAAATCACTCCGAGAACCCAAAACAGTGATTAATAGTCCACAAAACGGGCCAGAATCTACCAAAACTGCAAGTGTTGATGACCAACACGTAAGCGCACCTTTGGGTTCGTCAATCGTGGAAATCACTCCGAGACCCCAAAACTGTGAGTAATAGTCCACAAAACGGGCCAGAATCGGCCAAAACTATAAGTGTTGATGACCGACACGTAAGTGCACCTTTGGGTTCGTCAATCGTGGAAATCACTCCGAGACCCCAAAACAGTGAGTAATAGTCCACAAAACGGGCCAGAATCGGCCAAAACTATAAGGGTTGATGACCGACACGTAAGCGTACCTTGCGGTTCGTCAATCGTGGAAATCACTCCGAGACCCCAAAACAGTGAGTAATAGTCCACAAAACGGGCCAGAATCGGCCAAAACTATGAGGGTTGATGACCGACACGTAAGCGCACCTTGGGGTTCGATAATCGTGGAAATCACTCCGAGACCCCAAAACAGTGAGTAATAGTCCATGAAACGGGCCAGAATGAGCCAAAACTGTGAGTGTTGATGACCCACAGGTAAGCGCACCCTGGGGATCGTCAATCGTGAAAATCGCTCGGGGACCCCAAAACGGGCCAGAATCGTGAGTAATAGACCATGAAACAGGATAGAATCGGCCAAAACTGCGAGGACTGATGACCGACCCGTAAGCGCACCCCGGGGTTCGTTAGTAGTGGAAATCACTCCGAGAACCCAACAGTGATTAATAGTCCACAAAACGGGCCAGAATCTACTAAAACTGCAAGTGTTGATGACCGACAGGTAAGCGCACCCTGGGGATCGTCAATCCTGAGAATCGCTCTGGGTCCCCAAAACGGGCCAGAATCGTGAGTAATAGACCATGAAACGGGCTAGAATCGGCCAAAACTGCGAGGATTGATGACCGACCAGTAAGCGCACCCCGGGGTTCGTTAGTAGTGGAAATCACTCCGAGAACCCAAAACAGTGATTAATAGTCCACAAAACTGGCCAGAATCTACCAAAACTGCGAGTGTTGATGACCAACACGTAAGCGCACCTTTGGGTTCGTCAATCGTGGAAATCACTCCGAGACCCCAAAACAGTGAGTAATAGTCCACAAAACGGGCCAGAATCGGCCAAAACTATGAGGGTTGATGACCGACACGTAAGCGTACCTTTGGGTTCGTCAATCGTGGAAATCAGTCCGAGACCCCAAAACAGTGAGTAATAGTCCACAAAACGGGCCAGAATCGGCCAAAACTATGAGGGTTGATGACCGACACCTAAGCGTACCTTGGGGTTCGTCAATCGTGGAAATCACTCCGAGACCCCAAAACAGTGAGTAATAGTCCATGAAATGGGCCAGAATCGGCCAAAACTGCGACTGTTGATGACCCACAGGTAAGCGCACCCTGGGGATCGTCAATCGTGAAAATCGCTCGGGGACCCCAAAACAGGCCAGAATCGTAAGTAATAGACCATGAAACGGGCTAGAATCGGCCAAAACTGCGAGGATTGATGACCGACCCGTAAGCGCACCCCGGGGTTCGTTAGTAGTGGAAATCACTCAGAGAACCCAAAACAGTGATTAATAGTCCACAAAACGGGCCAGAATCTACCAAAACTGCGAGTGTTGATGACCGACAGGTAAGCGCACCCTGGGGATCGTCAATCCTGAAAATCGCTCTGGGACCCCAAAACGGGCCAGAATCGTGAGTAATAGACCATGAAACGGGCTAGAATCGGCCAAAACTGCGAGGATTGATGACCGACCCGTAAGCGCACCCCGCGGTTCGTTAGTAGTGGAAATCACTCCGAGAACCCAAAACAGTGATTAATAGTCCACAAAACGGGCCAGAATCTACCAAAACTGCAAGTGTTGATGACCAACACGTAAGCGCACCTTTGGGTTCGTCAATCGTGGAAATCACTCCAAGACCCCAAAACTGTGAGTAATAGTCCACAAAACGGGCCAGAATCGGCCAAAACTATAAGTGTTGATGAACGACACGTAAGTGCACCTTTGGGTTCGTCAATCGTGGAAATCACTCCGAGACCCCAAAACAGTGAGTAATAGTCCACAAAACGGGCCAGAATCGGCCAAAACTATAAGGGTTGATGACCGACACGTAAGCGTACCTTGCGGTTCGTCAATCGTGGAAATCACTCCGAGACCCCAAAACAGTGAGTAATAGTCCACAAAACGGGCCAGAATCGGCCAAAACTATGAGGGTTGATGACCGACACGTAAGCGCACCTTGGGGTTCGATAATCGTGGAAATCACTCCGAGACCCCAAAACAGTGAGTAATAGTCCATGAAACGGGCCAGAATCAGCCAAAACTGTGAGTGTTGATGACCCACAGGTAAGCGCACCCTGGGGATCGTCAATCGTGAAAATCGCTCGGGGACCCCAAAACGGGCCAGAATCGTGAGTAATAGACCATGAAACAGGATAGAATCGGCCAAAACTGCGAGGATTGATGACCGACCCGTAAGCGCACCCCGGGGTTCGTTAGTAGTGGAAATCACTCCGAGAACCCAACAGTGATTAATAGTCCACAAAACGGGCCAGAATCTACTAAAACTGCAAGTGTTGATGACCGACAGGTAAGCGCACCCTGGGGATCGTCAATCCTGAGAATCGCTCTGGGTCCCCAAAACGGGCCAGAATCGTGAGTAATAGACCATGAAACGGGCTAGAATCGGCCAAAACTGCGAGGATTGATGACCGACCAGTAAGCGCACCCCAGGGTTCGTTAGTAGTGGAAATCACTCCGAGAACCCAAAACAGTGATTAATAGTCCACAAAACTGGCCAGAATCTACCAAAACTGCGAGTGTTGATGACCAACACGTAAGCGCACCTTTGGGTTCGTCAATCGTGGAAATCACTCCGAGACCCCAAAACAGTGAGTAATAGTCCACAAAACGGGCCAGAATCGGCCAAAACTATGAGGGTTGATGACCGACACGTAAGCGTACCTTGGGGTTCGTCAATCGTGGAAATCACTCCGAGACCCCAAAACAGTGAGTAATAGTCCACAAAACGGGCCAGAATCGGCCAAAACTATGAGGGTTGATGACCGACACGTAAGCGCACCTTGGGGTTCGATAATCGTGGAAATCACTCCGAGACCCCAAAACAGTGAGTAATAGTCCATGAAACGGGCTAGAATCAGCCAAAACTGTGAGTGTTGATGACCCACAGGTAAGCGCACCCTGGGGATCGTCAATCGTGAAAATCGCTCAGGGACCCCAAAACGGGCCAGAATCGTGAGTAATAGACCATGAAACAGGATAGAATCGGCCAAAACTGCGAGGATTGATGACCGACCCGTAAGCGCACCCCGGGGTTCGTTAGTAGTGGAAATCACTCCGAGAACCCAAAACAGTGATTAATAGTCCACAAAACGGGCCAGAATCTACCAAAACTGCAAGTGTTGATGACCAACACGTAAGCGCACCTTTGGGTTCGTCAATCGTGGAAATCACTCCGAGACCCCAAAACTGTGAGTAATAGTCCACAAAACGGGCCAGAATCGGCCAAAACTATAAGTGTTGATGACCGACACGTAAGTGCACCTTTGTGTTCGTCAATCGTGGAAATCACTCCGAGACCCCAAAACAGTGAGTAATAGTCCACAAAACGGGCCAGAATCGGCCAAAACTATAAGGGTTGATGACCGACACGTAAGCGTACCTTGCGGTTCGTCAATCGTGGAAATCACTCCGAGACCCCAAAACAGTGAGTAATAGTCCACAAAACGGGCCAGAATCGGCCAAAACTATGAGGGTTGATGACCGACACGTAAGCGCACCTTGGGGTTCGATAATCGTGGAAATCACTCCGAGACCCCAAAACAGTGAGTAATAGTCCATGAAACGGGCCAGAATCAGCCAAAACTGTGAGTGTTGATGACCCACAGGTAAGCGCACCCTGGGGATCGTCAATCGTGAAAATCGCTCGGGGACCCCAAAACGGGCCAGAATCGTGAGTAATAGACCATGAAACAGGATAGAATCGGCCAAAACTGCGAGGATTGATGACCGACCCGTAAGCGCACCCCGGGGTTCGTTAGTAGTGGAAATCACTCCGAGAACCCAACAGTGATTAATAGTCCACAAAACGGGCCAGAATCTACTAAAACTGCAAGTGTTGATGACCGACAGGTAAGCGCACCCTGGGGATCGTCAATCCTGAAAATCGCTCTGGGACCCCAAAACGGGCCAGAA
Organism: Triticum timopheevii; assembly: GCA_963921465.1. Classification (NCBI taxonomy): domain Eukaryota; kingdom Viridiplantae; phylum Streptophyta; class Magnoliopsida; order Poales; family Poaceae; genus Triticum; species Triticum timopheevii. The sequence continues at coordinate 91,691 of OY997272.1, read as the reverse complement.
TCGTGAGTAATAGACCATGAAACGGGCTAGAATCGGCCAAAACTGCGAGGATTGATGACCGACCAGTAAGCGCACCCCGGGGTTCGTTAGTAGTGGAAATCACTCCGAGAACCCAAAACAGTGATTAATAGTCCACAAAACGGGCCAGAATCTACCAAAACTGCGAGTGTTGATGACCGACACGTAAGCGTACCTTTGGGTTCGTCAATCGTGGAAATCAGTCCGAGACCCCAAAACAGTGAGTAATAGTCCACAAAACGGGCCAGAATCGGCCAAAACTATGAGGGTTGATGACCGACACCTAAGCGTACCTTGGGTTCGTCAATCGTGGAAATCACTCCGAGACCCCAAAACAGTGAGTAATAGTCCATGAAATGGGCCAGAATCGGCCAAAACTGCGAGTGTTGATGACCCACAGGTAAGCGCACCCTAGGGATCGTCAATCGTGAAAATCGCTCGGGGACCCCAAAACAGGCCAGAATCATAAGTAATAGACCATGAAACGGGCTAGAATCGGCCAAAACTGCGAGGATTGATGACCGACCCGTAAGCGCACCCCGGGGTTCGTTAGTAGTGGAAATCACTCAGAGAACCCAAAACAGTGATTAATAGTCCACAAAACGGGCCAGAATCTACCAAAACTGCGAGTGTTGATGACCGACACGTAAGCGTACCTTTGGGTTCGTCAATCGTGGAAATCAGTCCGAGACCCCAAAACAGTGAGTAATAGTCCACAAAACGGGCCAGAATCGGCCAAAACTATGAGGGTTGATGACCGACACCTAAGCGTACCTTGGGTTCGTCAATCGTGGAAATCACTCCGAGACCCCAAAACAGTGAGTAATAGTCCATGAAATGGGCCAGAATCGGCCAAAACTGCGAGTGTTGATGACCCACAGGTAAGCGCACCCTAGGGATCGTCAATCGTGAAAATCGCTCGGGGACCCCAAAACAGGCCAGAATCATAAGTAATAGACCATGAAACGGGCTAGAATCGGCCAAAACTGCGAGGATTGATGACCGACCCGTAAGCGCACCCCGGGGTTCGTTAGTAGTGGAAATCACTCAGAGAACCCAAAACAGTGATTAATAGTCCACAAAACGGGCCAGAATCTACCAAAACTGCGAGTGTTGATGACCGACAGGTAAGCGCACCCTGGGGATCGTCAATCCTGAAAATCGCTCTGGGACCCCAAAACGGGCCAGAATCGTGAGTAATAGACCATGAAACGGGCTAGAATCGGCCAAAACTGCGAGGATTGATGACCGACCCGTAAGCGCACCCCGCGGTTCGTTAGTAGTGGAAATCACTCCGAGAACCCAAAACAGTGATTAATAGTCCACAAAACGGGCCAGAATCTACCAAAACTGCGAGTGTTGATGACCAACACGTAAGCGCACCTTTGGGTTCGTCAATCGTGGAAATCACTCCGAGACCCCAAAACTGTGAGTAATAGTCCACAAAACGGGCCAGAATCGGCCAAAACTATAAGTGTTGATGACCGACACGTAAGTGCACCTTTGGGTTCGTCAATCGTGGAAATCACTCCGAGACCCCAAAACAGTGAGTAATAGTCCACAAAACGGGCCAGAATCGGCCAAAACTATAAGGGTTGATGACCGACACGTAAGCGTACCTTGCGGTTCGTCAATCGTGGAAATCACTCCGAGACCCCAAAACAGTGAGTAATAGTCCACAAAACGGGCCAGAATCGGCCAAAACTATGAGGGTTGATGACCGACACGTAAGCGCACCTTGGGGTTCGATAATCGTGGAAATCACTCCGAGACCCCAAAACAGTGAGTAATAGTCCATGAAACGGGCCAGAATCAGCCAAAACTGTGAGTGTTGATGACCCACAGGTAAGCGCACCCTGGGGATCGTCAATCGTGAAAATCGCTCGGGGACCCCAAAACAGGCCAGAATCGTAAGTAATAGACCATGAAACGGGCTAGAATCGGCCAAAACTGCGAGGATTGATGACCGACCCGTAAGCGCACCCCGGGGTTCGTTAGTAGTGGAAATCACTCAGAGAACCCAAAACAGTGATTAATAGTCCACAAAACGGGCCAGAATCTACCAAAACTGCGAGTGTTGATGACCGACAGGTAAGCGCACCCTGGGGATCGTCAATCCTGAAAATCGCTCTGGGACCCCAAAACGGGCCAGAATCGTGAGTAATAGACCATGAAACGGGCTAGAATCGGCCAAAACTGCGAGGATTGATGACCGACCCGTAAGCGCACCCCGCGGTTCGTTAGTAGTGGAAATCACTCCGAGAACCCAAAACAGTGATTAATAGTCCACAAAACGGGCCAGAATCTACCAAAACTGCGAGTGTTGATGACCAACACGTAAGCGCACCTTTGGGTTCGTCAATCGTGGAAATCACTCCGAGACCCCAAAACTGTGAGTAATAGTCCACAAAACGGGCCAGAATCGGCCAAAACTATAAGTGTTGATGACCGACACGTAAGTGCACCTTTGGGTTCGTCAATCGTGGAAATCACTCCGAGACCCCAAAACAGTGAGTAATAGTCCACAAAACGGGCCAGAATCGGCCAAAACTATAAGGGTTGATGACCGACACGTAAGCGTACCTTGTGGTTCGTCAATCGTGGAAATCACTCCGAGACCCCAAAACAGTGAGTAATAGTCCACAAAACGGGCCAGAATCGGCCAAAACTATGAGGGTTGATGACCGACACGTAAGCGCACCTTGGGGTTCGATAATCGTGGAAATCACTCCGAGACCCCAAAACAGTGAGTAATAGTCCATGAAACGGGCCAGAATCAGCCAAAACTGTGAGTGTTGATGACCCACAGGTAAGCGCACCCTGGGGATCGTCAATCGTGAAAATCGCTCGGGGACCCCAAAACGGGCCAGAATCGTGAGTAATAGACCATGAAACAGGATAGAATCGGCCAAAACTGCGAGGATTGATGACCGACCCGTAAGCGCACCCCGGGGTTCGTTAGTAGTGGAAATCACTCCGAGAACCCAACAGTGATTAATAGTCCACAAAACGGGCCAGAATCTACTAAAACTGCAAGTGTTGATGACCGACAGGTAAGCGCACCCTGGGGATCGTCAATCCTGAAAATCGCTCTGGACCCCAAAACGGGCCAGAATCGTGAGTAATAGACCATGAAACGGGCTAGAATCGGCCAAAACTGCGAGGATTGATGACCGACCAGTAAGCGCACCCCGGGGTTCGTTAGTAGTGGAAATCACTCCGAGAACCCAAAACAGTGATTAATAGTCCACAAAACGGGCCAGAATCTACCAAAACTGCGAGTGTTGATGAACAACACGTAAGCGCACCTTTGGGTTCGTCAATCGTGGAAATCACTCCGAGACCCCAAAACAGTGAGTAATAGTCCACAAAACGGGCCAGAATCGGCCAAAACTATGAGGATTGATGACCGACACGTAAGCGTACCTTGGGGTTCGTCAATCGTGGAAATCACTCCGAGACCCCAAAACAGTGAGTAATAGTCCACAAAACGGGCCAGAATCGGCCAAAACTATGAGGGTTGATGACCGACACGTAAGCGCACCTTGGGGTTCGATAATCGTGGAAATCACTCCGAGACCCCAAAACAGTGAGTAATAGTCCATGAAACGGGCCAGAATCAGCCAAAACTGTGAGTGTTGATGACCCACAGGTAAGCGCACCCTGGGGATCGTCAATCGTGAAAATCGCTCGGGGACCCCAAAACAGGCCAGAATCGTAAGTAATAGACCATGAAACGGGCTAGAATCGGCCAAAACTGCGAGGATTGATGACCGACCCGTAAGCGCACCCCGGGGTTCGTTAGTAGTGGAAATCACTCAGAGAACCCAAAACAGTGATTAATAGTCCACAAAACGGGCCAGAATCTACCAAAACTGCGAGTGTTGATGACCGACAGGTAAGCGCACCCTGGGGATCGTCAATCCTGAAAATCGCTCTGGGACCCCAAAACGGGCCAGAATCGTGAGTAATAGACCATGAAACGGGCTAGAATCGGCCAAAACTGCGAGGATTGATGACCGACCCGTAAGCGCACCCCGCGGTTCGTTAGTAGTGGAAATCACTCCGAGAACCCAAAACAGTGATTAATAGTCCACAAAACGGGCCAGAATCTACCAAAACTGCGAGTGTTGATGACCAACACGTAAGCGCACCTTTGGGTTCGTCAATCGTGGAAATCACTCCGAGACCCCAAAACTGTGAGTAATAGTCCACAAAACGGGCCAGAATCGGCCAAAACTATAAGTGTTGATGTCCGACACGTAAGTGCACCTTTGGGTTCGTCAATCGTGGAAATCACTCCGAGACCCCAAAACAGTGAGTAATAGTCCACAAAACGGGCCAGAATCGGCCAAAACTATGAGGGTTGATGACCGACACGTAAGCGTACCTTGCGGTTCGTCAATCGTGGAAATCACTCCGAGACCCCAAAACAGTGAGTAATAGTCCACAAAACGGGCCAGAATCGGCCAAAACTATGAGGGTTGATGACCGACACGTAAGCGCACCCTGGGGATCGTCAATCGTGGAAATCACTCCGAGACCCCAAAACAGTGAGTAATAGTCCATGAAACGGGCCAGAATCAGCCAAAACTGTGAGTGTTGATGACCCACAGGTAAGCGCACCCTGGGGATCGTCAATCGTGAAAATCGCTCGGGGACCCCAAAACGGGCCAGAATCGTGAGTAATAGACCATGAAACAGGATAGAATCGGCCAAAACTGCGAGGATTGATGACCGACCCGTAAGCGCACCCCGGGGTTCGTTAGTAGTGGAAATCACTCCGAGAACCCAACAGTGATTAATAGTCCACAAAACGGGCCAGAATCTACTAAAACTGCAAGTGTTGATGACCGACAGGTAAGCGCACCCTGGGGATCGTCAATCCTGAAAATCGCTCTGGACCCCAAAACGGGCCAGAATCGTGAGTAATAGACCATGAAACGGGCTAGAATCGGCCAAAACTGCGAGGATTGATGACCGACCAGTAAGCGCACCCCGGGGTTCGTTAGTAGTGGAAATCACTCCGAGAACCCAAAACAGTGATTAATAGTCCACAAAACGGGCCAGAATCTACGAAAACTGCGAGTGTTGATGAACAACACGTAAGCGCACCTTTGGGTTCGTCAATCGTGGAAATCACTCCGAGACCCCAAAACAGTGAGTAATAGTCCACAAAACGGGCCAGAATCGGCCAAAACTATGAGGATTGATGACCGACACGTAAGCGTACCTTGGGGTTCGTCAATCGTGGAAATCACTCCGAGACCCCAAAACAGTGAGTAATAGTCCACAAAACGGGCCAGAATCGGCCAAAACTATGAGGGTTGATGACCGACACGTAAGCGCACCTTGGGGTTCGATAATCGTGGAAATCACTCCGAGACCCCAAAACAGTGAGTAATAGTCCATGAAACGGGCTAGAATCAGCCAAAACTGTGAGTGTTGATGACCCACAGGTAAGCGCACCCTGGGGATCGTCAATCGTGGAAATCACTCCGAGACCCCAAAACAGTGAGTAATAGTCCATGAAACGGGCCAGAATCAGCCAAAACTGTGAGTGTTGATGACCCACAGGTAAGCGCACCCTGGGGATCGTCAATCGTGAAAATCGCTCGGGGACCCCAAAACGGGCCAGAATCGTGAGTAATAGACCATGAAAGAGGATAGAATCGGCCAAAACTGCGAGGATTGATGACCGACCCGTAAGCGCACCCCGGGGTTCGTTAGTAGTGGAAATCACTCCGAGAACCCAACAGTGATTAATAGTCCACAAAACGGGCCAGAATCTACTAAAACTGCAAGTGTTGATGACCGACAGGTAAGCGCACCCTGGGGATCGTCAATCCTGAAAATCGCTCTGGACCCCAAAACGGGCCAGAATCGTGAGTAATAGACCATGAAACGGGCTAGAATCGGCCAAAACTGCGAGGATTGATGACCGACCAGTAAGCGCACCCCGGGGTTCGTTAGTAGTGGAAATCACTCCGAGAACCCAAAACAGTGATTAATAGTCCACAAAACGGGCCAGAATCTACCAAAACTGCGAGTGTTGATGACCAACACGTAAGCGCACCTTTGGGTTCGTCAATCGTGGAAATCACTCCGAGACCCCAAAACTGTGAGTAATAGTCCACAAAACGGGCCAGAATCGGCCAAAACTATAAGTGTTGATGACCGACACGTAAGTGCACCTTTGGGTTCGTCAATCGTGGAAATCACTCCGAGACCCCAAAACAGTGAGTAATAGTCCACAAAACGGGCCAGAATCGGCCAAAACTATAAGGGTTGATGACCGACACGTAAGCGTACCTTGCGGTTCGTCAATCGTGGAAATCACTCCGAGACCCCAAAACAGTGAGTAATAGTCCACAAAACGGGCCAGAATCGGCCAAAACTATGAGGGTTGATGACCGACACGTAAGCGCACCTTGGGGTTCGATAATCGTGGAAATCACTCCGAGACCCCAAAACAGTGAGTAATAGTCCATGAAACGGGCCAGAATCAGCCAAAACTGTGAGTGTTGATGACCCACAGGTAAGCGCACCCTGGGGATCGTCAATCGTGAAAATCGCTCGGGGACCCCAAAACAGGCCAGAATCGTAAGTAATAGACCATGAAACGGGCTAGAATCGGCCAAAACTGCGAGGATTGATGACCGACCCGTAAGCGCACCCCGGGGTTCGTTAGTAGTGGAAATCACTCAGAGAACCCAAAACAGTGATTAATAGTCCACAAAACGGGCCAGAATCTACCAAAACTGCGAGTGTTGATGACCGACAGGTAAGCGCACCCTGGGGATCGTCAATCCTGAAAATCGCTCTGGGACCCCAAAACGGGCCAGAATCGTGAGTAATAGACCATGAAACGGGCTAGAATCGGCCAAAACTGCGAGGATTGATGACCGACCCGTAAGCGCACCCCGCGGTTCGTTAGTAGTGGAAATCACTCCGAGAACCCAAAACAGTGATTAATAGTCCACAAAACGGGCCAGAATCTACCAAAACTGCGAGTGTTGATGACCAACACGTAAGCGCACCTTTGGGTTCGTCAATCGTGGAAATCACTCCGAGACCCCAAAACTGTGAGTAATAGTCCACAAAACGGGCCAGAATCGGCCAAAACTATAAGTGTTGATGACCGACACGTAAGTGCACCTTTGGGTTCGTCAATCGTGGAAATCACTCCGAGACCCCAAAACAGTGAGTAATAGTCCACAAAACGGGCCAGAATCGGCCAAAACTATAAGGGTTGATGACCGACACGTAAGCGTACCTTGCGGTTCGTCAATCGTGGAAATCACTCCGAGACCCCAAAACAGTGAGTAATAGTCCACAAAACGGGCCAGAATCGGCCAAAACTATGAGGGTTGATGACCGACACGTAAGCGCACCTTGGGGTTCGATAATCGTGGAAATCACTCCGAGACCCCAAAACAGTGAGTAATAGTCCATGAAACGGGCCAGAATCAGCCAAAACTGTGAGTGTTGATGACCCACAGGTAAGCGCACCCTGGGGATCGTCAATCGTGAAAATCGCTCGGGGACCCCAAAACGGGCCAGAATCGTGAGTAATAGACCATGAAACAGGATAGAATCGGCCAAAACTGCGAGGATTGATGACCGACCCGTAAGCGCACCCCGGGGTTCGTTAGTAGTGGAAATCACTCCGAGAACCCAACAGTGATTAATAGTCCACAAAACGGGCCAGAATCTACTAAAACTGCAAGTGTTGATGACCGACAGGTAAGCGCACCCTGGGGATCGTCAATCCTGAAAATCGCTCTGGACCCCAAAACGGGCCAGAATCGTGAGTAATAGACCATGAAACGGGCTAGAATCGGCCAAAACTGCGAGGATTGATGACCGACCAGTAAGCGCACCCCGGGGTTCGTTAGTAGTGGAAATCACTCCGAGAACCCAAAACAGTGATTAATAGTCCACAAAACGGGCCAGAATCTACCAAAACTGCGAGTGTTGATGACCAACACGTAAGCGCACCTTTGGGTTCGTCAATCGTGGAAATCACTCCGAGACCCCAAAACAGTGAGTAATAGTCCACAAAACGGGCCAGAATCGGCCAAAACTATGAGGGTTGATGACCGACACGTAAGCGTACCTTGGGGTTCGTCAATCGTGGAAATCACTCCGAGACCCCAAAACAGTGAGTAATAGTCCACAAAACGGGCCAGAATCGGCCAAAACTATGAGGGTTGATGACCGACACGTAAGCGCACCTTGGGGTTCGATAATCGTGGAAATCACTCCGAGACCCCAAAACAGTGAGTAATAGTCCATGAAACGGGCTAGAATCAGCCAAAACTGTGAGTGTTGATGACCCACAGGTAAGCGCACCCTGGGGATCGTCAATCGTGAAAATCGCTCGGGGACCCCAAAACGGGCCAGAATCGTGAGTAATAGACCATGAAACAGGATAGAATCGGCCAAAACTGCGAGTTTTGATGACCGACCCGTAAGCGCACCCCGGGGTTCGTTAGTAGTGGAAATCACTCCGAGAACCCAACTGTGATTAATAGTCCACAAAACGGGCCAGAATCTACTAAAACTGCAAGTGTTGATGACCGACAGGTAAGCGCACCCTGGGGATCGTCAATCCTGAAAATCGCTCTGGGACCCCAAAACGGGCCAGAATCGTGAGTAATAGACCATGAAACGGGCTAGAATCGGCCAAAACTGCGAGGATTGATGACCGACCAGTAAGCGCACCCCGGGGTTCGTTAGTAGTGGAAATCACTCCGAGAACCCAAAACAGTGATTAATAGTCCACAAAACGGGCCAGAATCTACCAAAACTGCGAGTGTTGATGACCGACACGTAAGCGTACCTTTGGGTTCGTCAATCGTGGAAATCAGTCCGAGACCCCAAAACAGTGAGTAATAGTCCACAAAACGGGCCAGAATCGGCCAAAACTATGAGGGTTGATGACCGACACCTAAGCGTACCTTGGGTTCGTCAATCGTGGAAATCACTCCGAGACCCCAAAACAGTGAGTAATAGTCCATGAAATGGGCCAGAATCGGCCAAAACTGCGAGTGTTGATGACCCACAGGTAAGCGCACCCTGGGGATCGTCAATCGTGAAAATCGCTCGGGGACCCCAAAACAGGCCAGAATCGTAAGTAATAGACCATGAAACGGGCTAGAATCGGCCAAAACTGTGAGGATTGATGACCGACCCGTAAGCGCACCCCGGGGTTCGTTAGTAGTGGAAATCACTCAGAGAACCCAAAACAGTGATTAATAGTCCACAAAACGGGCCAGAATCTACCAAAACTGCGAGTGTTGATGACCGACAGGTAAGCGCACCCTGGGGATCGTCAATCCTGAAAATCGCTCTGGGACCCCAAAACGGGCCAGAATCGTGAGTAATAGACCATGAAACGGGCTAGAATCGGCCAAAACTACGAGGATTGATGACCGACCCGTAAGCGCACCCCGCGGTTCGTTAGTAGTGGAAATCACTCTGAGAACCCAAAACAGTGATTAATAGTCCACAAAACGGGCCAGAATCTACCAAAACTGCGAGTGTTGATGACCAACACGTAAGCGCACCTTTGGGTTCGTCAATCGTGGAAATCACTCCAAGACCCCAAAACTGTGAGTAATAGTCCACAAAACGGGCCAGAATCGGCCAAAACTATGAGGGTTGATGACCGACACGTAAGCGCACCTTGGGGTTCGATAATCGTGGAAATCACTCCGAGACCCCAAAACAGTGAGTAATAGTCCATGAAACGGGCCAGAATCAGCCAAAACTGTGAGTGTTGATGACCCACAGGTAAGCGCACCCTGGGGATCGTCAATCGTGAAAATCGCTCGGGGACCCCAAAACGGGCCAGAATCGTGAGTAATAGACCATGAAACAGGATAGAATCGGCCAAAACTGCGAGGATTGATGACCGACCCGTAAGCGCACCCCGGGGTTCGTTAGTAGTGGAAATCACTCCGAGAACCCAACAGTGATTAATAGTCCACAAAACGGGCCAGAATCTACTAAAACTGCAAGTGTTGATGACCGACAGGTAAGCGCACCCTGGGGATCGTCAATCCTGAAAATCGCTCTGGACCCCAAAACGGGCCAGAATCGTGAGTAATAGACCATGAAACGGGCTAGAATCGGCCAAAACTGCGAGGATTGATGACCGACCAGTAAGCGCACCCCGGGGTTCGTTAGTAGTGGAAATCACTCCGAGAACCCAAAACAGTGATTAATAGTCCACAAAACGGGCCAGAATCTACCAAAACTGCGAGTGTTGATGACCAACACGTAAGCGCACCTTTGGGTTCGTCAATCGTGGAAATCACTCCGAGACCCCAAAACAGTGAGTAATAGTCCACAAAACGGGCCAGAATCGGCCAAAACTATGAGGGTTGATGACCGACACGTAAGCGTACCTTGGGGTTCGTCAATCGTGGAAATCACTCCGAGACCCCAAAACAGTGAGTAATAGTCCACAAAACGGGCCAGAATCGGCCAAAACTATGAGGGTTGATGACCGACACGTAAGCGCACCTTGGGGTTCGATAATCGTGGAAATCACTCCGAGACCCCAAAACAGTGAGTAATAGTCCATGAAACGGGCTAGAATCAGCCAAAACTGTGAGTGTTGATGACCCACAGGTAAGCGCACCCTGGGGATCGTCAATCGTGAAAATCGCTCGGGGACCCCAAAACGGGCCAGAATCGTGAGTAATAGACCATGAAACAGGATAGAATCGGCCAAAACTGCGAGTTTTGATGACCGACCCGTAAGCGCACCCCGGGGTTCGTTAGTAGTGGAAATCACTCCGAGAACCCAACTGTGATTAATAGTCCACAAAACGGGCCAGAATCTACTAAAACTGCAAGTGTTGATGACCGACAGGTAAGCGCACCCTGGGGATCGTCAATCCTGAAAATCGCTCTGGGACCCCAAAACGGGCCAGAATCGTGAGTAATAGACCATGAAACGGGCTAGAATCGGCCAAAACTGCGAGGATTGATGACCGACCAGTAAGCGCACCCCGGGGTTCGTTAGTAGTGGAAATCACTCCGAGAACCCAAAACAGTGATTAATAGTCCACAAAACGGGCCAGAATCTACCAAAACTGCGAGTGTTGATGACCGACACGTAAGCGTACCTTTGGGTTCGTCAATCGTGGAAATCAGTCCGAGACCCCAAAACAGTGAGTAATAGTCCACAAAACGGGCCAGAATCGGCCAAAACTATGAGGGTTGATGACCGACACCTAAGCGTACCTTGGGTTCGTCAATCGTGGAAATCACTCCGAGACCCCAAAACAGTGAGTAATAGTCCATGAAATGGGCCAGAATCGGCCAAAACTGCGAGTGTTGATGACCCACAGGTAAGCGCACCCTGGGGATCGTCAATCGTGAAAATCGCTCGGGGACCCCAAAACAGGCCAGAATCGTAAGTAATAGACCATGAAACGGGCTAGAATCGGCCAAAACTGTGAGGATTGATGACCGACCCGTAAGCGCACCCCGGGGTTCGTTAGTAGTGGAAATCACTCAGAGAACCCAAAACAGTGATTAATAGTCCACAAAACGGGCCAGAATCTACCAAAACTGCGAGTGTTGATGACCGACAGGTAAGCGCACCCTGGGGATCGTCAATCCTGAAAATCGCTCTGGGACCCCAAAACGGGCCAGAATCGTGAGTAATAGACCATGAAACGGGCTAGAATCGGCCAAAACTACGAGGATTGATGACCGACCCGTAAGCGCACCCCGCGGTTCGTTAGTAGTGGAAATCACTCTGAGAACCCAAAACAGTGATTAATAGTCCACAAAACGGGCCAGAATCTACCAAAACTGCGAGTGTTGATGACCAACACGTAAGCGCACCTTTGGGTTCGTCAATCGTGGAAATCACTCCAAGACCCCAAAACTGTGAGTAATAGTCCACAAAACGGGCCAGAATCGGCCAAAACTATAAGTGTTGATGACCGACACGTAAGTGCACCTTTGGGTTCGTCAATCGTGGAAATCACTCCGAGACCCCAAAACAGTGAGTAATAGTCCACAAAACGGGCCAGAATCGGCCAAAACTATAAGGGTTGATGACCGACACGTAAGCGTACCTTGCGGTTCGTCAATCGTGGAAATCACTCCGAGACCCCAAAACAGTGAGTAATAGTCCACAAAACGGGCCAGAATCGGCCAAAACTATGAGGGTTGATGACCGACACGTAAGCGCACCTTGGGGTTCGATAATCGTGGAAATCACTCCGAGACCCCAAAACAGTGAGTAATAGTCCATGAAACGGGCCAGAATCAGCCAAAACTGTGAGTGTTGATGACCCACAGGTAAGCGCACCCTGGGGATCGTCAATCGTGAAAATCGCTCGGGGACCCCAAAACGGGCCAGAATCGTGAGTAATAGACCATGAAACAGGATAGAATCGGCCAAAACTGCGAGGATTGATGACCGACCCGTAAGCGCACCCCGGGGTTCGTTAGTAGTGGAAATCACTCCGAGAACCCAACAGTGATTAATAGTCCACAAAACGGGCCAGAATCTACTAAAACTGCAAGTGTTGATGACCGACAGGTAAGCGCACCCTGGGGATCGTCAATCCTGAAAATCGCTCTGGACCCCAAAACGGGCCAGAATCGTGAGTAATAGACCATGAAACGGGCTAGAATCGGCCAAAACTGCGAGGATTGATGACCGACCAGTAAGCGCACCCCGGGGTTCGTTAGTAGTGGAAATCACTCCGAGAACCCAAAACAGTGATTAATAGTCCACAAAACGGGCCAGAATCTACCAAAACTGCGAGTGTTGATGACCAACACGTAAGCGCACCTTTGGGTTCGTCAATCGTGGAAATCACTCCGAGACCCCAAAACAGTGAGTAATAGTCCACAAAACGGGCCAGAATCGGCCAAAACTATGAGGGTTGATGACCGACACGTAAGCGTACCTTGGGGTTCGTCAATCGTGGAAATCACTCCGAGACCCCAAAACAGTGAGTAATAGTCCACAAAACGGGCCAGAATCGGCCAAAACTATGAGGGTTGATGACCGACACGTAAGCGCACCTTGGGGTTCGATAATCGTGGAAATCACTCCGAGACCCCAAAACAGTGAGTAATAGTCCATGAAACGGGCTAGAATCAGCCAAAACTGTGAGTGTTGATGACCCACAGGTAAGCGCACCCTGGGGATCGTCAATCGTGAAAATCGCTCGGGGACCCCAAAACGGGCCAGAATCGTGAGTAATAGACCATGAAACAGGATAGAATCGGCCAAAACTGCGAGTTTTGATGACCGACCCGTAAGCGCACCCCGGGGTTCGTTAGTAGTGGAAATCACTCCGAGAACCCAACTGTGATTAATAGTCCACAAAACGGGCCAGAATCTACTAAAACTGCAAGTGTTGATGACCGACAGGTAAGCGCACCCTGGGGATCGTCAATCCTGAAAATCGCTCTGGGACCCCAAAACGGGCCAGAATCGTGAGTAATAGACCATGAAACGGGCTAGAATCGGCCAAAACTGCGAGGATTGATGACCGACCAGTAAGCGCACCCCGGGGTTCGTTAGTAGTGGAAATCACTCCGAGAACCCAAAACAGTGATTAATAGTCCACAAAACGGGCCAGAATCTACCAAAACTGCGAGTGTTGATGACCGACACGTAAGCGTACCTTTGGGTTCGTCAATCGTGGAAATCAGTCCGAGACCCCAAAACAGTGAGTAATAGTCCACAAAACGGGCCAGAATCGGCCAAAACTATGAGGGTTGATGACCGACACCTAAGCGTACCTTGGGTTCGTCAATCGTGGAAATCACTCCGAGACCCCAAAACAGTGAGTAATAGTCCATGAAATGGGCCAGAATCGGCCAAAACTGCGAGTGTTGATGACCCACAGGTAAGCGCACCCTGGGGATCGTCAATCGTGAAAATCGCTCGGGGACCCCAAAACAGGCCAGAATCGTAAGTAATAGACCATGAAACGGGCTAGAATCGGCCAAAACTGTGAGGATTGATGACCGACCCGTAAGCGCACCCCGGGGTTCGTTAGTAGTGGAAATCACTCAGAGAACCCAAAACAGTGATTAATAGTCCACAAAACGGGCCAGAATCTACCAAAACTGCGAGTGTTGATGACCGACAGGTAAGCGCACCCTGGGGATCGTCAATCCTGAAAATCGCTCTGGGACCCCAAAACGGGCCAGAATCGTGAGTAATAGACCATGAAACGGGCTAGAATCGGCCAAAACTACGAGGATTGATGACCGACCCGTAAGCGCACCCCGCGGTTCGTTAGTAGTGGAAATCACTCTGAGAACCCAAAACAGTGATTAATAGTCCACAAAACGGGCCAGAATCTACCAAAACTGCGAGTGTTGATGACCAACACGTAAGCGCACCTTTGGGTTCGTCAATCGTGGAAATCACTCCGAGACCCCAAAACTGTGAGTAATAGTCCACAAAACGGGCCAGAATCGGCCAAAACTATAAGTGTTGATGACCGACACGTAAGTGCACCTTTGGGTTCGTCAATCGTGGAAATCACTCCGAGACCCCAAAACAGTGAGTAATAGTCCACAAAACGGGCCAGAATCGGCCAAAACTATAAGGGTTGATGACCGACACGTAAGCGTACCTTGCGGTTTGTCAATCGTGGAAATCACTCCGAGACCCCAAAACAGTGAGTAATAGTCCACAAAACGGGCCAGAATCGGCCAAAACTATGAGGGTTGATGACCGACACGTAAGCGCACCTTGGGGTTCGATAATCGTGGAAATCACTCCGAGACCCCAAAACAGTGAGTAATAGTCCATGAAACGGGCCAGAATCAGCCAAAACTGTGAGTGTTGATGACCCACAGGTAAGCGCACCCTGGGGATCGTCAATCGTGAAAATCGCTCGGGGACCCCAAAACGGGCCAGAATCGTGAGTAATAGACCATGAAACAGGATAGAATCGGCCAAAACTGCGAGGATTGATGACCGACCCGTAAGCGCACCCCGGGGTTCGTTAGTAGTGGAAATCACTCCGAGAACCCAACAGTGATTAATAGTCCACAAAACGGGCCAGAATCTACTAAAACTGCAAGTGTTGATGACCGACAGGTAAGCGCACCCTGGGG
The DNA here is from genome assembly GCA_963921465.1 of Triticum timopheevii. Classification (NCBI taxonomy): domain Eukaryota; kingdom Viridiplantae; phylum Streptophyta; class Magnoliopsida; order Poales; family Poaceae; genus Triticum; species Triticum timopheevii. The sequence continues at coordinate 76,550 of OY997272.1, read as the reverse complement.
ATCGTCAATCCTGAAAATCGCTCTGGGACCCCAAAACGGGCCAGAATCGTGAGTAATAGACCATGAAACGGGCTAGAATCGGCCAAAACTGCGAGGATTGATGACCGACCAGTAAGCGCACCCCGGGGTTCGTTAGTAGTGGAAATCACTCCGAGAACCCAAAACAGTGATTAATAGTCCACAAAACGGGCCAGAATCTACCAAAACTGCGAGTGTTGATGACCAACACGTAAGCGCACCTTTGGGTTCGTCAATCGTGGAAATCACTCCGAGACCCCAAAACAGTGAGTAATAGTCCACAAAACGGGCCAGAATCGGCCAAAACTATGAGGGTTGATGACCGACACGTAAGCGTACCTTGGGGTTCGTCAATCGTGGAAATCACTCCGAGACCCCAAAACAGTGAGTAATAGTCCACAAAACGGGCCAGAATCGGCCAAAACTATGAGGGTTGATGACCGACACGTAAGCGCACCTTGGGGTTCGATAATCGTGGAAATCACTCCGAGACCCCAAAACAGTGAGTAATAGTCCATGAAACGGGCTAGAATCAGCCAAAACTGTGAGTGTTGATGACCCACAGGTAAGCGCACCCTGGGGATCGTCAATCGTGAAAATCGCTCGGGGACCCCAAAACGGGCCAGAATCGTGAGTAATAGACCATGAAACAGGATAGAATCGGCCAAAACTGCGAGTTTTGATGACCGACCCGTAAGCGCACCCCGGGGTTCGTTAGTAGTGGAAATCACTCCGAGAACCCAACTGTGATTAATAGTCCACAAAACGGGCCAGAATCTACTAAAACTGCAAGTGTTGATGACCGACAGGTAAGCGCACCCTGGGGATCGTCAATCCTGAAAATCGCTCTGGGACCCCAAAACGGGCCAGAATCGTGAGTAATAGACCATGAAACGGGCTAGAATCGGCCAAAACTGCGAGGATTGATGACCGACCAGTAAGCGCACCCCGGGGTTCGTTAGTAGTGGAAATCACTCCGAGAACCCAAAAGAGTGATTAATAGTCCACAAAACGGGCCAGAATGTACCAAAACTGCGATTGTTGATGACCGACACGTAAGCGTACCTTTGGGTTCGTCAATCGTGGAAATCAGTCCGAGACCCCAAAACAGTGAGTAATAGTCCACAAAACGGGCCAGAATCGGCCAAAACTATGAGGGTTGATGACCGACACCTAAGCGTACCTTGGGTTCGTCAATCGTGGAAATCACTCCGAGACCCCAAAACAGTGAGTAATAGTCCATGAAATGGGCCAGAATCGGCCAAAACTGCGAGTGTTGATGACCCACAGGTAAGCGCACCCTGGGGATCGTCAATCGTGAAAATCGCTCGGGGACCCCAAAACAGGCCAGAATCGTAAGTAATAGACCATGAAACGGGCTAGAATCGGCCAAAACTGCGAGGATTGATGACCGACCCGTAAGCGCACCCCGGGGTTCGTTAGTAGTGGAAATCACTCAGAGAACCCAAAACAGTGATTAATAGTCCACAAAACGGGCCAGAATCTACCAAAACTGCGAGTGTTGATGACCGACAGGTAAGCGCACCCTGGGGATCGTCAATCCTGAAAATCGCTCTGGGACCCCAAAACGGGCCAGAATCGTGAGTAATAGACCATGAAACGGGCTAGAATCGGCCAAAACTACGAGGATTGATGACCGACCCGTAAGCACACCCCGCGGTTCGTTAGTAGTGGAAATCACTCCGAGAACCCAAAACAGTGATTAATAGTCCACAAAACGGGCCAGAATCTACCAAAACTGCGAGTGTTGATGACCAACACGTAAGCGCACCTTTGGGTTCGTCAATCGTGGAAATCACTCCGAGACCCCAAAATTGTGAGTAATAGTCCACAAAACGGGCCAGAATCGGCCAAAACTATAAGTGTTGATGACCGACACGTAAGCGTACCTTTGGGTTCGTCAATCGTGGAAATCAGTCCGAGACCCCAAAACAGTGAGTAATAGTCCACAAAACGGGCCAGAATCGGCCAAAACTATGAGGGTTGATGACCGACACCTAAGCGTACCTTGGGTTCGTCAATCGTGGAAATCACTCCGAGACCCCAAAACAGTGAGTAATAGTCCATGAAATGGGCCAGAATCGGCCAAAACTGCGAGTGTTGATGACCCACAGGTAAGCGCACCCTGGGGATCGTCAATCGTGAAAATCGCTCGGGGACCCCAAAACAGGCCAGAATCGTAAGTAATAGACCATGAAACGGGCTAGAATCGGCCAAAACTGTGAGGATTGATGACCGACCCGTAAGCGCACCCCGGGGTTCGTTAGTAGTGGAAATCACTCAGAGAACCCAAAACAGTGATTAATAGTCCACAAAACGGGCCAGAATCTACCAAAACTGCGAGTGTTGATGACCGACAGGTAAGCGCACCCTGGGGATCGTCAATCCTGAAAATCGCTCTGGGACCCCAAAACGGGCCAGAATCGTGAGTAATAGACCATGAAACGGGCTAGAATCGGCCAAAACTACGAGGATTGATGACCGACCCGTAAGCGCACCCCGCGGTTCGTTAGTAGTGGAAATCACTCTGAGAACCCAAAACAGTGATTAATAGTCCACAAAACGGGCCAGAATCTACCAAAACTGCGAGTGTTGATGACCAACACGTAAGCGCACCTTTGGGTTCGTCAATCGTGGAAATCACTCCGAGACCCCAAAACTGTGAGTAATAGTCCACAAAACGGGCCAGAATCGGCCAAAACTATAAGTGTTGATGACCGACACGTAAGTGCACCTTTGGGTTCGTCAATCGTGGAAATCACTCCGAGACCCCAAAACAGTGAGTAATAGTCCACAAAACGGGCCAGAATCGGCCAAAACTATAAGGGTTGATGACCGACACGTAAGCGTACCTTGCGGTTTGTCAATCGTGGAAATCACTCCGAGACCCCAAAACAGTGAGTAATAGTCCACAAAACGGGCCAGAATCGGCCAAAACTATGAGGGTTGATGACCGACACGTAAGCGCACCTTGGGGTTCGATAATCGTGGAAATCACTCCGAGACCCCAAAACAGTGAGTAATAGTCCATGAAACGGGCCAGAATCAGCCAAAACTGTGAGTGTTGATGACCCACAGGTAAGCGCACCCTGGGGATCGTCAATCGTGAAAATCGCTCGGGGACCCCAAAACGGGCCAGAATCGTGAGTAATAGACCATGAAACAGGATAGAATCGGCCAAAACTGCGAGGATTGATGACCGACCCGTAAGCGCACCCCGGGGTTCGTTAGTAGTGGAAATCACTCCGAGAACCCAACAGTGATTAATAGTCCACAAAACGGGCCAGAATCTACTAAAACTGCAAGTGTTGATGACCGACAGGTAAGCGCACCCTGGGGATCGTCAATCCTGAAAATCGCTCTGGGACCCCAAAACGGGCCAGAATCGTGAGTAATAGACCATGAAACGGGCTAGAATCGGCCAAAACTGCGAGGATTGATGACCGACCAGTAAGCGCACCCCGGGGTTCGTTAGTAGTGGAAATCACTCCGAGAACCCAAAACAGTGATTAATAGTCCACAAAACGGGCCAGAATCTACCAAAACTATGAGGGTTGATGACCAACACGTAAGCGCACCTTTGGGTTCGTCAATCGTGGAAATCACTCCGAGACCCCAAAACAGTGAGTAATAGTCCACAAAACGGGCCAGAATCGGCCAAAACTATGAGGGTTGATGACCGACACCTAAGCGTACCTTGGGTTCGTCAATCGTGGAAATCACTCCGAGACCCCAAAACAGTGAGTAATAGTCCATGAAATGGGCCAGAATCGGCCAAAACTGCGAGTGTTGATGACCCACAGGTAAGCGCACCCTGGGGATCGTCAATCGTGAAAATCGCTCGGGGACCCCAAAACAGGCCAGAATCGTAAGTAATAGACCATGAAACGGGCTAGAATCGGCCAAAACTGCGAGGATTGATGACCGACCCGTAAGCGCACCCCGGGGTTCGTTAGTAGTGGAAATCACTCAGAGAACCCAAAACAGTGATTAATAGTCCACAAAACGGGCCAGAATCTACCAAAACTGCGAGTGTTGATGACCGACAGGTAAGCGCACCCTGGGGATCGTCAATCCTGAAAATCGCTCTGGGACCCCAAAACGGGCCAGAATCGTGAGTAATAGACCATGAAACGGGCTAGAATCGGCCAAAACTACGAGGATTGATGACCGACCCGTAAGCACACCCCGCGGTTCGTTAGTAGTGGAAATCACTCCGAGAACCCAAAACAGTGATTAATAGTCCACAAAACGGGCCAGAATCTACCAAAACTGCGAGTGTTGATGACCAACACGTAAGCGCACCTTTGGGTTCGTCAATCGTGGAAATCACTCCGAGACCCCAAAATTGTGAGTAATAGTCCACAAAACGGGCCAGAATCGGCCAAAACTATAAGTGTTGATGACCGACACGTAAGTGCACCTTTGGGTTCGTCAATCGTGGAAATCACTCCGAGACCCCAAAACAGTGAGTAATAGTCCACAAAACGGGCCAGAATCGGCCAAAACTATAAGGGTTGATGACCGACACGTAAGCGTACCTTGCGGTTTGTCAATCGTGGAAATCACTCCGAGACCCCAAAACAGTGAGTAATAGTCCACAAAACGGGCCAGAATCGGCCAAAACTATGAGGGTTGATGACCGACACGTAAGCGCACCTTGGGGTTCGATAATCGTGGAAATCACTCCGAGACCCCAAAACAGTGAGTAATAGTCCATGAAACGGGCCAGAATCAGCCAAAACTGTGAGTGTTGATGACCCACAGGTAAGCGCACCCTGGGGATCGTCAATCGTGAAAATCGCTCGGGGACCCCAAAACGGGCCAGAATCGTGAGTAATAGACCATGAAACAGGATAGAATCGGCCAAAACTGCGAGGATTGATGACCGACCCGTAAGCGCACCCCGGGGTTCGTTAGTAGTGGAAATCACTCCGAGAACCCAACAGTGATTAATAGTCCACAAAACGGGCCAGAATCTACTAAAACTGCGAGTGTTGATGACCGACAGGTAAGCGCACCCTGGGGATCGTCAATCCTGAAAATCGCTCTGGGACCCCAAAACGGGCCAGAATCGTGAGTAATAGACCATGAAACGGGCTAGAATCGGCCAAAACTGCGAGGATTGATGACCGACCAGTAAGCGCACCCCGGGGTTCGTTAGTAGTGGAAATCACTCCGAGAACCCAAAACAGTGATTAATAGTCCACAAAACGGGCCAGAATCTACCAAAACTGCGAGTGTTGATGACCGACAGGTAAGCGCACCCTGGGGATCGTCAATCCTGAAAATCGCTCTGGGACCCCAAAACGGGCCAGAATCGTGAGTAATAGACCATGAAACGGGCTAGAATCGGCCAAAACTACGAGGATTGATGACCGACCCGTAAGCACACCCCGCGGTTCGTTAGTAGTGGAAATCACTCCGAGAACCCAAAACAGTGATTAATAGTCCACAAAACGGGCCAGAATCTACCAAAACTGCGAGTGTTGATGACCAACACGTAAGCGCACCTTTGGGTTCGTCAATCGTGGAAATCACTCCGAGACCCCAAAATTGTGAGTAATAGTCCACAAAACGGGCCAGAATCGGCCAAAACTATAAGTGTTGATGACCGACACGTAAGCGTACCTTTGGGTTCGTCAATCGTGGAAATCAGTCCGAGACCCCAAAACAGTGAGTAATAGTCCACAAAACGGGCCAGAATCGGCCAAAACTATGAGGGTTGATGACCGACACCTAAGCGTACCTTGGGTTCGTCAATCGTGGAAATCACTCCGAGACCCCAAAACAGTGAGTAATAGTCCATGAAATGGGCCAGAATCGGCCAAAACTGCGAGTGTTGATGACCCACAGGTAAGCGCACCCTGGGGATCGTCAATCGTGAAAATCGCTCGGGGACCCCAAAACAGGCCAGAATCGTAAGTAATAGACCATGAAACGGGCTAGAATCGGCCAAAACTGTGAGGATTGATGACCGACCCGTAAGCGCACCCCGGGGTTCGTTAGTAGTGGAAATCACTCAGAGAACCCAAAACAGTGATTAATAGTCCACAAAACGGGCCAGAATCTACCAAAACTGCGAGTGTTGATGACCGACAGGTAAGCGCACCCTGGGGATCGTCAATCCTGAAAATCGCTCTGGGACCCCAAAACGGGCCAGAATCGTGAGTAATAGACCATGAAACGGGCTAGAATCGGCCAAAACTACGAGGATTGATGACCGACCCGTAAGCGCACCCCGCGGTTCGTTAGTAGTGGAAATCACTCTGAGAACCCAAAACAGTGATTAATAGTCCACAAAACGGGCCAGAATCTACCAAAACTGCGAGTGTTGATGACCAACACGTAAGCGCACCTTTGGGTTCGTCAATCGTGGAAATCACTCCGAGACCCCAAAACTGTGAGTAATAGTCCACAAAACGGGCCAGAATCGGCCAAAACTATAAGTGTTGATGACCGACACGTAAGTGCACCTTTGGGTTCGTCAATCGTGGAAATCACTCCGAGACCCCAAAACAGTGAGTAATAGTCCACAAAACGGGCCAGAATCGGCCAAAACTATAAGGGTTGATGACCGACACGTAAGCGTACCTTGCGGTTTGTCAATCGTGGAAATCACTCCGAGACCCCAAAACAGTGAGTAATAGTCCACAAAACGGGCCAGAATCGGCCAAAACTATGAGGGTTGATGACCGACACGTAAGCGCACCTTGGGGTTCGATAATCGTGGAAATCACTCCGAGACCCCAAAACAGTGAGTAATAGTCCATGAAACGGGCCAGAATCAGCCAAAACTGTGAGTGTTGATGACCCACAGGTAAGCGCACCCTGGGGATCGTCAATCGTGAAAATCGCTCGGGGACCCCAAAACGGGCCAGAATCGTGAGTAATAGACCATGAAACAGGATAGAATCGGCCAAAACTGCGAGGATTGATGACCGACCCGTAAGCGCACCCCGGGGTTCGTTAGTAGTGGAAATCACTCCGAGAACCCAACAGTGATTAATAGTCCACAAAACGGGCCAGAATCTACTAAAACTGCAAGTGTTGATGACCGACAGGTAAGCGCACCCTGGGGATCGTCAATCCTGAAAATCGCTCTGGGACCCCAAAACGGGCCAGAATCGTGAGTAATAGACCATGAAACGGGCTAGAATCGGCCAAAACTGCGAGGATTGATGACCGACCAGTAAGCGCACCCCGGGGTTCGTTAGTAGTGGAAATCACTCCGAGAACCCAAAACAGTGATTAATAGTCCACAAAACGGGCCAGAATCTACCAAAACTATGAGGGTTGATGACCAACACGTAAGCGCACCTTTGGGTTCGTCAATCGTGGAAATCACTCCGAGACCCCAAAACAGTGAGTAATAGTCCACAAAACGGGCCAGAATCGGCCAAAACTATGAGGGTTGATGACCGACACCTAAGCGTACCTTGGGTTCGTCAATCGTGGAAATCACTCCGAGACCCCAAAACAGTGAGTAATAGTCCATGAAATGGGCCAGAATCGGCCAAAACTGCGAGTGTTGATGACCCACAGGTAAGCGCACCCTGGGGATCGTCAATCGTGAAAATCGCTCGGGGACCCCAAAACAGGCCAGAATCGTAAGTAATAGACCATGAAACGGGCTAGAATCGGCCAAAACTGCGAGGATTGATGACCGACCCGTAAGCGCACCCCGGGGTTCGTTAGTAGTGGAAATCACTCAGAGAACCCAAAACAGTGATTAATAGTCCACAAAACGGGCCAGAATCTACCAAAACTGCGAGTGTTGATGACCGACAGGTAAGCGCACCCTGGGGATCGTCAATCCTGAAAATCGCTCTGGGACCCCAAAACGGGCCAGAATCGTGAGTAATAGACCATGAAACGGGCTAGAATCGGCCAAAACTACGAGGATTGATGACCGACCCGTAAGCACACCCCGCGGTTCGTTAGTAGTGGAAATCACTCCGAGAACCCAAAACAGTGATTAATAGTCCACAAAACGGGCCAGAATCTACCAAAACTGCGAGTGTTGATGACCAACACGTAAGCGCACCTTTGGGTTCGTCAATCGTGGAAATCACTCCGAGACCCCAAAATTGTGAGTAATAGTCCACAAAACGGGCCAGAATCGGCCAAAACTATAAGTGTTGATGACCGACACGTAAGTGCACCTTTGGGTTCGTCAATCGTGGAAATCACTCCGAGACCCCAAAACAGTGAGTAATAGTCCACAAAACGGGCCAGAATCGGCCAAAACTATAAGGGTTGATGACCGACACGTAAGCGTACCTTGCGGTTTGTCAATCGTGGAAATCACTCCGAGACCCCAAAACAGTGAGTAATAGTCCACAAAACGGGCCAGAATCGGCCAAAACTATGAGGGTTGATGACCGACACGTAAGCGCACCTTGGGGTTCGATAATCGTGGAAATCACTCCGAGACCCCAAAACAGTGAGTAATAGTCCATGAAACGGGCCAGAATCAGCCAAAACTGTGAGTGTTGATGACCCACAGGTAAGCGCACCCTGGGGATCGTCAATCGTGAAAATCGCTCGGGGACCCCAAAACGGGCCAGAATCGTGAGTAATAGACCATGAAACAGGATAGAATCGGCCAAAACTGCGAGGATTGATGACCGACCCGTAAGCGCACCCCGGGGTTCGTTAGTAGTGGAAATCACTCCGAGAACCCAACAGTGATTAATAGTCCACAAAACGGGCCAGAATCTACTAAAACTGCAAGTGTTGATGACCGACAGGTAAGCGCACCCTGGGGATCGTCAATCCTGAAAATCGCTCTGGGACCCCAAAACGGGCCAGAATCGTGAGTAATAGACCATGAAACGGGCTAGAATCGGCCAAAACTGCGAGGATTGATGACCGACCAGTAAGCGCACCCCGGGGTTCGTTAGTAGTGGAAATCACTCCGAGAACCCAAAACAGTGATTAATAGTCCACAAAACGGGCCAGAATCTACCAAAACTGCGAGTGTTGATGACCAACACGTAAGCGCACCTTTGGGTTCGTCAATCGTGGAAATCACTCCGAGACCCCAAAACAGTGAGTAATAGTCCACAAAACGGGCCAGAATCGGCCAAAACTATGAGGGTTGATGACCGACACGTAAGCGTACCTTGGGGTTCGTCAATCGTGGAAATCACTCCGAGACCCCAAAACAGTGAGTAATAGTCCACAAAACGGGCCAGAATCGGCCAAAACTATGAGGGTTGATGACAGACACGTAAGCGCACCTTGGGGTTCGATAATCGTGGAAATCACTCCGAGACCCCAAAACAGTGAGTAATAGTCCATGAAACGGGCTAGAATCAGCCAAAACTGTGAGTGTTGATGACCCACAGGTAAGCGCACCCTGGGGATCGTCAATCGTGAAAATCGCTCGGGGACCCCAAAACGGGCCAGAATCGTGAGTAATAGACCATGAAACAGGATAGAATCGGCCAAAACTGCGAGGATTGATGACCGACCCGTGAGCGCACCCCGGGGTTCGTTAGTAGTGGAAATCACTCCGAGAACCCAACAGTGATTAATAGTCCACAAAACGGGCCAGAATCTACTAAAACTGCAAGTGTTGATGACCGACAGGTAAGCGCACCCTGGGGATCGTCAATCCTGAAAATCGCTCTGGGACCCCAAAACGGGCCAGAATCGTGAGTAATAGACCATGAAACGGGCTAGAATCGGCCAAAACTGCGAGGATTGATGACCGACCAGTAAGCGCACCCCGGGGTTCGTTAGTAGTGGAAATCACTCCGAGAACCCAAAACAGTGATTAATAGTCCACAAAACGGGCCAGAATCTACCAAAACTGCGAGTGTTGATGACCGACACGTAAGCGTACCTTTGGGTTCGTCAATCGTGGAAATCAGTCCGAGACCCCAAAACAGTGAGTAATAGTCCACAAAACGGGCCAGAATCGGCCAAAACTATGAGGGTTGATGACCGACACCTAAGCGTACCTTGGGTTCGTCAATCGTGGAAATCACTCCGAGACCCCAAAACAGTGAGTAATAGTCCATGAAACGGGCTAGAATCAGCCAAAACTGCGAGTGTTGATGACCCACAGGTAAGCGCACCCTGGGGATCGTCAATCGTGAAAATCGCTCGGGGACCCCAAAACAGGCCAGAATCGTAAGTAATAGACCATGAAACGGGCTAGAATCGGCCAAAACTGCGAGGATTGATGACCGACCCGTAAGCGCACCCCGGGGTTCGTTAGTAGTGGAAATCACTCAGAGAACCCAAAACAGTGATTAATAGTCCACAAAACGGGCCAGAATCTACCAAAACTGCGAGTGTTGATGACCGACAGGTAAGCGCACCCTGGGGATCGTCAATCCTGAAAATCGCTCTGGGACCCCAAAACGGGCCAGAATCGTGAGTAATAGACCATGAAACGGGCTAGAATCGGCCAAAACTGCGAGGATTGATGACCGACCAGTAAGCGCACCCCGGGGTTCGTTAGTAGTGGAAATCACTCCGAGAACCCAAAACAGTGATTAATAGTCCACAAAACGGGCCAGAATCTACCAAAACTGCGAGTGTTGATGACCGACACGTAAGCGTACCTTTGGGTTCGTCAATCGTGGAAATCACTCCGAGACCCCAAAACAGTGAGTAATAGTCCACAAAACGGGCCAGAATCGGCCAAAACTATGAGGGTTGATGACCGACACCTAAGCGTACCTTGGGTTCGTCAATCGTGGAAATCACTCCGAGACCCCAAAACAGTGAGTAATAGTCCATGAAATGGGCCAGAATCGGCCAAAACTGCGAGTGTTGATGACCCACAGGTAAGCGCACCCTGGGGATCGTCAATCGTGAAAATCGCTCGGGGACCCCAAAACAGGCCAGAATCGTAAGTAATAGACCATGAAACGGGCTAGAATCGGCCAAAACTGCGAGGATTGATGACCGACCCGTAAGCGCACCCCGGGGTTCGTTAGTAGTGGAAATCACTCAGAGAACCCAAAACAGTGATTAATAGTCCACAAAACGGGCCAGAATCTACCAAAACTGCGAGTGTTGATGACCAACACGTAAGCGCACCTTTGGGTTCGTCAATCGTGGAAATCACTCCGAGACCCCAAAATTGTGAGTAATAGTCCACAAAACGGGCCAGAATCGGCCAAAACTATAAGTGTTGATGACCGACACGTAAGTGCACCTTTGGGTTCGTCAATCGTGGAAATCACTCCGAGACCCCAAAACAGTGAGTAATAGTCCACAAAACGGGCCAGAATCGGCCAAAACTATAAGGGTTGATGACCGACACGTAAGCGTACCTTGCGGTTTGTCAATCGTGGAAATCACTCCGAGACCCCAAAACAGTGAGTAATAGTCCACAAAACGGGCCAGAATCGGCCAAAACTATGAGGGTTGATGACCGACACGTAAGCGCACCTTGGGGTTCGATAATCGTGGAAATCACTCCGAGACCCCAAAACAGTGAGTAATAGTCCATGAAACGGGCCAGAATCAGCCAAAACTGTGAGTGTTGATGACCCACAGGTAAGCGCACCCTGGGGATCGTCAATCGTGAAAATCGCTCGGGGACCCCAAAACGGGCCAGAATCGTGAGTAATAGACCATGAAACAGGATAGAATCGGCCAAAACTGCGAGGATTGATGACCGACCCGTAAGCGCACCCCGGGGTTCGTTAGTAGTGGAAATCACTCCGAGAACCCAACAGTGATTAATAGTCCACAAAACGGGCCAGAATCTACTAAAACTGCAAGTGTTGATGACCGACAGGTAAGCGCACCCTGGGGATCGTCAATCCTGAAAATCGCTCTGGGACCCCAAAACGGGCCAGAATCGTGAGTAATAGACCATGAAACGGGCTAGAATCGGCCAAAACTGCGAGGATTGATGACCGACCAGTAAGCGCACCCCGGGGTTCGTTAGTAGTGGAAATCACTCCGAGAACCCAAAACAGTGATTAATAGTCCACAAAACGGGCCAGAATCTACCAAAACTGCGAGGGTTGATGACCAACACGTAAGCGCACCTTTGGGTTCGTCAATCGTGGAAATCACTCCGAGACCCCAAAACAGTGAGTAATAGTCCACAAAACGGGCCAGAATCGGCCAAAACTATGAGGGTTGATGACCGACACGTAAGCGTACCTTGGGGTTCGTCAATCGTGGAAATCACTCCGAGACCCCAAAACAGTGAGTAATAGTCCACAAAACGGGCCAGAATCGGCCAAAACTATGAGGGTTGATGACAGACACGTAAGCGCACCTTGGGGTTCGATAATCGTGGAAATCACTCCGAGACCCCAAAACAGTGAGTAATAGTCCATGAAACGGGCTAGAATCAGCCAAAACTGTGAGTGTTGATGACCCACAGGTAAGCGCACCCTGGGGATCGTCAATCGTGAAAATCGCTCGGGGACCCCAAAACGGGCCAGAATCGTGAGTAATAGACCATGAAACAGGATAGAATCGGCCAAAACTGCGAGGATTGATGACCGACCCGTGAGCGCACCCCGGGGTTCGTTAGTAGTGGAAATCACTCCGAGAACCCAACAGTGATTAATAGTCCACAAAACGGGCCAGAATCTACTAAAACTGCAAGTGTTGATGACCGACAGGTAAGCGCACCCTGGGGATCGTCAATCCTGAAAATCGCTCTGGGACCCCAAAACGGGCCAGAATCGTGAGTAATAGACCATGAAACGGGCTAGAATCGGCCAAAACTGCGAGGATTGATGACCGACCAGTAAGCGCACCCCGGGGTTCGTTAGTAGTGGAAATCACTCCGAGAACCCAAAACAGTGATTAATAGTCCACAAAACGGGCCAGAATCTACCAAAACTGCGAGTGTTGATGACCGACACGTAAGCGTACCTTTGGGTTCGTCAATCGTGGAAATCAGTCCGAGACCCCAAAACAGTGAGTAATAGTCCACAAAACGGGCCAGAATCGGCCAAAACTATAAGTGTTGATGACCGACACGTAAGCGTACCTTTGGGTTCGTCAATCGTGGAAATCACTCCGAGACCCCAAAACAGTGAGTAATAGTCCACAAAACGGGCCAGAATCGGCCAAAACTATGAGGGTTGATGACCGACACCTAAGCGTACCTTGGGTTCGTCAATCGTGGAAATCACTCCGAGACCCCAAAACAGTGAGTAATAGTCCATGAAATGGGCCAGAATCGGCCAAAACTGCGAGTGTTGATGACCCACAGGTAAGCGCACCCTGGGGATCGTCAATCGTGAAAATCGCTCGGGGACCCCAAAACAGGCCAGAATCGTAAGTAATAGACCATGAAACGGGCTAGAATCGGCCAAAACTGCGAGGATTGATGACCGACCCGTAAGCGCACCCCGGGGTTCGTTAGTAGTGGAAATCACTCAGAGAACCCAAAACAGTGATTAATAGTCCACAAAACGGGCCAGAATCTACCAAAACTGCGAGTGTTGATGACCAACACGTAAGCGCACCTTTGGGTTCGTCAATCGTGGAAATCACTCCGAGACCCCAAAATTGTGAGTAATAGTCCACAAAACGGGCCAGAATCGGCCAAAACTATAAGTGTTGATGACCGACACGTAAGTGCACCTTTGGGTTCGTCAATCGTGGAAATCACTCCGAGACCCCAAAACAGTGAGTAATAGTCCACAAAACGGGCCAGAATCGGCCAAAACTATAAGGGTTGATGACCGACACGTAAGCGTACCTTGCGGTTTGTCAATCGTGGAAATCACTCCGAGACCCCAAAACAGTGAGTAATAGTCCACAAAACGGGCCAGAATCGGCCAAAACTATGAGGGTTGATGACCGACACGTAAGCGCACCTTGGGGTTCGATAATCGTGGAAATCACTCCGAGACCCCAAAACAGTGAGTAATAGTCCAGGAAACGGGCCAGAATCAGCCAAAACTGTGAGTGTTGATGACCGACAGGTAAGCGCACCCTGGGGATCGTCAATCCTGAAAATCGCTCTGGGACCCCAAAACGGGCCAGAATCGTGAGTAATAGACCATGAAACGGGCTAGAATCGGCCAAAACTGCGAGGATTGATGACCGACCAGTAAGCGCACCCCGGGGTTCGTTAGTAGTGGAAATCACTCCGAGAACCCAAAACAGTGATTAATAGTCCACAAAACGGGCCAGAATCTACCAAAACTGCGAGTGTTGATGACCGACACGTAAGCGTACCTTTGGGTTCGTCAATCGTGGAAATCACTCCGAGACCCCAAAACAGTGAGTAATAGTCCACAAAACGGGCCAGAATCGGCCAAAACTATGAGGGTTGATGACCGACACCTAAGCGTACCTTGGGTTCGTCAATCGTGGAAATCACTCCGAGACCCCAAAACAGTGAGTAATAGTCCATGAAATGGGCCAGAATCGGCCAAAACTGCGAGTGTTGATGACCCACAGGTAAGCGCACCCTGGGGATCGTCAATCGTGAAAATCGCTCGGGGACCCCAAAACAGGCCAGAATCGTAAGTAATAGACCATGAAACGGGCTAGAATCGGCCAAAACTGCGAGGATTGATGACCGACCCGTAAGCGCACCCCGGGGTTCGTTAGTAGTGGAAATCACTCAGAGAACCCAAAACAGTGATTAATAGTCCACAAAACGGGCCAGAATCTACCAAAACTGCGAGTGTTGATGACCAACACGTAAGCGCACCTTTGGGTTCGTCAATCGTGGAAATCACTCCGAGACCCCAAAATTGTGAGTAATAGTCCACAAAACGGGCCAGAATCGGCCAAAACTATAAGTGTTGATGACCGACACGTAAGTGCACCTTTGGGTTCGTCAATCGTGGAAATCACTCCGAGACCCCAAAACAGTGAGTAATAGTCCACAAAACGGGCCAGAATCGGCCAAAACTATAAGGGTTGATGACCGACACGTAAGCGTACCTTGCGGTTTGTCAATCGTGGAAATCACTCCGAGACCCCAAAACAGTGAGTAATAGTCCACAAAACGGGCCAGAATCGGCCAAAACTATGAGGGTTGATGACCGACACGTAAGCGCACCTTGGGGTTCGATAATCGTGGAAATCACTCCGAGACCCCAAAACAGTGAGTAATAGTCCATGAAACGGGCCAGAATCAGCCAAAACTGTGAGTGTTGATGACCCACAGGTAAGCGCACCCTGGGGATCGTCAATCGTGAAAATCGCTCGGGGACCCCAAAACGGGCCAGAATCGTGAGTAATAGACCATGAAACAGGATAGAATCGGCCAAAACTGCGAGGATTGATGACCGACCCGTAAGCGCACCCCGGGGTTCGTTAGTAGTGGAAATCACTCCGAGAACCCAACAGTGATTAATAGTCCACAAAACGGGCCAGAATCTACTAAAACTGCAAGTGTTGATGACCGACAGGTAAGCGCACCCTGGGGATCGTCAATCCTGAAAATCGCTCTGGGACCCCAAAACGGGCCAGAATCGTGAGTAATAGACCATGAAACGGGCTAGAATCGGCCAAAACTGCGAGGATTGATGACCGACCAGTAAGCGCACCCCGGGGTTCGTTAGTAGTGGAAATCACTCCGAGAACCCAAAACAGTGATTAATAGTCCACAAAACGGGCCAGAATCTACCAAAACTGCGAGTGTTGATGACCAACACGTAAGCGCACCTTTGGGTTCGTCAATCGTGGAAATCACTCCGAGACCCCAAAACAGTGAGTAATAGTCCACAAAACGGGCCAGAATCGGCCAAAACTATGAGGGTTGATGACCGACACGTAAGCGTACCTTGGGGTTCGTCAATCGTGGAAATCACTCCGAGACCCCAAAACAGTGAGTAATAGTCCACAAAACGGGCCAGAATCGGCCAAAACTATGAGGGTTGATGACAGACACGTAAGCGCACCTTGGGGTTCGATAATCGTGGAAATCACTCCGAGACCCCAAAACAGTGAGTAATAGTCCATGAAACGGGCTAGAATCAGCCAAAACTGTGAGTGTTGATGACCCACAGGTAAGCGCACCCTGGGGATCGTCAATCGTGAAAATCGCTCGGGGACCCCAAAACGGGCCAGAATCGTGAGTAATAGACCATGAAACAGGATAGAATCGGCCAAAACTGCGAGGATTGATGACCGACCCGTGAGCGCACCCCGGGGTTCGTTAGTAGTGGAAATCACTCCGAGAACCCAACAGTGATTAATAGTCCACAAAACGGGCCAGAATCTACTAAAACTGCAAGTGTTGATGACCGACAGGTAAGCGCACCCTGGGGATCGTCAATCCTGAAAATCGCTCTGGGACCCCAAAACGGGCCAGAATCGTGAGTAATAGACCATGAAACGGGCTAGAATCGGCCAAAACTGCGAGGATTGATGACCGACCAGTAAGCGCACCCCGGGGTTCGTTAGTAGTGGAAATCACTCCGAGAACCCAAAACAGTGATTAATAGTCCACAAAACGGGCCAGAATCTACCAAAACTGCGAGTGTTGATGACCGACACGTAAGCGTACCTTTGGGTTCGTCAATCGTGGAAATCAGTCCGAGACCCCAAAACAGTGAGTAATAGTCCACAAAACGGGCCAGAATCGGCCAAAACTATAAGTGTTGATGACCGACACGTAAGCGTACCTTTGGGTTCGTCAATCGTGGAAATCACTCCGAGACCCCAAAACAGTGAGTAATAGTCCACAAAACGGGCCAGAATCGGCCAAAACTATGAGGGTTGATGACCGACACCTAAGCGTACCTTGGGTTCGTCAATCGTGGAAATCACTCCGAGACCCCAAAACAGTGAGTAATAGTCCATGAAATGGGCCAGAATCGGCCAAAACTGCGAGTGTTGATGACCCACAGGTAAGCGCACCCTGGGGATCGTCAATCGTGAAAATCGCTCGGGGACCCCAAAACAGGCCAGAATCGTAAGTAATAGACCATGAAACGGGCTAGAATCGGCCAAAACTGCGAGGATTGATGACCGACCCGTAAGCGCACCCCGGGGTTCGTTAGTAGTGGAAATCACTCAGAGAACCCAAAACAGTGATTAATAGTCCACAAAACGGGCCAGAATCTACCAAAACTGCGAGTGTTGATGACCAACACGTAAGCGCACCTTTGGGTTCGTCAATCGTGGAAATCACTCCGAGACCCCAAAATTGTGAGTAATAGTCCACAAAACGGGCCAGAATCGGCCAAAACTATAAGTGTTGATGACCGACACGTAAGTGCACCTTTGGGTTCGTCAATCGTGGAAATCACTCCGAGACCCCAAAACAGTGAGTAATAGTCCACA
The DNA here is from genome assembly GCA_963921465.1 of Triticum timopheevii. Lineage (NCBI taxonomy): Eukaryota > Viridiplantae > Streptophyta > Magnoliopsida > Poales > Poaceae > Triticum > Triticum timopheevii. The sequence continues at coordinate 59,261 of OY997272.1, read as the reverse complement.
AAACGGGCCAGAATCGGCCAAAACTATAAGGGTTGATGACCGACACGTAAGCGTACCTTGCGGTTTGTCAATCGTGGAAATCACTCCGAGACCCCAAAACAGTGAGTAATAGTCCACAAAACGGGCCAGAATCGGCCAAAACTATGAGGGTTGATGACCGACACGTAAGCGCACCTTGGGGTTCGATAATCGTGGAAATCACTCCGAGACCCCAAAACAGTGAGTAATAGTCCATGAAACGGGCCAGAATCAGCCAAAACTGTGAGTGTTGATGACCCACAGGTAAGCGCACCCTGGGGATCGTCAATCGTGAAAATCGCTCGGGGACCCCAAAACGGGCCAGAATCGTGAGTAATAGACCATGAAACAGGATAGAATCGGCCAAAACTGCGAGGATTGATGACCGACCCGTAAGCGCACCCCGGGGTTCGTTAGTAGTGGAAATCACTCCGAGAACCCAACAGTGATTAATAGTCCACAAAACGGGCCAGAATCTACTAAAACTGCAAGTGTTGATGACCGACAGGTAAGCGCACCCTGGGGATCGTCAATCCTGAAAATCGCTCTGGGACCCCAAAACGGGCCAGAATCGTGAGTAATAGACCATGAAACGGGCTAGAATCGGCCAAAACTGCGAGGATTGATGACCGACCAGTAAGCGCACCCCGGGGTTCGTTAGTAGTGGAAATCACTCCGAGAACCCAAAACAGTGATTAATAGTCCACAAAACGGGCCAGAATCTACCAAAACTGCGAGTGTTGATGACCAACACGTAAGCGCACCTTTGGGTTCGTCAATCGTGGAAATCACTCCGAGACCCCAAAACAGTGAGTAATAGTCCACAAAACGGGCCAGAATCGGCCAAAACTATGAGGGTTGATGACCGACACGTAAGCGTACCTTGGGGTTCGTCAATCGTGGAAATCACTCCGAGACCCCAAAACAGTGAGTAATAGTCCACAAAACGGGCCAGAATCGGCCAAAACTATGAGGGTTGATGACAGACACGTAAGCGCACCTTGGGGTTCGATAATCGTGGAAATCACTCCGAGACCCCAAAACAGTGAGTAATAGTCCATGAAACGGGCTAGAATCAGCCAAAACTGTGAGTGTTGATGACCCACAGGTAAGCGCACCCTGGGGATCGTCAATCGTGAAAATCGCTCGGGGACCCCAAAACGGGCCAGAATCGTGAGTAATAGACCATGAAACAGGATAGAATCGGCCAAAACTGCGAGGATTGATGACCGACCCGTGAGCGCACCCCGGGGTTCGTTAGTAGTGGAAATCACTCCGAGAACCCAACAGTGATTAATAGTCCACAAAACGGGCCAGAATCTACTAAAACTGCAAGTGTTGATGACCGACAGGTAAGCGCACCCTGGGGATCGTCAATCCTGAAAATCGCTCTGGGACCCCAAAACGGGCCAGAATCGTGAGTAATAGACCATGAAACGGGCTAGAATCGGCCAAAACTGCGAGGATTGATGACCGACCAGTAAGCGCACCCCGGGGTTCGTTAGTAGTGGAAATCACTCCGAGAACCCAAAACAGTGATTAATAGTCCACAAAACGGGCCAGAATCTACCAAAACTGCGAGTGTTGATGACCGACACGTAAGCGTACCTTTGGGTTCGTCAATCGTGGAAATCAGTCCGAGACCCCAAAACAGTGAGTAATAGTCCACAAAACGGGCCAGAATCGGCCAAAACTATGAGGGTTGATGACCGACACCTAAGCGTACCTTGGGTTCGTCAATCGTGGAAATCACTCCGAGACCCCAAAACAGTGAGTAATAGTCCATGAAACGGGCTAGAATCAGCCAAAACTGCGAGTGTTGATGACCCACAGGTAAGCGCACCCTGGGGATCGTCAATCGTGAAAATCGCTCGGGGACCCCAAAACAGGCCAGAATCGTAAGTAATAGACCATGAAACGGGCTAGAATCGGCCAAAACTGCGAGGATTGATGACCGACCCGTAAGCGCACCCCGGGGTTCGTTAGTAGTGGAAATCACTCAGAGAACCCAAAACAGTGATTAATAGTCCACAAAACGGGCCAGAATCTACCAAAACTGCGAGTGTTGATGACCGACAGGTAAGCGCACCCTGGGGATCGTCAATCCTGAAAATCGCTCTGGGACCCCAAAACGGGCCAGAATCGTGAGTAATAGACCATGAAACGGGCTAGAATCGGCCAAAACTGCGAGGATTGATGACCGACCAGTAAGCGCACCCCGGGGTTCGTTAGTAGTGGAAATCACTCCGAGAACCCAAAACAGTGATTAATAGTCCACAAAACGGGCCAGAATCTACCAAAACTGCGAGTGTTGATGACCGACACGTAAGCGTACCTTTGGGTTCGTCAATCGTGGAAATCACTCCGAGACCCCAAAACAGTGAGTAATAGTCCACAAAACGGGCCAGAATCGGCCAAAACTATGAGGGTTGATGACCGACACCTAAGCGTACCTTGGGTTCGTCAATCGTGGAAATCACTCCGAGACCCCAAAACAGTGAGTAATAGTCCATGAAACAGGATAGAATCGGCCAAAACTGCGAGGATTGATGACCGACCCGTGAGCGCACCCCGGGGTTCGTTAGTAGTGGAAATCACTCCGAGAACCCAACAGTGATTAATAGTCCACAAAACGGGCCAGAATCTACTAAAACTGCAAGTGTTGATGACCGACAGGTAAGCGCACCCTGGGGATCGTCAATCCTGAAAATCGCTCTGGGACCCCAAAACGGGCCAGAATCGTGAGTAATAGACCATGAAACGGGCTAGAATCGGCCAAAACTGCGAGGATTGATGACCGACCAGTAAGCGCACCCCGGGGTTCGTTAGTAGTGGAAATCACTCCGAGAACCCAAAACAGTGATTAATAGTCCACAAAACGGGCCAGAATCTACCAAAACTGCGAGTGTTGATGACCGACACGTAAGCGTACCTTTGGGTTCGTCAATCGTGGAAATCAGTCCGAGACCCCAAAACAGTGAGTAATAGTCCACAAAACGGGCCAGAATCGGCCAAAACTATAAGTGTTGATGACCGACACGTAAGCGTACCTTTGGGTTCGTCAATCGTGGAAATCACTCCGAGACCCCAAAACAGTGAGTAATAGTCCACAAAACGGGCCAGAATCGGCCAAAACTATGAGGGTTGATGACCGACACCTAAGCGTACCTTGGGTTCGTCAATCGTGGAAATCACTCCGAGACCCCAAAACAGTGAGTAATAGTCCATGAAATGGGCCAGAATCGGCCAAAACTGCGAGTGTTGATGACCCACAGGTAAGCGCACCCTGGGGATCGTCAATCGTGAAAATCGCTCGGGGACCCCAAAACAGGCCAGAATCGTAAGTAATAGACCATGAAACGGGCTAGAATCGGCCAAAACTGCGAGGATTGATGACCGACCCGTAAGCGCACCCCGGGGTTCGTTAGTAGTGGAAATCACTCAGAGAACCCAAAACAGTGATTAATAGTCCACAAAACGGGCCAGAATCTACCAAAACTGCGAGTGTTGATGACCAACACGTAAGCGCACCTTTGGGTTCGTCAATCGTGGAAATCACTCCGAGACCCCAAAATTGTGAGTAATAGTCCACAAAACGGGCCAGAATCGGCCAAAACTATAAGTGTTGATGACCGACACGTAAGTGCACCTTTGGGTTCGTCAATCGTGGAAATCACTCCGAGACCCCAAAACAGTGAGTAATAGTCCACAAAACGGGCCAGAATCGGCCAAAACTATAAGGGTTGATGACCGACACGTAAGCGTACCTTGCGGTTTGTCAATCGTGGAAATCACTCCGAGACCCCAAAACAGTGAGTAATAGTCCACAAAACGGGCCAGAATCGGCCAAAACTATGAGGGTTGATGACCGACACGTAAGCGCACCTTGGGGTTCGATAATCGTGGAAATCACTCCGAGACCCCAAAACAGTGAGTAATAGTCCATGAAACGGGCCAGAATCAGCCAAAACTGTGAGTGTTGATGACCCACAGGTAAGCGCACCCTGGGGATCGTCAATCGTGAAAATCGCTCGGGGACCCCAAAACGGGCCAGAATCGTGAGTAATAGACCATGAAACAGGATAGAATCGGCCAAAACTGCGAGGATTGATGACCGACCCGTAAGCGCACCCCGGGGTTCGTTAGTAGTGGAAATCACTCCGAGAACCCAACAGTGATTAATAGTCCACAAAACGGGCCAGAATCTACTAAAACTGCAAGTGTTGATGACCGACAGGTAAGCGCACCCTGGGGATCGTCAATCCTGAAAATCGCTCTGGGACCCCAAAACGGGCCAGAATCGTGAGTAATAGACCATGAAACGGGCTAGAATCGGCCAAAACTGCGAGGATTGATGACCGACCAGTAAGCGCACCCCGGGGTTCGTTAGTAGTGGAAATCACTCCGAGAACCCAAAACAGTGATTAATAGTCCACAAAACGGGCCAGAATCTACCAAAACTGCGAGTGTTGATGACCAACACGTAAGCGCACCTTTGGGTTCGTCAATCGTGGAAATCACTCCGAGACCCCAAAACAGTGAGTAATAGTCCACAAAACGGGCCAGAATCGGCCAAAACTATGAGGGTTGATGACCGACACGTAAGCGTACCTTGGGGTTCGTCAATCGTGGAAATCACTCCGAGACCCCAAAACAGTGAGTAATAGTCCACAAAACGGGCCAGAATCGGCCAAAACTATGAGGGTTGATGACAGACACGTAAGCGCACCTTGGGGTTCGATAATCGTGGAAATCACTCCGAGACCCCAAAACAGTGAGTAATAGTCCATGAAACGGGCTAGAATCAGCCAAAACTGTGAGTGTTGATGACCCACAGGTAAGCGCACCCTGGGGATCGTCAATCGTGAAAATCGCTCGGGGACCCCAAAACGGGCCAGAATCGTGAGTAATAGACCATGAAACAGGATAGAATCGGCCAAAACTGCGAGGATTGATGACCGACCCGTGAGCGCACCCCGGGGTTCGTTAGTAGTGGAAATCACTCCGAGAACCCAACAGTGATTAATAGTCCACAAAACGGGCCAGAATCTACTAAAACTGCAAGTGTTGATGACCGACAGGTAAGCGCACCCTGGGGATCGTCAATCCTGAAAATCGCTCTGGGACCCCAAAACGGGCCAGAATCGTGAGTAATAGACCATGAAACGGGCTAGAATCGGCCAAAACTGCGAGGATTGATGACCGACCAGTAAGCGCACCCCGGGGTTCGTTAGTAGTGGAAATCACTCCGAGAACCCAAAACAGTGATTAATAGTCCACAAAACGGGCCAGAATCTACCAAAACTGCGAGTGTTGATGACCGACACGTAAGCGTACCTTTGGGTTCGTCAATCGTGGAAATCAGTCCGAGACCCCAAAACAGTGAGTAATAGTCCACAAAACGGGCCAGAATCGGCCAAAACTATGAGGGTTGATGACCGACACCTAAGCGTACCTTGGGTTCGTCAATCGTGGAAATCACTCCGAGACCCCAAAACAGTGAGTAATAGTCCATGAAACGGGCTAGAATCAGCCAAAACTGCGAGTGTTGATGACCCACAGGTAAGCGCACCCTGGGGATCGTCAATCGTGAAAATCGCTCGGGGACCCCAAAACAGGCCAGAATCGTAAGTAATAGACCATGAAACGGGCTAGAATCGGCCAAAACTGCGAGGATTGATGACCGACCCGTAAGCGCACCCCGGGGTTCGTTAGTAGTGGAAATCACTCAGAGAACCCAAAACAGTGATTAATAGTCCACAAAACGGGCCAGAATCTACCAAAACTGCGAGTGTTGATGACCGACAGGTAAGCGCACCCTGGGGATCGTCAATCCTGAAAATCGCTCTGGGACCCCAAAACGGGCCAGAATCGTGAGTAATAGACCATGAAACGGGCTAGAATCGGCCAAAACTGCGAGGATTGATGACCGACCAGTAAGCGCACCCCGGGGTTCGTTAGTAGTGGAAATCACTCCGAGAACCCAAAACAGTGATTAATAGTCCACAAAACGGGCCAGAATCTACCAAAACTGCGAGTGTTGATGACCGACACGTAAGCGTACCTTTGGGTTCGTCAATCGTGGAAATCACTCCGAGACCCCAAAACAGTGAGTAATAGTCCACAAAACGGGCCAGAATCGGCCAAAACTATGAGGGTTGATGACCGACACCTAAGCGTACCTTGGGTTCGTCAATCGTGGAAATCACTCCGAGACCCCAAAACAGTGAGTAATAGTCCATGAAATGGGCCAGAATCGGCCAAAACTGCGAGTGTTGATGACCCACAGGTAAGCGCACCCTGGGGATCGTCAATCGTGAAAATCGCTCGGGGACCCCAAAACAGGCCAGAATCGTAAGTAATAGACCATGAAACGGGCTAGAATCGGCCAAAACTGCGAGGATTGATGACCGACCCGTAAGCGCACCCCGGGGTTCGTTAGTAGTGGAAATCACTCAGAGAACCCAAAACAGTGATTAATAGTCCACAAAACGGGCCAGAATCTACCAAAACTGCGAGTGTTGATGACCGACAGGTAAGCGCACCCTGGGGATCGTCAATCCTGAAAATCGCTCTGGGACCCCAAAACGGGCCAGAATCGTGAGTAATAGACCATGAAACGGGCTAGAATCGGCCAAAACTACGAGGATTGATGACCGACCCGTAAGCGCACCCCGCGGTTCGTTAGTAGTGGAAATCACTCCGAGAACCCAAAACAGTGATTAATAGTCCACAAAACGGGCCAGAATCTACCAAAACTGCGAGTGTTGATGACCGACACGTAAGCGTACCTTTGGGTTCGTCAATCGTGGAAATCACTCCGAGACGCCAAAACAGTGAGTAATAGTCCACAAAACGGGCCAGAATCGGCCAAAACTATGAGGGTTGATGACCGACACCTAAGCGTACCTTGGGTTCGTCAATCGTGGAAATCACTCCGAGACCCCAAAACAGTGAGTAATAGTCCATGAAATGGGCCAGAATCGGCCAAAACTGCGAGTGTTGATGACCCACAGGTAAGCGCACCCTGGGGATCGTCAATTGTGAAAATCGCTCGGGGACCCCAAAACAGGCCAGAATCGTAAGTAATAGACCATGAAACGGGCTAGAATCGGCCAAAACTGCGAGGATTGATGACCGACCCGTAAGCGCACCCCGGGGTTCGTTAGTAGTGGAAATCACTCAGAGAACCCAAAACAGTGATTAATAGTCCACAAAACGGGCCAGAATCTACCAAAACTGCGAGTGTTGATGACCCACAGGTAAGCGCACCCTGGGGATCGTCAATCGTGAAAATCGCTCGGGGACCCCAAAACAGGCCAGAATCGTAAGTAATAGACCATGAAACGGGCTAGAATCGGCCAAAACTGCGAGGATTGATGACCGACCCGTAAGCGCACCCCGGGGTTCGTTAGTAGTGGAAATCACTCAGAGAACCCAAAACAGTGATTAATAGTCCACAAAACGGGCCAGAATCTACCAAAACTGCGAGTGTTGATGACCGACAGGTAAGCGCACCCTGGGGATCGTCAATCCTGAAAATCGCTCTGGGACCCCAAAACGGGCCAGAATCGTGAGTAATAGACCATGAAACGGGCTAGAATCGGCCAAAACTGCGAGGATTGATGACCGACCAGTAAGCGCACCCCGGGGTTCGTTAGTAGTGGAAATCACTCCGAGAACCCAAAACAGTGATTAATAGTCCACAAAACGGGCCAGAATCTACCAAAACTGCGAGTGTTGATGACCGACACGTAAGCGTACCTTTGGGTTCGTCAATCGTGGAAATCACTCCGAGACCCCAAAACAGTGAGTAATAGTCCACAAAACGGGCCAGAATCGGCCAAAACTATGAGGGTTGATGACCGACACCTAAGCGTACCTTGGGTTCGTCAATCGTGGAAATCACTCCGAGACCCCAAAACAGTGAGTAATAGTCCATGAAATGGGCCAGAATCGGCCAAAACTGCGAGTGTTGATGACCCACAGGTAAGCGCACCCTGGGGATCGTCAATCGTGAAAATCGCTCGGGGACCCCAAAACAGGCCAGAATCGTAAGTAATAGACCATGAAACGGGCTAGAATCGGCCAAAACTGCGAGGATTGATGACCGACCCGTAAGCGCACCCCGGGGTTCGTTAGTAGTGGAAATCACTCAGAGAACCCAAAACAGTGATTAATAGTCCACAAAACGGGCCAGAATCTACCAAAACTGCGAGTGTTGATGACCGACAGGTAAGCGCACCCTGGGGATCGTCAATCCTGAAAATCGCTCTGGGACCCCAAAACGGGCCAGAATCGTGAGTAATAGACCATGAAACGGGCTAGAATCGGCCAAAACTACGAGGATTGATGACCGACCCGTAAGCGCACCCCGCGGTTCGTTAGTAGTGGAAATCACTCCGAGAACCCAAAACAGTGATTAATAGTCCACAAAACGGGCCAGAATCTACCAAAACTGCGAGTGTTGATGACCGACACGTAAGCGTACCTTTGGGTTCGTCAATCGTGGAAATCACTCCGAGACGCCAAAACAGTGAGTAATAGTCCACAAAACGGGCCAGAATCGGCCAAAACTATGAGGGTTGATGACCGACACCTAAGCGTACCTTGGGTTCGTCAATCGTGGAAATCACTCCGAGACCCCAAAACAGTGAGTAATAGTCCATGAAATGGGCCAGAATCGGCCAAAACTGCGAGTGTTGATGACCCACAGGTAAGCGCACCCTGGGGATCGTCAATTGTGAAAATCGCTCGGGGACCCCAAAACAGGCCAGAATCGTAAGTAATAGACCATGAAACGGGCTAGAATCGGCCAAAACTGCGAGGATTGATGACCGACCCGTAAGCGCACCCCGGGGTTCGTTAGTAGTGGAAATCACTCAGAGAACCCAAAACAGTGATTAATAGTCCACAAAACGGGCCAGAATCTACCAAAACTGCGAGTGTTGATGACCGACAGGTAAGCGCACCCTGGGGATCGTCAATCCTGAAAATCGCTCTGGGACCCCAAAACGGGCCAGAATCGTGAGTAATAGACCATGAAACGGGCTAGAATCGGCCAAAACTACGAGGATTGATGACCGACCCGTAAGCGCACCCCGCGGTTCGTTAGTAGTGGAAATCACTCCGAGAACCCAAAACAGTGATTAATAGTCCACAAAACGGGCCAGAATCTACCAAAACTGCGAGTGTTGATGACCAACACGTAAGCGCACCTTTGGGTTCGTCAATCGTGGAAATCACTCCGAGACCCCAAAACTGTGAGTAATAGTCCACAAAACGGGCCAGAATCGGCCAAAACTATAAGTGTTGATGACCGACACGTAAGTGCACCTTTGGGTTCGTCAATCGTGGAAATCACTCCGAGACCCCAAAACAGTGAGTAATAGTCCACAAAACGGGCCAGAATCGGCCAAAACTATAAGGGTTGATGACCGACACGTAAGCGTACCTTGCGGTTTGTCAATCATGGAAATCACTCCGAGACCCCAAAACAGTGAGTAATAGTCCACAAAACGGGCCAGAATCGGCCAAAACTATGAGGGTTGATGACCGACACGTAAGCGCACCTTGGGGTTCGATAATCGTGGAAATCACTCCGAGACCCCAAAACAGTGAGTAATAGTCCATGAAACGGGCCAGAATCAGCCAAAACTGTGAGTGTTGATGACCCACAGGTAAGCGCACCCTGGGGATCGTCAATCGTGAAAATCGCTCGGGGACCCCAAAACGGGCCAGAATCGTGAGTAATAGACCATGAAACAGGATAGAATCGGCCAAAACTGCGAGGATTGATGACCGACCCGTAAGCGCACCCCGGGGTTCGTTAGTAGTGGAAATCACTCCGAGAACCCAACAGTGATTAATAGTCCACAAAACGGGCCAGAATCTACTAAAACTGCAAGTGTTGATGACCGACAGGTAAGCGCACCCTGGGGATCGTCAATCCTGAAAATCGCTCTGGGACCCCAAAACGGGCCAGAATCGTGAGTAATAGACCATGAAACGGGCTAGAATCGGCCAAAACTGCGAGGATTGATGACCGACCAGTAAGCGCACCCCGGGGTTCGTTAGTAGTGGAAATCACTCCGAGAACCCAAAACAGTGATTAATAGTCCACAAAACGGGCCAGAATCTACCAAAACTGCGAGTGTTGATGACCAACACGTAAGCGCACCTTTGGGTTCGTCAATCGTGGAAATCACTCCGAGACCCCAAAACAGTGAGTAATAGTCCACAAAACGGGCCAGAATCGGCCAAAACTATGAGGGTTGATGACCGACACGTAAGCGTACCTTGGGGTTCGTCAATCGTGGAAATCACTCCGAGACCCCAAAACAGTGAGTAATAGTCCACAAAACGGGCCAGAATCGGGCAAAACTATGAGGGTTGATGACCGACACGTAAGCGCACCTTGGGGTTCGATAATCGTGGAAATCACTCCGAGACCCCAAAACAGTGAGTAATAGTCCATGAAACGGGCTAGAATCAGCCAAAACTGTGAGTGTTGATGACCCATAGGTAAGCGCACCCTGGGGATCGTCAATCGTGAAAATCGCTCGGGGACCCCAAAACGGGCCAGAATCGTGAGTAATAGACCATGAAACAGGATAGAATCGGCCAAAACTGCGAGGATTGATGACCGACCCGTAAGCGCACCCCGGGGTTCGTTAGTAGTGGAAATCACTCAGAGAACCCAAAACAGTGATTAATAGTCCACAAAACGGGCCAGAATCTACCAAAACTGCGAGTGTTGATGACCGACAGGTAAGCGCACCCTGGGGATCGTCAATCCTGAAAATCGCTCTGGGACCCCAAAACGGGCCAGAATCGTGAGTAATAGACCATGAAACGGGCTAGAATCGGCCAAAACTACGAGGATTGATGACCGACCCGTAAGCGCACCCCGCGGTTCGTTAGTAGTGGAAATCACTCCGAGAACCCAAAACAGTGATTAATAGTCCACAAAACGGGCCAGAATCTACCAAAACTGCGAGTGTTGATGACCAACACGTAAGCGCACCTTTGGGTTCGTCAATCGTGGAAATCACTCCGAGACCCCAAAACTGTGAGTAATAGTCCACAAAACGGGCCAGAATCGGCCAAAACTATAAGTGTTGATGACCGACACGTAAGTGCACCTTTGGGTTCGTCAATCGTGGAAATCACTCCGAGACCCCAAAACAGTGAGTAATAGTCCACAAAACGGGCCAGAATCGGCCAAAACTATAAGGGTTGATGACCGACACGTAAGCGTACCTTGCGGTTTGTCAATCATGGAAATCACTCCGAGACCCCAAAACAGTGAGTAATAGTCCACAAAACGGGCCAGAATCGGCCAAAACTATGAGGGTTGATGACCGACACGTAAGCGCACCTTGGGGTTCGATAATCGTGGAAATCACTCCGAGACCCCAAAACAGTGAGTAATAGTCCATGAAACGGGCCAGAATCAGCCAAAACTGTGAGTGTTGATGACCCACAGGTAAGCGCACCCTGGGGATCGTCAATCGTGAAAATCGCTCGGGGACCCCAAAACGGGCCAGAATCGTGAGTAATAGACCATGAAACAGGATAGAATCGGCCAAAACTGCGAGGATTGATGACCGACCCGTAAGCGCACCCCGGGGTTCGTTAGTAGTGGAAATCACTCCGAGAACCCAACAGTGATTAATAGTCCACAAAACGGGCCAGAATCTACTAAAACTGCAAGTGTTGATGACCGACAGGTAAGCGCACCCTGGGGATCGTCAATCCTGAAAATCGCTCTGGGACCCCAAAACGGGCCAGAATCGTGAGTAATAGACCATGAAACGGGCTAGAATCGGCCAAAACTGCGAGGATTGATGACCGACCAGTAAGCGCACCCCGGGGTTCGTTAGTAGTGGAAATCACTCCGAGAACCCAAAACAGTGATTAATAGTCCACAAAACGGGCCAGAATCTACCAAAACTGCGAGTGTTGATGACCAACACGTAAGCGCACCTTTGGGTTCGTCAATCGTGGAAATCACTCCGAGACCCCAAAACAGTGAGTAATAGTCCACAAAACGGGCCAGAATCGGCCAAAACTATGAGGGTTGATGACCGACACGTAAGCGTACCTTGGGGTTCGTCAATCGTGGAAATCACTCCGAGACCCCAAAACAGTGAGTAATAGTCCACAAAACGGGCCAGAATCGGGCAAAACTATGAGGGTTGATGACCGACACGTAAGCGCACCTTGGGGTTCGATAATCGTGGAAATCACTCCGAGACCCCAAAACAGTGAGCAATAGTCCATGAAACGGGCTAGAATCAGCCAAAACTGTGAGTGTTGATGACCCATAGGTAAGCGCACCCTGGGGATCGTCAATCGTGAAAATCGCTCGGGGACCCCAAAACGGGCCAGAATCGTGAGTAATAGACCATGAAACAGGATAGAATCGGCCAAAACTGCGAGGATTGATGACCGACCCGTAAGCGCACCCCGGGGTTCGTTAGTAGTGGAAATCACTCAGAGAACCCAAAACAGTGATTAATAGTCCACAAAACGGGCCAGAATCTACCAAAACTGCGAGTGTTGATGACCGACAGGTAAGCGCACCCTGGGGATCGTCAATCCTGAAAATCGCTCTGGGACCCCAAAACGGGCCAGAATCGTGAGTAATAGACCATGAAACGGGCTAGAATCGGCCAAAACTACGAGGATTGATGACCGACCCGTAAGCGCACCCCGCGGTTCGTTAGTAGTGGAAATCACTCCGAGAACCCAAAACAGTGATTAATAGTCCACAAAACGGGCCAGAATCTACCAAAACTGCGAGTGTTGATGACCAACACGTAAGCGCACCTTTGGGTTCGTCAATCGTGGAAATCACTCCGAGACCCCAAAACTGTGAGTAATAGTCCACAAAACGGGCCAGAATCGGCCAAAACTATAAGTGTTGATGACCGACACGTAAGTGCACCTTTGGGTTCGTCAATCGTGGAAATCACTCCGAGACCCCAAAACAGTGAGTAATAGTCCACAAAACGGGCCAGAATCGGCCAAAACTATAAGGGTTGATGACCGACACGTAAGCGTACCTTGCGGTTTGTCAATCATGGAAATCACTCCGAGACCCCAAAACAGTGAGTAATAGTCCACAAAACGGGCCAGAATCGGCCAAAACTATGAGGGTTGATGACCGACACGTAAGCGCACCTTGGGGTTCGATAATCATGGAAATCACTCCGAGACCCCAAAACAGTGAGTAATAGTCCATGAAACGGGCCAGAATCAGCCAAAACTGTGATTGTTGATGACCCACAGGTAAGCGCACCCTGGGGATCGTCAATCGTGAAAATCGCTCGGGGACCCCAAAACGGGCCAGAATCGTGAGTAATAGACCATGAAACAGGATAGAATCGGCCAAAACTGCGAGGATTGATGACCGACCCGTAAGCGCACCCCGGGGTTCGTTAGTAGTGGAAATCACTCCGAGAACCCAACAGTGATTAATAGTCCACAAAACGGGCCAGAATCTACTAAAACTGCAAGTGTTGATGACCGACAGGTAAGCGCACCCTGGGGATCGTCAATCCTGAAAATCGCTCTGGGACCCCAAAACGGGCCAGAATCGTGAGTAATAGACCATGAAACGGGCTAGAATCGGCCAAAACTGCGAGGATTGATGACCGACCAGTAAGCGCACCCCGGGGTTCGTTAGTAGTGGAAATCACTCCGAGAACCCAAAACAGTGATTAATAGTCCACAAAACGGGCCAGAATCTACCAAAACTGCGAGTGTTGATGACCAACACGTAAGCGCACCTTTGGGTTCGTCAATCGTGGAAATCACTCCGAGACCCCAAAACAGTGAGTAATAGTCCACAAAACGGGCCAGAATCGGCCAAAACTATGAGGGTTGATGACCGACACGTAAGCGTACCTTGGGGTTCGTCAATCGTGGAAATCACTCCGAGACCCCAAAACAGTGAGTAATAGTCCACAAAACGGGCCAGAATCGGGCAAAACTATGAGGGTTGATGACCGACACGTAAGCGCACCTTGGGGTTCGATAATCGTGGAAATCACTCCGAGACCCCAAAACAGTGAGTAATAGTCCATGAAACGGGCTAGAATCAGCCAAAACTGTGAGTGTTGATGACCCATAGGTAAGCGCACCCTGGGGATCGTCAATCGTGAAAATCGCTCGGGGACCCCAAAACGGGCCAGAATCGTGAGTAATAGACCATGAAACAGGATAGAATCGGCCAAAACTGCGAGGATTGATGACCGACCCGTAAGCGCACCCCGGGGTTCGTTAGTAGTGGAAATCACTCAGAGAACCCAAAACAGTGATTAATAGTCCACAAAACGGGCCAGAATCTACCAAAACTGCGAGTGTTGATGACCGACAGGTAAGCGCACCCTGGGGATCGTCAATCCTGAAAATCGCTCTGGGACCCCAAAACGGGCCAGAATCGTGAGTAATAGACCATGAAACGGGCTAGAATCGGCCAAAACTACGAGGATTGATGACCGACCCGTAAGCGCACCCCGCGGTTCGTTAGTAGTGGAAATCACTCCGAGAACCCAAAACAGTGATTAATAGTCCACAAAACGGGCCAGAATCTACCAAAACTGCGAGTGTTGATGACCAACACGTAAGCGCACCTTTGGGTTCGTCAATCGTGGAAATCACTCCGAGACCCCAAAACTGTGAGTAATAGTCCACAAAACGGGCCAGAATCGGCCAAAACTATAAGTGTTGATGACCGACACGTAAGTGCACCTTTGGGTTCGTCAATCGTGGAAATCACTCCGAGACCCCAAAACAGTGAGTAATAGTCCACAAAACGGGCCAGAATCGGCCAAAACTATAAGGGTTGATGACCGACACGTAAGCGTACCTTGCGGTTTGTCAATCATGGAAATCACTCCGAGACCCCAAAACAGTGAGTAATAGTCCACAAAACGGGCCAGAATCGGCCAAAACTATGAGGGTTGATGACCGACACGTAAGCGCACCTTGGGGTTCGATAATCGTGGAAATCACTCCGAGACCCCAAAACAGTGAGTAATAGTCCATGAAACGGGCCAGAATCAGCCAAAACTGTGAGTGTTGATGACCCACAGGTAAGCGCACCCTGGGGATCGTCAATCGTGAAAATCGCTCGGGGACCCCAAAACGGGCCAGAATCGTGAGTAATAGACCATGAAACAGGATAGAATCGGCCAAAACTGCGAGGATTGATGACCGACCCGTAAGCGCACCCCGGGGTTCGTTAGTAGTGGAAATCACTCCGAGAACCCAACAGTGATTAATAGTCCACAAAACGGGCCAGAATCTACTAAAACTGCAAGTGTTGATGACCGACAGGTAAGCGCACCCTGGGGATCGTCAATCCTGAAAATCGCTCTGGGACCCCAAAACGGGCCAGAATCGTGAGTAATAGACCATGAAACGGGCTAGAATCGGCCAAAACTGCGAGGATTGATGACCGACCAGTAAGCGCACCCCGGGGTTCGTTAGTAGTGGAAATCACTCCGAGAACCCAAAACAGTGATTAATAGTCCACAAAACGGGCCAGAATCTACCAAAACTGCGAGTGTTGATGACCAACACGTAAGCGCACCTTTGGGTTCGTCAATCGTGGAAATCACTCCGAGACCCCAAAACAGTGAGTAATAGTCCACAAAACGGGCCAGAATCGGCCAAAACTATGAGGGTTGATGACCGACACGTAAGCGCACCTTGGGGTTCGTCAATCGTGGAAATCACTCCGAGACCCCAAAACAGTGAGTAATAGTCCACAAAACGGGCCAGAATCGGGCAAAACTATGAGGGTTGATGACCGACACGTAAGCGCACCTTGGGGTTCGATAATCGTGGAAATCACTCCGAGACCCCAAAACAGTGAGCAATAGTCCATGAAACGGGCTAGAATCAGCCAAAACTGTGAGTGTTGATGACCCATAGGTAAGCGCACCCTGGGGATCGTCAATCGTGAAAATCGCTCGGGGACCCCAAAACGGGCCAGAATCGTGAGTAATAGACCATGAAACAGGATAGAATCGGCCAAAACTGCGAGGATTGATGACCGACCCGTAAGCGCACCCCGGGGTTCGTTAGTAGTGGAAATCACTCAGAGAACCCAAAACAGTGATTAATAGTCCACAAAACGGGCCAGAATCTACCAAAACTGCGAGTGTTGATGACCGACAGGTAAGCGCACCCTGGGGATCGTCAATCCTGAAAATCGCTCTGGGACCCCAAAACGGGCCAGAATCGTGAGTAATAGACCATGAAACGGGCTAGAATCGGCCAAAACTACGAGGATTGATGACCGACCCGTAAGCGCACCCCGCGGTTCGTTAGTAGTGGAAATCACTCCGAGAACCCAAAACAGTGATTAATAGTCCACAAAACGGGCCAGAATCTACCAAAACTGCGAGTGTTGATGACCAACACGTAAGCGCACCTTTGGGTTCGTCAATCGTGGAAATCACTCCGAGACCCCAAAACTGTGAGTAATAGTCCACAAAACGGGCCAGAATCGGCCAAAACTATAAGTGTTGATGACCGACACGTAAGTGCACCTTTGGGTTCGTCAATCGTGGAAATCACTCCGAGACCCCAAAACAGTGAGTAATAGTCCACAAAACGGGCCAGAATCGGCCAAAACTATAAGGGTTGATGACCGACACGTAAGCGTACCTTGCGGTTTGTCAATCATGGAAATCACTCCGAGACCCCAAAACAGTGAGTAATAGTCCACAAAACGGGCCAGAATCGGCCAAAACTATGAGGGTTGATGACCGACACGTAAGCGCACCTTGGGGTTCGATAATCGTGGAAATCACTCCGAGACCCCAAAACAGTGAGTAATAGTCCATGAAACGGGCCAGAATCAGCCAAAACTGTGAGTGTTGATGACCCACAGGTAAGCGCACCCTGGGGATCGTCAATCGTGAAAATCGCTCGGGGACCCCAAAACGGGCCAGAATCGTGAGTAATAGACCATGAAACAGGATAGAATCGGCCAAAACTGCGAGGATTGATGACCGACCCGTAAGCGCACCCCGGGGTTCGTTAGTAGTGGAAATCACTCCGAGAACCCAACAGTGATTAATAGTCCACAAAACGGGCCAGAATCTACTAAAACTGCAAGTGTTGATGACCGACAGGTAAGCGCACCCTGGGGATCGTCAATCCTGAAAATCGCTCTGGGACCCCAAAACGGGCCAGAATCGTGAGTAATAGACCATGAAACGGGCTAGAATCGGCCAAAATTGCGAGGATTGATGACCGACCAGTAAGCGCACCCCGGGGTTCGTTAGTAGTGGAAATCACTCCGAGAACCCAAAACAGTGATTAATAGTCCACAAAACGGGCCAGAATCTACCAAAACTGCGAGTGTTGATGACCAACACGTAAGCGCACCTTTGGGTTCGTCAATCGTGGAAATCACTCCGAGACCCCAAAACAGTGAGTAATAGTCCACAAAACGGGCCAGAATCGGCCAAAACTATGAGGGTTGATGACCGACACGTAAGCGTACCTTGGGGTTCGT
This sequence comes from Triticum timopheevii, assembly GCA_963921465.1. NCBI lineage: Eukaryota > Viridiplantae > Streptophyta > Magnoliopsida > Poales > Poaceae > Triticum > Triticum timopheevii. Next base: position 41,701 of record OY997272.1, on the reverse strand, counting down.
CAATCGTGGAAATCACTCCGAGACCCCAAAACAGTGAGTAATAGTCCACAAAACGGGCCAGAATCGGGCAAAACTATGAGGGTTGATGACCGACACGTAAGCGCACCTTGGGGTTCGATAATCGTGGAAATCACTCCGAGACCCCAAAACAGTGAGTAATAGTCCATGAAACGGGCTAGAATCAGCCAAAACTGTGAGTGTTGATGACCCACAGGTAAGCGCACCCTGGGGATCGTCAATCGTGAAAATCGCTCGGGGACCCCAAAACGGGCCAGAATCGTGAGTAATAGACCATGAAACAGGATAGAATCGGCCAAAACTGCGAGGATTGATGACCGACCCGTAAGCGCACCCCGGGGTTCGTTAGTAGTGGAAATCACTCCGAGAACCCAACAGTGATTAATAGTCCACAAAACGGGCCAGAATCTACGAAAACTGCAAGTGTTGATGACCGACAGGTAAGCGCACCCTGGGGATCGTCAATCCTGAAAATCGCTCTGGGACCCCAAAACGGGCCAGAATCGTGAGTAATAGACCATGAAACGGGCTAGAATCGGCCAAAACTGCGAGGATTGATGACCGACCAGTAAGCGCACCCCGGGGTTCGTTAGTAGTGGAAATCACTCCGAGAACCCAAAACAGTGATTAATAGTCCACAAAACGGGCCAGAATCTACCAAAACTGCGAGTGTTGATGACCGACACGTAAGCGTACCTTTGGGTTCGTCAATCGTGGAAATCAGTCCGAGACCCAAAAACAGTGAGTAATAGTCCACAAAACGGTCAGAATCGGCCAAAACTATGAGGGTTGATGACCGACACCTAAGCGTACCTTGGGTTCGTCAATCGTGGAAATCACTCCGAGACCCCAAAACAGTGAGTAATAGTCCATGAAATGGGCCAGAATCGGCCAAAACTGCGAGTGTTGATGACCCACAGGTAAGCGCACCCTGGGGATCGTCAATCGTGAAAATCGCTCGGGGACCCCAAAACAGTGAGTAATAGTCCACAAAACGGGCCAGAATCGGCCAAAACTATGAGGGTTGATGACCGACACGTAAGCGCACCTTGGGGTTCGATAATCGTGGAAATCACTCCGAGACCCCAAAACAGTGAGTAATAGTCCATGAAACGGGCCAGAATCAGCCAAAACTGTGAGTGTTGATGACCCACAGGTAAGCGCACCCTGGGGATCGTCAATCGTGAAAATCGCTCGGGGACCCCAAAACGGGCCAGAATCGTGAGTAATAGACCATGAAACAGGATAGAATCGGCCAAAACTGCGAGGATTGATGACCGACCCGTAAGCGCACCCCGGGGTTCGTTAGTAGTGGAAATCACTCCGAGAACCCAACAGTGATTAATAGTCCACAAAACGGGCCAGAATCTACTAAAACTGCAAGTGTTGATGACCGACAGGTAAGCGCACCCTGGGGATCGTCAATCCTGAAAATCGCTCTGGGACCCCAAAACGGGCCAGAATCGTGAGTAATAGACCATGAAACGGGCTAGAATCGGCCAAAACTGCGAGGATTGATGACCGACCAGTAAGCGCACCCCGGGGTTCGTTAGTAGTGGAAATCACTCCGAGAACCCAAAACAGTGATTAATAGTCCACAAAACGGGCCAGAATCTACCAAAACTACGAGTGTTGATGACCAACACGTAAGCGCACCTTTGGGTTCGTCAATCGTGGAAATCACTCCGAGACCCCAAAACAGTGAGTAATAGTCCACAAAACGGGCCAGAATCGGCCAAAACTATGAGGGTTGATGACCGACACGTAAGCGTACCTTGGGGTTCGTCAATCGTGGAAATCACTCCGAGACCCCAAAACAGTGAGTAATAGTCCACAAAACGGGCCAGAATCGGGCAAAACTATGAGGGTTGATGACCGACACGTAAGCGCACCTTGGGGTTCGATAATCGTGGAAATCACTCCGAGACCCCAAAACAGTGAGTAATAGTCCATGAAACGGGCTAGAATCAGCCAAAACTGTGAGTGTTGATGACCCACAGGTAAGCGCACCCTGGGGATCGTCAATCGTGAAAATCGCTCGGGGACCCCAAAACGGGCCAGAATCGTGAGTAATAGACCATGAAACAGGATAGAATCGGCCAAAACTGCGAGGATTGATGACCGACCCGTAAGCGCACCCCGGGGTTCGTTAGTAGTGGAAATCACTCCGAGAACCCAACAGTGATTAATAGTCCACAAAACGGGCCAGAATCTACTAAAACTGCAAGTGTTGATGACCGACAGGTAAGCGCACCCTGGGGATCGTCAATCCTGAAAATCGCTCTGGGACCCCAAAACGGGCCAGAATCGTGAGTAATAGACCATGAAACGGGCTAGAATCGGCCAAAACTGCGAGGATTGATGACCGACCAGTAAGCGCACCCCGGGGTTCGTTAGTAGTGGAAATCACTCCGAGAACCCAAAACAGTGATTAATAGTCCACAAAACGGGCCAGAATCTACCAAAACTGCGAGTGTTGATGACCGACACGTAAGCGTACCTTTGGGTTCGTCAATCGTGGAAATCAGTCCGAGACCCCAAAACAGTGAGTAATAGTCCACAAAACGGTCAGAATCGGCCAAAACTATGAGGGTTGATGACCGACACCTAAGCGTACCTTGGGTTCGTCAATCGTGGAAATCACTCCGAGACCCCAAAACAGTGAGTAATAGTCCATGAAATGGGCCAGAATCGGCTAAAACTGCGAGTGTTGATGACCCACAGGTAAGCGCACCCTGGGGATCGTCAATCGTGAAAATCGCTCGGGGACCCCAAAACAGTGAGTAATAGTCCACAAAACGGGCCAGAATCGGCCAAAACTATGAGGGTTGATGACCGACACGTAAGCGCACCTTGGGGTTCGATAATCGTGGAAATCACTCCGAGACCCCAAAACAGTGAGTAATAGTCCATGAAACGGGCCAGAATCAGCCAAAACTGTGAGTGTTGATGACCCACAGGTAAGCGCACCCTGGGGATCGTCAATCGTGAAAATCGCTCGGGGACCCCAAAACGGGCCAGAATCGTGAGTAATAGACCATGAAACAGGATAGAATCGGCCAAAACTGCGAGGATTGATGACCGACCCGTAAGCGCTCCCCGGGGTTCGTTAGTAGTGGAAATCACTCCGAGAACCCAACAGTGATTAATAGTCCACAAAACGGGCCAGAATCTACTAAAACTGCAAGTGTTGATGACCGACAGGTAAGCGCACCCTGGGGATCGTCAATCCTGAAAATCGCTCTGGGACCCCAAAACGGGCCAGAATCGTGAGTAATAGACCATGAAACGGGCTAGAATCGGCCAAAACTGCGAGGATTGATGACCGACCAGTAAGCGCACCCCGGGGTTCGTTAGTAGTGGAAATCACTCCGAGAACCCAAAACAGTGATTAATAGTCCACAAAACGGGCCAGAATCTACCAAAACTGCGAGTGTTGATGACCAACACGTAAGCGCACCTTTGGGTTCGTCAATCGTGGAAATCACTCCGAGACCCCAAAACAGTGAGTAATAGTCCACAAAACGGGCCAGAATCGGCCAAAACTATGAGGGTTGATGACCGACACGTAAGCGTACCTTGGGGTTCGTCAATCGTGGAAATCACTCCGAGACCGCAAAACAGTGAGTAATAGTCCACAAAACGGGCCAGAATCGGGCAAAACTATGAGGGTTGATGACCGACACGTAAGCGCACCTTGGGGTTCGATAATCGTGGAAATCACTCCGAGACCCCAAAACAGTGAGTAATAGTCCATGAAACGGGCTAGAATCAGCCAAAACTGTGAGTGTTGATGACCCACAGGTAAGCGCACCCTGGGGATCGTCAATCGTGAAAATCGCTCGGGGACCCCAAAACGGGCCAGAATCGTGAGTAATAGACCATGAAACAGGATAGAATCGGCCAAAACTGCGAGGATTGATGACCGACCCGTAAGCGCACCCCGGGGTTCGTTAGTAGTGGAAATCACTCCGAGAACCCAACAGTGATTAATAGTCCACAAAACGGGCCAGAATCTACTAAAACTGTAAGTGTTGATGACCGACAGGTAAGCGCACCCTGGGGATCGTCAATCCTGAAAATCGCTCTGGGACCCCAAAACGGGCCAGAATCGTGAGTAATAGACCATGAAACGGGCTAGAATCGGCCAAAACTGCGAGGATTGATGACCGACCAGTAAGCGCACCCCGGGGTTCGTTAGTAGTGGAAATCACTCCGAGAACCCAAAACAGTGATTAATAGTCCACAAAACGGGCCAGAATCTACCAAAACTGCGAGTGTTGATGACCGACACGTAAGCGTACCTTTGGGTTCGTCAATCGTGGAAATCAGTCCGAGACCCCAAAACAGTGAGTAATAGTCCACAAAACGGTCAGAATCGGCCAAAACTATGAGGGTTGATGACCGACACCTAAGCATACCTTGGGTTCGTCAATCGTGGAAATCACTCCGAGACCCCAAAACAGTGAGTAATAGTCCATGAAATGGGCCAGAATCGGCCAAAACTGCGAGTGTTGATGACCCACAGGTAAGCGCACCCTGGGGATCGTCAATCGTGAAAATCGCTCGGGGACCCCAAAACAGGCCAGAATCGTAAGTAATAGACCATGAAACGGGCTAGAATCGGCCAAAACTGCGAGGATTGATGACCGACCCGTAAGCGCACCCCGGGGTTCGTTAGTAGTGGAAATCACTCAGAGAACCCAAAACAGTGATTAATAGTCCACAAAACGGGCCAGAATCTACCAAAACTGCGAGTGTTGATGACCAACATGTAAGCGCACCTTTGGGTTCGTCAATCGTGGAAATCACTCCGAGACCCCAAAACAGTGAGTAATAGTCCACAAAACGGGCCAGAATCGGCCAAAACTATGAGGGTTGATGACCGACACGTAAGCGTACCTTGGGGTTCGTCAATCGTGGAAATCACTCCGAGACCCCAAAACAGTGAGTAATAGTCCACAAAACGGGCCAGAATCGGCCAAAACTATGAGGGTTGATGACCGACACGTAAGCGCACCTTGGGGTTCGATAAGCGTGGAAATCACTCCGAGACCCCAAAACAGTGAGTAATAGTCCATGAAACGGGCTAGAATCAGCCAAAACTGTGAGTGTTGATGACCCACAGGTAAGCGCACCCTGGGGATCGTCAATCGTGAAAATCGCTCGGGGACCCCAAAACGGGCCAGAATCGTGAGTAATAGACCATGAAACAGGATAGAATCGGCCAAAACTGCGAGTTTTGATGACCGACCCGTAAGCGCACCCCGGGGTTCGTTAGTAGTGGAAATCACTCCGAGAACCCAACAGTGATTAATAGTCCACAAAACGGGCCAGAATCTACTAAAACTGCAAGTGTTGATGACCGACAGGTAAGCGCACCCTGGGGATCGTCAATCCTGAAAATCGCTCTGGGACCCCAAAACGGGCCAGAATCGTGAGTAATAGACCATGAAACGGGCTAGAATCGGCCAAAACTGCGAGGATTGATGACCGACCAGTAAGCGCACCCCGGGGTTCGTTAGTAGTGGAAATCACTCCGAGAACCCAAAACAGTGATTAATAGTCCACAAAACGGGCCAGAATCTACCAAAACTGCGAGTGTTGATGACCGACACGTAAGCGTACCTTTGGGTTCGTCAATCGTGGAAATCAGTCCGAGACCCCAAAACAGTGAGTAATAGTCCACAAAACGGGCCAGAATCGGCCAAAACTATGAGGGTTGATGACCGACACCTAAGCGTACCTTGGGTTCGTCAATCGTGGAAATCACTCCGAGACCCCAAAACAGTGAGTAATAGTCCATGAAATGGGCCAGAATCGGCCAAAACTGCGAGTGTTGATGACCCACAAGTAAGCGCACCCTGGGGATCGTCAATCGTGAAAATCGCTCGGGGACCCCAAAACAGGCCAGAATCGTAAGTAATAGACCATGAAACGGGCTAGAATCGGCCAAAACTGCGAGGATTGATGACCGACCCGTAAGCGCACCCCGGGGTTCGTTAGTAGTGGAAATCACTCAGAGAACCCAAAACAGTGATTAATAGTCCACAAAACGGGCCAGAATCTACCAAAACTGCGAGTGTTGATGACCAACATGTAAGCGCACCTTTGGGTTCGTCAATCGTGGAAATCACTCCGAGACCCCAAAACAGTGAGTAATAGTCCACAAAACGGGCCAGAATCGGCCAAAACTATGAGGGTTGATGACCGACACGTAAGCGTACCTTGGGGTTCGTCAATCGTGGAAATCACTCCGAGACCCCAAAACAGTGAGTAATAGTCCACAAAACGGGCCAGAATCGGCCAAAACTATGAGGGTTGATGACCGACACGTAAGCGCACCTTGGGGTTCGATAAGCGTGGAAATCACTCCGAGACCCCAAAACAGTGAGTAATAGTCCATGAAACGGGCTAGAATCAGCCAAAACTGTGAGTGTTGATGACCCACAGGTAAGCGCACCCTGGGGATCGTCAATCGTGAAAATCGCTCGGGGACCCCAAAACGGGCCAGAATCGTGAGTAATAGACCATGAAACAGGATAGAATCGGCCAAAACTGCGAGTTTTGATGACCGACCCGTAAGCGCACCCCGGGGTTCGTTAGTAGTGGAAATCACTCCGAGAACCCAACAGTGATTAATAGTCCACAAAACGGGCCAGAATCTACTAAAACTGCAAGTGTTGATGACCGACAGGTAAGCGCACCCTGGGGATCGTCAATCCTGAAAATCGCTCTGGGACCCCAAAACGGGCCAGAATCGTGAGTAATAGACCATGAAACGGGCTAGAATCGGCCAAAACTGCGAGGATTGATGACCGACCAGTAAGCGCACCCCGGGGTTCGTTAGTAGTGGAAATCACTCCGAGAACCCAAAACAGTGATTAATAGTCCACAAAACGGGCCAGAATCTACCAAAACTGCGAGTGTTGATGACCGACACGTAAGCGTACCTTTGGGTTCGTCAATCGTGGAAATCAGTCCGAGACCCCAAAACAGTGAGTAATAGTCCACAAAACGGGCCAGAATCGGCCAAAACTATGAGGGTTGATGACCGACACCTAAGCGTACCTTGGGTTCGTCAATCGTGGAAATCACTCCGAGACCCCAAAACAGTGAGTAATAGTCCATGAAATGGGCCAGAATCGGCCAAAACTGCGAGTGTTGATGACCCACAAGTAAGCGCACCCTGGGGATCGTCAATCGTGAAAATCGCTCAGGGACCCCAAAACAGGCCAGAATCGTAAGTAATAGACCATGAAACGGGCTAGAATCGGCCAAAACTGCGAGGATTGATGACCGACCCGTAAGCGCACCCCGGGGTTCGTTAGTAGTGGAAATCACTCAGAGAACCCAAAACAGTGATTAATAGTCCACAAAACGGGCCAGAATCTACCAAAACTGCGAGTGTTGATGACCAACATGTAAGCGCACCTTTGGGTTCGTCAATCGTGGAAATCACTCCGAGACCCCAAAACAGTGAGTAATAGTCCACAAAACGGGCCAGAATCGGCCAAAACTATGAGGGTTGATGACCGACACGTAAGCGTACCTTGGGGTTCGTCAATCGTGGAAATCACTCCGAGACCCCAAAACAGTGAGTAATAGTCCACAAAACGGGCCAGAATCGGCCAAAACTATGAGGGTTGATGACCGACACGTAAGCGCACCTTGGGGTTCGATAAGCGTGGAAATCACTCCGAGACCCCAAAACAGTGAGTAATAGTCCATGAAACGGGCTAGAATCAGCCAAAACTGTGAGTGTTGATGACCCACAGGTAAGCGCACCCTGGGGATCGTCAATCGTGAAAATCGCTCGGGGACCCCAAAACGGGCCAGAATCGTGAGTAATAGACCATGAAACAGGATAGAATCGGCCAAAACTGCGAGTTTTGATGACCGACCCGTAAGCGCACCCCGGGGTTCGTTAGTAGTGGAAATCACTCCGAGAACCCAACAGTGATTAATAGTCCACAAAACGGGCCAGAATCTACTAAAACTGCAAGTGTTGATGACCGACAGGTAAGCGCACCCTGGGGATCGTCAATCCTGAAAATCGCTCTGGGACCCCAAAACGGGCCAGAATCGTGAGTAATAGACCATGAAACGGGCTAGAATCGGCCAAAACTGCGAGGATTGATGACCGACCAGTAAGCGCACCCCGGGGTTCGTTAGTAGTGGAAATCACTCCGAGAACCCAAAACAGTGATTAATAGTCCACAAAACGGGCCAGAATCTACCAAAACTGCGAGTGTTGATGACCGACACGTAAGCGTACCTTTGGGTTCGTCAATCGTGGAAATCAGTCCGAGACCCCAAAACAGTGAGTAATAGTCCACAAAACGGGCCAGAATCGGCCAAAACTATGAGGGTTGATGACCGACACCTAAGCGTACCTTGGGTTCGTCAATCGTGGAAATCACTCCGAGACCCCAAAACAGTGAGTAATAGTCCATGAAATGGGCCAGAATCGGCCAAAACTGCGAGTGTTGATGACCCACAAGTAAGCGCACCCTGGGGATCGTCAATCGTGAAAATCGCTCGGGGACCCCAAAACAGGCCAGAATCGTAAGTAATAGACCATGAAACGGGCTAGAATCGGCCAAAACTGCGAGGATTGATGACCGACCCGTAAGCGCACCCCGGGGTTCGTTAGTAGTGGAAATCACTCAGAGAACCCAAAACAGTGATTAATAGTCCACAAAACGGGCCAGAATCTACCAAAACTGCGAGTGTTGATGACCGACAGGTAAGCGCACCCTGGGGATCGTCAATCCTGAAAATCGCTCTGGGACCCCAAAACGGGCCAGAATCGTGAGTAATAGACCATGAAACGGGCTAGAATCGGCCAAAACTACGAGGATTGATGACCGACCCGTAAGCGCACCCCGCGGTTCGTTAGTAGTGGAAATCACTCCGAGAACCCAAAACAGTGATTAATAGTCCACAAAACGGGCCAGAATCTACCAAAACTGCAAGTGTTGATGACCAACACGTAAGCGCACCTTTGGGTTCGTCAATCGTGGAAATCACTCCGAGACCCCAAAACTGTGAGTAATAGTCCACAAAACGGGCCAGAATCGGCCAAAACTATAAGTGTTGATGACCGACACGTAAGTGCACCTTTGGGTTTGTCAATCGTGGAAATCACTCCGAGACCCCAAAACAGTGAGTAATAGTCCACAAAACGGGCCAGAATCGGCCAAAACTATAAGGGTTGATGACCGACACGTAAGCGTACCTTGCGGTTTGTCAATCGTGGAAATCACTCCGAGACCCCAAAACAGTGAGTAATAGTCCACAAAACGGGCCAGAATCGGCCAAAACTATGAGGGTTGATGACCGACACGTAAGCGCACCTTGGGGTTCGATAATCGTGGAAATCACTCCGAGACCCCAAAACAGTGAGTAATAGTCCATGAAACGGGCCAGAATCAGCCAAAACTGTGAGTGTTGATGACCCACAGGTAAGCGCACCCTGGGGATCGTCAATCGTGAAAATCGCTCGGGGACCCCAAAACGGGCCAGAATCGTGAGTCATAGACCATGAAACAGGATAGAATCGGCCAAAACTGCGAGGATTGATGACCGACCCGTAAGCGCACCCCGGGGTTCGTTAGTAGTGGAAATCACTCCGAGAACCCAACAGTGATTAATAGTCCACAAAACGGGCCAGAATCTACTAAAACTTCAAGTGTTGATGACCGACAGGTAAGCGCATCCTGGGGATCGTCAATCCTGAAAATCGCTCTGGGACCCCAAAACTGGCCAGAATCGTGAGTAATAGACCATGAAACGGGCTAGAATCGGCCAAAACTGCGAGGATTGATGACCGACCAGTAAGCGCACCCCGGGGTTCGTTAGTAGTGGAAATCACTCCGAGAACCCAAAACAGTGATTAATAGTCCACAAAACGGGCCAGAATCTACCAAAACTGCGAGTGTTGATGACCAACACGTAAGCGCACCTTTGGGTTCGTCAATCGTGGAAATCACTCCGAGACCCCAAAACAGTGAGTAATAGTCCACAAAACGGGCCAGAATCGGCCAAAACTATGAGGGTTGATGACCGACACGTAAGCGTACCTTGGGGTTCGTCAATCGTGGAAATCACTCCGAGACCCCAAAACAGTGAGTAATAGTCCACAAAACGGGCCAGAATCGGCCAAAACTATGAGGGTTGATGACCGACACGTAAGCGCACCTTGGGGTTCGATAATCGTGGAAATCACTCCGAGACCCCAAAACAGTGAGTAATAGTCCATGAAACGGGCTAGAATCAGCCAAAACTGTGAGTGTTGATGACCCACAGGTAAGCGCACCCTGGGGATCGTCAATCGTGAAAATCGCTCGGGGACCCCAAAACGGGCCAGAATCGTGAGTAATAGACCATGAAACAGGATAGAATCGGCCAAAACTGCGAGGATTGATGACCGACCCGTAAGCGCACCCCGGGGTTCGTTAGTAGTGGAAATCACTCCGAGAACCCAACAGTGATTAATAGTCCACAAAACGGGCCAGAATCTACTAAAACTGCAAGTGTTGATGACCGACAGGTAAGCGCACCCTGGGGATCGTCAATCCTGAAAATCGCTCTGGGACCCCAAAACAGGCCAGAATCGTGAGTAATAGACCATGAAACGGGCTAGAATCGGCCAAAACTGCGAGGATTGATGACCGACCAGTAAGCGCACCCCGGGGTTCGTTAGTAGTGGAAATCACTCCGAGAACCCAAAACAGTGATTAATAGTCCACAAAACGGGCCAGAATCTACCAAAACTGCGAGTGTTGATGACCGACACGTAAGCGTACCTTTGGGTTCGTCAATCGTGGAAATCAGTCCGAGACCCCAAAACAGTGAGTAATAGTCCACAAAACGGTCAGAATCGGCCAAAACTATGAGGGTTGATGACCGACACCTAAGCGTACCTTGGGTTCGTCAATCGTGGAAATCACTCCGAGACCCCAAAACAGTGAGTAATAGTCCATGAAATGGGCCAGAATCGGCCAAAACTGCGAGTGTTGATGACCCACAGGTAAGCGCACCCTGGGGATCGTCAATCGTGAAAATCGCTCGGGGACCCCAAAACAGGCCAGAATCGTAAGTAATAGACCATGAAACGGGCTAGAATCGGCCAAAACTGCGAGGATTGATGACCGACCAGTAAGCGCACCCCGGGGTTCGTTAGTAGTGGAAATCACTCAGAGAACCCAAAACAGTGATTAATAGTCCACAAAACGGGCCAGAATCTACCAAAACTGCGAGTGTTGATGACCAACACGTAAGCGCACCTTTGGGTTCGTCAATCGTGGAAATCACTCCGAGACCCCAAAACAGTGAGTAATAGTCCACAAAACGGGCCAGAATCGGCCAAAACTATGAGGGTTGATGACCGACACGTAAGCGTACCTTGGGGTTCGTCAATCGTGGAAATCACTCCGAGACCCCAAAACAGTGAGTAATAGTCCACAAAACGGGCCAGAATCGGCCAAAACTATGAGGGTTGATGACCGACACGTAAGCGCACCTTGGGGTTCGATAAGCGTGGAAATCACTCCGAGACCCCAAAACAGTGAGTAATAGTCCATGAAACGGGCTAGAATCAGCCAAAACTGTGAGTGTTGATGACCCACAGGTAAGCGCACCCTGGGGATCGTCAATCGTGAAAATCGCTCGGGGACCCCAAAACGGGCCAGAATCGTGAGTAATAGACCATGAAACAGGATAGAATCGGCCAAAACTGCGAGGATTGATGACCGACCAGTAAGCGCACCCCGGGGTTCGTTAGTAGTGGAAATCACTCCGAGAACCCAAAACAGTGATTAATAGTCCACAAAACGGGCCAGAATCTACCAAAACTGCGAGTGTTGATGACCGACACGTAAGCGTACCTTTGGGTTCGTCAATCGTGGAAATCAGTCCGAGACCCCAAAACAGTGAGTAATAGTCCACAAAATGGGCCAGAATCGGCCAAAACTATGAGGGTTGATGACCGACACCTAAGCGTACCTTGGGTTCGTCAATCGTGGAAATCACTCCGAGACCCCAAAACAGTGAGTAATAGTCCATGAAATGGGCCAGAATCGGCCAAAACTGCGAGTGTTGATGACCCACAAGTAAGCGCACCCTGGGGATCGTCAATCGTGAAAATCGCTCGGGGACCCCAAAACAGGCCAGAATCGTAAGTAATAGACCATGAAACGGGCTAGAATCGGCCAAAACTGCGAGGATTGATGACCAACCCGTAAGCGCACCCCGGGGTTCGTTAGTAGTGGAAATCACTCAGAGAACCCAAAACAGTGATTAATAGTCCACAAAACGGGCCAGAATCTACCAAAACTGCGAGTGTTGATGACCGACAGGTAAGCGCACCCTGGGGATCGTCAATCCTGAAAATCGCTCTGGGACCCCAAAACGGGCCAGAATCGTGAGTAATAGACCATGAAACGGGCTAGAATCGGCCAAAACTACGAGGATTGATGACCGACCCGTAAGCGCACCCCGCGGTTCGTTAGTAGTGGAAATCACTCCGAGAACCCAAAACAGTGATTAATAGTCCACAAAACGGGCCAGAATCTACCAAAACTGCAAGTGTTGATGACCAACACGTAAGCGCACCTTTGGGTTCGTCAATCGTGGAAATCACTCCGAGACCCCAAAACTGTGAGTAATAGTCCACAAAACGGGCCAGAATCGGCCAAAACTATAAGTGTTGATGACCGACACGTAAGTGCACCTTTGGGTTTGTCAATCGTGGAAATCACTCCGAGACCCCAAAACAGTGAGTAATAGTCCACAAAACGGGCCAGAATCGGCCAAAACTATAAGGGTTGATGACCGACACGTAAGCGTACCTTGCGGTTTGTCAATCGTGGAAATCACTCCGAGACCCCAAAACAGTGAGTAATAGTCCACAAAACGGGCCAGAATCGGCCAAAACTATGAGGGTTGATGACCGACACGTAAGCGCACCTTGGGGTTCGATAATCGTGGAAATCACTCCGAGACCCCAAAACAGTGAGTAATAGTCCATGAAACGGGCCAGAATCAGCCAAAACTGTGAGTGTTGATGACCCACAGGTAAGCGCACCCTGGGGATCGTCAATCGTGAAAATCGCTCGGGGACCCCAAAACGGGCCAGAATCGTGAGTCATAGACCATGAAACAGGATAGAATCGGCCAAAACTGCGAGGATTGATGACCGACCCGTAAGCGCACCCCGGGGTTCGTTAGTAGTGGAAATCACTCCGAGAACCCAACAGTGATTAATAGTCCACAAAACGGGCCAGAATCTACTAAAACTGCAAGTGTTGATGACCGACAGGTAAGCGCACCCTGGGGATCGTCAATCCTGAAAATCGCTCTGGGACCCCAAAACGGGCCAGAATCGTGAGTAATAGACCATGAAACGGGCTAGAATCGGCCAAAACTGCGAGGATTGATGACCGACCAGTAAGCGCACCCCGGGGTTCGTTAGTAGTGGAAATCACTCCGAGAACCCAAAACAGTGATTAATAGTCCACAAAACGGGCCAGAATCTACCAAAACTGCGAGTGTTGATGACCAACACGTAAGCGCACCTTTGGGTTCGTCAATCGTGGAAATCACTCCGAGACCCCAAAACAGTGAGTAATAGTCCACAAAACGGGCCAGAATCGGCCAAAACTATGAGGGTTGATGACCGACACGTAAGCGTACCTTGGGGTTCGTCAATCGTGGAAATCACTCCGAGACCCCAAAACAGTGAGTAATAGTCCACAAAACGGGCCAGAATCGGCCAAAACTATGAGGGTTGATGACCGACACGTAAGCGCACCTTGGGGTTCGATAATCGTGGAAATCACTCCGAGACCCCAAAACAGTGAGTAATAGTCCATGAAACGGGCTAGAATCAGCCAAAACTGTGAGTGTTGATGACCCACAGGTAAGCGCACCCTGGGGATCGTCAATCGTGAAAATCGCTCGGGGACCCCAAAACGGGCCAGAATCGTGAGTAATAGACCATGAAACAGGATAGAATCGGCCAAAACTGCGAGGATTGATGACCGACCCGTAAGCGCACCCCGGGGTTCGTTAGTAGTGGAAATCACTCCGAGAACCCAACAGTGATTAATAGTCCACAAAACGGGCCAGAATCTACTAAAACTGCAAGTGTTGATGACCGACAGGTAAGCGCACCCTGGGGATCATCAATCCTGAAAATCGCTCTGGGACCCCAAAACGGGCCAGAATCGTGAGTAATAGACCATGAAACGGGCTAGAATCGGCCAAAACTGCGAGGATTGATGACCGACCAGTAAGCGCACCCCGGGGTTCGTTAGTAGTGGAAATCACTCCGAGAACCCAAAACAGTGATTAATAGTCCACAAAACGGGCCAGAATCTACCAAAACTGCGAGTGTTGATGACCGACACGTAAGCGTACCTTTGGGTTCGTCAATCGTGGAAATCAGTCCGAGACCCCAAAACAGTGAGTAATAGTCCACAAAACGGGCCAGAATCGGCCAAAACTATGAGGGTTGATGACCGACACCTAAGCGTACCTTGGGTTCGTCAATCGTGGAAATCACTCCGAGACCCCAAAACAGTGAGTAATAGTCCATGAAATGGGCCAGAATCGGCCAAAACTGCGAGTGTTGATGACCCACAGGTAAGCGCACCCTGGGGATCGTCAATCGTGAAAATCGCTCGGGGACCCCAAAACAGGCCAGAATCGTAAGTAATAGACCATGAAACGGGCTAGAATCGGCCAAAACTGCGACGATTGATGACCGACCCGTAAGCGCACCCCGGGGTTCGTTAGTAGTGGAAATCACTCAGAGAACCCAAAACAGTGATTAATAGTCCACAAAACGGGCCAGAATCTACCAAAACTGCGAGTGTTGATGACCAACACGTAAGCGCACCTTTGGGTTCGTCAATCGTGGAAATCACTCCGAGACCCCAAAACAGTGAGTAATAGTCCACAAAACGGGCCAGAATCGGCCAAAACTATGAGGGTTGATGACCGACACGTAAGCGTACCTTGGGGTTCGTCAATCGTGGAAATCACTCCGAGACCCCAAAACAGTGAGTAATAGTCCACAAAACGGGCCAGAATCGGCCAAAACTATGAGGGTTGATGACCGACACGTAAGCGCACCTTGGGGTTCGATAAGCGTGGAAATCACTCCAAGACCCCAAAACAGTGAGTAATAGTCCATGAAACGGGCTAGAATCAGCCAAAACTGTGAGTGTTGATGACCCACAGGTAAGCGCACCCTGGGGATCGTCAATCGTGAAAATCGCTCGGGGACCCCAAAACGGGCCAGAATCGTGAGTAATAGACCATGAAACAGGATAGAATCGGCCAAAACTGCGAGTTTTGATGACCGACCCGTAAGCGCACCCCGGGGTTCGTTAGTAGTGGAAATCACTCCGAGAACCCAACAGTGATTAATAGTCCACAAAACGGGCCAGAATCTACTAAAACTGCAAGTGTTGATGACCGACAGGTAAGCGCACCCTGGGGATCGTCAATCCTGAAAATCGCTCTGGGACCCCAAAACGGGCCAGAATCGTGAGTAATAGACCATGAAACGGGCTAGAATCGGCCAAAACTGCGAGGATTGATGACCGACCAGTAAGCGCACCCCGGGGTTCGTTAGTAGTGGAAATCACTCCGAGAACCCAAAACAGTGATTAATAGTCCACAAAACGGGGCAGAATCTACCAAAACTGCGAGTGTTGATGACCGACACGTAAGCGTACCTTTGGGTTCGTCAATCGTGGAAATCAGTCCGAGACCCCAAAACAGTGAGTAATAGTCCACAAAACGGGCCAAAATCGGCCAAAACTATGAGGGTTGATGACCGACACCTAAGCGTACCTTGGGTTCGTCAATCGTGGAAATCACTCCGAGACCCCAAAACAGTGAGTAATAGTCCATGAAATGGGCCAGAATCGGCCAAAACTGCGAGTGTTGATGACCCACAAGTAAGCGCACCCTGGGGATCGTCAATCGTGAAAATCGCTCGGGGACCCCAAAACAGGCCAGAATCGTAAGTAATAGACCATGAAACGGGCTAGAATCGGCCAAAACTGCGAGGATTGATGACCGACCCGTAAGCGCACCCCGGGGTTCGTTAGTAGTGGAAATCACTCAGAGAACCCAAAACAGTGATTAATTGTCCACAAAACGGGCCAGAATCTACCAAAACTGCGAGTGTTGATGACCGACAGGTAAGCGCACCCTGGGGATCGTCAATCCTGAAAATCGCTCTGGGACCCCAAAACGGGCCAGAATCGTGAGTAATAGACCATGAAACGGGCTAGAATCGGCCAAAACTACGAGGATTGATGACCGACCCGTAAGCGCACCCCGCGGTTCGTTAGTAGTGGAAATCACTCCGAGAACCCAAAACAGTGATTAATAGTCCACAAAACGGGCCAGAATCTACCAAAACTGCGAGTGTTGATGACCAACACGTAAGCGCACCTTTGGGTTCGTCAATCGTGGAAATCACTCCGAGACCCCAAAACTGTGAGTAATAGTCCACAAAACGGGCCAGAATCGGCCAAAACTATAAGTGTTGATGACCGACACGTAAGTGCACCTTTGGGTTCGTCAATCGTGGAAATCACTCCGAGACCCCAAAACAGTGAGTAATAGTCCACAAAACGGGCCAGAATCGGCCAAAACTATAAGGGTTGATGACCGACACGTAAGCGTACCTTGCGGTTTGTCAATCGTGGAAATCACTCCGAGACCCCAAAACAGTGAGTAATAGTCCACAAAACGGGCCAGAATCGGCCAAAACTATGAGGGTTGATGACCGACACGTAAGCGCACCTTGGGGTTCGATAATCGTGGAAATCACTCCGAGACCCCAAAACAGTGAGTAATAGTCCATGAAACGGGCCAGAATCAGCCAAAACTGTGAGTGTTGATGACCCACAGGTAAGCGCACCCTGGGGATCGTCAATCGTGAAAATCGCTCGGGGACCCCAAAACGGGCCAGAATCGTGAGTAATAGACCATGAAACAGGATAGAATCGGCCAAAACTGCGAGGATTGATGACCGACCCGTAAGCGCACCCTGGGGTTCGTTAGTAGTGGAAATCACTCCGAGAACCCAACAGTGATTAATAGTCCACAAAACGGGCCAGAATCTACTAAAACTGCAAGTGTTGATGACCGACAGGTAAGCGCACCCTGGGGATCGTCAATCCTGAAAATCGCTCTGGGACCCCAAAACGGGCCAGAATCGTGAGTAATAGACCATGAAACGGGCTAGAATCGGCCAAAACTGCGAGGATTGATGACCGACCAGTAAGCGCACCCCGGGGTTCGTTAGTAGTGGAAATCACTCCGAGAACCCAAAACAGTGATTAATAGTCCACAAAACGGGCCAGAATCTACCAAAACTGCGAGTGTTGATGACCAACACGTAAGCGCACCTTTGGGTTCGTCAATCGTGGAAATCACTCCGAGACCCCAAAACAGTGAGTAATAGTCCACAAAACGGGCCAGAATCGGCCAAAACTATGAGGGTTGATGACCGACACGTAAGCGTACCTTGGGGTTCGTCAATCGTGGAAATCACTCCGAAACCCCAAAACAGTGAGTAATAGTCCACAAAACGGGCCAGAATCGGCCAAAACTATGAGGGTTGATGACCGACACGTAAGCGCACCTTGGGGTTCGATAATCGTGGAAATCACTCCGAGACCCCAAAACAGTGAGTAATAGTCCATGAAACGGGCTAGAATCAGCCAAAACTGTGAGTGTTGATGACCCACAGGTAAGCGCACCCTGGGGATCGTCAATCGTGAAAATCGCTCGGGGACCCCAAAACGGGCCAGAATCGTGAGTAATAGACCATGAAACAGGATAGAATCGGCCAAAACTGCGAGGATTGATGACCGACCCGTAAGCGCACCCCGGGGTTCGTTAGTAGTGGAAATCACTCCGAGAACCCAACAGTGATTAATAGTCCACAAAACGGGCCAGAATCTACCAAAACTGCGAGTGTTGATGACCGACAGGTAAGCGCACCCTGGGGATCGTCAATCGTGAAAATCGCTCGGGGACCCCAAAACGGGCCAGAATCGTGAGTAATAGACCATGAAACAGGATAGAATCGGCCAAAACTGCGAGGATTGATGACCGACCCGTAAGCGCACCCCGGGGTTCGTTAGTAGTGGAAATCACTCCGAGAACCCAACAGTGATTAATAGTCCACAAAACGGGCCAGAATCTACTAAAACTGCAAGTGTTGATGACCGACAGGTAAGCGCACCCTGGGGATCGTCAATCCTGAAAATCGCTCTGGGACCCCAAAACGGGCCAGAATCGTGAGTAATAGACCATGAAACGGGCTAGAATCGGCCAAAACTGCGAGGATTGATGACCGACCAGTAAGCGCACCCCGGGGTTCGTTAGTAGTGGAAATCACTCCGAGAACCCAAAACAGTGATTAATAGTCCACAAAACGGGCCAGAATCTACCAAAACTGCGAGTGTTGATGACCGACACGTAAGCGTACCTTTGGGTTCGTCAATCGTGGAAATCAGTCCGAGACCCCAAAACAGTGAGTAATAGTCCACAAAACGGGCCAGAATCGGCCAAAACTATGAGGGTTGATGACCGACACCTAAGCGTACCTTGGGTTCGTCAATCGTGGAAATCACTCCGAGACCCCAAAACAGTGAGTAATAGTCCATGAAATGGGCCAGAATCGGCCAAAACTGCGAGTGTTGATGACCCACAGGTAAGCGCACCCTGGGGATCGTCAATCGTGAAAATCGCTCGGGGACCCCAAAACAGGCCAGAATCGTAAGTAATAGACCATGAAACGGGCTAGAATCGGCCAAAACTGCGACGATTGATGACCGACCCGTAAGCGCACCCCGGGGTTCGTTAGTAGTGGAAATCACTCAGAGAACCCAAAACAGTGATTAATAGTCCACAAAACGGGCCAGAATCTACCAAAACTGCGAGTGTTGATGACCAACACGTAAGCGCACCTTTGGGTTCGTCAATCGTGGAAATCACTCCGAGACCCCAAAACAGTGAGTAATAGTCCACAAAACGGGCCAGAATCGGCCAAAACTATGAGGGTTGATGACCGACACGTAAGCGTACCTTGGGGTTCGTCAATCGTGGAAATCACTCCGAGACCCCAAAACAGTGAGTAATAGTCCACAAAACGGGCCAGAATCGGCCAAAACTATGAGGGTTGATGACCGACACGTAAGCGCACCTTGGGGTTCGATAAGCGTGGAAATCACTCCGAGACCCCAAAACAGTGAGTAATAGTCCATGAAACGGGCTAGAATCAGCCAAAACTGTGAGTGTTGATGACCCACAGGTAAGCGCACCCTGGGGATCGTCAATTGTGAAAATCGCTCGGGGACCCCAAAACGGGCCAGAATCGTGAGTAATAGACCATGAAACAGGATAGAATCGGCCAAAACTGCGAGGATTGATGACCGACCCGTAAGCGCACCCTGGGGTTCGTTAGTAGTGGAAATCACTCCGAGAACCCAACAGTGATTAATAGTCCACAAAACGGGCCAGAATCTACTAAAACTGCAAGTGTTGATGACCGACAGGTAAGCGCACCCTGGGGATCGTCAATCCTGAAAATCGCTCTGGGACCCCAAAACGGGCCAGAATCGTGAGTAATAGACCATGAAACGGGCTAGAATCGGCCAAAACTGCGAGGATTGATGACCGACCAGTAAGCGCACCCCGGGGTTCGTTAGTAGTGGAAATCACTCCGAGAACCCAAAACAGTGATTAATAGTCCACAAAACGGGCCAGAATCTACCAAAACTGCGAGTGTTGATGACCAACACGTAAGCGCACCTTTGGGTTCGTCAATCGTGGAAATCACTCCGAGACCCCAAAACAGTGAGTAATAGTCCACAAAACGGGCCAGAATCGGCCAAAACTATGAGGGTTGATGACCGACACGTAAGCGTACCTTGGGGTTCGTCAATCGTGGAAATCACTCCGAAACCCCAAAACAGTGAGTAATAGTCCACAAAACGGGCCAGAATCGGCCAAAACTATGAGGGTTGATGACCGACACGTAAGCGCACCTTGGGGTTCGATAATCGTGGAAATCACTCCGAGACCCCAAAACAGTGAGTAATAGTCCATGAAACGGGCTAGAATCAGCCAAAACTGTGAGTGTTGATGACCCACAGGTAAGCGCACCCTGGGGATCGTCAATCGTGAAAATCGCTCGGGGACCCCAAAACGGGCCAGAATCGTGAGTAATAGACCATGAAACAGGATAGAATCGGCCAAAACTGCGAGGATTGATGACCGACCCGTAAGCGCACCCCGGGGTTCGTTAGTAGTGGAAATCACTCCGAGAACCCAACAGTGATTAATAGTCCACAAAACGGGCCAGAATCTACCAAAACTGCGAGTGTTGATGACCGACAGGTAAGCGCACCCTGGGGATCGTCAATCGTGAAAATCGCTCGGGGACCCCAAAACGGGCCAGAATCGTGAGTAATAGACCATGAAACAGGATAGAATCGGCCAAAACTGCGAGGATTGATGACCGACCCGTAAGCGCACCCCGGGGTTCGTTAGTAGTGGAAATCACTCCGAGAACCCAACAGTGATTAATAGTCCACAAAACGGGCCAGAATCTACTAAAACTGCAAGTGTTGATGACCGACAGGTAAGCGCACCCTGGGGATCGTCAATCCTGAAAATCGCTCTGGGACCCCAAAACGGGCCAGAATCGTGAGTAATAGACCATGAAACGGGCTAGAATCGGCCAAAACTGCGAGGATTGATGACCGACCAGTAAGCGCACCCCGGGGTTCGTTAGTAGTGGAAATCACTCCGAGAACCCAAAACAGTGATTAATAGTCCACAAAACGGGCCAGAATCTACCAAAACTGCGAGTGTTGATGACCGACACGTAAGCGTACCTTTGGGTTCGTCAATCGTGGAAATCAGTCCGAGACCCCAAAACAGTGAGTAATAGTCCACAAAACGGGCCAAAATCGGCCAAAACTATGAGGGTTGATGACCGACACCTAAGCGTACCTTGGGTTCGTCAATCGTGGAAATCACTCCGAGACCCCAAAACAGTGAGTAATAGTCCATGAAATGGGCCAGAATCGGCCAAAACTGCGAGTGTTGATGACCCACAGGTAAGCGCACCCTGGGGATCGTCAATCGTGAAAATCGCTCGGGGACCCCAAAACAGGCCAGAATCGTAAGTAATAGACCATGAAACGGGCTAGAATCGGCCAAAACTGCGACGATTGATGACCGACCCGTAAGCGCACCCCGGGGTTCGTTAGTAGTGGAAATCACTCAGAGAACCCAAAACAGTGATTAATAGTCCACAAAACGGGCCAGAATCTACCAAAACTGCGAGTGTTGATGACCAACACGTAAGCGCACCTTTGGGTTCGTCAATCGTGGAAATCACTCCGAGACCCCAAAACAGTGAGTAATAGTCCACAAAACGGGCCAGAATCGGCCAAAACTATGAGGGTTGATGACCGACACGTAAGCGTACCTTGGGGTTCGTCAATCGTGGAAATCACTCCGAGACCCCAAAACAGTGAGTAATAGTCCACAAAACGGGCCAGAATCGGCCAAAACTATGAGGGTTGATGACCGACACGTAAGCGCACCTTGGGGTTCGATAAGCGTGGAAATCACTCCGAGACCCCAAAACAGTGAGTAATAGTCCATGAAACGGGCTAGAATCAGCCAAAACTGTGAGTGTTGATGACCCACAGGTAAGCGCACCCTGGGGATCGTCAATCGTGAAAATCGCTCGGGGACCCCAAAACGGGCCAGAATCGTGAGTAATAGACCATGAAACAGGATAGAATCGGCCAAAACTGCGAGTTTTGATGACCGACCCGTAAGCGCACCCCGGGGTTCGTTAGTAGTGGAAATCACTCCGAGAACCCAACAGTGATTAATAGTCCACAAAACGGGCCAGAATCTACTAAAACTGCAAGTGCTGATGACCGACAGGTAAGCGCACCCTGGGGATCGTCAATCCTGAAAATCGCTCTGGGACCCCAAAACGGGCCAGAATCGTGAGTAATAGACCATGAAACGGGCTAGAATCGGCCAAAACTGCGAGGATTGATGACCGACCAGTAAGCGCACCCCGGGGTTCGTTAGTAGTGGAAATCACTCCGAGAACCCAAAACAGTGATTAATAGTCCACAAAACGGGGCAGAATCTACCAAAACTGCGAGTGTTGATGACCGACACGTAAGCGTACCTTTGGGTTCGTCAATCGTGGAAATCAGTCCGAAACCCCAAAACAGTGAGTAATAGTCCACAAAACGGGCCAAAATCGGCCAAAACTATGAGGGTTGATGACCGACACCTAAGCGTACCTTGGGTTCGTCAATCGTGGAAATCACTCCGAGACCCCAAAACAGTGAGTAATAGTCCATGAAATGGGCCAGAATCGGCCAAAACTGCGAGTGTTGATGACCCACAAGTAAGCGCACCCTGGGGATCGTCAATCGTGAAAATCGCTCGGGGACCCCAAAACAGGCCAGAATCGTAAGTAATAGACCATGAAACGGGCTAGAATCGGCCAAAACTGCGAGGATTGATGACCGACCCGTAAGCGCACCCCGGGGTTCGTTAGTAGTGGAAATCACTCAGAGAACCCAAAACAGTGATTAATTGTCCACAAAACGGGCCAGAATCTACCAAAACTGCGAGTGTTGATGACCGACAGGTAAGCGCACCCTGGGGATCGTCAATCCTGAAAATCGCTCTGGGACCCCAAAACGGGCCAGAATCGTGAGTAATAGACCATGAAACGGGCTAGAATCGGCCAAAACTACGAGGATTGATGACCGACCCGTAAGCGCACCCCGCGGTTCGTTAGTAGTGGAAATCACTCCGAGAACCCAAAACAGTGATTAATAGTCCACAAAACGGGCCAGAATCTACCAAAACTGCGAGTGTTGATGACCAACACGTAAGCGCACCTTTGGGTTCGTCAATCGTGGAAATCACTCCGAGACCCCAAAACTGTGAGTAATAGTCCACAAAACGGGCCAGAATCGGCCAAAACTATAAGTGTTGATGACCGACACGTAAGTGCACCTTTGGGTTCGTCAATCGTGGAAATCACTCCGAGACCCCAAAACAGTGAGTAATAGTCCACAAAACGGGCCAGAATCGGCCAAAACTATAAGGGTTGATGACCGACACGTAAGCGTACCTTGCGGTTTGTCAATCGTGGAAATCACTCCGAGACCCCAAAACAGTGAGTAATAGTCCACAAAACGGGCCAGAATCGGCCAAAACTATGAGGGTTGATGACCGACACGTAAGCGCACCTTGGGGTTCGATAATCGTGGAAATCACTCCGAGACCCCAAAACAGTGAGTAATAGTCCATGAAACGGGCCAGAATCAGCCAAAACTGTGAGTGTTGATGACCCACAGGTAAGCGCACCCTGGGGATCGTCAATCGTGAAAATCGCTCGGGGACCCCAAAACGGGCCAGAATCGTGAGTAATAGACCATGAAACAGGATAGAATCGGCCAAAACTGCGAGGATTGATGACCGACCCGTAAGCGCACCCTGGGGTTCGTTAGTAGTGGAAATCACTCCGAGAACCCAACAGTGATTAATAGTCCACAAAACGGGCCAGAATCTACTAAAACTGCAAGTGTTGATGACCGACAGGTAAGCGCACCCTGGGGATCGTCAATCCTGAAAATCGCTCTGGGACCCCAAAACGGGCCAGAATCGTGAGTAATAGACCATGAAACGGGCTAGAATCGGCCAAAACTGCGAGGATTGATGACCGACCAGTAAGCGCACCCCGGGGTTCGTTAGTAGTGGAAATCACTCCGAGAACCCAAAACAGTGATTAATAGTCCACAAAACGGGGCAGAATCTACCAAAACTGCGAGTGTTGATGACCGACACGTAAGCGTACCTTTGGGTTCGTCAATCGTGGAAATCAGTCCGAAACCCCAAAACAGTGAGTAATAGTCCACAAAACGGGCCAAAATCGGCCAAAACTATGAGGGTTGATGACCGACACCTAAGCGTACCTTGGGTTCGTCAATCGTGGAAATCACTCCGAGACCCCAAAACAGTGAGTAATAGTCCATGAAATGGGCCAGAATCGGCCAAAACTGCGAGTGTTGATGACCCACAAGTAAGCGCACCCTGGGGATCGTCAATCGTGAAAATCGCTCGGGGACCCCAAAACAGGCCAGAATCGTAAGTAATAGACCATGAAACGGGCTAGAATCGGCCAAAACTGCGAGGATTGATGACCGACCCGTAAGCGCACCCCGGGGTTCGTTAGTAGTGGAAATCACTCAGAGAACCCAAAACAGTGATTAATTGTCCACAAAACGGGCCAGAATCTACCAAAACTGCGAGTGTTGATGACCGACAGGTAAGCGCACCCTGGGGATCGTCAATCCTGAAAATCGCTCTGGGACCCCAAAACGGGCCAGAATCGTGAGTAATAGACCATGAAACGGGCTAGAATCGGCCAAAACTACGAGGATTGATGACCGACCCGTAAGCGCACCCCGCGGTTCGTTAGTAGTGGAAATCACTCCGAGAACCCAAAACAGTGATTAATAGTCCACAAAACGGGCCAGAATCTACCAAAACTGCGAGTGTTGATGACCAACACGTAAGCGCACCTTTGGGTTCGTCAATCGTGGAAATCACTCCGAGACCCCAAAACTGTGAGTAATAGTCCACAAAACGGGCCAGAATCGGCCAAAACTATAAGTGTTGATGACCGACACGTAAGTGCACCTTTGGGTTCGTCAATCGTGGAAATCACTCCGAGACCCCAAAACAGTGAGTAATAGTCCACAAAACGGGCCAGAATCGGCCAAAACTATAAGGGTTGATGACCGACACGTAAGCGTACCTTGCGGTTTGTCAATCGTGGAAATCACTCCGAGACCCCAAAACAGTGAGTAATAGTCCACAAAACGGGCCAGAATCGGCCAAAACTATGAGGGTTGATGACCGACACGTAAGCGCACCTTGGGGTTCGATAATCGTGGAAATCACTCCGAGACCCCAAAACAGTGAGTAATAGTCCATGAAACGGGCCAGAATCAGCCAAAACTGTGAGTGTTGATGACCCACAGGTAAGCGCACCCTGGGGATCGTCAATCGTGAAAATCGCTCGGGGACCCCAAAACGGGCCAGAATCGTGAGTAATAGACCATGAAACAGGATAGAATCGGCCAAAACTGCGAGGATTGATGACCGACCCGTAAGCGCACCCTGGGGTTCGTTAGTAGTGGAAATCACTCCGAGAACCCAACAGTGATTAATAGTCCACAAAACGGGCCAGAATCTACTAAAACTGCAAGTGTTGATGACCGACAGGTAAGCGCACCCTGGGGATCGTCAATCCTGAAAATCGCTCTGGGACCCCAAAACGGGCCAGAATCGTGAGTAATAGACCATGAAACGGGCTAGAATCGGCCAAAACTGCGAGGATTGATGACCGACCAGTAAGCGCACCCCGGGGTTCGTTAGTAGTGGAAATCACTCCGAGAACCCAAAACAGTGATTAATAGTCCACAAAACGGGCCAGAATCTACCAAAACTGCGAGTGTTGATGACCAACACGTAAGCGCACCTTTGGGTTCGTCAATCGTGGAAATCACTCCGAGACCCCAAAACAGTGAGTAATAGTCCACAAAACGGGCCAGAATCGGCCAAAACTATGAGGGTTGATGACCGACACGTAAGCGTACCTTGGGGTTCGTCAATCGTGGAAATCACTCCGAAACCCCAAAACAGTGAGTAATAGTCCACAAAACGGGCCAGAATCGGCCAAAACTATGAGGGTTGATGACCGACACGTAAGCGCACCTTGGGGTTCGATAATCGTGGAAATCACTCCGAGACCCCAAAACAGTGAGTAATAGTCCATGAAACGGGCTAGAATCAGCCAAAACTGTGAGTGTTGATGACCCACAGGTAAGCGCACCCTGGGGATCGTCAATCGTGAAAATCGCTCGGGGACCCCAAAACAGGCCAGAATCGTAAGTAATAGACCATGAAACGGGCTAGAATCGGCCAAAACTGCGACGATTGATGACCGACCCGTAAGCGCACCCCGGGGTTCGTTAGTAGTGGAAATCACTCAGAGAACCCAAAACAGTGATTAATAGTCCACAAAACGGGCCAGAATCTACCAAAACTGCGAGTGTTGATGACCAACACGTAAGCGCACCTTTGGGTTCGTCAATCGTGGAAATCACTCCGAGACCCCAAAACAGTGAGTAATAGTCCACAAAACGGGCCAGAATCGGCCAAAACTATGAGGGTTGATGACCGACACGTAAGCGTACCTTGGGGTTCGTCAATCGTGGAAATCACTCCGAGACCCCAAAACAGTGAGTAATAGTCCACAAAACGGGCCAGAATCGGCCAAAACTATGAGGGTTGATGACCGACACGTAAGCGCACCTTGGGGTTCGATAAGCGTGGAAATCACTCCGAGACCCCAAAACAGTGAGTAATAGTCCATGAAACGGGCTAGAATCAGCCAAAACTGTGAGTGTTGATGACCCACAGGTAAGCGCACCCTGGGGATCGTCAATCGTGAAAATCGCTCGGGGACCCCAAAACGGGCCAGAATCGTGAGTAATAGACCATGAAACAGGATAGAATCGGCCAAAACTGCGAGTTTTGATGACCGAACCGTAAGCGCACCCCGGGGTTCGTTAGTAGTGGAAATCACTCCGAGAACCCAACAGTGATTAATAGTCCACAAAACGGGCCAGAATCTACTAAAACTGCAAGTGTTGATGACCGACAGGTAAGCGCACCCTGGGGATCGTCAATCCTGAAAATCGCTCTGGGACCCCAAAACGGGCCAGAATCGTGAGTAATAGACCATGAAACGGGCTAGAATCGGCCAAAACTGCGAGGATTGATGACCGACCAGTAAGCGCACCCCGGGGTTCGTTAGTAGTGGAAATCACTCCGAGAACCCAAAACAGTGATTAATAGTCCACAAAACGGGGCAGAATCTACCAAAACTGCGAGTGTTGATGACCGACACGTAAGCGTACCTTTGGGTTCGTCAATCGTGGAAATCAGTCCGAGACCCCAAAACAGTGAGTAATAGTCCACAAAACGGGCCAAAATCGGCCAAAACTATGAGGGTTGATGACCGACACCTAAGCGTACCTTGGGTTCGTCAATCGTGGAAATCACTCCGAGACCCCAAAACAGTGAGTAATAGTCCATGAAATGGGCCAGAATCGGCCAAAACTGCGAGTGTTGATGACCCACAAGTAAGCGCACCCTGGGGATCGTCAATCGTGAAAATCGCTCGGGGACCCCAAAACAGGCCAGAATCGTAAGTAATAGACCATGAAACGGGCTAGAATCGGCCAAAACTGCGAGGATTGATGACCGACCCGTAAGCGCACCCCGGGGTTCGTTAGTAGTGGAAATCACTCAGAGAACCCAAAACAGTGATTAATTGTCCACAAAACGGGCCAGAATCTACCAAAACTGCGAGTGTTGATGACCGACAGGTAAGCGCACCCTGGGGATCGTCAATCCTGAAAATCGCTCTGGGACCCCAAAACGGGCCAGAATCGTGAGTAATAGACCATGAAACGGGCTAGAATCGGCCAAAACTACGAGGATTGATGACCGACCCGTAAGCGCACCCCGCGGTTCGTTAGTAGTGGAAATCACTCCGAGAACCCAAAACAGTGATTAATAGTCCACAAAACGGGCCAGAATCTACCAAAACTGCGAGTGTTGATGACCAACACGTAAGCGCACCTTTGGGTTCGTCAATCGTGGAAATCACTCCGAGACCCCAAAACTGTGAGTAATAGTCCACAAAACGGGCCAGAATCGGCCAAAACTATAAGTGTTGATGACCGACACGTAAGTGCACCTTTGGGTTCGTCAATCGTGGAAATCACTCCGAGACCCCAAAACAGTGAGTAATAGTCCACAAAACGGGCCAGAATCGGCCAAAACTATAAGGGTTGATGACCGACACGTAAGCGTACCTTGCGGTTTGTCAATCGTGGAAATCACTCCGAGACCCCAAAACAGTGAGTAATAGTCCACAAAACGGGCCAGAATCGGCCAAAACTATGAGGGTTGATGACCGACACGTAAGCGCACCTTGGGGTTCGATAATCGTGGAAATCACTCCGAGACCCCAAAACAGTGAGTAATAGTCCATGAAACGGGCCAGAATCAGCCAAAACTGTGAGTGTTGATGACCCACAGGTAAGCGCACCCTGGGGATCGTCAATCGTGAAAATCGCTCGGGGACCCCAAAACGGGCCAGAATCGTGAGTAATAGACCATGAAACAGGATAGAATCGGCCAAAACTGCGAGGATTGATGACCGACCCGTAAGCGCACCCTGGGGTTCGTTAGTAGTGGAAATCACTCCGAGAACCCAACAGTGATTAATAGTCCACAAAACGGGCCAGAATCTACTAAAACTGCAAGTGTTGATGACCGACAGGTAAGCGCACCCTGGGGATCGTCAATCCTGAAAATCGCTCTGGGACCCCAAAACGGGCCAGAATCGTGAGTAATAGACCATGAAACGGGCTAGAATCGGCCAAAACTGCGAGGATTGATGACCGACCAGTAAGCGCACCCCGGGGTTCGTTAGTAGTGGAAATCACTCCGAGAACCCAAAACAGTGATTAATAGTCCACAAAACGGGCCAGAATCTACCAAAACTGCGAGTGTTGATGACCAACACGTAAGCGCACCTTTGGGTTCGTCAATCGTGGAAATCACTCCGAGACCCCAAAACAGTGAGTAATAGTCCACAAAACGGGCCAGAATCGGCCAAAACTATGAGGGTTGATGACCGACACGTAAGCGTACCTTGGGGTTCGTCAATCGTGGAAATCACTCCGAAACCCCAAAACAGTGAGTAATAGTCCACAAAACGGGCCAGAATCGGCCAAAACTATGAGGGTTGATGACCGACACGTAAGCGCACCTTGGGGTTCGATAATCGTGGAAATCACTCCGAGACCCCAAAACAGTGAGTAATAGTCCATGAAACGGGCTAGAATCAGCCAAAACTGTGAGTGTTGATGACCCACAGGTAAGCGCACCCTGGGGATCGTCAATCGTGAAAATCGCTCGGGGACCCCAAAACGGGCCAGAATCGTGAGTAATAGACCATGAAACAGGATAGAATCGGCCAAAACTGCGAGGATTGATGACCGACCCGTAAGCGCACCCCGGGGTTCGTTAGTAGTGGAAATCACTCCGAGAACCCAACAGTGATTAATAGTCCACAAAACGGGCCAGAATCTACCAAAACTGCGAGTGTTGATGACCGACAGGTAAGCGCACCCTGGGGATCGTCAATCGTGAAAATCGCTCGGGGACCCCAAAACGGGCCAGAATCGTGAGTAATAGACCATGAAACAGGATAGAATCGGCCAAAACTGCGAGGATTGATGACCGACCAGTAAGCGCACCCCGGGGTTCGTTAGTAGTGGAAATCACTCCGAGAACCCAAAACAGTGATTAATAGTCCACAAAACGGGGCAGAATCTACCAAAACTGCGAGTGTTGATGACCGACACGTAAGCGTACCTTTGGGTTCGTCAATCGTGGAAATCAGTCCGAGACCCCAAAACAGTGAGTAATAGTCCACAAAACGGGCCAAAATCGGCCAAAACTATGAGGGTTGATGACCGACACCTAAGCGTACCTTGGGTTCGTCAATCGTGGAAATCACTCCGAGACCCCAAAACAGTGAGTAATAGTCCATGAAATGGGCCAGAATCGGCCAAAACTGCGAGTGTTGATGACCCACAAGTAAGCGCACCCTGGGGATCGTCAATCGTGAAAATCGCTCGGGGACCCCAAAACAGGCCAGAATCGTAAGTAATAGACCATGAAACGGGCTAGAATCGGCCAAAACTGCGAGGATTGATGACCGACCCGTAAGCGCACCCCGGGGTTCGTTAGTAGTGGAAATCACTCAGAGAACCCAAAACAGTGATTAATTGTCCACAAAACGGGCCAGAATCTACCAAAACTGCGAGTGTTGATGACCGACAGGTAAGCGCACCCTGGGGATCGTCAATCCTGAAAATCGCTCTGGGACCCCAAAACGGGCCAGAATCGTGAGTAATAGACCATGAAACGGGCTAGAATCGGCCAAAACTACGAGGATTGATGACCGACCCGTAAGCGCACCCCGCGGTTCGTTAGTAGTGGAAATCACTCCGAGAACCCAAAACAGTGATTAATAGTCCACAAAACGGGCCAGAATCTACCAAAACTGCGAGTGTTGATGACCAACACGTAAGCGCACCTTTGGGTTCGTCAATCGTGGAAATCACTCCGAGACCCCAAAACTGTGAGTAATAGTCCACAAAACGGGCCAGAATCGGCCAAAACTATAAGTGTTGATGACCGACACGTAAGTGCACCTTTGGGTTCGTCAATCGTGGAAATCACTCCGAGACCCCAAAACAGTGAGTAATAGTCCACAAAACGGGCCAGAATCGGCCAAAACTATAAGGGTTGATGACCGACACGTAAGCGTACCTTGCGGTTTGTCAATCGTGGAAATCACTCCGAGACCCCAAAACAGTGAGTAATAGTCCACAAAACGGGCCAGAATCGGCCAAAACTATGAGGGTTGATGACCGACACGTAAGCGCACCTTGGGGTTCGATAATCGTGGAAATCACTCCGAGACCCCAAAACAGTGAGTAATAGTCCATGAAACGGGCCAGAATCAGCCAAAACTGTGAGTGTTGATGACCCACAGGTAAGCGCACCCTGGGGATCGTCAATCGTGAAAATCGCTCGGGGACCCCAAAACGGGCCAGAATCGTGAGTAATAGACCATGAAACAGGATAGAATCGGCCAAAACTGCGAGGATTGATGACCGACCCGTAAGCGCACCCTGGGGTTCGTTAGTAGTGGAAATCACTCCGAGAACCCAACAGTGATTAATAGTCCACAAAACGGGCCAGAATCTACTAAAACTGCAAGTGTTGATGACCGACAGGTAAGCGCACCCTGGGGATCGTCAATCCTGAAAATCGCTCTGGGACCCCAAAACGGGCCAGAATCGTGAGTAATAGACCATGAAACGGGCTAGAATCGGCCAAAACTGCGAGGATTGATGACCGACCAGTAAGCGCACCCCGGGGTTCGTTAGTAGTGGAAATCACTCCGAGAACCCAAAACAGTGATTAATAGTCCACAAAACGGGCCAGAATCTACCAAAACTGCGAGTGTTGATGACCAACACGTAAGCGCACCTTTGGGTTCGTCAATCGTGGAAATCACTCCGAGACCCCAAAACAGTGAGTAATAGTCCACAAAACGGGCCAGAATCGGCCAAAACTATGAGGGTTGATGACCGACACGTAAGCGTACTTTGGGGTTCGTCAATCGTGGAAATCACTCCGAAACCCCAAAACAGTGAGTAATAGTCCACAAAACGGGCCAGAATCGGCCAAAACTATGAGGGTTTGATGACCGACACGTAAGCGCACCTTGGGGTTCGATAATCGTGGAAATCACTCCGAGACCCCAAAACAGTGAGTAATAGTCCATGAAACGGGCTAGAATCAGCCAAAACTGTGAGTGTTGATGACCCACAGGTAAGCGCACCCTGGGGATCGTCAATCGTGAAAATCGCTCGGGGACCCCAAAACGGGCCAGAATCGTGAGTAATAGACCATGAAACAGGATAGAATCGGCCAAAACTGCGAGGATTGATGACCGACCCGTAAGCGCACCCCGGGGTTCGTTAGTAGTGGAAATCACTCCGAGAACCCAACAGTGATTAATAGTCCACAAAACGGGCCAGAATCTACCAAAACTGCGAGTGTTGATGACCGACAGGTAAGCGCACCCTGGGGATCGTCAATCGTGAAAATCGCTCGGGGACCCCAAAACGGGCCAGAATCGTGAGTAATAGACCATGAAACAGGATAGAATCGGCCAAAACTGCGAGGATTGATGACCGACCCGTAAGCGCACCCCGGGGTTCGTTAGTAGTGGAAATCACTCCGAGAACCCAACAGTGATTAATAGTCCACAAAACGGGCCAGAATCTACTAAAACTGCAAGTGTTGATGACCGACAGGTAAGCGCACCCTGGGGATCGTCAATCCTGAAAATCGCTCTGGGACCCCAAAACGGGCCAGAATCGTGAGTAATAGACCATGAAACGGGCTAGAATCGGCCAAAACTGCGAGGATTGATGACCGACCAGTAAGCGCACCCCGGGGTTCGTTAGTAGTGGAAATCACTCCGAGAACCCAAAACAGTGATTAATAGTCCACAAAACGGGCCAGAATCTACCAAAACTGCGAGTGTTGATGACCGACACGTAAGCGTACCTTTGGGTTCGTCAATCGTGGAAATCAGTCCGAGACCCCAAAACAGTGAGTAATAGTCCACAAAACGGGCCAGAATCGGCCAAAACTATGAGGGTTGATGACCGACACCTAAGCGTACCTTGGGTTCGTCAATCGTGGAAATCACTCCGAGACCCCAAAACAGTGAGTAATAGTCCATGAAATGGGCCAGAATCGGCCAAAACTGCGAGTGTTGATGACCCACAGGTAAGCGCACCCTGGGGATCGTCAATCGTGAAAATCGCTCGGGGACCCCAAAACAGGCCAGAATCGTAAGTAATAGACCATGAAACGGGCTAGAATCGGCCAAAACTGCGACGATTGATGACCGACCCGTAAGCGCACCCCGGGGTTCGTTAGTAGTGGAAATCACTCAGAGAACCCAAAACAGTGATTAATAGTCCACAAAACGGGCCAGAATCTACCAAAACTATGAGTGTTGATGACCAACACGTAAGCGCACCTTTGGGTTCGTCAATCGTGGAAATCACTCCGAGACCCCAAAACTGTGAGTAATAGTCCACAAAACGGGCCAGAATCGGCCAAAACTATAAGTGTTGATGACCGACACGTAAGTGCACCTTTGGGTTCGTCAATCGTGGAAATCACTCCGAGACCCCAAAACAGTGAGTAATAGTCCACAAAACGGGCCAGAATCGGCCAAAACTATAAGGGTTGATGACCGACACGTAAGCGTACCTTGCGGTTTGTCAATCGTGGAAATCACTCCGAGACCCCAAAACAGTGAGTAATAGTCCACAAAACGGGCCAGAATCGGCCAAAACTATGAGGGTTGATGACCGACACGTAAGCGCACCTTGGGGTTCGATAATCGTGGAAATCACTCCGAGACCCCAAAACAGTGAGTAATAGTCCATGAAACGGGCCAGAATCAGCCAAAACTGTGAGTGTTGATGACCCACAGGTAAGCGCACCCTGGGGATCGTCAATCGTGAAAATCGCTCGGGGACCCCAAAACGGGCCAGAATCGTGAGTAATAGACCATGAAACAGGATAGAATCGGCCAAAACTGCGAGGATTGATGACCGACCCGTAAGCGCACCCTGGGGTTCGTTAGTAGTGGAAATCACTCCGAGAACCCAACAGTGATTAATAGTCCACAAAACGGGCCAGAATCTACTAAAACTGCAAGTGTTGATGACCGACAGGTAAGCGCACCCTGGGGATCGTCAATCCTGAAAATCGCTCTGGGACCCCAAAACGGGCCAGAATCGTGAGTAATAGACCATGAAACGGGCTAGAATCGGCCAAAACTGCGAGGATTGATGACCGACCAGTAAGCGCACCCCGGGGTTCGTTAGTAGTGGAAATCACTCCGAGAACCCAAAACAGTGATTAATAGTCCACAAAACGGGCCAGAATCGGCCAAAACTATGAGGGTTGATGACCGACACGTAAGCGTACCTTGGGGTTCGTCAATCGTGGAAATCACTCCGAAACCCCAAAACAGTGAGTAATAGTCCACAAAACGGGCCAGAATCGGCCAAAACTATGAGGGTTGATGACCGACACGTAAGCGCACCTTGGGGTTCGATAATCGTGGAAATCACTCCGAGACCCCAAAACAGTGAGTAATAGTCCATGAAACGGGCTAGAATCAGCCAAAACTGTGAGTGTTGATGACCCACAGGTAAGCGCACCCTGGGGATCGTCAATCGTGAAAATCGCTCGGGGACCCCAAAACGGGCCAGAATCGTGAGTAATAGACCATGAAACAGGATAGAATCGGCCAAAACTGCGAGGATTGATGACCGACCCGTAAGCGCACCCCGGGGTTCGTTAGTAGTGGAAATCACTCCGAGAACCCAACAGTGATTAATAGTCCACAAAACGGGCCAGAATCTACCAAAACTGCGAGTGTTGATGACCGACAGGTAAGCGCACCCTGGGGATCGTCAATCGTGAAAATCGCTCGGGGACCCCAAAACGGGCCAGAATCGTGAGTAATAGACCATGAAACAGGATAGAATCGGCCAAAACTGCGAGGATTGATGACCGACCCGTAAGCGCACCCCGGGGTTCGTTAGTAGTGGAAATCACTCCGAGAACCCAACAGTGATTAATAGTCCACAAAACGGGCCAGAATCTACTAAAACTGCAAGTGTTGATGACCGACAGGTAAGCGCACCCTGGGGATCGTCAATCCTGAAAATCGCTCTGGGACCCCAAAACGGGCCAGAATCGTGAGTAATAGACCATGAAACGGGCTAGAATCGGCCAAAACTGCGAGGATTGATGACCGACCAGTAAGCGCACCCCGGGGTTCGTTAGTACTGGAAATCACTCCGAGAACCCAAAACAGTGATTAATAGTCCACAAAACGGGCCAGAATCTACCAAAACTGCGAGTGTTGATGACCAACACGTAAGCGCACCTTTGGGTTCGTCAATCGTGGAAATCACTCCGAGACCCCAAAACAGTGAGTAATAGTCCACAAAACGGGCCAGAATCGGCCAAAACTATGAGGGTTGATGACCGACACGTAAGCGTACCTTGGGGTTCGTCAATCGTGGAAATCACTCCGAAACCCCAAAACAGTGAGTAATAGTCCACAAAACGGGCCAGAATCGGCCAAAACTATGAGGGTTGATGACCGACACGTAAGCGCACCTTGGGGTTCGATAATCGTGGAAATCACTCCGAGACCCCAAAACAGTGAGTAATAGTCCATGAAACGGGCTAGAATCAGCCAAAACTGTGAGTGTTGATGACCCACAGGTAAGCGCACCCTGGGGATCGTCAATCGTGAAAATCGCTCGGGGACCCCAAAACGGGCCAGAATCGTGAGTAATAGACCATGAAACAGGATAGAATCGGCCAAAACTGCGAGGATTGATGACCGACCCGTAAGCGCACCCCGGGGTTCGTTAGTAGTGGAAATCACTCCGAGAACCCAACAGTGATTAATAGTCCACAAAACGGGCCAGAATCTACCAAAACTGCGAGTGTTGATGACCGACAGGTAAGCGCACCCTGGGGATCGTCAATCGTGAAAATCGCTCGGGGACCCCAAAACGGGCCAGAATCGTGAGTAATAGACCATGAAACAGGATAGAATCGGCCAAAACTGCGAGGATTGATGACCGACCCGTAAGCGCACCCCGGGGTTCGTTAGTAGTGGAAATCACTCCGAGAACCCAACAGTGATTAATAGTCCACAAAACGGGCCAGAATCTACTAAAACTGCAAGTGTTGATGACCGACAGGTAAGCGCACCCTGGGGATCGTCAATCCTGAAAATCGCTCTGGGACCCCAAAACGGGCCAGAATCGTGAGTAATAGACCATGAAACGGGCTAGAATCGGCCAAAACTGCGAGGATTGATGACCGACCAGTAAGCGCACCCCGGGGTTCGTTAGTACTGGAAATCACTCCGAGAACCCAAAACAGTGATTAATAGTCCACAAAACGGGCCAGAATCTACCAAAACTGCGAGTGTTGATGACCAACACGTAAGCGCACCTTTGGGTTCGTCAATCGTGGAAATCACTCCGAGACCCCAAAACAGTGAGTAATAGTCCACAAAACGGGCCAGAATCGGCCAAAACTATGAGGGTTGATGACCGACACGTAAGCGCACCTTGGGGTTCGATAATCGTGGAAATCACTCCGAGACCCCAAAACAGTGAGTAATAGTCCATGAAACGGGCTAGAATCTACCAAAACTGCGAGTGTTGATGACCCACAAGTAAGCGCACCCTGGGGATCGTCAATCGTGAAAATCGCTCGGGGACCCCAAAACAGGCCAGAATCTTAAGTAATAGACCATGAAACGGGCTAGAATCGGCCAAAACTGCGAGGATTGATGACCGACCCGTAAGCGCACCCCGGGGTTCGTTAGTAGTGGAAATCACTCAGAGAACCCAAAAGAGTGATTAATAGTCCACAAAACGGGCCAGAATCTACCAAAACTGCGAGTGTTGATGACCGACAGGTAAGCGCACCCTGGGGATCGTCAATCCTGAAAATCGCTCTGGGACCCCAAAACGGGCCAGAATCGTGAGTAATAGACCATGAAACAGGCTAGAATCGGCCAAAACTACGAGGATTGATGACCGACCCGTAAGCGCACCCCGCGGTTCGTTAGTAGTGGAAATCACTCCGAGAACCCAAAACAGTGATTAATAGTCCACAAAACGGGCCAGATTCTACCAAAACTGCGAGTGTTGATGACCAACACGTAAGCGCACCTTTGGGTTCGTCAATCGTGGAAATCACTCCGAGACCCCAAAACTGTGAGTAATAGTCCACAAAACGGGCCAGAATCGGCCAAAACTATAAGTGTTGATGACCGACACGTAAGTGCACCTTTGGGTTCGTCAATCGTGGAAATCACTCCGAGACCCCAAAACAGTGAGTAATAGTCCACAAAACGGGCCAGAATCGGCCAAAACTATAAGGGTTGATGACCGACACGTAAGCGTACCTTGCGGTTTGTCAATCGTGGAAATCACTCCGAGACCCCAAAACAGTGAGTAATAGTCCACAAAACGGGCCAGAATCGGCCAAAACTATGAGGGTTGATGACCGACACGTAAGCGCACCTTGGGGTTCGATAATCGTGGAAATCACTCCGAGACCCCAAAACAGTGAGTAATAGTCCATGAAACGGGCCAGAATCAGCCAAAACTGTGAGTGTTGATGACCCACAGGTAAGCGCACCCTGGGGATCGTCAATCGTGAAAATCGCTCGGGGACCCCAAAACGGGCCAGAATAGTGAGTAATAGACCATGAAACAGGATAGAATCGGCCAAAACTGCGAGGATTGATGACCGACCCGTAAGCGCACCCTGGGGTTCGTTAGTAGTGGAAATCACTCCGAGAACCCAACAGTGATTAATAGTCCACAAAACGGGCCAGAATCTACTAAAACTGCAAGTGTTGATGACCGACAGGTAAGCGCACCCTGGGGATCGTCAATCCTGAAAATCGCTCTGGGACCCCAAAACGGGCCAGAATCGTGAGTAATAGACCATGAAACGGGCTAGAATCGGCCAAAACTGCGAGGATTGATGACCGACCAGTAAGCGCACCCCGGGGTTCGTTAGTAGTGGAAATCACTCCGAGAACCCAAAACAGTGATTAATAGTCCACAAAACGGGCCAGAATCTACCAAAACTGCGAGTGTTGATGACCAACACGTAAGCGCACCTTTGGGTTCGTCAATCGTGGAAATCACTCCGAGACCCCAAAACAGTGAGTAATAGTCCACAAAACGGGCCAGAATCGGCCAAAACTATGAGGGTTGATGACCGACACGTAAGCGTACCTTGGGGTTCGTCAATCGTGGAAATCACTCCGAAACCCCAAAACAGTGAGTAATAGTCCACAAAACGGGCCAGAATCGGCCAAAACTATGAGGGTTGATGACCGACACGTAAGCGCACCTTGGGGTTCGATAATCGTGGAAATCACTCCGAGACCCCAAAACAGTGAGTAATAGTCCATGAAACGGGCTAGAATCAGCCAAAACTGTGAGTGTTGATGACCCACAGGTAAGCGCACCCTGGGGATCGTCAATCGTGAAAATCGCTCGGGGACCCCAAAACGGGCCAGAATCGTGAGTAATAGACCATGAAACAGGATAGAATCGGCCAAAACTGCGAGGATTGATGACCGACCCGTAAGCGCACCCCGGGGTTCGTTAGTAGTGGAAATCACTCCGAGAACCCAACAGTGATTAATAGTCCACAAAACGGGCCAGAATCTACCAAAACTGCGAGTGTTGATGACCGACAGGTAAGCGCACCCTGGGGATCGTCAATCGTGAAAATCGCTCGGGGACCCCAAAACGGGCCAGAATCGTGAGTAATAGACCATGAAACAGGATAGAATCGGCCAAAACTGCGAGGATTGATGACCGACCCGTAAGCGCACCCCGGGGTTCGTTAGTAGTGGAAATCACTCCGAGAACCCAACAGTGATTAATAGTCCACAAAACGGGCCAGAATCTACTAAAACTGCAAGTGTTGATGACCGACAGGTAAGCGCACCCTGGGGATCGTCAATCCTGAAAATCGCTCTGGGACCCCAAAACGGGCCAGAATCGTGAGTAATAGACCATGAAACGGGCTAGAATCGGCCAAAACTGCGAGGATTGATGACCGACCAGTAAGCGCACCCCGGGGTTCGTTAGTACTGGAAATCACTCCGAGAACCCAAAACAGTGATTAATAGTCCACAAAACGGGCCAGAATCTACCAAAACTGCGAGTGTTGATGACCAACACGTAAGCGCACCTTTGGGTTCGTCAATCGTGGAAATCACTCCGAGACCCCAAAACAGTGAGTAATAGTCCACAAAACGGGCCAGAATCGGCCAAAACTATGAGGGTTGATGACCGACACGTAAGCGCACCTTGGGGTTCGATAATCGTGGAAATCACTCCGAGACCCCAAAACAGTGAGTAATAGTCCATGAAACGGGCTAGAATCTACCAAAACTGCGAGTGTTGATGACCCACAAGTAAGCGCACCCTGGGGATCGTCAATCGTGAAAATCGCTCGGGGACCCCAAAACAGGCCAGAATCTTAAGTAATAGACCATGAAACGGGCTAGAATCGGCCAAAACTGCGAGGATTGATGACCGACCCGTAAGCGCACCCCGGGGTTCGTTAGTAGTGGAAATCACTCAGAGAACCCAAAAGAGTGATTAATAGTCCACAAAACGGGCCAGAATCTACCAAAACTGCGAGTGTTGATGACCGACAGGTAAGCGCACCCTGGGGATCGTCAATCCTGAAAATCGCTCTGGGACCCCAAAACGGGCCAGAATCGTGAGTAATAGACCATGAAACAGGCTAGAATCGGCCAAAACTACGAGGATTGATGACCGACCCGTAAGCGCACCCCGCGGTTCGTTAGTAGTGGAAATCACTCCGAGAACCCAAAACAGTGATTAATAGTCCACAAAACGGGCCAGATTCTACCAAAACTGCGAGTGTTGATGACCAACACGTAAGCGCACCTTTGGGTTCGTCAATCGTGGAAATCACTCCGAGACCCCAAAACTGTGAGTAATAGTCCACAAAACGGGCCAGAATCGGCCAAAACTATAAGTGTTGATGACCGACACGTAAGTGCACCTTTGGGTTCGTCAATCGTGGAAATCACTCCGAGACCCCAAAACAGTGAGTAATAGTCCACAAAACGGGCCAGAATCGGCCAAAACTATAAGGGTTGATGACCGACACGTAAGCGTACCTTGCGGTTTGTCAATCGTGGAAATCACTCCGAGACCCCAAAACAGTGAGTAATAGTCCACAAAACGGGCCAGAATCGGCCAAAACTATGAGGGTTGATGACCGACACGTAAGCGCACCTTGGGGTTCGATAATCGTGGAAATCACTCCGAGACCCCAAAACAGTGAGTAATAGTCCATGAAACGGGCCAGAATCAGCCAAAACTGTGAGTGTTGATGACCCACAGGTAAGCGCACCCTGGGGATCGTCAATCGTGAAAATCGCTCGGGGACCCCAAAACGGGCCAGAATCGTGAGTAATAGACCATGAAACAGGATAGAATCGGCCAAAACTGCGAGGATTGATGACCGACCCGTAAGCGCACCCCGGGGTTCGTTAGTAGTGGAAATCACTCCGAGAACCCAACAGTGATTAATAGTCCACAAAACGGGCCAGAATCTACTAAAACTGCAAGTGTTGATGACCGACAGGTAAGCGCACCATGGGGATCGTCAATCCTGAAAATCGCTCTGGGACCCCAAAACGGGCCAGAATCGTGAGTAATAGACCATGAAACGGGCTAGAATCGGCCAAAACTGCGAGGATTGATGACCGACCAGTAAGCGCACCCCGGGGTTCGTTAGTAGTGGAAATCACTCCGAGAACCCAAAACAGTGATTAATAGTCCACAAAACGGGCCAGAATCGGCCAAAACTATGAGGGTTGATGACCGACACGTAAGCGTACCTTGGGGTTCGTCAATCGTGGAAATCACTCCGAAACCCCAAAACAGTGAGTAATAGTCCACAAAACGGGCCAGAATCGGCCAAAACTATGAGGGTTGATGACCGACACGTAAGCGTACCTTGGGGTTCGTCAATCGTGGAAATCACTCCGAAACCCCAAAACAGTGAGTAATAGTCCACAAAACGGGCCAGAATCGGCCAAAACTATGAGGGTTGATGACCGACACGTAAGCGCACCTTGGGGTTCGATAATCGTGGAAATCACTCCGAGACCCCAAAACAGTGAGTAATAGTCCATGAAACGGGCTAGAATCAGCCAAAACTGTGAGTGTTGATGACCCACAGGTAAGCGCACCCTGGGGATCGTCAATCGTGAAAATCGCTCGGGG
Organism: Triticum timopheevii; assembly: GCA_963921465.1. Lineage (NCBI taxonomy): Eukaryota > Viridiplantae > Streptophyta > Magnoliopsida > Poales > Poaceae > Triticum > Triticum timopheevii. The sequence goes on along the minus strand of OY997272.1, from coordinate 929 downwards.
ACCCCAAAACGGGCCAGAATCGTGAGTAATAGACCATGAAACAGGATAGAATCGGCCAAAACTGCGAGGATTGATGACCGACCCGTAAGCGCACCCCGGGGTTCGTTAGTAGTGGAAATCACTCCGAGAACCCAACAGTGATTAATAGTCCACAAAACGGGCCAGAATCTACTAAAACTGCAAGTGTTGATGACCGACACGTAAGCGCACCCTGGGGATCGTCAATCCTGAAAATCGCTCTGGGACCCCAAAACGGGCCAGAATCGTGAGTAATAGACCATGAAACGGGCTAGAATCGGCCAAAACTGCGAGGATTGATGACCGACCAGTAAGCGCACCCCGGGGTTCGTTAGTAGTGGAAATCACTCCGAGAACCCAAAACAGTGATTAATAGTCCACAAAACGGGCCAGAATCTACCAAAACTGCGAGTGTTGATGACCGACACGTAAGCGTACCTTTGGGTTCGTCAATCGTGGAAATCAGTCCGAGACCCCAAAACAGTGAGTAATAGTCCACAAAACGGGCCAGAATCGGCCAAAACTATGAGGGTTGATGACCGACACCTAAGCGTACCTTGGGTTCGTCAATCGTGGAAATCAATCCGAGACCCCAAAACAGTGAGTAATAGTCCATGAAATGGGCCAGAATCGGCCAAAACTGCGAGTGTTGATGACCCACAGGTAAGCGCACCCTGGGGATCGTCAATCGTGAAAATCGCTCGGGGACCCCAAAACAGGCCAGAATCATAAGTAATAGACCATGAAACGGGCTAGAATCGGCCAAAACTGCGAGGATTGATGACCGACCCGTAAGCGCACCCCGGGGTTCGTTAGTAGTGGAAATCCCTCAGAGAACCCAAAACAGTGATTAATAGTCCACAAAACGGGCCAGAATCTACCAAAACTGCGAGTGTTGATGACCGACACGT